>CM061540.1:298382778-299582778 GCA_030864215.1 Capsicum pubescens
TTGTGCATCCATTCTGCCAATAAGTTGAGGTTCAGGATTTATGGGTAATAACGGTTGACCTGAACTTCGAGTGTTTGGCATGCACTCAAACAAACCTAAATAAAACAAAAACAACAACTAAAAGTAAAATCTGAGAATATTTGACCAAAGGGTCTAGTAACTATCACAAACTTAGTTGACAACCGTATTTCCCGGCAGCGGCGCCAAAATTTGATAACGCCCAAACTACAGCTCTCGTAAGAGTGTAAGCGGTCGCTGTCAAATATAGAACCCAACTGGGTTGGGTGTCGAATCCCACAGGGAATACTTGGTCACTAAGTGTTGCAATTATTAATAGACTGTTGATCGAAAATTCCACGAAAAAGGGGGAATTGGGTTTGGCGTGAATTAATACTATGGAAGTAACAACAGAATGCATGATTTAGTAAGATTTTAATCACAGAGAAAAATAAGTTAGGGTTATGTCCACCTTATGAGTTCTACGTATCTATTAACTAAGAGTAATGTGGAATTCAGACATGCATGCACTTATAGAGATTCGTATTCTAATGGTAAATCCTAGTGTTTCTCAACCCTCAAGGATTATTTCACTTTAAATCTCTCGAGCTTAAAGTGTATAACTAACAGTACAAATTCTCCAAGAAGTTAACCCAGTTACGGCACTAACGTGCAAATAGGGGTTGGTAGCCCTATTTCCTTGTCACACTCTCTTTTCCAAACACGTAACTTTTCTCTCGAACAAGTTAATGCTATAATGGCCTATTCTCTATGTTTGCAACCATGAGAATTAAATTAAAACGAAGAGAGTAATTATATAAGTAGCATACGCATCAAGAATTCACAAACTCATAGTAATAGATAGTATATCAAAAGGCTTCCATAACCCTAACAGAGAAGTTTAGCTACTCATGATCGTAAAGGAAAACAACGAAGACATCATCATCATACCGCAACTAGAATAATCTTTGCGAGAGGATGATTTAACGTCAAAGAGGGATGACGTTTTTCCTCTTAGCCGTCTTCCACAAAAGAGCCGTGTTTCTCTGTTCTAACTTACAGAATCTGTAAACTGAATAGTACTAAAAAAATGTCGACTGAATTCTCTAAAGCAATCCTGAAAAATTCAGCAAATAAGGTTTTTATAACATCCTTGTCCTAGTCCTACTAGGTTACTGCTGCACCCCTAAGTATTTAAAAATACTGCTTTTGCCCGGGATAATTTCTCCATGCGTCACATTCAGTCCATAAGCTTCCAAAAGCTGCCTTCCCTCTTCTGTGAAGTTTCCCCTTGCTGCCCAAAGGTCCACAAAGTGCTGAAATCTTCATCATTAATACCTGAAAACATGCTAATCACATAGGTTAGCTCACTTACAGGAAAATGAACTAAAAGTGCAGGAATTATATATTTTATCCTCAAAACTTAGCTATAACATGGGTAAATTATGGTGTTTAGGCATGTAAATACACCCAACATCAATAATTCAACTAAACAACAATATTCAAACCACACGACACCAGTCTGCAAAATCTCTGCTAATTGAAAATAACATCTGTATGAAAACTGGGACACGGTCGGACCATGAATCAAAATAAAATAACAATGACATATAAATTAGGCCTTACGGAATAGGGGAGGCTCACCAACTGCAAATCTCTGATAAATCAATCTATGACTTGGGACTGAGCCTCAAATCCTGAAATATAAGGGGCCAATACAGATGTACTGTACGTAAAGAAATCTGAAATAATGAACTTTTATGCAACATAAATGAGAGAAATTCATAAAACATTTTACATACGATATATAGAAACACATGAGCATACTTAAAGACTTTGAAACCACGACTCACTCTTTATCTTACTTCTGAGATAGATGGTACACCCTATATTTCTACAATCCCACGAGCTATATGAAATCCGCCCTTGACTCAGCGGCCAATCCCCAAAACCAAGTTTGCCACAAGGATTGGAGTCCTAATCACTATTATAGTATACCAGTGTCTCAAGGACAAGCATTTATTGTCTTTAGCCAATCATATCACCCAAATTGGCTAAACTCGATTTCCAGCGATGAGCCCTTACACTCAAACACCTTTTATTGGGTAATCATCTACCTCTCTTTAAGCCCATTTTTAACACTTTAAGATATGTATTCTTTGAAATTAAAATCTGAAAATCTTACTCCGTTATGGCGTTCATCTATTTGGTATCGTCATACCAAGACTTGCAAGTCATGTCTAAGCCATTCAACATCATATTACAGTCTTTTTATTTAAAATATTGTGTTTAGACCACCAAACTATTCAAACAGTATAAGAGGATACGTATATTAAAATTCATGAAAACTTATGCAAAGATCCTCAATTTCAATTCACAAACACGTGGTGGTCAAGTATCTTGTAACAAGCCATGCAACTCTTTAAATAATCACCTTTCATTTATGTAAATAAGATAACGCCCTCACTTCAGGTCATCACCAATATCAGGTCAATAAATAATAGTAAAGACATTTATATCATGCTTCTCAATATGCAATCCAATAATTCATAACAAGAGAGGGAGTATAATATTCATGCTCTCAATTCAAGTTTCAAAACTCAAACCACATGCAAACATATATATACGAACAAAAATTGAATTTAAGGGGGGAGGCCTCAAGACCAAAACATTATTATCAAAAAAGGTTCACAATGCATAATTGTTATTGTAAATTTAAAACCCTTCATAAATACATGATTTCTCATTCTTAAAACTTAATAAAAATAATTTAACCATGCCCATGTAGTTTAGGAAAACCCCAAGTACCTTATGTTCTTTAGTTGAAGAATAGAACTCTAATCTTGACACTTTTCTTGGGATATCTTGGATTGAAAGGCTTGAATTCTTGCCTTGAAGGAAATCCTAATTTCTCCTTGTTCTTGAGAGTGGAGAGGATTTGAGATGTTTTAAAAATGACAAAAGATGGATTATAATGTGTTTTGGATGATTTAAATCGTGTGGGAGAAGTTTGGTGTGAGGAAAATACCAAAATACCCCTAGGGAAAGTACGTACAAGTTGTAGAAATTTTCAGTTGATGACTTGAGTTGATAACTTATCAACAAGTTGATGGCTTATCAACTCAAGTCGTTACTTCTGTAAATGGTATGGTTATGGGTGATGACTTGGTTAATAAGTCATCACTTAGTTGATGACTTATCACCTCAAGTTGTCACTTTATAGATGAAGTTGATAACATTCTGGTTAAGGCTGACGACTTGGCTGATAAGTCATCACTTAGTTGACAACATATCACCTCAAGTCGTCACCTTGATGACAGACGGATATGCTGAGGTAAAACGAGCATAACTTTCCACTCCGATATCGGATTAAGGTGAAACCAATTTCGTTAGAAAAAGGACTCAGAGATCTTTCTTTTGGTATAAAGTAGGATACGTAAATCATTATGTACATGGAGTAATGGTCGTTTAAAATTGACACAAGCTGAACCATTTACTAAAACTTAATTGACAGAAACGTTCTCAACTCGTCATTGAGTTAGGAGATATTTGTGACCTCAATTCATATTCAATGGTATTACCGCACTATAGAATTGATTATCACACATGTACTAACAAGGAATCATTGGGTTCGGGTCTATACGCATAGGAACAACTGTTTGAATTCTAGATCAAAAAATGCGGGGTGTTACATTATCTCCCCCTTGGTATGGGTAGGGACTTGATCATTCGTAACCTTGCATGAACATTTTTCCTCACCAAAATATGCAAAGTCATCAAACGAGCTTCCTTATAACCCCTAGTGAAATGTATAAACACGAAACATGAGGTAATGAGACTTTACATAGGGATGATCTTGCACATGAGTTCTATGAATCATAGTCATCGCCCCATAAGGCATGAGTATATTTGGTGATCATAGGCCTGATTTACATTTGTCCTAATTATGAAATAAGATTTTGCGGAAGATAAGAAATTGAAGCATTCTGCACCTTAAAAGATACCACGAATAGACATTACACTTAGAAACACTTCTCATCTAAGCCCCAAACAACAAATAACATACTTCATTATTTCCAACTTACAATTCTTCCATAACACTTCTAACCACAAGAGTTTAAGTCCCGCCGCATAATACTCCCATGTTGAAGCCTAACTCGAAGAAAAAGATGCTAGCTTAAGCTATGGGACACCATATTCTACATCCCTTTAAGAATACTTTTCCATCTTATCACTATAATCGAACAACCTAAGGCCTTAAATCGAGGAGTACTAACCACATAGTGCATTGGTTTGTATTTTCATCAACCACAACATCCAAGCCTATCATTACTACACCCACTTCATGGATCTCTCCACTAAGACCAGAAAATTCAATCACTCTCATAAAGATTTTCGCCATAAATCTTCTTCCTAACTATTTCACATAACGAAAGTTCATCTCCTTCTTCCCCCTTCACTTATAACCTTAACTCAAGAAATCACACCAAAATTTTCACCTTCAAGAACATCTACACCCCTACCTAAAACATTACTACGCTTCCACAATCACCATCATACTAACATACAGAGGGTCATTAAGGGACCAAGCACAAGTATCATAAATGGGAGAAACACTACTCAATCATAACTCATATTCGTTGATCTACTCAAGGTGGGACATGGGGTAAAGATACGATACAATCATGAAGTGCTTCATACATTATGTGTCTGGATCGTAAGTAGAGAGACGCTCAGGCATAAATAAAACATAGCATGAGTACTTAGGATAGACCATATCGGGAGACAGAGTGCTTACATCATAAGTCCTATAGCATAATTTTAGAATTCATGAAGTCAACGTTGAGACAAGGACTTCTACTCGAAGCTATTGCTTCTCATTTTCAAAGCCAAAAAATTCATGAGTTTGCACAACTTTATCATTTTGGCTAATACAGACATAAAAATGAAGTGGTTACCTATGAAAGTATAGTTCCTAAGAACCAAGCATAATTTTGGACACAGATTTATGGTTCATGAGCAAAATAACATAGATCTTGGATTCTTGAAATATTAGATCACTAAGGGACATTATTACTTCTAGTTTGGAGGTCGGAACATAACATGAGTCACATAGAGAACTCAGACCTTAAACATAGGCAGGTCTTGACTACATAAGACATTGGTAGAATGACTTCTTAAATTTGAAGTAGGAGGAATATGCTTGAATAGGTATAGGTTTATCATGACTTTTCCCCCACAACCTTCCACACTGAGAAAGTTCAGGAACTACCTTAATTCACCATCTCTCCCTTAGATCAAAGTCATAATCCTAGGCTTGAGGACATAACCTCTCATTAAATCTAAAAGAACAACATTAAGCACAAAGAAGTATCACCACACATAAAACCTAAGCTTCCCTTGATAAACTACACTTTGAAGGCATTACTTTCCAAAAATGCTACTCTTAATTTTTGCTATCCTCTATAGACATCAACCTACAACTCGCAATCTCATGAACATACAGATCCTCACTCCTTATCACATTAAAATCAACTCTCCACTACTTAACATTCTAACATTAGACCATTAATCATATAACTTACATAATAATAAAATTTGTAAGACTCTATTGAAGGCACATATTGCCTAATTATTTTTCCTCAATTTAACTATAAATACACCATACAACAACTCCTCAGACTTCTCCATACTACAAAATCCAAGAATATTAACTAGGTACACGCGACACTTATACCATAAAATCTTACCTAACGCCATACTACCATGGGGTGCAACTTATTCTTATATACTTACGCCCTTATCCACTTAATGATTCAACCAGAATTCATCATTTTAACACCAATCCTCATGCACACATATATCTCACAATTACCACTTAAACTTTTCATAAATTATCAACCTAGACACTTTCACAAATCACATCAAGCCTACTAATTCTTTCCCATAAAACATACATCATTAATATTAAGCTAATATTCTCGCCACCACGATCCACATCTAAAGTTCAAGCCTATAGTATACAATCAATCATGTACCACCTATAAAGCATGCCACATTCTATACTAGTCTATCAAGTTAGGGAAATTCACTTCACTACTACCTACAATCACATCCTCTTCATGACATTACTACTACACCTCAAAATCCACTACATACCTTCTCACATTAAGTCTACTTACCCATGTAAACATTTTCACTATCACCAATTTCTCTAAACACCAATGAGTCTCTTCCCATAACATATTGACTAGTCTACCCTTTTACATTCACAACCTATAACTAATTTCTATCACCACCATAATTATCCACTCTAGGATCCTTCCCTAATTTGAATAAATAATACTCATAGCCAAACACTTCCTTCTCAAAATATCATATAATCGATAATTATTGCTACCACACTATTCTATCATTATAAAATGGCAAACTTGTAATACCCCAGATTTTCATTAAGTCTAGTTTCATCTTTAAGAAGAGTAAGGACTGACTTCCCAAGTGAGAAATATTTTAAATCGTGTAGAATTTCTCTAATATCAACTTTTTGTCATGTATAGAATTGAATTATCTTTCCAACGATACCAATTTTGTCTAAATATGGTATCGGGGTGAGAAGTTATGGCCATTTTACTGAGAGTTGTCGAAACCGCCCAGGTGCGACAGACAGGTTGATGGACCGTCGAGTTTGCGATGGACCATCACCTGGACTGTCGCAACCAAGACAGTGACTCCCTCTTCTAGCCCAAGTGTGAAGTCCAAGATGATGGACCATCGCTAGGACCGTCGCAACTAAGGCAGTGTTGCCTTTTTCTAACCAACGTGCGATGGACAATCCGACGGACCATCAGACTAGCTATGAACCATCACTCCAACCATTGCAAATCCCGTTCATTATTTTTAAGTCATTTTAAAAGGACTTTTTGGTCTTTTTCCCCTTTTAACACTTAGATATATTCAAAATGAAGCATATGACTTCATTATATCCTAAAATATCCAAAGGCTAGGGTTTCTTCCTCAAGAACAAACCCAAAACCCTTCTCCAAGAAATTCAAAAACTCACCATAGATTCTACAAATTGAATTAAGATTTGAGTTCCCCAAGTTCAAGGCTTCAAGAACCCTCTCTCAAAGAGTAACAAGAAGAGTTTCAAGAAAGCTTGTTCATCTAGTTTCACAATCTAAGGTATGTGGGGTTTGAACAAGGATAATTATTTCGTCCTTATTCCCAAAACTTGTTTTAAATTACAAAGGTATATGACTTTATGAGTTCTCCTATGAATTTGAAGTGTGGGTTCATACCTAATATTACTATGCATGAGATTTTGAGATTTTCCAATGTTCTAGAAATTGAAGTACATGAGTATATTAAGATTTTAAGACAAATTGCTGAACATTCCAAATTTCTATATGATTTGTGTATCCTTATGACATCTAGTATGCATTTTTATGAGTCTTAACTTGAGATTTGATCATGGGTCATTAAACCCTACTTGAGATTTCAGTTTTTATGAACTTTTGTGCTATAAGAACCCATGATTTGAGTATTTTGAGATCATTGAGAAAGTTTTGACCTTAATGGTCATAGTAGCTTTGAAATCCACTTTACCAAATGAGACTACAGATTTTATAGTTGGGTTCTTATGAACCATGAGATTATTTTAAAGTGGATTTCCATTAGATGAGTGTAGCTAACTAAAGTGAGTAGTATTTTAGCATCAAGTTGGGTAAGTTACTACGGTTTTATGCCCCAGAACTACGTGCCACCATAGGATTGAGATTTATGGGCCCAAGGTTAAGATAAGTGATCACTGAGTTGAGGTTATACTCCTTGGCAAGAGCATGACGCCTCTCCCCAATGTGAGTTTCTTTCTTAGGAGGACAAGACATTGGAATCCATGTAGCTCGCATGGTTTATGTCGGTTAAGAGAACCTCACTTGAGATAGAATATTTTTCCTAAAGCTTTGAGATAAGTGATTTTCCCTAATAGTAAGATTTTCAAAATAGTTTCTTGAAGTAAAATTTTCCCAAGAAGAAAGTAGTTTTCTCTACTAGTAAGAGTTATAGAATTCCAAGTTCCAAGTGTCTTGAGTTTAAAAGAGTTCTAAGTTCTTGAGAATTAAAGAATTTTTACTCTCCATGAGATATATGCATGATTTGGAAACTATTGTTTAAAGATTTCTTTAGTCTTTGAGTAATGAGAATAAGAGAAGAGTTCAGATTTTAAAGCTAAAGTATAATGGCTCACGAGATTTGTGTTACATGCTTTATTCTACATGATTTATGAGCTTATTATATTAGACTTATTCAAGCTATGTGAGTCATTCATATTTGCATGTATGATTGAATTAAAGAGCATTGATATTGTTTTATGTGCATGCATACACCCCTATATACTCAGTACATTCCCAAGTGTTGATCCACATATACGTCTATGTGCTACATTATCTTATAATGTAGGTTCAGGTGCTCAGTCCCAGACTCGTCAATGATTTTCGAGTACCTTTGTCTACATCTCTACAGTGGTGAGTCCTCATAGTTCGAGGACCTATCTTCAGACATTTCAGTATTGTTAGTAGACATATTATTGCTTTCATTTTAGTTTGAGTCAGTGGGGGACCTATCTCAATGGCTCTCTAGTAGACTTGAGTAGTATAGGCTTTGTCAGACTAGTTATCAGATTGTTAGTATGTTGAGATTTCCAGTTTTTTGGTCATTTGGACTGAGTATTTTCTTCGTATTTCCTATCATTTGATATATAGTACCAGTGTTTTGTTTATTTCATATCAAATTGAGTTATTATATGTAGTAATAGGCTCAAAGGGTTAGCTTGGGGCTACTTGTAGTATTAAGCATCATGTGACATTCCGAGAGGAGATTTTGGGGCATTACAAACTTGGTATCAGAGTCTAAGGTTTAAGGAGTCCTAGGGAGTCTAACAATCCGCGTTGAGTAGAGTTTTGATGATCGGTATGTAGGGTGCCACATCTATGAGCAAGAGGCTACAAGATGTTTTAGGAAAAAGTTGTTTCTTTCTTTCAGATTCTATCGTGCCTACAGTTCTCCCTCTCATCTAATAATTTGTGCTCTCCTATTTCAGAAAATGCCTCTCCGAAGAGCGAACGCCCGTAGAAACGATAATGAGCAACCCCAACCTGTTGATCCCTTGAATGAGATAGTGTCTCATGCTTAGTTTCGGGAAGCCTTTTAGGCGTTAGCCCAAGCAGTCACCGCTAATGTTCAGGCCAATAACCAGGCCACAGTTGCAAATCAGTAGGGAGTTGATTTAGCTGTTGCTAGGATTCGTGATTTTATGCGGATGAATCCGCCAGAGTTTTATGGGTCTAAGGCAGGTGAGGACCCACGGCTATACCTTGAGGAGGTGAGAAAGATCACACAGGTGATGCATGTTTCTGAGGGAGAAAGTGTTGAGATGGCATCATACAGGTTGAATGATATTGCTTATGACTGGGTGGTAGCATGGAAGAAGGGTAGTGTAACAACCCGCATTTTGGGCAAGAACAAAAACCGTCTTTTATATGTGTAGATGTTCCAAAAGCCATAAATCCTATGAAAATTTGGTAAGTTAATCAATTATGTAGTGTGGGAACCTATTTGAGCATGAATTGAGATCATAGAGATCCCCTAACTCAAGGTCAAGTTGAAAGCTTTCCTGTCGTTCGAGTTTTAGTGAGCGTCAAAACATGAGTCGACTTCTATAGACCATAACTCCTTGTATATGACGAACTGGGTGACCTACTATATATCAAATGAAATCTCTTCAAATTATGTTTCCAACAATATCACTTTCGCCTAAATCCAATACCGAATCAAAAGGTTATGCCCATTTTACTCCAGCATGTCAGCCTGGAAAACTGAGTGACAATATTTCGATAACTTATCACGTCTGTGATGGCTTATCACAAAATGTCGTCAGCCTTAGAAAGAAATCCACAAATTCCAGCCCCAAGTGACGACATTTGTGATGACTTATCACAAGTCTGACGGCTTATCATAAAATATCGTCAGGCTTAGGCAGAAACCTATAAAATCCAACTCCCAAGTGAAGACATTTGTGATGACTTATCACAAGTCTGGCGGCTTATCACAAATGTCGTCAGCCGAGATTTTCAGCAATTGGGAAGCAGTTTAGTAAGGGTATTTTGGACTTTTCCTTCACCTCCCACGACCTAAATAATCAAAATCACGTACTTAATCATCATAAATCAGTTTAAACAGCCCTTAGTCCTCTTTATTCACAAGAATAATATTAGGGTTTCCTCTTAAGATCATCTTCCAAGAAATTCAAAACTCCGTAACTCCTTCTTCAAGATAAACAAGAATCTAAGATTTCTAATCTAAGAAGTTCAAGAAAGTTCCCAAGAACATCAAATCAAAGTCCTCTTCTTCAAGAAAGAAACCAATAGTTTAGCATCACAATCCAAGAATCTCAAGAAAGCTTTCAAGATCATCTCCTAGGGTTTTAAGGTCAAGTTATCTCCATCAAATCAAGTCTATTAAGATATGTGGTTTTGAACAAGAACACCCTTTTGTTCTTGTGCCCAAAAGTTACATATTTTCGTAAAGTATTTTGTAAACTCATGAAGAATTCCTATCATGTTATTATATTGTGAGTTTTATGAAACTATGTCTTACCCAAGCTTTGAGTTGTAATATTATTATGCATATTAATATTTTAAATTGTCAATTTATGGTTTAAGTTGAATAATTCAACGTCTATATCCTGTTTTGAGAATTTCAAGTCCTATTGTTGTGAATTGAACCTTATGGTTAAAGCATGAGTTTGAGAATGAGATGTTAGTGATTTTTAAAGAATATCAAGAAGTGAGTTTTGATTGTAAGTTAAGATAGAAATCCATATTCTTGAGTTTGAAGTAAAGGGGATGCATTTTGGCTCCCATTATATATATATATATATTGTTGAATTGTTTTAAAGTGGATTTTCTAAAGTTCTGAGCTAAGTAAGGGAGTAGTATTTAGCACCGAGTTGGGCGTGATTCCGAGGTCTCATGCCCCAAAACTATGTGCCCCCGTAGGTTCTTGATATACCCCAAGTGGGTTAAGATAGTGATCACTAAAATTAAGGTTCTATCCAATGGCAAGGATAGAACAACTCTCCCCAACGTGGGTAAGATGTTAGACTCTATCTAGCTCACATGGTTTATGTCGGTTAGAAGAAACTTCCAAAGTATTCCCCCACTCTATCTAAGATATAAGTATATGTATTTTGAAAGCTATGAGTCCAAGATTTCTAAGGCTCTTAAGTGTCAAAATCTTTAAGTTTCCAAAGAAGTTCCTAGTTTTCATGAGATTAAAGTGTATGCTCTGAAAGATGTTGTTTTAAGACTTTATCTATCTTACAAGTTTGAGAATAAATAAAGAATGCAGATTTAGAATGAAGTGCAATGACTCACGTGAAATACTCTACCTATTTTCTTATTCATGATTATGATGGTTTTAATTCAAGCTATGTGAGTCATCTATACTAGCATGCATGTTTTCTATAAGGATTTATGATATTGATTATTTAATTACATACACCCCCATATACTCAGTACATTCCCAAAGTGTTGATCCTCATATACGTCTATGTGCTACATTGTCTCATAATGTAGGTATAAGACTTGGTATGCACATTCAGATTCAGTCAGCTCGCAGCTTCCAGTCAGTAGGTGATGAATCCTTTTGATTCAAGGGTTTGAGCCAGATAGACAGTTTGAGCAGTTCTTTATTTTCCTATTTCAGTCGTATTGAGTTGGGATAGTTGGGAGTCATAACCCGACTATCTAAATTTAGTACTAGTAGAGGCTTCATAGACAGTCATTAGAGTTAATGTATTCAGTTTCAGCTTTATTTTGGTAAAATCAGAGTTGTAATCTTGTAAAGTTTAGATTTGTATTGATCAAGTTCAGAAAAGTTCTATGTTCTCGCTGATTTTATACAGATTTAAGCATTTTATTCAGTTGCTTATGAGTTATGCCAGTAGAAGGGTTAGCTTGGGGTCACTTGTGACCCTAAGCACCATGTGACATCTCAGCACCCGATTTTGGGGCGTTACTAGTAGAGTCTTGCGGAATGGTACGAAGACATCTGTACTTTTTTCGAGAGGCTACAAGGCACTTAGGAAATGTCTCCATTCTTTCAAGTCTCATATCATGCTAAAGAAAAGTTCTCTAAGAAACTTATACAGATTCTTATCTTACTCTATCCGATCCATCTCTGCCTTATTTTTAAGGTATCAAAAATAGTCAAGCTTAAATATTTACAGATAGTGCTTTCTCAGACAGTCTACACAGATAGTTATCAGATTATAAGTAAGCTAGAAAGTATCCCATCAGTTCTTTTGAGTTCCAATGATTGAAGTGCTCTATTCATGATTCATGAAAGTCGTGCACTAAGCCCAAGTCAGATGTACTTCCAGATTCCTCCTCAGAATCTATAATGTAAAGCTATATTTCCCTATCCATGTATTATTCTTGAGATAGCATGATTAGAAATTTCCAGTTCCTCCCCAGAAAACGCTCTCAGATTGTCTAGCAAAAAGCTTCAGAAGTCACACAAAGCGGCTTGAGAGTAGCATTCTAGTGTGTTATAAGTCTCTCAAGATCAGATTAATGTCCTCACTCTTATGAGTTAAGCAAGCAAGACAGAATAAAATGTGTATTCTTAGATCATTGAATATTGTGTGTCAAGTTTCTATCTCTTGTAACCTTGTTATCATTGTTTTGTTGAAAAATAAAAGTCTAGTGAAGGCGTGTGAGGCCTATTTTGATTCACTAGCAACTTGTTGTGCATTTTTTTATTTTTATGTTTGTTGAAACTTATAGAGATACGAAAGAAGTTTAGGTCTATAGATAGGTGGATAGTAATGATGTGTAGAAGGAGGATATGGTAATGGATTGTAAATAAGATAGGCCATATGTTTATGATCCATTATCGTTATTATGAGGTTCAAGTGGACTAGTTATTCTTGATGTTTTATTTTATAGCTTCCAAGTGAGAACAACACTGTGTATTAAGTTTGAAAGATTGGTGGTCATAAAGGTGAATGTGATGATTTCTTGGCTAATAATACTAGTTATAGGGAAGTAATATAATAGGCTTGAACAGTGTATGCAAGAGCATAAGTTTACCTGATTTGCAATCAAGTTTGACATTGTATGTATGATGAAGAAGTACGCCCAAGGTTCTATGGGGCTTCATTATTTTCTTTTGAGGATTATTGCATGTTGTGGGGTTGGTAGTACCATTGAAATGTTAGGTGGATAAAGACTAGTTAGATAATGAGTAATGTTCTTGATAGCTAAGTTAAGGAGTTTGATTGAAGATGTTGAGCCTTTTTAAGTATGAATGTGATTCTCATGGTTTAGAAACATAAGTTTACAAGCGTGATATTGGTAGACTATGACAAAAGTTGTATGGTCCATCAAAGGTTTGGAGATACCCATGTTAAGCGTTAGAATCTAAGTTTGAAATTTCCAAAATTTAGCTAATAGGAATAAGAGTTGAAGCACTAGATGGTGTGCACTCCAACTATAGGGATGTTCATGCCAATTCAAAGTTGGTAAGTGTTCAAGTGTTATATGATAACTATTGGGGCTATAGAAAGATAGGGTGTAGCTCAGAAGTGAGTATTAGAAGTTGGTTTTATACTTTCAGGTGTAGTCATTCAGGTTAAGTTCTTTTGTTCATGTGCGTTGCTATATCCCAACTCTAGAGTAAAGTGATTATAGTTAGACTAGAGTATATATAGTGGTTCACAGCCTTAGAGTGATGTCTTACATCTAAGGGGGAGATGATAGAACAAGTAACCAAGTCAAGCCTTCAGATTCTAGTAGATGTACCAGTAAGTTATAGAATAGTTGTGAGAAAGATTAATGCTTGAACCAATCTTATTTCAGTATTTTCAGTTGTCCCAATACCTACTCATGCCTTACGTTCAGTTCCATGATCTTAATTCCTATTCATGCATGTGATGGAGAATTATGTACTCTCCTAGTTCCCAAAAATGAGGAGTTCCAGTTCTTTCAGCAGTTGGAATCACATTCCATAAGTTATGAACTTCAAATTCAGGTCATGCAGCTCATGACTCATGTACTCAAGCTTTACAGTATGTTCAGTCCAAGTACTCAAGCAATACTTTTAATGATCAGCAAAATTCGGATTTATAACTTGCATGTCCTCAGATCATACTTCTTTGATAAGCCCATGATGCTATATATTCTATTCCTCAAGTCTCAGTTGAGTGTCAAGTTATTCATAGTATCCCCTCATATTTCAGGCCCTCATGTTCTAACCTTCTATTACCTTTCCTTCGGTCAAGATAGTGATGATAATCAGTTGTCTGGATGGGAGAGAGTAAACATTTCTTGTTACTGGAAGATCATTGTATGCTTATTTTAGCTAAGGCAGTAAAGTGTGAAGTAAGATTAAAGCTAAGTCTTTAATACCCGTTATGGTTAGTCAAAGTTTTATATGATATGTTTGGGTAGTTGAAATCTTATGTATGTCTTCTTAGGAGTAGTGCATGGAAGTTGTTCTTGATAGAGGTTTGTAAGTTGTGACTAGGGTATTTTAGGGGAGTGTGTTTAGAAGTGCATATGTGGTTATAGAAGTGAGTCTTAAACATCATGTTTGTATATTTAGATGAATGCACTGCACATTAGTAAAATGTCTAGTACAAAGTTGAATGTGGTTGTTAGAGTAGTAATGAGGATTTTCATGAGATGAGAAGTTATGAAGTGCAGGGTGTGTTGAATTACGGTTCAGACTAGTAGTACAGTGTTATATGGTGTACCCTATGATTGTGGGTTAGGCTTGAAGATGGTGAGGGAATTTAGTTCAGTTTAGACATGAGTAGAAGGAAATATCAACGACCTTGTTAGAATTAGAAGATGAATTAATAAGTATGGTTTTTAAGGTAAAGGATTAGTTGACAGAGTATTTTAGAAGTGTGTCTAACTTTTAAGTAAGGTGTTGCATTGCCTAAAGCCTAGTAAATTCTACCCCAGTCTACGATTCAAAGTCTATGATTCCAAGCTATGGAATTGTAGCAATATGGTAATCCCTTATTCAGATGTCTTGTTCAGATCTTGACCAAAATTCTTGGCTCCTTCAAATCGTTAGAACTCCCTAGAGGGGTGTTGAAGAAACCCTCCACTTGAGCATGAGTATCTAGTATGATTCAGTTTGGATAGACAGCAGTTCAGTTTAATAATCAAGCACATAGATTTCTATGGATTTCCATTTTTTGAACTAGCCTAGTTTTCTACCTGAAGTTTCATAAGTACGGTAATTCCGAAATAGTTTTGCAATTGCAAATTCAACTCAGTATATGTATCAGGCATCAGTTTTAGAATTCGGATATCTAGTCATGATTCAGTTCATAAATATTCACCGAACGATCTTCGTTTTCCAAGTATTCCAGCTCAGACACTGTGATACCCATTGTGTGATCTTAGCCTTGTTATCTCATGATTTGTGCCTACATAAACTATCACCTCACAGTCTATAAGTACAATCGCACCATGAGCACATCAAGCAAATTCTAAACCCTAAGCATGAGTCAAATCTTCAAAAATAAGTAAAAAAAGCAAGTTAGCTCAGATTCAGACGAAGGTAACAGCCTTCCGTCATTCAGCCCCTCTCTAATCAAAGATTCAGTTAGATAGATATTCTTATCATGAGTATTTGCATTCATCAAAGTATGCCAAAGTTTAGAAAGATATAGATTCAGCTTAATAAGTTATTTCAACTGTGTATCCTCGGTTTTCTCTGTATTCTGAACCTAAAGAGCAACATTCGGGGACGAATAATCCCAAGGGGGAGATAATGTAACACCCCGCATTTCAGGCTAGAACAAAAATGGTCTTTTCTACGTGTAGATGTTCCAAAAGCCATAAATCCTATGCAAATTTGTTATGTTAATAAATTATGTAGTGTGGGAACCAATTTGAGCATGAATTGAGATCATAGAGATCCCCTAACTCAAGGTCAAATTGAAATCTTTACTATCGTTCGAGTTTTAGTGAACGTCGAAACATGAGTCGACTTCAATCGACCATAACAACTTGTATATGATGAACTGGGTGGTCTACTATATATCAAATGAAATCTCTTCGAATTATCATTTCAACAATATCAATATTGCCTAAATCCAATATCAGCGCAAAAATTTATGCCCATTTTACTCCAGCATGTCAGCCTAGAAAACTGAGTGATGACATTTCTGATAACTTATCACGTCTGTGATGGCTTATCACAAAATGTCGTCAGCCTTGGGCAGAAATTCATAAATTCCAACCCCAAGTGACGATATTTCTGACGACTTATCACAAGTCTGATGGCTTATCACAAAATGTCGTCAGGCTTAGGCAGAAACCCATAAAATCCAACTCCCAAGTGATGACATTTGTGATGACTTATCACAAGTCTGACGGTTTATCACAAATATCGTCAGTCGAGATTTTCAGCAATTGGGAAGCAGTTTAGTAAGGGTATTTTGGACTTTTCCTTCACCTCCCACGACCTAAATAATCAAAATCACGTACTTAATCATCATAAATTAGTTTAAACAACCCTTAGTCCTCTTTATTCACAAGAACCATATTAGGGTTTCCTCTTAAGATCATCTTCCAAGAAATTCAAAACTCCGTAACTCCTTCTTCAAGATAAGAAAGAATCTAAGATTTCTAATCTAAGAAGTTCAAGAAAGTTCCCAAGAACATCAAATTAAGGTCCTCCTCTTCAAGAAAGAAACCAATAGTTTAGCATCACAATCCAAGAATCTCAAGAAAGCTTTCAAGATCATCTCCTAGGGTTTCAAGGTCAAGTTATCTACATCAAATCAAGTCTATTAAGGTATGTGGTTTTGAAAAAGAACACCCTTTTGTTCTTGTGCCCAAAAGTTACATATTTTCGTAAAGTATTTCGTAAACTCATGGAGAATTCCTATCATGTTATTATATTGTGAGTTTTATGAAACTATGTCTTACCCAAGCTTTGAGTTGTAATATTATTATGCATATTAATGTTTTAAATTGTCAATTTATGGTTTAAGTTGAATAATTCAACGTCTATATCCTGTTTTGAGAATTTCAAGTCCTATTGTTGTGAATTGAACCTTATGGTTAAAGCATGAGTTTGAGAATGAGATGTTAGTGATTTTTAAAGAATATCAAGAAGTGAGTTTTGATTGTAAGTTAAGATAGAAATCCACATTCTTGAGTTTGAAGTAAAGGGGATGCATTTTGACTCCCATTATATATATATATATATATATATATATTGATGAATTGTTTTAAGGTGGATTTTCTAAAGTTCTGAGTTAAGTAAAGGAGTAGTATTTAGCACCGCATTGGGAGTCATTCCTAGGTCTCATTCCCCAGAACTACGTGCCCCCGTAGGTTCTTGATATACCCCAAGTGGGTTAAGATAGTGATCACTAAAGTTAAGGTTCTATCCGATAGCAAGGATAGAACAACTCTCCCCAATGTGCGTGTAACGTTGGACTCTATCTAGCTCACATGGTTTATGTCGGTTAGAAGAAACTCCCAAAGTATTCCCCCACTCTATCTAAGATACAAGTATATGTATTTTGAAAACTATGAGTCCAAGATTTCTAAGGCTCTCAAGTGTCAAAATCTTTAAGTTTCCAAAGAAACTCCCAAAGTATTCCCCCACTCTATCTCAAGTATATGTTGTTGGACCCCGGGTCAAGTTTCTCTTATGTGACCTCATTAGTCGTTGTGAATTTTAAAATGAGTCCCAAAAAGATTCCTGAGCCTTTCCTAGTTTTCACACCAGTAGGGGAGTCAATTGTTACTAAACAAGTGTATAAACATTGTCTTGTTACTGTTCTTCATAGAGTCATATTTGTCGACTTGATAGAGTTAGACATGGTGGATTTTGACCTTATTCTAGGTATGGATTGGATTCATTCTTGTTATGCATCTATAGACTATCGTACCCATGTGGTCAAGTTTCAGTTCCCTAATGAACCAATTCTGGAGTGGTCCGGGAGTTCGGTATCTCCCAAGAGCCATTTTATTTCCTATCTTAAAGACAAAAAGCTAATATCCAAAGGTTGTATTTATCACCTAGTTAGGGTCAAAGACACTAAGTCCGAGGCTCCAACTATTCAGTCAGTTAGCATTGTCATGAGTTTTTGATGTTTTTTTTGGAAGATCTCCCGGGGGTACCTCCTAATAGAGAGATAGAATTTGGGATTGACCTTCTTCCCGACACTCAACCTATTTCTATCCCGCCTTATCCTATGGTACCTGCAGAGCTTAAGGAGTTGAAATAGCAACTCAAAGATCTTTTAGACAAAGGTTTCATAAGGCCGAGTATTTTTCCTTGGGGCGCACCTATTCTATTCGTGTGAAAGAAAGATGGTTCATTGTGTATGTGCATTCACTATTGTCATCTTAACAAGGTCACGGTCAAAAATAAATATCCTCTTTTGAGAATTAATGACCTGTTTGATCAGTTGCAAGGTGCAAGTTATTTCTCCAAGATAGACCTTAGATCCGGCTATCATCAGCTTAAAGTGAGGGAATGTGATATTCCAAAGAAAGCCTTCTAAACTCGCTATGGTCACTTTGAATTTCTAGTCATGTCTTTCGGGCTAACCAATGCCCCAGCAGCCTTTATGGACCTCATGAATCGAGTGTTCAAGCAATATCTTGATATGTTTGTCATTTTTTTCATAGTTGACATCCTTGTGTACTCCCGTACTGATAACTACCATGCAGATCACCATAGAATTGTCTTGCAAACTCTTAGAGATCACCAGTTGTTCGCCAAATTCAGTAAGTGTGAATTTTGGCTAAGATCAGTAGCTTGTCTGGGTCATATTGTTTTAGCCGAAGGCATTAGAGTTGATCCCCAAAAGACAAAAGCTTTAAGAAATTGGCCTAGACCTATTTCCCCGTCTGACATTAGAAATTTCTTGGGTCTAGCTGGCTGCTACCACCTTTTGTTGAAGGCTGCTCTTCTATTGCGTCTCTCATGACCCGGTTGACCCAAAAGAAAGTTAAGTTCCAGTGGTCAGATTCCTATGAGAAGAGTTTTCAGGAGTTGAAGACTCGACTTGCTTTAGCCCCTGTGTTGACTTTGCCTTATGGTACAGATGATTTTATGGTGTATTGTGATGCCTATAGAGTTTGTTTGGGTTGTGTGTTGATGAAAAGAGGTAAGGTTATATCCTATTTCTCTAAACAGTTGAATTTGTATGAAAAGAACTACCCAACCCATGATCTTGAATTAGATGTTGTGGTCTTTGCTTTGAAGATCTGGAGACACTATCTTTATGGTGTCCATGTTGATGGGTTTATTAATCATAAGAGACTGCAGAATGTGTTTACTTAGAGGGAGTTGAATCTTAGGCCTAGGAGGTGGTTAGAGTTGTCAAAAAATTATGATATGAGTGTGTTGTATTACCCGAGCAAGGCTAATGTAGTGGCAGACGCCCTTAGCAGGTTTTCTATGGGTAGTGTTGCTCATGTAGAGGAAAGTAAGAAAGAGTTAGCTCGTGATGTGCATTGTGTAGCTAGATTGGGTGTTAGGTTACTTGATTCAGCTAAGGGAAGTACTTTGGTGCAGAGTAGTTCCGAATCCTCTTTAGTTTCAGAAGTGAAAAAGAAGCAAGACCGAGATCCTAGTTTGGTTAGACTGAAAGAGTCAGTTAAGGACCAAAAGGTAGAGGTCTTCTTCAAAGGGGGAGATGGCGTGTTGAGATTGCAAGGTAGGTTGTGTGTTCCGTGTGTTGATGATCTGAGGCAGAGGATTATGGCTGAAGTGCATGGAGCACGGTATTCTATCCATCCCGGTGCTACCAAGATATACCGCGACTTGCGGGAAATCTATTGGTGGAGTGGTATGAAGAAGAATATAACTGAGTTTGTAGCAAAGTGTGCAACGTGCCAACAGGTTTGGGTAGAACACCAAAGACCCGGTGGTGTGATGCAAGAGTTTGGTATACCCACTTGGAAGTGGGAAGAGGTGAATATGGACTTCGTGACTGGTTTACCTCTTTTCCGTTTTCATCATAATTCTATTTGGGTTGTTATAGACAGGATGACTGAGTCCGCACATTTCTTGCCCGTGCATACATCTTATACAGCTGAGGATTATGCTAGATTGTATATTCGGGAGCTAGTCAGGCTGCATGGAGTTCCCTTTTCTATCATTTTGGATAGGGGTAGTCAGTTCACTTCTCAGTTTTGGAGAGCGTTTCAGTAGGGTCTTGGTACCCAAGTTCAATTGAGTTATGCTTTTCATCCGCAAATAGATGGCAAGGCTGAGAGGACCATTCAGACTCTAGAATATATATTGAGGGCATGTACTTTTGATTTCAAAGGTAGTTGGGATGAGCATTTTCCATTGATAGTGTTTGCTTATAACAATAGTTACCATGATAGCATCGAGATGGAACCATTTGAGGCTTTGTATGGTAGAAGATGTAGATCACCCATAAGTTGGTTTGAAGTGGGTGAAGCTGTAATGATTGGACCTGATGCGGTATTCGAGGCTATGGAAAAGGTGAAGTTGATTAGAGAAAGGTTGAAGACAGCTCAGAGTCATCAAAAGTCATATGCCGATGTGAGGAAAAGGGATCTTGAGTTTGAGGTGGGTTATTTGGTGTACTTAAAGATTTCACCCATGAAAGAAGTGAAGAGGTTTGGTAAAAAGAGGAAGCTTAGTCCCCATTACCCCTATAGAGTCTTGAGTCATGTTGGTAAAGTAGCCTATAAAGTTGAGTTACCCGCAGAGCTATCAGCCGTTCATCCTATTTTATATGTCTCCATGCTTAAGAAGCATATTGGTGATTCTGTTGTAGTGGATCCTTCTGAGAGTGCTGATATTTAGAATAGTCTTTCGTTCGATGAGATTCCTGTTGAGATTCTAGATTTTCAGATCTGTAGATTGAGAAACAAAGAGGTTCCCTTGGTCAAAGTTTTTTGGAAAAACCAGTCAGTTGAGGGACAAAGAGGTTCCCTTGGTCAAAGTTTTGTGGCGAAACCAGTAATTGAGGGCGCTACTTGGGAGGCAGAAGTAGACATGCGAGCCAATTACCCTCACCTCTTTTCCACGAGTTCATATCAAGCCCAAGGTATTATTCTTCCTTACTTCAGCCCTTCTAAATCTAAAGTTCAGCTATATATCTATTCTTGCATGAGTTCTTGCAATTTCCGAAGTATTCAAGAGTTTAGAAAAATTTTGAGCCGTTTAGAAAATTCCTTTAGCTATGTGTACTAAATTTTTCCTGTTTTCTTGGTCTAACAAGTTATATTCGAGGACGAATGTTCCCAAGGGAGAGATATTGTAATACCCCGGATTTTCTTTAAGTCGAGTTACATCTTTAAGAAGAGTAAGGGCTGACTTTCCAAGTGAGAAATATTTTAAACCGTGTAGAATTTCCCTAATATCGATTTTTTGTCATGTAGAGAATTGAATTAGATTTCCAACGATACTAATTTTGTCTAAATCCAGTATCGTGGTGAGAAGTTATGGCCGTTTTGCTGAGAGTTGTCGGAACCGCCCACATGTGACGGACCGTTGAGTTTGTGATGGACCGTCGCAACCAAGGCAGTGACTCCCTTTTCAATCCCAAGTGCGATGGACAAGAATACGTACCATCAATTTAGCGATGGACCATCGCAACTAAGGCAGTGTGGCCTTTTTCTGACCAACGTGCGACGGACGATCTGACGGACCGTCAGACTAGCGACGGACCGTCACTCCAACAGTCACAAATCCTGTTCATTATTTTTAAGTCATTTTAAAAAGACTTTTTGGCCTTTTCCCCCTTTTAACACCTAGATATATTCAAAACAAAGCATATGACTTCATTATCTCCCAAAACATCCAAAGGCTAGGGTTTCTTCCTCAAGAACAAACCCAAAACCCTTCTCCATGAAATTCAAGAACTCACCATAGATTCTACAAATTGAGTTGAGATTCGATTTCCCCAAGTCCAAGGCTTCAAGAACCCTCTCTCAAAGAGTAAGAAGAAGATTTTCAAGCAAGCTTGTTCATCTAGTTTCACAATCTAAGGTAAGAGGGGTTTGAACAAGGACAATTCTTTCGTCCTTGTGCCCAAAACTTGTTTTAAATTACAAAGTGATATGACTTTATGAGTTCTCTCATAAATTTGAAGTGTGGGTTCATACCCAATATTACTATGCATGAGATTTTGTGATTTGTCAATGTTCTAGAAATTGAAGTACATGAGTATGTTGAGATTTTAAGACAAATTGCTGAACATTCAAGATTTCTATATGATTTGTGTATCCTTATGACATCTAGTATGCATTTTGATGAGTCTTAACTTGAGATTTGATTATGGGTCATTAAACCCTACTTGAGATTTCAGTTTTTATGAACTTTTGTGCTATAAGCACCCATGATTTGAGTATTTTGAGATCATTGAGAAAGTTTTGACCTTAATGGTCATAGTAGCTTTGAAATCCACTTTACCAAATGAGACTATAGATTTTATAGTTGGTTTCTTATGAGCCATGAGATTATTTTAAAGTGGATTTCCATGAGATGAGCGTAGCTAACTAAAGAGAGTAGTATTTAGCACCGAGTTGGGTAAGTTACTATGGTTTCATTCCCCAGAACAACATGCCACCTTAGGATTGAGATTTATGGGCCCAAGGCCGAGATAAATGATCACTGAGTTGAGGTTATACTCCCTGGAAAGAGTATGATGCCTCTCCCCAACGTGAGGTTTCTTCCTTAGGAGGACAAGACGTTGGACTCCATGTAGCTCGCATGGTTTATGTCGGTTAAGAGAACCTCCCTTGAGATAGAATATTTTTCCTAAAGCATTGAGATAAGTGATTTTCCCTAATAGTAAGATTTTCAAAATAGTTTCTTGAAGTAAAATTTTCCCAAGAAGAAAGTAGTTTTCTCTACTAGTAAGATTTATAGAATTTCGAGTTCCAAGTGTCATGAGTTTAAAAGAGTTCTAAGTTCTTGAGCATTAAATAAGTTTTACTCTCCATGAGATATATGCATGAGTTGGAAAGTATTGTTTAAAGCTTTCTATAGTCTTCGAGTAATGAGAATAAGAGAATTGTTCAGATTTTAAAGCTAAAGTATAATGACTCGCGAGATTTGTGTTACATGCTTTATTCTACATGATTTATGAGCTTATTATATTAAACTTATTCAAGCTATGTGAGTCATTCATATTTTCATGCATGATTTGATTAAAGATCAAGGATATTGTTTTATGTACATATATACACCCCCATACACTCAGTACATTCCCAAGTGTTGATCCACATATACGTCTATGAGGTACATTGTCTTATAATGTAGGTTCAGGTGCTCAGTCCCAGCCTCGTCAGTGATTTTTGAGTACCTTTGTCTACATCTCTACAGTGGTGAGTCCCCATAGTTCGAGGACCTATCTTCAGACATTTCAGTATTGTTAGTAGACATATTATTGCTTTCAGTTTAGTTTGAGTCTGTTAGGACCTATCCCAATGGCTCTCT
Source organism: Capsicum pubescens (assembly GCA_030864215.1). NCBI lineage: Eukaryota > Viridiplantae > Streptophyta > Magnoliopsida > Solanales > Solanaceae > Capsicum > Capsicum pubescens. The sequence continues at coordinate 298,406,305 of CM061540.1, forward strand.
AGTAGACTTGAGTAGTAGAGGCTTTGTCAGACTAGTTATCAGATTGCTAGTATGTTGGGATTTCCAGTTTTGTGGTCGTTTGGACCGAGTATTTTCTTCGTATTTCCTACCAATTGATTTACAGTTACAGTGTTTTGTTTATTTCATCTCGAATTGAGTTATTATATGTAGTAATAGTCTCAAAGGGTTAGCTTGGGGCTACTTGTAGTCTTAAGCACCGTGTGACGTTCCGGGAGGAGATTTTGGGGCGTTACAAAACCATTCCTCAATCAATGGTTATACAACTAAAACTAGTTATTTATGCAAAAGTCACCCTCACTCTGACCGCTAACTTTGTGACTTCATGTTACCAACTTCTGGACCATCTAACTACCAATAGGTCATGACACTTTAATATATACTACTACTCGGGTGGAAAAATATTTCCAACATTGTAACACCCAAAAAATGGGTCCCGAGATATCACACAGTGTTCAAGACTATGAGTAGTCTCAAGATAACCCTGTAAGCCTTCTACTAAGTCTGCAATCCACCATCATGGTAACTTAAGCAAGTAAAAATATTAAAACACTGAATTATTTCAAAACTAAACTGAGATCATTAGAATGTACTGTCTGAATGACTAACAATGAAGGTCTGAATAATAACTAGCAGTCTGACAAGCCTCTACTACTAAAGACTAGAGAGCAATTGGGACAAGCCCCCAACTGACTCGAGCTAAACTTAAAGCAACTAATCAACTACTATGAAGCTAAAAATCTGGATAAATGGGCCCTCAAATCATGAGGACTCACCAACTTTTAGAATGTAGATAGAGATGCCAGAAATCACTCATGTTGCTGAGACTGAGCACCTGAACCTACATTATTAAATAATGTAGCACATAGACGTATATGTGGATCAGTACTTTGACAATGTACTGAGCATGTGGGGTTGAATACATAAGTAAAAATAATATCTCGATGTTATCAAAATTATAAAATATGAATGCTAAATGTAATGACTCACATTGGCTTGAATAGCTGAAAGCAGAAAATCATCAATCATACACACAAAACATGTTGTGTAAATCTTGTGAGCCATCACATGTAATTCTAAAAGTTGAACTGTTATTCTGTTATTCTTTTCTGTTAGGCTGTAGAGGAATTCTTTCAAAAACTGTTCTATAAAATTTTCAAGCAGTAGAGAAAGTCTGTTAAAAGTTGTTTTATAATTTTTTCTAGTAGGGAGGTTCTTCTAACCAACATACACTATGTGATCTATCATAGTATCCAACGTCTAGTTCTCCTAAGGGGAAAACCTCACGTTGGGGAGAGGTGTCATACTTTTGCCAAGGAGTATAACCTAAGCTAAGTGATCACATCTGTAACTGTCATCCATATAAAAATAAAATTACTGAATCTGTACCTGTGTTGGCTCGTAGTTCTAGGAAAGTAGGATGCGTTAAACCCACACTTCCCGCTCGGTGCTAAATACTACTCCTTTTAATTTGTATGCTCATTATGTAGGAATCCACTTTTAAAACTATTATAAGGATTTATAGTGAAAACCTCTTGTGAATCTGTTAACTGTAAACTGTAGCTAAAACTGTAAACTGGATTCTATCTAAACTGAGATCAAAAGATCAAATCTTAGTCAAAATCTGAAAATAAATAATCATAGGGTGCTCAAAGCATTGTCATTCTTGAAATATCTATATTCAACTAGGGCTTGTTAACCCATGCAGCAATTTCATGTCAAATCATCATAAAGTTCATGCTTAATAATGAAAGCATTGATAATTCAAATCTAAATCTGGAAATTAATGTCATACGCATAAAAATATGGGAGTAGACATGCAATTCAACATCCAAATCACTTGAAATCTCAAAATCTTCAAATAGCAATATTTGAGTATGAACCCTAAATTTAAATTCATATAGAATCATGTGAATTTGTAATTAAAACAAATTTTGGGAACAAGGATGAAAGAATTATCCTTGTTCAAAACCCCCACATACCTTAATTGATGAATAGATGAAAAAGCTTGAACTTTGAGTTCCTATTTGTGCTCTTGAATATTGACCCTTGGTGTTCTTGAATTTGAATCTTGGGTTTTCTTGGAGAAAGAATGGTTGAATTTGAATTTCTTGGGATTAAGATTTTAAGTTCTAGGGTTTCTTTAAGAGAAAGTTGATGAAATAAGAGTATAATGTGCTTAGGATAGGTTAAATCTTGTGTTTTTCACGAATTGAGGCTTGGGGAAATGACTAGATTGCCCTTTATAAAAATTACTCAGAACTGGAAAAAAATTCTGATTTGACACACCACCGGGATGTGCCGTTATCGCAATGACTCACTGGAAAAGGGACAATTTCCATTTTGGGCTCTGGCGCGATGGGCGAAATCGGGTTGCATCACTGGAAAAAGAGACGAGTGCCATTTTGCACTCCACCGCGATGCGGTGTCTGTTCGATCGAGAATTTTGATATGATACAAGCTAATCACGGTAAGCTACTGGAAAGGGACGAACGGGAATTGGAACTTCACCGCAATGCAGGCAAATCACGGTGCCTACTAAAAATTGTACAATTGCAAATTTGTCCTTCACCGTGACGCGGTGATTATCGCGGCGCCCTACTATTTTTACTAAAATCGTCATAACTTCTCAACCGAGTATTGGATTGAGGCAACATTGGTATCGTTGAAAAGCTAATTCAATTATCTACCCATTGGTGGGTCTAGAGCTGGAAAATCATATATATATCAAGAGTTATACACTTTTAAAGTTAACCCACGACACATTAGGAGCTAAACGGGACTAAGAAAAGTGCGGGGTATTACAATATCTCCCCCTTGGGAACATTCGTCCTCGAATGAGACTAGTTGAGATAAAGATACTGAGGAAGTGAGGCTATACGTTGGCATACACAACTGAAACAAAATGCATAACTGAATCTAAATTATACTGAGAGACTAAACTAATCTATGAATGCATGAGTTTACATGAAGATAATCACATAGCTGAAACTGAGTCGGGAAGAAAACTGAATTAGGGAAGACTGTTACCTTCGGCTAAATCTGAGTTTATGGTGAAGAGGTGAGGATACTTGGTTTGCATGTCTACTTCTGCTTCCCAAGTAGCACCCTCCATGGACTGATATCTCCACAAAACTTTGACCAAGGGAACTTCTTTGTTCCTTAGTCTACGAATCTGGCGATTTAGGATCTCAACTTGAATCTCTTCATAAGAGAGGCTATCATGAATATTTGTACTTTCTAAGGGTACTACAACCGTTGGATCACCAATACACTTCTTTAACAAGGACACATGGAACACAGGATGAACGGATGACAAGTCTGCAGGCAACTCAAGCTTATATGCTTGTTTTGCAGAAATTATTGACTTTCAGAGTCGCCACTTAATTTATTTAAAAAGGAATTAAGAAAACCTTTGAAAGTTACTTAAACGATCCAAAACAAAAAAAAATCATTTAAGTTTGAAGATTTTGAGTAAGTGGTTCCTATTAATACTCTTGGAAGGTTGTTAAGGCACTAAGAGTATCCGTTAACTTGCGGTTATCCGGATTGTTTGAAAATATCTTTTGACTAACTTCAAAAAGAAAGATTGATTGTTGAAAAGTAATTGATTTTAGGAAAAGACCTGTGTAAAATATATTTGGATGACTTAGTAGGGATTTTAACTAAGTATAACAAATTAATAACAAAGCATATAAAAGGGGAAGGGAAAAAAATACTAAAAATTACACAAATAAACATAAGACAAATAAACAACGTATGTTTTCAATATTACAAAAAATCTCATCTCCCTTAACATATTATAAAAATCCCACCTATATATAGAATGTTATGTATATGTCAGTTATGTTATGTATATTAATAGGGAGAGAGAGTAAAATAACTAAAAAAGTGGGAGAGAGTGTAATTACTTTTAAAAGGTTGGTATTTATTTTATTTATACAAAAAAATAAAAGACTCAGGTCATTGGGCCCAAATCAATAGACCCTGTCCTAATCTAATTGGGCTTTTGGCTCACTTGCACCTGTCCTAATCTAAATATTGGACTTTCAGCCATAACCTGTCCTAAACTAGTTTTTGGACCTTTGAGGCTCAAAATCCGCCTCACCTGTATTAAAATACAACTTGGGCTTCGAGGCCCAAATGAATGAATAAATAAATAAATGACTAAATAAATGAATAAAAAGAAGACAATAATAAAAATCGAGACTTTTCAAGTCTCTTAGTGACCTCATAAATGAGTTTTGATCCATTTTCCTTCTTCATCTATCTTCTGGCACCCGCACTCCATGTAGTGGACCTTGGGTTTGAACTTCGAACTTGACTCGAAGAGGTGAGCCTCATTGACCCATTACGAAATGCAAGAGGAGAGGAGTCCATTTGAACTCGAGATATTTTTTGCATGCAAAGAAAAGATAAAGAAATTAATATACTTTCAAGGCATAATAGTTACATATTTCAAAGAAAAAGAAAATATCAAGAATCAATTTTTGAATTACAATGAAATGCACACTTGCACACGTATAACAAGAGTGAGAGTCTATAGATAAAATGCAAAGCAAAGACATCCACTTGCATGTTTCATGATTTATGTTCATATTAAGAATGAATAAAGGTAAAAGGAAGAAGGCCATATTCAATGAATTAATGCGAGAAACAAACAACGTAAGCTTGCGAAAGTAAAGGGATGATGCAACAAGAAAAATACTCATGACTTCTAAAATTGAACAAACATAGACACTAATCCATATAACAAAAGAAAATAAAGGTTATCTTTTCAAGAAAGAGAATCTTTAAATTTCAATTAAGGCAACATTAACAAAAATTCATACATCTAAATTACAACCAACATTTTATGGAAAAGCGTGTAATGACCTATGATTTATATTTCTAAGACATTGTTGATTCTCTTTTGATGTTATTATTAATAAAAGGAAGACATGAATCAACTCTTTACACACACAAAGAGCACATATAACAATCCGGAGTAAGAAAATGAGAATAAAAGTTTAGCATCTCTAAAAGTGAAATATCGTTCAACAATCATACTATGCAGGAGTCAAAAATATCCAAATAATTCCATTTAGCCACAAAAGTCCGAACTTTCACATCATTTTGACAAGACAACATGCGAGCAAAAGAGGAATAAACATCTTGGATGGAAAATAAAGCTAGCACTTCATCTCTTATATGAGGATTTTGAAATCCATTAAAATAATTAGCAAGCAAATGACAAATTCTTGACATAAATAATTACTATTTTTATTAAGGCGAAACAAACAATAATAACTATTTTTTCAGAATAAAAGAAATAACTTTACATGCTAAAACAAATATATCCACCAACGATGAATTTAAACAAGGCATGAGTTCGTCTTTTGAGCAAAGATCAAAACTTTATACATAACAATCAAAGAATAAAGTCAAAAGACAAAACAAATCAATATTAACTATTGTTTTCAACATAAGAAAAATAACTTTACATGCTAAAAAAATATATCTACCAACAATGAGTTTATACAAGACATGAGTACGTTTTTCAAGCAAAGATCTAAATTTTATCCAAAATAATCAAAGAATAAGGTCAAAAGGGAAAACAATCAATATTAACTATTTTTTTCAACATAAAGAAAATAACTTTACATGCCAAAAACAAACATATCCACCAACAATGAGTTTAAACAAGACATGAGTATGTTTTTCAAGAAAAGATCTAAACTTTATCCAAAATAATCAAAGAATAAGGTAAAAGGCGAAACAATCAATATTAACTATTCTTTTCAACATAAAGAAAATAACTTTACATGCTAAAAACAAACATATCTACCAACAATGAGTTTAAACAAAGCATATGTACATCTTTTAAGCAAAGATTGAAACTTTATCTATAATAGTCAAAGAATAAAGTCAAAAAAGGTACGTACAACTATTGCTAACTCATTTTTATATCATGAGCATGAAAATAATTAAAATATCGATACCACAATATCCTATGGCCTTCAAGGCCATCTACAGCAAACAATCCCAGTAAAAAAAATTATAACTACCAACTACGAAGAACAAAAAGATGAAGAAGAAAACGAGAATAAAACTAAAAGAAAGGAAAGGTGTGTTTACCTTTTTGGGGGCAGCAAAATGAGACTATGAGTTTCGTCAGAATCAATCACCACCGGAAAACGTCTCCGGAAACTCAAAAATTTTGATAAGCTGACCAACTCTATGAAACAAAAAATTTTACTAAATAAAAATAATTATTTTACTCAAAAGGATTTTTTCATCTTTCTAGCTTTTTTTTTTAATTTTTCACCCCCTTTCTACCAAAGTAGTAGTAGTATTTATAGGCGAGAATGGGGTTTTTCTTTCTTTCCTCAACCAATGTGGGAGAAAAGTATTTATAGGAAAGGATGAAGATTTATTTCTTGTCATCCACTAATGTGGGAGAAAAGTCATTTAGGGGTGTTTTGGGAATTTTAAAATTGAAGATAAAGTGAGGTGGAAGATAATGTGGGGGGAAATTGTACGATGTAGTACAATTTTTGAATTTCAAAATTGGGAAAGGACAAAATTGGGGGGGGGGGGGAATAGTACAATTTGAAATTATTTTTTGGTGCGAATTGGGTAGAAGTTATGAGAGTTTTTTGGGAATTTTGGGGTTATTTAAAATATAACCCCAATTGGAATTTAAAATTTAGTCATATTCATTTAATTTTGACCAAATTAAAAATCTATTGACGGATTGCATTGTAATTATGGCCAATTTGATTTCAATTATGGCCAAATCTAACAGATTGGCTAAATTAAATTGAAATTCGATACAAATTAATACTTCTTTTAATCCCGAGCTTCTTGATTTAATAAAATCAAACACATTTATTCAAATAAATTATTTTGATATGAAATTATATTAAAATCAAGATTTAGATCATTATATTTATTTTTAAAATAATCCTTAATTAAAATCTAATATTCCATAAGTAATCAAATTATATAATCTCGTATAGCTAAACACGATAATTTATAATCGCTACTTAAAATGACAAAATTACGTACAAAAAATATTTTGAAAAATTTTTATTTGGATGAAATAAATGTTTCAATTTAATTAAAAACCAAAGAAACTCGGGATTAAATTTAGTCGTGGAGGGAAAAAATTGCGTGTCAACAATGCCACCTTCCCAACACGGCTCAAAATCCTGTAGGGACCAACATAGCGGGGACTAAGCTTCCCATTTTTGCCAAATATTTTCACCCCTTTCATGGGTGAAACCTTCAAATAAACTAAGTCATCGACTTCAAACTCAAGATCTCTTCTACTTACATCTGGATACGATTTCTGACGACTCTGAGATGTTTTCAACCTTTCTCAAATCAACTAACTGGACTTTCTCCATAGCATCTAACACCATATATGGCCCTATCAATGCGGCCTCACCACTTCAAACTAACAGATGGGTGACCTACATCTTCTCCCATAAAGAGACTCAAACGAGGCCATCTGAATACTAGCATGGTAACTGTTATTGTAATCGAACTCGATCAACGGTCAATGCTCATCCCAACTACCCTTTAAATTAAGCACACATGCCCTCAACATATCTTCTAGATCCTGAATGGTCCTTTCTGCCTAACCATCTATCTGTGGATGAAAAGCTAAACTAAGATGGACTTAGGTACCAAGGCCCTTCTGAAAGGCTTTCCAAAAGTGAGAGGTAAACTGAGTACCCCTATCTAAAATGATAAATGAAGGAACCCCATGCAATCTAACTAACTCTCTAATATAGAACTTAGCATAATGTTCAGCTGAGTAGGACGTATGAACTAGCAGGAAATGGGATGATTTGGTCAACCTGTCTATAATAACCCAAATCGAATCATGCTGACATCATGAACGGGGTAACCCGGTTACAAAATCCATGTTTACCTCTTCCCACTTTCAAGTGGAAATATTGAACTCTTGCAAATTGCCACCAGGCCTTTGATGCTCTACCTTAACCTATTGACAAACTAAACACTTTGCTATGAACTATGCATTATCCCTCTTTATACCACTCCACTAATAGATCTCCCACAAATCTCGGTACATCTTAGTAGCACCATGATGAATGGAGTAACGCTCACCATGCACTTCATCCATAATCCGCTATCTCAAATTTTTGACGTACAGCACACATAATCTATTTTGGTATCTCAACATGCCATCTCCCCTTGGGAGATGTAACATCCCAATTCTGTACCTCGGACGCTACACGGTTCTCATAATCTCGAAGAACCACAAGCTAACCCATGACTAGTACCTGCTGTATTAACTGAATGATAATACTGTAATATGCGGAAATTAGGTAGAAAACATGCCATAAGTTTCAATACTGTAATAAAACTAAATACGGTATAACAATACCAAAACTGAAATATCTGTCAGAAAATACTCTAGTCTGGAAAGCCTCTAAACTGTCTGAACTGTGGAGTTGATGGGAAAATCCCCCAACTAACTCCAACTACTAAAAATAAACTAAAATTCCGAAAAACAATCATGTCCTGCTAAGGGTGCTTTGGAGCCCGTGCATCTGAACCTATGATATAAGACATCATAGCGCAAAAGAAAAGCATGCCTTAGTACTTTGAATGTACTGGCATGCTCAGTTAGGTAGGCTGAAATGCATAGGTTGATATGCATGAACAATACTAACTGAATAACATGAGTATGACTGAATGAGAGTACATGCATGAATACGTAGACTGTAACTGAGGTCGTGATAACACTGAATACTGAGTCTGAATACTAATTTACTAAAATGCGAGTTTACTGATACTGTATTACTGATAATTGAATGACCATAGCTGACAGTACTGAATCTTTGGAACTATACTGAGTTTCGTACTGAGCTAAGTGACTGTATATGACAGTCCTAAATCTGTAGAACTAAACTGAGTTCTATACTGAGACTAAATCACTGAGACTAAAATTGTGGGAGGTAATCATCTAACCGACATACCCCAATTAAGATGACTAAGTTGGGGTCCAACTTGTGAGCCCAATTGGAAGGGTGTAAGTACCGTGTCACGGGTAAAGACAATTGTTGTGGAGTCAATCCTAACTAGCAGGTGACCCCTGAGATCAGTCCCAATCTAGCGGGTGACCCCTGAGTATGTCATTCCTATATAACGTATGACATCTCATAACCTACGATGGCTACATAGTTATGGAACTTAGGTATTTCTTCTAGGGACCCAGTCCTATCTAACGGGTGTGCCCCATCCCTAGGTTCGCTCGGTGTTGAATCCTACTCCTAATTGAATAGACACTAAACTGATTTCCAAGTTCATACTAGGCTTGACTGAACTGTTACAGAGTTTAATGAGTTCTGTTGAATGGCGGAATACCACTGAATGAGTTTACTGTGGTCCGAACTAAATACTAGACTAGTACTGAGTTTATTGAGTTTTTTCCTGTGTCCCGTGACTGACTGAGAGTACTACTGATTGTGACATAACTGAGATTATCTTGTAACTGACACTGGCTCTAAGTACTCAGCTAAATTGTCGAGTATTAAATACACCCATGACTCGATAGCATGAAAGTAAATCATAACATAGTCTTGAAAAGCATAATCATGTGCACTTGGTAACAACTCATTCATGGAGGCATTTTATCAAACACTTCCATGATACAATTCACACATAAGCTGACATGACATGATTTCTTTATATTATAAGTTCACATGAGCAGTTCATCAAGCACTTAGTGAGCATGATATATGTACATAACATTAACAACAAGTGGGAATCATAATTCAACTCCAACTTCACAATTTCAAGGTTTCAACATAGATTTACATGATATTACATATACATCAATTAGCCCCAGATGAAACTTATCATAAAACATGGATTAGAATCCCAATTAACCATTATAAATATGATTATAATCAAACCCAACATGAAATTCATGAAATCCATACACTTGAAGTTAAAAATAGTTTCTTGGACTCCAAGGGTGGAAGGAACCCTTGGATGAACACTTCACATAGCTTGGTTGTTAAATTCTTGAAGAAGGATGGTGAATTCTTGGATCTTGACTTTGAATTTAATTCTCCTAGGGTTTGTTCTTGAGAGATTTTTGTGGAGAATGAATGAATTTTGCTCTCCAAAGGGTTTAATTTCGTGTTTTGGGGGCTGAAGGGCGTGGGATAAAAACCCAAATATCCCAAAGGACGAAGCCTTTTAATAACTGAAAACTGTGCTATCGATGCGCAGACCGACGCATCGCATTATTGGCATCGACACGATGGCCAACGCACCGCATTGAGTCCACGTTGGTTCACTGGAATGTGACACTGGAGCTAAGGAGAATAATTATCAACGCGATAGTCATCGCGGCGCGTCGAGATCGCATTGATTCATTGGTTTAGGATTCAAAAGGTGATTCAAACGTAGTCCAAAAAATCTGAAACTTATCCGAGAACACCTACGTACATTCCTGATCATGAATTACCTTAAATATCAATATTTAACGAATGTAAAGTTTGCAAAAGAAGATTGCCAACTTTCAAAGGCTAAAATAACACTAAGTCTGAATACTTAGCTAAAATTTTCTAAGTCTGGGACCCCTTAACAAGCTTAAAGGACTGAATTAAGCTAAGAATTTTATGGGGTCTTACAATATCTCCCCCTTGGTAACATTCATCCTCGAATGAAATTGACTATGAAGAGAGAACTGACAAACTGAACTTGCATACTGGACACGCATAACTGCAACAAGATTTTATAATTGACACTACTGATATACTGAATTATCATACTGAATATGCATATCTGATGCATAACTTCATAACTAATATTACTGATAAGCTGAGTTTGTATACTGAATATGCATATCTGATACATGAGTACATGACTGAACTGATTCGTGAATGTATGACTGAATATGCAACGGTAATAGATACCAAGTTCATAACTATAACTAGACATGGAGCTATACCAATCTAAGGAAGACTGTTACCTTAAATTGATAATATTGATGAACCTGGGATCATTTACGAAACTGCATGAATAGGCACATGACAACATAACTGAGCCTGAAACGTGATACATGAACTAAATTGAGCCCCTAAATGCATGGCTTACTGCTGAGATTGGAACTTGACAGTCCACCTATGAGTACCCCCCACTCCAAACTGGATTCATTACATGAAGAGTAGATAAAAGGTTTAGGTCATAAAAGCTCCAGAAATTATAGTACATCTCCCCCTTGGGACATTATGTCCCCTAAAGAATGCTGATTTGGCTGAGATACTGAGGAAAAACTGAGACAATGCATAGGTCACCTACGAACTGAATCATGACTGCCTATCGGGAATCTAAATCTGAGGCATGACACCTGAACTGAGCTGAACTTGCAACTGCATGGTTGTTTGATCTTGGAATAGTTGCACTCATGATACTTTGGATAGGACGACTGGGTAGAAAGATGGGATACCACATGAACTTATCCGTCTGACTGCTAAACTGAATTACTGACCCTACTGACTAGCTCATACTGAAAACTTATACTCGACCGGAGCATTTCTATTACACTATCTCTCTAGAGTTTTAGTGACTTTAGGAAGCAATAAAATCTTAACATGGGCTGAATAAAAAATGGCACCCTGGCTAAAATTCTGTAATATGTGGCGAGGCCTATAGAACATCATCTAAGATAGAGTGACTAAGCCTCCTACACTGGAACTACTAACTCGTAACCTTAGCCACATCTTCCAACTATTTCCCACAATTATAGTTTCTACTTTAGCACAATATTTCGCTTGAGGCTACTAAAAATATCTACAGGGGCGCTGAGTAAGAATGCTAAAACATACTAGTTTATCTTATTAACTGAATAATTGCTAGCTGAATACTGGGCATGTAAGACTGAACTATACTAGGTCTGAATGACTGGACTGAAACTATAGAGTATTATACATATGAAGTAAGGACTGACTGTGTAATAAGAGATAACCGAGCTTGAATTTATGAAAACTGTATTATTTGAGAATGCAAGACTAAGTGTATAACATGATTTTGAAATAGCCTGTAAACTGAGGTACTGAAATACTGATATCTGAATAACTGATAATTGTATGCTATGGTCAAGCAAACCTGAAACTAAACTGAGCTACTGATATGATTACTGGAATGAGACGGTGACTGAGACTGTAATTAAGATGATAACTGAGATTTTACTGAAGCTGAATAATGAGTTCTAATAATTGAGTAACTGACATCTGAGACAACTAATAACTAAATTACTGATAACTGAGTGACTGATATCTAAGATTGTAACTGATCTTATACTGGAACTGAATACTGAGTGAACTGGAACTCCTTATACTAGAAACTATAAGCATGCATGATTTTCGCTAATGTGCATGAATACGATCTATGATCATAGTGCTGACTTGCAAGGCATGAGTAGATGTCGTGATAACAAAAGTACGAATCTTTGCACTGAGGTAATAACGGGTTGGGTCTCATCCCTTCCCACTACTTTTCTACATGTACTGACATTATTACTAGAATCTGAAAGTCTGATTGGTTACTTATCCCACCATCTCCCCCTTAGCTTAAAGTCGTTATTCTAAACCTGTAAACTACGTAATAAGCTCTAAACCAAACTAAAAATATGTTACTCTAGAGTCTAAGATAGACACTGAGGAAGGCCCTACTAACATTTCAGGTTTGATACCAAAGTTGACTGCTATAGAGGAGTTACAAAGAAGGTGAAGCCTCTGGATCTAACAAAGTATAACCACAAGGATGAAAGACTAATAGCGTACCCATAACTAACTCAGGAGTACTCTCCTAATAATGGCGAGACTGGAGTGCATAAATTTTGTTCTGCATTGACCACTAGTGGTACTGGAAGTGGAACCCTGCTAATTCGGGCGACTGGACTAAGCTGAAGAACGATTGGACTAACCCTGTGAACCTGACTGAGGACAATCTCTGACTCTATGTCCTATCTTTCCACACCCAAAACAAACATCACTACCAGCTCTACATACTCTCTTATGGTTCTTACCATATTCTCCGTAAATCGGATTAGTACAAACACCCTTTCTACTACCTTGTGACTTAGAGCCTGGTGCTCCATCTCGACTGTCATTCTTAGACTTAGGCACTGGAACTCTAAATGAAGGCGGAACTAGGGCTAAAAATCTCTGATGGAATTTGGAGCGGTTACTACCCGCTGATCTTGGCTTAAAACTAGTTGGTCTTACCCTCTTATTCTTTCTCTCCTTCTTTCTACGCTCCCTCGTCTTATTTGAATGATAGTGAATCAAAAGTATAGATAGGACAATAGTCCATATGTTATTCTGATCAACTGCTGAATTAGCTAAAGTAGTGAACGTAGCTCTGAATTTTGTGTGAAAGACATGCTCATCCAGGGGATCTGCCTGAACGGGCTGAGGTGCTGACTGATTTCCTGTTCTCCTTCCGTTAATCATTTTAGGAGGCATGTTCTACAACAAAAAGGAAGAAAAGTATTATACTAATAATTTAGCTTGAGCTCATGCTTACTCGCACGACATGAATACTGAAAGAAGGGAAACTATTCCTAAAATATCTTATAGCCTTTTGTCCATAAGTGTGCCGCGCTACACACCCATGCACAAGACTCTACTAGATGTGGCATTCAGACTTCCTAGGACTCTATTGAACCTTAGGCTCTGATACCAAGTTTGTAACACTCTGAGTCTGTACCCCGGATGCTACACGGTGCTCATAATCTCGAAGGACCACAAGCTAACCCATGACTTCTACCTGATGTATTAACTGAATGATAATATTGTAATATACAGAAATTAGTCATAAAACATGCCATAAGGTTCAACTCTTTAATAAAACTGAATATAGTATAACAATACCAAAACTGAAACATCTGTCTGAAAATAGTCTAGTCTGGAAAGCCTTTAAACTGTCTGAACTGTGGAGTTGATGGGACAAGCCTCTAACAAACTCTGACTACTGAAAATGAACTGAAATGCTAAAAAACAACCATGTCCACAAACTATGAGGACTCACCACTAACTCTGTCTGCTGAGAATCTAAGCTGCTAAGGGTGTTTTGGATCCCGTGCATCTGAACCTATGATATAAGACATCATAGCACAAAAAAAAGCATGTGTCAGTACTTTGAATGTATTGGTATGCTCAGTGAGGTAGGATAAAATGCATGGGTTCATATGCATGAACAATACAAACTGAATAACATGAGTATGACTGAATAAGAGTACATGCATGAATACGTAAACTGTAACTGAGATCGTGATAACATTGAATACTAAGTCTGAATACTGATTTACTAATATTTGAGTTTACTGATACTGTATTACTGATAACTAAATGACCGTATCTGATAGTCCTGAATCTTTGGAACTGTACTGAGTTCCGTACGGAGCTGAGCGATTGTATCTGACAGTCCTAAATTTGTAGAACTGAATTGAGTTCTATTCTAAGACTGAATCTGACATTGAGACTAAAATTCTGGGAGGTAATCATCTAACCGACATGCCTTAATTAATATGACTGAGTTGGGGTCCAATCTGTAACCCCAATTAGAAGGGTGTCATTACCGTGCCACGGGTAAACATAACTGTTATGGAGTCAGTCCTAACTAATGGGTGACCCCTGAGATCAGTCCTAATCTAGCGGGTGATCCCTGAGTATGTCAGTCCTATCTAACGGGTGACATCTCATAACCTATGTTGGCTACGTAGTTCTGGAACTAAGGGATTTCTTCTAGGGACCCAGTCCTATCTAACGGGTGTGCCCCTATCCCTAGGTTCGCTCGGTGTTGAATCCTACTCCCAACTGAATAGACATTGAACTGATTTCCTAGTTCATACTAGGCTTGACTGAACTTTTACTGAGTTTACTGAGTTCCATTGACTGGCAGAATACCACTGAATGAGTTTACTGTGGTTCAAACTGAATACTGAACTAGACTAGACTAGTACTTATTCTGCTGAGTTTTTGCCTGAGTCTCGTGACTGACTAAGAGTACTACTGATTGTGACATAACTGAGATTATCTTGTAACTGACACTGGCTCTAAGTACACAGCTAAATTATTGGGTATTAAATACCCCCAGGACTCGATAGCATGAAAGTAAATCATAACATAGTCTTGAAAAGCATAATCATGTGCACTTGGTCACAACTCATTCATGGGGGAATTTTTTCAAACACTTGCATGATACAATTCACACATAAGCTGACATGACATAATTTCTTTATCTTATTAGTTCGAATGAGTAATTCATCAGGCACTTAGTGAGCATGATATATGTACATAACATTAACAACAAGTGGGCATCATAATTCAACTCCAACTTCACAATTTCAAGGGTTCAACATAGATTCACATGATATTACATAAACATCAATTAGCCCCATATAAAACTTATCATAAAACATGGATTAGAATCCAATTAACCATTATAAGCATGATTATAATGAAACCCAATATTAAATTCATGAAATCCATACACTCGAAGTTAAAAATAGTTTCTTGGACTCCAAGGGTGGAAAGAACCCTTGGATGAACACTTCACATACATTGGTTGTTAAATTCTTGAAGAAGGACGGTGAATTCTTGGATCTTGAGTTTGAATTTAATTCTCCTAGGGTTTGTTCTTGAGAGCTTTTTGTGAAGAACGAATGAATTTTTTCTCTCCAAAGGGTTTCATTTCGTGTTTTGGGGGCTGAAGGACGTGGGAAAAAGACCCAAATACCCCTAAGGATGCGGCCTTTTAATGACTGAAAATTGTGCTATCGACGCCCCGCGTCATTGGCATCAACGCGATGGCCAACACACTACGTCGAGTCTGCGTCGATTCACTAGAAAGTGACACTAGAGCTGAGGAGAATAATTATCAATGCGATAGTCAATGCAGCGCGTCGAGATCACATTGATTCACTGGTTTGGGATTCCAAAGGTGATTCAAACATAGTCCAAAAAATCCAAAACTTATACGAGAACACCTACGGACATTCCTGATCATGAATTAACCGAAATATCAATATTTAACGAACATAAAGGTCGAAAAATAAGATTTCCAACTTTCGAAGGCTAAAATAAATCTAAGTCTGAATACTTCGCTAAAATTTTCAAAGTCTGGGACCCCTTAACAATCTTAAAGGACTGAATTAAGCTAAGAATTTTGCAGGGTCTTACAGGAAAAATCTCTACCTTCTGATATCTAACAGACTCCTTAAACTTAACTAGGATGGGATCCTAATCTTGCTTCTTCTTTACTTCGGAAACTAAAGAAGATTCTACACTACTCTGGACCCAAACATTACCTTCAACCGAATCAACTAAACAAACACCCAATCTAGCCAATTGATGAACTTCCCAAACTAACTCCTTCTTATAACTTTCCACATGAGCAGCACTACCCATAGACAGTCTTCTAAGTGCGTCTGCCGCTACATTGGCCTTGCCCGGATGATACAACACACTTATGTCAGAATCTTTCAATAATTCTAACCACCTTCTCTGACGGAGATTCAACTCTCTCTGCATAAGCACATACTGTAAATTTTTGTGGTCCGTAAACACATCAACATGCGCCCCATAAAGATAGTTCCTCTATATTTTTAAAGCAAACACAACAGCAGCTAATTTAAGATCATGCATAGGATAGTTTTTTTATGAGGCTTAAGTTGTCTAGAGGAATCGGCTATGACCTTACCCCTTCGCATCAAAATGCAACCCAAACCAACTCTAGAGGAATCACAATACACAACGAATCCATTTGTACCATCAGATAACGCTAAGACTGGGGCTAAAATAAGTCGAGTCTTCAACTCCTGAAAACACTTCTCAAAAGAATCTGACCACTAAAACTTAACTTTCTTATGAGTCAATCTAGTCATGGGATATGCAATAGACGAAAACTCCTAAACAAACTATCTATAATAGCCAGCTAAACCCAAAAAACTTTTGATGTTTGATAGAGAAATGGGTCTAGGCTAGTTTCTCAAGGATTCAGTCTTTTGGGGATCAACTCTAATGTCGTCCCCGGAAATAATATGACAGAGGAAAGCTACAGACCTTAGCCAAAATTCACACCTGTTGAATTTGGAGAAAAACTTGTGATCTCTAAGAGTTTGCAACACAATTCTAAGATGGTCTGCATAGTCATCCTTACTATGGGAATAGACAGGGATATCATCGATAAAGAATATGATAAACATGTCTAGGTACTGTTTGAACACATAGTTCATCAAGTCCATGAAGGTTACTGGGGTATTTTTTAGCCTGAAAGACATGACTAGAAACTCAAAGTGACCATAACAGGTTGTAAAGTTATCTTTGGGATATCACATTCCCTTACTCTCAGCTGATGATAGTCGGATCTAAGGTCTATCTTAGATAAGTAACTTGCGCTTTGGAGTTGATCAAATAAGTCATCAATTCTAGAAAGAGGATATATGTTTTTAACTGTAACTTTATTCAGCTGATGATAGTTAATGCATATTCACAAAGAACCATCTTTCTTACGCACCAATAGACAGGAGCACCCTATGGAGAAACACTGGGTCTTATGAAACCCTTATCTAAGAGGTTTTTGAGTTGCTCTTTCAACTCTTTAAGCTTGGCAGGAAACATATGATATGGAGGAATAGAGATAGGCTGAGTATCAGTAAGAAGATCAATTTTGAATTCTATTTCCCTATCGGGAGGTACCCCTGGCAAATACTCAGGAAAAACTTTTGGAAACTCATTTACTACACGAAATGACTTAACGGTTGGAGGCTCAAACTTAGCGTCTTTGACTCAAACTAGATTATAGATACACCCTTTTAATATCAACTTTCTAGCTTTAAGCTAAGATTTGAATGACTCTTAGGAGATACTGAATTACCTTCCCACTCAAAGACTGGATCATCAAGAAACTGAAACTTCACCACTCGGGTGCGACAATCTATAGATGCATAACAAGAATGAAGCCAATCCATACCAAGGATAAGGTCAAAATTAACCATGTCTAATTCTATCAAATCTGCTAATATAATCTTAAGAGGACAGTGATAGGACACTTTCTATAGATCTGTTTGGCAACAACTGACTCACCTATTAGAGTGGACACGGAGAAGGGATTAGAATGCTTTTCAGGATCTATTCCAAAATTGACCGCAACTAATGGAGTCACATAAGAGAAATGACCTAGGGTCTAACAGCACATAAACATCAAAATGAAAGACATGAAGCATACCGGTAACAACATCTGGTGAACTCTCCTGCTGCTGGCGGGATGGTAAAGCATAGAATCGATTCTGGCACTGACCGCTACCAGTACTGGATGATGCACCCTAAGGAGGGGTTGGGTGACCTATGGGAGTTGGTGCACTAGTAGCCTGAGTCTGGGGATGAACATCCCTTCTTCTTTGCTTAGCATACGAGTACTCTTTGATTTCGTGACCCAACTTATCACATATAAAACAACCTTTCTATCCCAACAAGCACTCACCAAGATGATTCTTACCATATCTAGCACATGCAGGATAACTAGGCCTTCCACACATGCTATTCAGAGATCTAGACATCGAATTCCTACCCCACTGCTCCTGCTTGGTTCTGGGTGTAGGGACACTTGCTGAAGACGGCGCTGGCAAAGGCGAACGACTCTGAAACTACGAACGATTCTCCCCTACAAACCTTGATTGGCCAAACTCAAACTGCCCAGTCCTAGCCTTCTTATTTCTTCTATCTCTTTCCTTTAACTTTTCTACCTCAATCTGTTGGGCATGAGTCTTAAATCTAGCAAGATCCATATCTCCAATAAGAATAGTAGTCTTACACTCCTTTACTACCAATCCAGATACTCTGGTAACAAACTTACCAATCCAGATACTCTGGTAACAAACTTACTCAAACTAGATCTACTGCCAACCATCAAATCTAGAGCATACTTGGACAACTAGTTGAACTTAAGGTAGTACTTCTTCACTATCATTGAGCCCTACCTCAGGTTCATAAACTCTTCAATCTCTATTTCCCGCAACTCACGCAGAAAGAACCTGTCAAGAAACACATCCTGAAACACCTGCCAACTCATAGGAGCTGCATTTTCACCCCTACCTTTCTTCCACATAACAACCCAATCATAAGCAACATCTTTTAGCCTATAGGATGCCAACTCTACACTCTCCTCTTCAGTAACATGCATAACTTGGGTGATCTTTTTCACCTCATTAAGATACAATTGTGGGTCTTGACCCAAAGAATTCGGGCAGATTCATCCTCATGAAGTCACGAAGTCTGGATGCAGCTCAATCACCCTATTGCTGATAGGGGACTGTAGCCTAATTGTTGGCCTGAACGTTAGCAGTCACAGCTTGGGATAACGCCTGAAAGACAACCCAAAATTCAGCATGAGACACATTCTCATTCAGAGGATCAACGATCTAGGGTGGCTGGTTATCATTTATGTGGGCATTAGCTTTGCGAGAAGGCATATTCTATCACGAAAGAGCATAAGTTAAAAGCAGATAACGATAGATATAAGCATGACGGATTATGAAAAAACAAGATGATTTCCTAAAATATCTCGTAGCCTCTTGCTCATAAATGTGGTGCGCTTCACACCCATGATCAAGAATCTGCGTAACGTGGTTTGTCTGACTCCCTAGGACTCTCGAAACCTTAGGCTCTGATATCAAGTTTGTAACACCTCAAAAATAGGTCTCGAGATGTTATACGATGCTCAAGACTATGAGTTGTCTTAATCTAAGCCTGTAAGCCTTCTACTAAGTCTGCAATCCACCATCAAGGTAACTTAAGCAAGTAAAAATATAAAAACACTGAATTATTTCAAAACTGAACTGAGATCATCAGAATGTACTGTCTTAATGACTAACACTGAAGGTTTGAATAATAACTAGTAGTCCGACAAGCATCTACTACTAATTACTAGAGAGCTAATGGGACAAGCCCCCAACTGACTCGAGCTAAACTAAAAACAGCTAATCAAATACTATGAAAGCTGAAAATCTGGATAAATGATCCCTCGAATCATGAGGACTCACCAACTTTTGGGATGTAGATAGAGATGTCTGAAATAAGTCACGTTGCTGAGACTAAGCACATGAACCTACATTATTAAACAATGCAACACATAGACGTATATGTGGATCAGTACTTTGAGAATGTACTGAGCATGTGGGGGTGAATGCATAAGTAAAAATAATATCTCAATGTTATCAAAATTATAAAATATGCATGCTAAATGTAATGACTCACATAGGCTTGAATAGCTGAAAATAAAAAATCATCAATCATAAATACAAAACATACTATGTAAATATGGTGAACCATCACATGTAATTCTAAAAGCTGAACTATCATTCTGTTATTCTTTTCTGTTAAGTTGTAGGGGAATTCTTTAAAACACTATTCTGTAAAGTTTTCAAACTATAGGGAAAATCTCTCAAAAGTTGTTTTATTATTTTTACTAGTAGGGAGGTTCTTCTAACCGATATACACTATATGAGCTATCATAGTGTCCAACGTCTAGTTCCCCTAAGGGGAAAACCTCACGTTGGGGAGAGGTGTCATACTCTTGTCAAGGAATATAACCTAAGCTAAGTGATCATGTATGTAACTGTCATCCATATAGAAATGGAAATATTGAATTTGTACCTACATTGGCTCGTAGTTCTAGGAAAGTAGGATGCGCTAAATCCACACTTCCCGCTCGGTGCTAAATACTACTTTCTTTAATCTGTATGCTCATTTTGTAGGAAATTCATATTTAAAACTATTGTAAGGATTTACAATGAAAACCTCATATGAATATGTTTAATGTAAATTGTAGTTAAAACTGTAAAGTGGATTCCAAATCTAAACTGAGATCAAAAGATCAAATCTTGTTCAAAAACTGAAAATAACTAATCGTAGGGTTCTCAAAGCATTGTCATTCTTGAAATATTAATATTCAACTAGGTCTTGTTAACCCATGCATCAATTTCATGTCAAATCATCATAAAGTTCATGCTTGATAATGAAAGCATTGATAATCCAAATCTAAATCTGGAAATTAATGTCATACGCATAAAAATACGGGAGTAACATGCAATTCAACATCCAAATCACTTGAAATCTCAAAATCTTCAAATAGCAATATTTGGGTATGAACCCTAAATTTTAATTCATATAGAATCATGTGAATTTGTGATTAAAAACTAATTTTGGGCACAAGGATGAAACAATTATCCTTGTGCAAAACCTCACATACCTTAATTGATGAATAGATGAAAAATCTTGAACTTTGAGTTCCTATTTGTGCTCTTGAATATTGACTCTTGGTGTTCTTGAATTGAAAATCTTGAATCTTAGATTTTCTTGGAGAAAGAATGGTGGAATTTGAATTTCTTGGGGATTAAGTTTTTAAGTTCTAGAGTTTGTTTGAGAGAAAGTTGATGAAATAATAGTATAATGTGCTTAGGATAGGTTAAATCTTGTGTTTTTCACGAATTGGGGCTTGAAAAAATGACTAGATTTCCCTTTGTAAAAATTATTCAAAACTAAAAAAAAATCCGATTTGACACACCACTGCGACGCGACGCTATTGCAGTGGCTCATTTGAAAAGGGTCAATTGTCATTTTGGACTCTGGCATGATGCGGAGAAATCAAATTGCGTCACTGAAAAAAGAACGAATGTCATTTTGCACTCCACCACAATGCGGTGTCTGTCTAATTGGGAATTTTAACGTGATACAGGCTAATCGCGGTAAGCTACTGAAAAGGGATGAATGGAAACTGGAACTTCACCACGACACGGGCTAATCACGGTGCCTTACTGGAAATCAGACAATTATGAATTTGTCCTTCACCGCGATGCGGTGCCCTACTATTTTCACTAAAATCGCCATAACTTCTCAACCGAGTATCGGATTAAGGAAAAATTGGTATCTTTGGAAAGCTAATTCGATTATCTACCCATTGGTGCATCTAGATCTGGAAAATCCTATACGTATCAAGAGTTATACACTTTTAAAGTTAACCCTCGACACACTAGGAGCTAAAGGAGACTAAGAAAAGTGTGGGGTATTACAAACATTCCGCTACACATCATTACTCTTATGCATGACATCTGCAACACTAATTTTGAAAGGGGACTGAATACACTTCAGATCTTAGGCTGAAAAGCACGATTTTATCAGGATAAAGGTATACACTTGAATCAATACACCTTGAAGCACTAATAGACTCCTCTCAAATCCTTGTGCTATCTCATAACTTTATGGATAACTCAATCAGAGAGAACCGTTGGGGGAGCTAGACTATCAGACTTGTATCGCCTCGATAATTAGTCATGGCCCATGAAATTAGAACAAGGAATGGATTTGGATAACTTTCTTATGGACAACGCTATAGCACGAACTAGAGTATGAAAGAATAAGAAACAATTCTTAAATGTCTGATAGCCTCCTAATTATAAGTGTGGTGCACAACACACCCATAAGCAAGACTCTACTTGACATGACTTTGTAGACACCCTAAGACCATGAACCATGCTCTGTTACCAAGTTTGTCACGACCCGAGCCGAGGCCCTAGCCGCGATGAGCATCTAGAACCATGAAGGCCTAAGCGCCCTTTTCTATCTAGCAATCTTACACAACGTTCATACAATATAAAGAAATGAAGAATATTAACATACAGAAAGATGGTCGATCTCATAATTCAACTGAACAACAATATTCAAAACACATAGCACCAGTCTACGAAATCTCTACTAACTAAAAATAATATTTATCTGAAAATTGGGACAAGGCCCCGGTCGGACCATAAATCAAAATAAAATAACAATGACTTATAAATTAGGCCTTTCGGAATAGGGGAGGCTCACCAACTGCAAATCTCTGACAAATTAATCTACAGCTTTGCGGGACCTCGGGATTGAGCCTCATATCCTAAAATATAGGGAGTCAATACAGATGTACTGGTATACAAAGCAATCCAAAATAATGAACTTTCATGCAACATAAGTAAGAGCAATTCATAAAATATTTCACCATGCCATGTAGTTTAGGAAAACCTCACATACCTTATGTTCTTTAGTTGAAGAATAGAACCTTAATCTTGACACTTTTCTTGGGAAATCTTGGATTGAAAGGCTTGAATTCTTGCCTTGAAGAAAACCCTAATTTCTCCTTGTTCTTGAGAGTGGAGAGGATTGGAGATGTTTTAAAACTGACAAAAAATGGATTATAACGTGTTTTGAATGATTGAAATCTTGTGGGAGAAGTTTGGGGTGAGAAAAGTGCCAAAATACCCCTAGGGAAAGTACGTACAAGTTGTAGAAATTTTTAGTTGATGACTTGATGGCTTATCAACTCAAGTCATCACTTTTGTAAATGGGATGGTTATGGGTGACGACCTGGTTGATAAGTCGTCACTTAGTTGATGACTTATCACCTCAAGTCGTCACTTTGTAGTTGAAGTTGATGACATTCTGGTTAGGGCTGACGACTTGGAAGGTAAGTCGTCACTTAGTTGACGGCTTATCACCTCAAGTCGTCACCTTGATGACAGACGTATATGTTGAGGTAAAACGAGCATAACTTTCCACTCCAATATCGAATTAAGGTGAAACTAGTTGCATTAGAAAGAGGACTCAAAAATCTTTATTTTGGTATAAAGTAGGACACGTAACTCATTATGTACATAGAGTAATGGTCATTTAAAGCTAACACAAGTTGAAGCGCTCACTAAAACTTAATCGATAGAAACGTTCTCAACTCGTCTTTGAGTTAGGGGATATTTGTGACCTCAATTCATATTCAATGGTATGCCCACACTATAGAATTGATCATCACACATATATTAACAAGGAATCATTAGGTTTGGGTCTATACGCGAAGGAACGACTATTTGAATTCTAACCCAAAAAATGTGGGGTGTTATAGAAACCTAACATTAACAAGAATTTGTCTAACATTTATGTGGAATATAAAACCTAGTTACTTCTCTAACTCTTAGAAGTCAAGATCTACTCTCTTCTTACGCATTCAACTCCATCCCAGAAAAAGTTAATTGTGGGATTAGTCATTATAGACAAGTACATCTATACATGTATAGCATACTTATCATACATGTTCTTTAATTATAGGCGTAATACATAAACATGCCCTTTAACTTGGATTCAGTTGACATCTATGCCCTCCAACTTTTGATGTGCACAAGTAGGCACTTAAATCAGTGCAAAGTTGAACAAGTAGACACACGTGTCTTATTTGACGTCCAATGTGGTAATTCACGTAAAATCCACATAGGACGCTATGTCTACTTAGAACCTAACTAATATAAATGCAAGCATAGGGCCCATTAAGGAGAAGTGCTCCCTACCATGGATTCATCACTACAAATTCAACCATTAAAGAAAAATAATACAAGCATCATAGATACATAGCTAGAACCATTCATTTCAATTAAAAATCAATCTCAACAACATCAGCAATAACAACAGCAATAACATCAGCAACAACAACAGCAACAGCATCAGCAATAATATCAGCAACAACAATAACAATATCAGCAACAACGACAACAACAGTAGCAAAAACATTAGCAATAATAATAACAACAACAACAATAGCAGCAACAACAACAACAATATCAGCAACAACATCAGCAACAACAACAGCAACAGCATCAGCAACAACATCAACAAACAACATCGACAGCAGACATCAACAGTAGGTATCAGTAGTAGGCATCAGCAGCAGGCAGCAACAGGCAGCACTAGCAGGAGCAGCGGCGGCGGCGGCAGGCAGTAGCAGCACCACCACCACCACCACCAGTAGCAGCAGCACCAGAACTTACAGCAGGAGCACCACTACAACCAATAGCAGCAACAGCAATAGCAACAATACCAGCACCATCAGCAGCAACAGCGACAACAACAACAAAAGCAACAACAATAACAACAGAATCAACAACAACAACAGCAATAACATCAGCAACAACAACAGCAATAACAACAGCAATAATAACAATGACAACAACAACAATAATAATAACAGTAATAGCAACAACAATAAAAACAACAACAATAACATCAGTAACAACAACATCAACGACAACAATAACAACAAGATCAATATCAGTAAAGATTATAGCTTTTTTAAAATTATTATTAAAATAAAATTACTCCAGAAGAATGGGCAATGAGCACTCTTAAAGAAAAAGAGAAACATCATGCTTACAATCTTTGTTAAAGATAAATCTTGTTGCTTGACAATCAGTCTTTATTAAAAACTTTTGATTGTAGAAGTCTCCCTGAAATTTTAGAATACATTTTACTATTACAAGAATTTTTTTTGTAATAGTTGCATAATTCTTTTGGATAGAATTCCATTTTTAAAAATAAAATTGAATAATATAAGCATGTTTATCTTGTGGAAAATATTGTTTTAAAATTTCTTTGTATTTAATATCAGAAGCATCTGTTTCTATTATTTTCTCCCAACTAATATAATAATAATAATAATAATAATAATAATAATAATAATAATAATAATAATATTTCAAGTTACCAAAAATTACATCAAAATCTAGTAAATGGCACAACAGTTTTTAGAGAAATTTTTTTGAAGTGATACTAAAGGCAGCTCATGGACCTAAAAATGACTTACAAGTCCAAGAAGAAAAAGAATCTTGTTTGCAATTTTTTATTAAAAGTGAGAATCTTAAGCTTTGTTTGTGTTAGACAATTTGCATTTTCAACCTCCACTTATTATATTTTTCTATTTTTCTAAACTTAAATTTACTATTTTTCTAGTTATAATAAAAGACTTAGTCAAGTTAATTTCTTAGTGTTCTGAATTAGTGGCCCTTTATGGGTGTTAAAGGCATATTTTTTATTCAATTTTTCAATCCGCTTTCTAAGTGGCTAATAAAATAGGAACTAGTTATCTTTTTTTCTTCTATAGATTCAAATGTTCTTTTTATTAATGATAATTTAAAAAATTTATAAGTTCTTCCTACTTTTATTCTTCAATTCAGTCTTAGACGAGTTCATGTTTTAACAATGGTATCAGAGCCTCTAGTTGATCTTTAAGGGACCAAAAAATTTTAATCTTACAATACAATTGGCATTCAGCAGCCTACCTTTAAATCCACCATTCACTTTCACCGACAAGAATTACCAAATTTGGTCTGTGAAGAAGCAAGTTTTTTAGGAAGCTTTTGAACTTTGAGAAAGTATGAGGGAAGATAAATCAATTGTTGCTCTACTAGCAAATCCTACCTTGGCTCAGATCAAGTCCAACAGTAAAGAGAAGGCAAAGAAATCTAAAGCCAAGTCGCTTATATAAAATATTGTGGCAGATTTCGTGTTCTATAAAATCATGGCTTGTAAAACAGCAAAAGAGGCTCAGGATAGTTTGAAAAAAGAGTATTAACGCAGCGATAAAACATGTAAAAGCAAGTGTTAAACCTGAAAAGAGAATTTAAGTCCCTAAATATATAGGAGGATGAAACAATCAGTATGTATGCTGATTGAATGTCCTTGATTGTTGATAACATTAGACTTCTTGGTGAAGAATTTACCAACAAACAATTTGTGGAGAAAGTTCTTGTGACTTCCTGTGAGGTTTGAATCTAAGATTTCCTCTCTTGAATAATTTAAGGATCGGAACGAACTCTAGTTAGGTGAACTAATGAGTGCTCTTCAAGCACAAGAGCAAAGAGGGACTATGAGATAGGACAAGTTTACTGAAAGAGCTTTCTCTATAAAAAAATTAGGTAAATAAAGGCAGTAGATCAACCAAAAAAATAAGGACAAGCATGATGGTGGAAACAATAGTGGAGATTTGAAGCAGAAGTTTCCTCTGTGCAGACACTGCAAAAAAATTACAAATCTGGAGAAGTATCGTTGGTGGAGAATCGCTGTTATATGCGGTAACTGTAAGTAGATGGGCACATATTCAAGGTTTTCAAATAAAAAATAAAGGCCTCTGGAGCTTTGCAAGCACAACTAGCAGAAGCTGCAAATGCACATGAGGAGCAACTCTTTGCAATCTCATAATTTTCAACCAATGAATCCTCTGATTCATGGCTTCTTAATAGTGGTTGCACACATCACTTGTACAATGATGCCGAAATGTTCAGATTCCTTGATGGCACTTACAAATTCAAAGTAAAAGTGAAAATGGTGACGTTATATAAGTTAAAGGCAAAGATGCAGTGTCTATCTCAGCAATATTATGTATATCAAAACTATTCTTGATATTTTGTACACACATGATATGAATCGAAACTTATTGAGTGTTGAACAAATGCTTGAAAATAATTATTCATTGTATTTTAAGAATCGTGAATGTGTTATTTCTGACCCTTCTGGAGTAGAAGTATTTTGTGTCAAGATGAGCAACAGAATATTTTCTGTTGATTGGGAGAAAAAAACTGAGCAGTCTTACACTATTACTTCAAAAATATGTTCAAACCTATAGCACAAAAGGTTTGGTCACTCAATCTAAGAAGCATCACAGAGATGAAAAAGAAGGAGCTAGTGGAAAATATGCCAGAAGTTCTTTCTAATGCTCAAGTTTGTGAAACCTGCCAGCAGTAAAAGCAAACAAAATGGTCATTTCAAGCAAATAAAATATGGAGAGCTAACCAAAAACTTCAACTCATTCATACAGACGTTTACGACCTAATGAAAATAAATTCCTTGAGTGGTAATAAATATTTTCTCCTCTTTATTGATGATTACGAGAATGTGTTGGGTTTATTTCATTAAACATAAGAGTGACATCTTTAATATTCTTAAATAATTTAAAGCTTTAGTAAAAATCATTGTAATCTCGTATTAAATCTTTAAGGTATGACAATGGAGGAGAATATACTTCTACTCGGTTTCTGGAGTTTTGTAATAGCGCAGGTATTGAATGCTAATTGACATTATCATACACGCCACAATAAAATAGTATGTCTGAAAGAAAGAACAGGACTATAACGGATATGGCCAGGTGTTTTTTTCTTGAAAGAAAATTCCAAATTAGTTTTGGGCGGAGACAGTCAATACCTTAGTATATTTGCGGAATAGATTGCCCACTAAGGTCTTGCATGACATGATTCCATATAAAGCTTGGTGCGGGAATAAACCATCAGTACACCATCTCAAAATCTTTGAATGCATATGTTATTATCAAGTTTCAAAATAGAATAGGAGTAAGTTGGAAAACAAGGCTAGAAGGGCATATTTATGGGCTATAGTTCATCATCCAAAAGTATAGGATTTTCTGTTTGAAAACAGAAAAACTATTTCTCAGTTGAGAAATAAAGTTTGATGAAATAACTGCCTGGGGTTGGAAAAATCAGAAGACCTCCTATTTTGATTTATTTTCAAAAGAGTAGCCTCAACTTGAGGAAGATGAACTAGTGGATGATTTACCAGTGCAGGGCACCAAAACCTTGCAAGATGTCTATCAGTGGTGTAATCTGGTTATATCTGAACCAACAAGCTATGCTGAAGAATAAGACTCTTAGGCATAGACGAGAGCTATGCAAGCTGAACTAGACATGATCGAGAAGAATAGAACATGGTCGCTCGTTGACATGCCCAAAAATCGCAAGGTGATTTGTGTAAAATGGATTTTCAAGACAAAACTTAATCCTGATAGATCAATTTGCAAACATAAGGAAAGATTGATGGTAAAGTGATACGCACAATAATATGGTGTGGATTACTAGAAAATATTTGCTCCAGTAGCAAGGTATGACATGGTCAAGCTTATTCTTACATTTGCATCCCCTAGTTCCTGGAAGATTCATCAATTTGATATCAAAGCGGCTTTTTTGAATAATTTGCTTGTTGAAGAGATTTATGTAGAGCAACCTGATGGTTTATGAATTCCTAAAAAAGAGGATCAAGTTTATCTTTCGACAAAGGCCTTGTATGGCCTAAAGCAAGTCCCAAGGGCATGGTATGAAAGAATGGACAATCATCTAAACCGACTGGGATTTACTAGAAGTCAAAGTGAAGCTACTTTGTGTGTGAAAGTCCCCGGTAGTGAGTCCTTAACTGTTTCAATTTATGTGGATGACATGCTTGTTATAGAAAGAAAACTTGAATTAATCCAAAGGTTCAAGGATGAAATGGAGAAAATATTGGAAATGACTGATCTTGGAGTCATAAAGTACTTCATTGGCATGGAAGTGTTGCAGTCCTGTGATGAAATATTTATATGCCAATATAAGTACATTTCGAATATTCTAAACAGATTCAAAATGCAAGACTGCAAACCAGTGAGTACTCTAAGCCCTACTGATGTGAAGCTTGACAAGGACGATTATTTTGAGAAAGTGGATAACAATATGTATAGAAGCTTAATTGGCAACCTTCTATATCTAACTACAAACAGAACTGACATTGTATTTGTTGTAAGTTTGCTCTCTAGGTTCATGCATTCGCCTAGAGACACACACTTCACAGTTGTTAAAAAGGTGTAAAGGTATATTAAAGAAACCAGCAAGTTTGGAATTTTTTCCAGCATCTGTAAAAGTGTCAATGAATCTGATCAATTACTTTGATAGTGATTGGGATGGAGGCATTGACGATTCCAGAAGCACTTTTGGATATCTATTTTATTTGGGGATAAGTTAATCTAATTGGAGCTCAAGGAAACAAGAAACTAAAGCTCAATCAACAGCAGAAGCTGAGTACATAGCTGCTACATCTGTTTTGAACCAAGCTATCTGGGTAAGGAAGACATTGAAGGACTTGGGTGATGAATAAATCAAAGCTACCAAGATCATGTGTGACAATAGTTCAGCAATTCCAATCTCAAAATATCCAGTATTTCATGATCGAACTAAGCACATCAAGTTTCATTTTATTAAAGAAATCCAACAATCTAATGAAGTATTGCTTGTTCATTTCTCATCTGAGAACCAGCTAGCTGTCATTTCCACTATGTCTCGGCCGAAAGGAAAAGTTTGAAGATTTGAGACAAAGAATTGGTGTTTGTCACAAAAATGCCAAGGAATGTTAGACAATTGGCAATTTCCACTTTCAGCTTATTTTCTTTTTTCGTTTTTGAAAACTTAGTTTAAGTTTATTTCTTAATTTCAATTTAATGCTTTTCTAGTTTCTAGTAAAAGACTTGATCAAAGTTAGTTGCTTAGTGTTCTGAATTAGTGGCCCTTTATGGGTGTTAGTGACATATTTTCTGATTCAGTTTTTCTATCCACTTTGCAAATAGCTGATAGATAGAAAGTAGTAATTTTTTTCCTTCTATAAATTCAGATGTTCTTCTTATTGATGATAAGCTGGATTTTTCATAAGTTCTTTATGCTTTTATTCTTCAATTCAGTCTTAGGAAAGTTCATGTTTTAATGGTCTGGATGTTTGTTTTGACTAATGGATACTCTGCTCTGTTCACTTCTACTTATCAAGTTTTACTTCTCGAGAATCGAGCTGCATGAAGATATTTACTTTTTCCAATATTTTAAAATATATTTTTCATCATATTGATGTGAGAAGAATTGCAACTTATATTATTTTCGGTATAATTTTCAAACGTCTAAATATTAAACTAATTTACTTCAATTTAGCTTTAAAGTTTAGTTAAACTTTCATAAAGTAAAATTTGACTAGTAAAAGTGGATAGATGGAGTACATATAGACAGTAATGGAAATCTTATTAGAGTAATGAGTGATTTAATGAGATCACGTCATTATTTTATTTGATTTTTTCATGTAATCTTTGTTAGTTATTTAATAACCTTACTTTTTTTTACTTTACCTTTTTTATAATAGTTTTGTTATGAAATATAAAGAAAGAACAAGAAGAATGAATAGAGAGAGAAGAGGGAGACTTCTTTATTTCTCTTGATAGATGAGAGATCATAAGATTGAGAATACAATGAACAAAACCACTTTATAAAGGGAAAATTTACTCCTAGTCTGAGTAAAAGACAGATGCTTCAAATCCTAATAGATATCAAAGTAGATCTTGATAGACATTCACTATAATGTAAATACATTTATAACACTCCTCCTTTAATGTCTAATTGGTAGATAATGTGCCTCGTTAAAACCTTAATAGAAAAAATCCAGTAGGAAAAAAAATCTAGTGAAGGAAAAAGAGCACACATCTCTAATAATACGCATTTTGGTTGCCTCATTAAAAACCTTACAAGGAAAATCCAATGGGACAAAATCTTGAAAGGGAAAAAGAGTACGACGCGTATTAACTCCTCTAATAAGAACATCCTTGAGCCTTTGCATCTCGATCTTGCGCATCATCTTCGTAAAAATTGCAGTTGGAAGTTTGGTGAATAAATCATCCACATTGCCACTTGAATGAATTTGTTGCACGTTAATATCACTATTCTTTTAGAGCTCATGTATAGAAAAGCTTTGATGAAGTGTGCTTCGTTCTTTCTCCTTTTATGAATCCTCCCTTAAGATGTGCTATGCATGCTGCATTATCTCTGTATAAAACTTTCTAACATATTAACCGAAAAGGCTATAGGCCTTGTAGTATTTGCAAGGTACATGAGTCCATCAATTGCACTAAGATATGGTACTTCATAACCAATCCAATTCAATATATTTTGAATTTTAGTGAATAATCTATTGTTTTGAAAACTCTCCCAGAGTTCCAATGATTTTCAAGCTATAAGCTTATACAATATAAGGATTATAAATAAGTTTCCCAGAAACTTTTGTATGCTTCAAGCATTTTGAATCCTTAAAAGTTTTTCACATAAGTTTTGTCAAGTGACAATATTCAACATTTCATGAGTGACATCTTCAAGTGTATGGACTGCAAATCAAATAAGTTTTATACTTACCAAGATGCATCCTTTCATGTCACTTGATAAATGTTTCTACGTCAGCATGCTTAAATAAACGTAGAATTCGGATCCTCATAATCCTTCACAATTTTGCACCAATATTGTATCAAAGATACCATCGAGGATATATCATTTTGTATCGATTCATAATGCGACATAACATTTTGAGATCTCATCACTTCATTATTTTCAAGTACCTGAACCTTTCATAAAGTTTTATGAAGTGTTATGTCGAAGACTCTTCAAAAGCACATTGTCTTCTTATTATGATTATTTGCTCATTATCCTTTTCAAGGATTATTTTATTTAGAATCGATTGGTCTATCACGCTTCATGCATGCATAGACTTTTTCCTTTAGAGACACAAAATAGGAGCACTTGCAGCTTAAATATGAGATGTGTTCGGCATTTGACTTGAATTATCTTTTGAATGAGGATCTGATGATAATTCCTAACATATTTTATAGTTGCTTATAATCTCCCCCTTATGTTAGGAAAACTAACATACATCCTCCATCTTTGTGCATCATGGTATATTTATTAATCGTATACCGCATATCAAAACTATTAGATGGAATAGTTGGTTCCTGACCTTGAACCAATTGGGAGGACAGAAATAATTATAATTTATTGGTCTAATGCATACAAGTGCTATTGTACGCAACATATCATATTTCAGACCAACACATGAATCTTTGTTCTCATTAGCAATGGTTTAGCTATTTATTGAAGGCATTCAATGCCAAACCATCATCAGCAAGATGAATTGTCTTGATTGCACAATCTGAAAATTATGTTCTTAACTCAATTTTATTGAGCAAGCAACTTTATGAATGTCAAACGTAGGTTGAAAATGAATGTACATGTGATCATCTCATTGATGCACTTTTCAACATATCACATGATAGGTGAACGGGTCCATATTTACCTTTTATAATTTTCAGATTTAAGGAATTCAATCCCAACATTAGTTGGTCCAACCAACTTATCATGAGAACAAGCGACATAAGCAATTCTCGAAGAATCCTTTAGTTCTTCAATATATGTCTAATACTCAATATGCACATCTTCGAGATGTCACAATCGTTCACATCAATTTATGAACATTTATTCTAGTAAACTCCAAGTTTATCATGACATGTACTTTTTCTTCAGTAAATTTTGGATTTACTATTACATGAATAAATTTTAGATTTACTACTTTAGAAGTATATTTCAAAATAACTTTTCTCAGTTATTCTGCCTCATTCGGAGGTGAGTTGTGATATCATCACAATCAAGTGCATGTTTGCATTAATAAGGTTCTCATTCCCCAGAAATGAAATATAATTGTACCTTAAGCCTAACAGATTATAATAGCTTATAACCTCTTTCATGATATTTCTACTTCAGGAGCAAATCGAGACATAAATATGATAGAGAAAATTTTTCTATATTGTTACCACATTCACTTCAAGAATGGAGCAAATTGTCATCTTTCTGACTTATCATATATTGCTACCACATTCACTTCTTGGAATGAAGCATATTCAATGGACAAGTTTCATGACTTTTCATCAAAAACACATTATTTTGCCTTAGCCATCATAATATCATCAATATGGTGCATTGAGATTCAAACTCAACGTCTTACCCATATAAAGGCGTCTTATGCATAAATCAATGGGACTTGAAACCAACATATTATCATCCCTTTTGATAATATTGTTCTTGAGGAATAAATTTAAAACATAAATGGTTTCAAATCAATTATTTTTCCTCAAATCCAACAATAATTATATTATTAGTAGCAAAAGACAGATAACATAAGAAATTACTAACCTTGAAATTACCTTTAGATTAATAATCTCATCTTGTTTGGAAGAGTCTCGTGCAGATAACGTGTTATAAAATATAAAGAAAGAACAAGAAGAATAAATAGAGAGAAGAGGAAGACTTCTTTATTTCTCTTAATCGCGAGAGATCATAAGATTGAGAATACAATGAACAAAACTCCTCTATTTAAAGGAGAAATTTACTTCTAGTTTGAGTAAAAGACAGATGTTTTAAATCCTAATAGATATCAAAGTAGATCTTGATAGACATTCACTATAATGTAAATACATTTATAACAAGTTATACCTTTTACTCTACTTTTTTGTAGGTTTATATTCTAAATTATTGACATATGATATAATATAATGATAAAAAATAATATAATCCTATACAAACGTTATAATTTATTAAAACGGTACGATATAATGTAGAAAACTAATATCTAAACAAGGTGTTAATAGCCCAATTGATTATTTTTAAAAAATTTAACCTTGTTAGTGAGGGTTCGATTTTCACTTGATAATCTTCTCTCTTATTTTTCCTTCACATACCCACAATTTCTAATTTTTTGAAAAAAATAAATGAATTAACAACTCATTGCCTAATGCACCCTAACCAAACAATATTACACCAACAACAACATATTCAGTGTATTCTTACAAAATGGGGTCTTGAGAGGATAAAATGTATACAGTTCATATCATTACCTCAAATAAAGTAAAGAAGTTATTTTCGATAAACCTGGGGCTTCCTAACTAAACAATATTATGTGTAAAAAAAATTGAGCTAGTTAAATTACCTCAAAAATCAATTTAATCGGGAAAAAAGCTTGAATTTGAAGTGATAATTTTTTGTGTTGAGACACCACTAGGATATCTCCATCCATCCAATAATATTTGTTTACTATTAATTTGACACACATGTTAAGAACTAATAAATAATAAGAATACAACAACAATAACAATGTACACAGTATATTCTCACAAAGTGAGGTCTGGAAATAATTTTATTATATCACCTTTTAAATATAATAAATTTAATGTCCTAAAAAATGCATTGAATGATGAATAGCATTTAATAATAAAAATAAAATGGATTAAAAAATAAATTATTTATTAATTTTTTAAACTAAACAAATATTAATGAACATCTATTTTTAATATGCTAAACAGGTTTGTTTAAAGTATAAATAACATACATACCAACCTTTTAAAAGTAATTACACTCTCTCCCACTTTTTTAATTACTTTACTCTCTCTCCCTATTAATATACATAACATAACCGACATATACATAACATTCTATGTATATGTAGAATTTTTGTAATATGTTTAGAGAGTTGGGATTTTTTATAATATTGAAAACATAAGTTGTGTATTTGTGTAATTTTTAGTTGTTTAAAAGAGTGATTCAAAGAGAAAAATGTTAAAGGCAACTCGTGTTAAAAGAAGTGAAATAACTTGATGCCTAAGCACAAGTTACTATAATAACTTTCGGGTATATGGTAAGATGGAGGATGGGAGTTGGCTTACTGACCAAGCTGAGGTCAAAGACCACATCGCATCCTTCTTCTCTAAACTCTACACTTCCGAGCACCTCAACTCTTCTCTCCACCCCAATGACAATTCCATACACATAGGCCCAGGCTTGATCAAATGGCTCAAGCGTCTCTTGAAGAGCCAATCATGAACTCTAAAATTCTGCTAGCTATTAAATCTTTCAAACCTTTCAAAGCCTCTGGGCCTGATGGAGTTCACTCACTTTTCTACCAAAAATACTGGCACATTGTAGGAAAAAAACCATCTCCTTCTGCAAAAATACCTTTCATAGATACCAGATAGACCCTGATATGAAAAAGACCTTGTTGTGTTTTATCCCTAAGTCTGCTAATGCCAACACTATCAAAAACTACAGACCCATTGGGTTGTACAACACTAGCTATAAATTGGTTACCAAAATCATTGTAAACAGGCTAAAACCCCATTTGCAACAGATTATTAGACCAAGTTAGGCTAGTTTCCTCTCTAACAGAAGAGTCTCAGACAATGCCATCATTGTCCAAGAATTCATCACTCACTTCTCCAAAATAAAGGGTAGAAAGGGCAACATGATTCTTAAAATTGACCTAGAAAAAGCCTTTGATAGATTAGAATAGTCCTACATTAAGGAAACCCTTATCTTCTTTAAACTTCCCACTAAACTAATCACCCTCATCATGTCCTATATCTCTAGCACTAGTATCTCTCTACTGGTAAATGGAGATAAGACCATTCCCTTTTACGCTACAAGAGGAATCAAACAAGGAGACCACCTCTCCCCTTATATCTTTATCCTTTGTACGAAAGACTGTCCAGAATCATTGAGGAATAAGTCAAGAACCATCACTGGAAACCTATTTCCATCTCCAATAAGGGTTTTAAAGTCTCCCACATATTCTTTGTTGATGATCTAATACTCATCTCCATAACTACCCCTAATGATAGCTCTAACATTATAGAGACTCTCAAAACCTTTTGTGCCCATTCTGGTCAAAAGCTTAACCTCAGCAAATCTAAATGCATCTTTTCTGTCAATTGCAATGTCACCCGGCAAATTCTTGCTCCCAAATCCTCAACATCCAACCCAGCACTCATTTTAGGAAATATATAGGCTTCCCCATCCTTAACTCCAAGCCCACCCCATGCATACTTTCAATTCATCATTGATAACATGCACAACAGACTGGCTGGTTGGAAAACAAATATGCTTAATATGACTGGAAGAACTGTCCTGACCAAGGCTACTCTTGGTAGAATCTCATTCGATATCATGCAATACATGCATTTACCTAAAAAAACACCAATCTAATTGATCAAATTCAAAGGAATTTCCTCTGGGGCACCACTACTAAAAAGAGGAAAATTCACCTTATCAACTGGGTCACCATCACTTCCCCTAAAGAGGTAGGGAGTCTGGGAATCAAAAAAAGAAATCTCAAGAACAAAGCCATGTTGTCCAGTCTAGCCTGGAGGATGTACTACAACCCCGATGCCCTTTGGTCTAGAATCTCTTATTACAAGTACTGCAGACCCTTAACTAGAGAAGCAAAAAAAAAAAAACTCCTCTAGAATATGGAGATATATCAGAGAGGGATGGGCTATTTGTTATAACAACATCAGATGGACCCTCTACAAAAAAAAATAATCCTTTTATTCTATGATAAATGACTCTCCAACCATGAGTCTATCAGAAGCTATGTCCAGGGATTCTTTAATATAGGAGAAAGACCAATCAAATTAGACAGTATTCATACCAATGGTATTTGGAATCTTTGAGCCCTCTCCATCACCCTATCTCATGACCTCTCCCCCACTATCCATAATTTTTTTATCCCTCAGAATAGCATGCTTAATCACAAGCTCTATTGGGATAGGACTGGTGCTGGAGCATTCTCACTAAAAATTGCCTACCAAGTAGTGAAAGAAATAAAACATCAGACACAAAGCCTCCAGGCTAGTCCCAACTTCAGCAGAATCTGGAAATTGGAAGTCCCTAACAAAATTAAGACCTTCATCTGGCTTCTCCAGAACAAGAGACTCCCCACCAGTAAATTTCTCCATTGCATTAGGATCATCAATAACCTCTTTGCCACCTTTGTGGTAATCAGGAGGGAGATATTGACCATATTTTTTCCATTGCTTTAATGCCTCCTTCTTCTAGTCAATGCTGGTTGAAACCAGCACCACCATACAATCCTTAAACTTTTTAAGTCTCAACACTAACAATTGGCTTATCACCTGGACAAATATCAAAACAGTCTCATTCAACCAATAGCTAAGCTGGGATAGAGTCATTCTCTTTACTCTTTGGTGCATTTGGATAATGAGGAATGACAGCCTTTTTAATCAAAAATAAAGATCCCATTGACGCCCCCAAACCCATCCACTTGGAAACTGAGCTCTTGTTTATAGCAAATAAGCAATATAAGAGCCCCATTGCTATCACTTTCCTTCACCTAAAATAGAAATCACCTCAAAGGAAAACCTACAAACT
Organism: Capsicum pubescens; assembly: GCA_030864215.1. NCBI lineage: Eukaryota > Viridiplantae > Streptophyta > Magnoliopsida > Solanales > Solanaceae > Capsicum > Capsicum pubescens. Next base: position 298,444,028 of record CM061540.1, read on the forward strand.
AAACACAGATGGATCCTATAAGGGGCACAGCAAAATAGAAGGGTTAGGCGGAATATTTAGAGACCACCTAGGAACTTGGATCCTAGGTTACACTAAAACCATCACTAACTCATACCCCATCCAGGATGAACTACTAGATATTCTTGAAGGGCTCAAACTGGCAGTGCAATCCCAGCTTTACCCCTTACAGATTGAATCTGATGCTCAAGAAGCAATTAATATGTTTAACAAGGATAATATTGTCTTTAGTAATATTATTATGGAATCCAAGTTGTTGATGGCGCATCTAAATTCTCCTCACCCCATGAATGCTTTGAGGTAATGAAATTGAGTCGCAGACTGCCTAGCTAAAGAAAGGAGTATAGTGTAATAACCTGATTTTTTGGAACCAGAACGTCACATGATGCTCATGATCCCAAAGGACCACAAGCTAAACCTTTACTGATATCTGTACCTGAGCACTGCATAATATAGATAATAAATGCCGAAATTGGCCATAAGGTTCAAAACATCAAAAAAAATACTCAAAACTAAAAATTAAATACTGATACATCTGTCCGAAAAGCCTCTAAACTATCTAAACTGTGGAGTTGATGGGACATGTCCCCAACTAACTCCGTCTACTAAAAATAAAATAAGTTTGATACGATAATAATAAGAATAAGGATCATCCTCAACTTAAGAGGACTCACTTCTATGTCTACTGTTGTTGACTGGGACTGAGTTACTAAGGGTACTCTGGATCTCGTGCCTCTGAACCTATGGTGTCAAATAAAATACCATAGCACAAATGCGTCAGTACGGGAATGTACTGAGTATGAAGATGAGGTAAGGCTAAATGCAAGGGCTTATATATGAACAACTACTTAACTGAATAACCATGAGAGTACTGAATGAGAACACATGCATGAATGCACAAATCATAACTGATATCATAATGACTCGAAATACTGAAACTCGGGTACTGCTTTACTTTCATTTGAACTGACTACTAATACTGAGATTCTGAGCAACTGAATCTCCTGATATCAATAACTGAGTACTGAAGTTGAGATCAGTCTTATCTAGCGAGAGATCTCAAAAACTGATGATACTGAAGCTAATTAACTAAATCTACTCATATCAATGATTGAATTCAAAACTTACTACTATCGACTGACTGAATCGGAGATCAAACCCCTCTAACGGATGATCCCAAAATCTACTATCAATGATAAGAAAAGATTATGTCAGAGACCAAACATATCTAACGAAAGATCTCTAAATCTAATAATGAGAATACCCAACTAAATCTGAGACAGAGATCAAGCCAATCTAGCGAGTGATCTCTAGATATGATAATGAGATTACTCAACTAAATCTGAGACTGAGATCAAGCCAATCTAGCGGGTGATCTCTAGATCTGATAACAACTGAATCTGAGACTGAGATCAAGCCTATCTAGCGGGTGATCTCCGGATCTGATAATGAGATTACTCAACTGAATCTAAGACTGAGATCAAGCCTATCTAGCGGGTGATGTCGGGATTTAATAATAATATTACTCAATAACTTTATGTGGGATAATACCTATCTAGCGGGTGACCCATAAATTAATAGAACTATCTGAGTTCCTCATTGAGATAGATGACAGTATCTGACAGTCCTAATTTCTGAGTTCTTTTCTGAAGATTGATACTAAAACTGTAACTGTGGGAGTGCTCACTTAACAGACATTCCCCGAATCTGAACTGGTGGGGTCCAACCTGTAACCCCAACTGGAAGGGTGTCAATATCGTGCCACGGGTAAAGACCTCTCTAGTCAATCCTCTCTAATGGGTGACCCTCACAGGAAGTCAAGACTAAGGCAGTATAATAGTCAAGCCTATCTAACGGGTGATAAGCCATTTTCTGACGGGTGACTCCTGCATCCTACGCTGGCTATGCAGTTCTGGAGTTCAGGGATTGCTCCTAACGACTCTGCCTCTCTAACAGGGAGCGGCCATCTCTGCACTTGCTCGGTGCTAGCTCCTGCTCCCAACTGAAAAACTCTGAACTAATTCTTAAATTAAACTGAACATAAACTGAGTTGAATCTGATACTGATCATGTTTCTGGAATGATCTGACTGAGTTAATCTGAATTCACTTAGTTTCGTATCTAACGGAATACTACTGAATCTTGTTGTCTGACTAAATAATGCTGAGTTCTGGACTAAACACTCAAATACTACTAGATCTGAGCTGAGTACTGAACTGAGGCTAGAATACTAGTGATACTGAGATTACTGAGATTTTTGAGATTTCTTAAGTTCTGTATCTGTCTGAGAGTACAGAGTTCTATAACTCACTGAGTTTTGAGAATCATGGCTTAACTGAGATTATCGAGAAAACTGACACTGGCTCTAAACTGCAGCTAATTTGTCGGGTATAAATACCCCCAGGACTTGATAACATAAAAGTAAACATAACCATTCTTGAATAATCGAGACCATGGACATTCATTCACCATCACAATCACTACAGTATCTCTGCAAGCACTTGGAAATCATAAACATGTGATAGTATAGGGATACATACTATTGGCTCATACTTCATTCAACAAGGTCTTGCATCAAACACTTAACATGCATTAAAGAACACATAATTGGGAGATTTCATGCTAACATGTCACAATTCATTCTCTGGGGCTTTTCAACAAACACTTGGCATGCATGGGCTTGCACACAATTAGGGATTTCTAGTCAACATGTTATAATGGCTCTAATTCCTTCACATGAGCACTTTATCAAACATATGGGGAGCATGCTTTGCTTATTCAACACTTTCTTCACTTAATTGACATGAACACATCACTTAACAAGCAACTTGAAGAGAGTTTATCATGAATATCACATACTAGGGTCAAAGTTTGAAAACCTTGCAAACAAACATGAATCAAAACTCAATAATAGCATGAACATCAATTTCAACACACATGAATCATGAAAACCCTTAAACATAAGATCTTTGTATTTTAGAAAAGGATTCTTGAGCTTCTTGGATGAAAGGGACCCAAGAATCAACATCTGCATACCTTAGGGAAACTCTTTCTTGAAGGCTCTTGGAGAGATTCTTGATTTCTTGATTTCTCTTGATTTTTCTTGAAGAAGAAAAAAGGGTTTTGATTTTGTAGAAACCCTAGTTTTTTTATGTTAAAGATGAAGAATGAAATTGTGAACCTTGATCGGATATAAATAGGGTCTGAAAAGAGTGGAAAATACTCAAAAAGCCCTTTTAAAAACATCTTAAAAATGTTGAATCGGGGGCTGCGACGGTCGAAGTGACGGTCCGTCGCTCAGTTTGACGGTTCGTCGGATTGTCCATCACACAGCGATCGAAAAAAGAACACACTACCTCGATACGACGGTCTCAGCGACGGTCCGTCGCAAACCCGATGGTCCATCGGATCATTCGTCGCACGTTGGCCAAGATGAGGTCATACTGCCTCAGCGCGACGGTCCCAGCGATAGTCCATCGCAGCCTCGAAATCCGTCATCCTGGATGTCATACCTGGGACAGAAAAGGGAGTTACTTCCTTGGTTGCGACGGAACGGTCTATCGCAAGCTCGACGGTCGGGTTGACCGTCGCACCTGGGCGGTCCCGACTCCTTTCAGTAAAACAGCCATAACTTCCTCGTCCGATGCCGGATTTTGACGAAATTGGTATCGATGGAAATATTATTCAATTCTCTACATGGAAAAAAGTCGATATTAGGGAAATTCTACATAAATAAAAATATTTCTCACTTGGGAAGGCAATTCTCAATCTTTAGGACCGGATTTACGCTTTACTTGACACGCTCTAAGGCTCAAACTACGAGAAAATTTTATGGGGTCTTACAAATTTCTCCCCCTTGGAAACATTCATCCTCGAATGTCGCTCGATAGGCTAAGAATACTAATCAACTGAACTTACTCAAAGAACGAGAGCATCTCAAAACATGACTTTGCAACTGGAACCACTGATACTCTGAGTTCTCATACTGGACATGCATATCAGATGCATGGAATACACGACTGAAGCTACTTATAAGCTGAATTCTCATAATGGACATGCATATCTGATGTATGGACTCATAACTGAGTTGATCTCATGAATGCATGACTGAATACTCTGAAAACTGGACTCTCTCTATTGAACATGCATATCTAATGCATGGATGTCTGACTGAACTGACTCTCTAAAGTATAACTGGCTATGCAATAATAATAACTGACGTTAACTTCGTAAGAAGAGTCTGAATATGCAACTGAATGAGTCTAAGGACATGAAAGCATCATAATATTATGGGGTATCTCCCCCTTGGGGATCTTTGTCCCACTCAAAACACTTTGCTGAAATACTGGGGCGGTGCACGGGGCATCTATGAACTGGGTCATGATTGACCGTCTGAGATCTGAAATTAATGCATGACTCATGCTAACATATAAGCTCATAATGGTAGAAAAGGATCTAGCAATGCATATCATAAAGATGAAGGACTTATAACATACTCAAATCTATATCAGGGAACCTTTCCTGATCATGGTGGGTCTGAAGCGCATAGAGTCTGTTCTGACGCTGGCCACTATTAGCACCGGAAGGGGCACCCTACTGAAGAAACTCTCTACCCCTCAGAGCTAGCAATGTACATTCTCGCATTCTGTGGCCTGGACTACCACACCCAAAGCACACATCACTACCGGCTCTACACACACCTAGGTGGCTCTTGCCACACTCTCCACAAGGCAGATAGGTACAAACACCACTAGTGCTACTCTGGGCTTTGGGGCCTGGCGCCCCATCATAACTGAAATCCCCGAACTTTGGTGCGGGTACACTAGCTGAGGATGGAGTTGGGACCGAAAACATCTGACTATGCTGAAAATGGCTACCACCCTGGGATCCTGCCTGAGAGAAACCATGACTATCTGTTCTGGATCTTTTACTCACTCTCTCTCTTTCTTTCACCTTATCTACCTCAATCTGTTGTGCATGCATCATCAGTCTAGAAAGGTCCATATCTCTATTAGAATGGCTGCCTTACACTCCTTCAACACTAACCCGGTTACACCAGTCACAAACTTACTCATACTCGCTCTAGGGTCAGCTATCAAGTCCGGAGCATACTTAGCTAACTGGTTAAACTTAAGACAGTACTCTTTCACTATCATGGAGCCTTGTCTTAGGTTCATGAACTATTCTACCTTAGCCTCTCTCATCTCTAGGGGGAAAACTTATCTAAAAAGGCATTCTTAAACTCTTGCCAAGTCACAGGAGTTGCATCCTCCCCTCTACCCTTCTTCCACATCACTACCCAACCATGAGCAATATCCTTCAGCCTATAGGACGTTAACTCTACACTCTCCTCCTCAGAAACATGTATAATCTGGGTAATCATCCCCACCTCCTCTAGATAAAGTTGTGGGTCCTCACCTGCTACTGACCCAAAGAATTCTGGCAGGCTCATTCTCATGAAATCTCTAATTCTGGCAGCGACTGAACCCCTTTCTTGCTGAGATGGGGCCACAGCCTGACGGTTACCCTGAACATTAGTCACTGCTTGGGCTAGCACCTGAAAAGCTGCCCGAAACTTTGCATGTGACACATTCTCATTCTCAGGATCTACTGGCTGGGGGGGGCTGATCATAAACCCTACGGACATTATCTCTGCAAGGAGGCATACTCTATAAATGAAAGAAAGAGGTGTATTAGACTGAGGATCAACTTGATCTCATGCTCACTCGCACGACATGAATACTGAAAAAAGGAAAACTGCTCCTAAAAACACCTTATAGCCTTTTGTACATAAATGTGGCGCGCAACACACCCATGTACAAGACTCTACTAGATGCATCTTTTCAGACTCCCTTGGACACTATTGAACCTTAGGCTCTGATACCAAGTTTATAACGACCCGATTTTCTGAAACCGAAATGTCACACGGTGCTCATGATCCTGAAGGACCATAAGCTAACCCTCTACTGATATTTGTACCTGAGCACTACATAATATAGATAATAAATATAGAAACTGTCCATAAGGTTCAAAACATCAAAAAAAATACTCAAAACTGAAAATTGAATACTGATACATCTGTCCGAAAAGCCTCTAAACTGTCTGAACTGTGGAGTTGATGGGATATGTCCCCAACTAACTCCGTCTACTAAAAATGAACTAAGTCTGATACAATAATAATAAGAATAAGGATCATCCTCAACTGAAGAGGACTCACTACTATGTCTACTGCTGCTGACTGGGACTGAGCTACTAAGGGTACTCTAGATCTCGTGCCTCTGAAACTATGGTGTCAAATAAAACACCATAGCACAAATGCGTCACTACGGGAATGTACTGAGTATGAAGATGAGGTAAGGCTAAATACAAGGGCTTATGCATGAACAATTACTTAACTGAATAACCACGAGAGTACTGAATGAGAACACATGTATGAATGCACAAATCATAACTGAAATCATCATGACTCAAAATACTGCAACTCAGGTACTGCTTTACTGTCATTTAAACTCACTACTAATACTGAGATACTGAACAACTGAATCTCCTAATATCAATAACTGAGTACTGAAGTTGAGATCAGTCTTATCTAGCGAGTGATCTCGAAAACTAATGATATTAAAGCTAATTAACTGAATCTACTCATATCAATGACTGAATTCTGAACTTGCTACTCTCGACTGACTGAATCAGAGATCAAACCCCTCTAAGGATGATCCCGAAATCTACTATCAATGATAAGAAGAGATTATGTCTGAGATTAAACCTATCTAGCGAATGATCTCTAAATCTGATAATGAGAATACCCAACTAAATTTGAGACTGATATCAAGCCTATCTAGCGGGTGATCTCTGGATCTGATTATGAGATTACTCAACTAAATCTGAGACTGAGATCAAGCCTATCTAGCGGGTGATCTCGAGATCTGATAATGAGATTACTCAATAACTTTATATGGGACCATGCCTATCTAGAAGGTGGACCATGAATCAATGGAACTATCTAAGTTTCTCACTGAGATAGATGACAGTATCTGACAGTCCTGATTTCTGAGTTTTTTTCTGAAGACAGATACTGAAATTATAACTATGGGAGTGCTCACTTAACCGCCATGCCCCGAATCTGAACTGGTGGGGTCCAACCTGTAACCCCAGATGGAAGGGTGTCAATACTGTGCCACGGGTAAAGACCTCTCTGGTCAAGCCTCTCTAACGGGTGACCCTTACAGGAAGTCAAGCCTAAGGCAGTATAATAGTCAAGCCTATCTAACGGGTGACAAGCCTTTTTCTGATGGGTGACTCCTACATCCTGTGCTGGCTACGTAGTTCTGGAGTTCAGGGATTGCTCCTAATGACTTTGCCTCTCTAACGGGGAGCCATCATCCCTGCACTCGCTCGGTGCTAGCTCCTACTCCCAACTGAAAGACTCTAAACTGATTCTCAACTTAAACTGAACATAAACTGAGCTGAATCTGATACTGACCATGTTTCTCGAATAATCTGACTGAGTTAATCTGAATTCACTTGGTTTTGTATCTGACTGAATACTACTGAATCTCGTTGCTGACTAAATGATACAGAGTTCTGGACTGAACACTCGAATACTACTAGATCTGAGATGAGTACTGAACTGAGTCTAGAATACTAGCGATACTGAGATTACTGAGATTTTTGAGATTTCTTAAGTTTTGTATCTGTCTGAGAGTACAGAGTTCTATAACTCACTGAGTTCTGAGAATCATGGCTTGACTGAGATTATCGAGAAAACTGACACTGGCTCTAGACTGCTGCTAATTTGTCGTGTATAAATACCCCCACGACTCGATAACATAAAAGTAAACATAACCATTCTTGAATAATCGATACCATGGACATTCATTCACCATCACAATCACTACAGCATCTCTGCAAGCACTTGAAAATCATAAACATATGATAGTATAGGAAGACATACTATTGGCTCATACTCCATTCAACAAGGTCTTGCGTTAAACACTTAACATGCATTAAAGAACACATAATTGGGGGATTTTATGCTAACATGTTACAATTCATTCTCTAAGGCTTTTCAACAAACACTTGGTATGCATGGGCTTGCACACAATTGGAGATTTCTAGTCAACATGCTATAATGGCTCTAATTCCTTCACATGAGCATTTTATCAAACATATGGGGAGCATGTTTTGCTTATTCAACACTTTCTTCACTTAATTGACATGAACACATCACTTAACAAGCAACTTGAAGAGGGTTTATCATGAACATCACATGAATATCACATACTAGGGTCAAAGCTTGAAAAACTTGCAAACAAACATGAATCAAAACTCAATAATAGCATGAACATCAATTTCAACACACATGAATCATGAAAACCCTTCAACATTAGATCTTTGAATTTTAGAAAAGGATTCTTGAGCTTCTTGGATGAAAGGATGATGTGTGAGCTGATGCTAACACATTTGAAGCTTTTAACTCTGAATAATTGCGAGGTCTTAAGTAACTTTTGTTGTTTTTGATTGCTTTTAATGTGTTAATGCAGATACAAGTGATCGAGGAGGAAACCAAAGGAAAGAAGAATAAATCAGCTGAAATCTAGTGTAAATAAGCTGAAGTATAGCGGACGTCAATTCTGAAGCGCCGTCATACATGGGACAGGCTGTCAAAGTTGTTGTCAAGCTTAGACAGAACCTGAGAAACTGAGATGAAATGTGACGATGTTTAGGACGGGCCGTCAAATATGTGACATGGTGTCAAAATCGTCGTCAACCAGAAGCAGAGAATACTGATTTCCAGTGAAGTTGTGACGGCAGTTGTCACGCGCCGTCAAGAATTTTGACACGCCGTCAGGTTTGCCGTCTGAAGAGTCAGAAGATAACGATTCACTGGAACCTTTGACGACATCTCGCACACGTCGTCAGACATCTGACACGCCGGCAAGATCGTCGTCGTCCAATCCTAAGAGAAAATTAAAACTTTAATTTTATTTCCTTATTTAGGGTTGACTATTTAAAGACTTGTTTTAGGGTTTTTTAGGAATCGATCATTAATTATCATAGAAGAACTTCTTAAGAGAAGCACGTAACATTGCTTCATCTTTACCATCAAATATTTTTCTTGTTTCTTTAAAAAAAGCACTTATCAACTATTTTTGGGTTTCTATCTCGTGAGTAAATTGAAGAAACTACTTGTTGTTTTTCATCCATTCGTAAGTTTATCCTTATTATGATGAATTCAACTTGTTATTTCGTTCATCAAATCATGAGCGGCTAATTTCATTAGCCGGAGTTATGGCATCCATGGATTAGGGTCTGATAGGTTTCTAGGCATTTAACGGATTCAAAGAGTAGTACGACGTCTTGAAATTCTGTTGTTTTGACTGAAATCTATTGGTTGCAAACATTAGATTATGCCTTAGGTATTATTTGCTTCTAACGGAGAAATAGACTAGAGGACGTGGATTATCAACAGGGACTCGGAAGCTACCAACCTTATGTTTAATTATTGATGTCGTAACTGGATTAATCTACCTGAGATAACATCCTATTGGAAATAGATAAGTTATCTAAGTTCGAGAGAATTAGATAATAAATTGTCTGGTGAGGTCGAGAGATAAGTCAGACAGTATCATAGTCAGGGATATTCTGTTGTTTCTACTTACTCCAAGAATCCCAAGAATTACCTAGTATTTGTTAACTCCCAATACCCATGGTGAACATAACTCTGGTTTCTCATTTATATTGATTACAACACTAAAATATTGAAAATGACAATTGACTCTCTGTGAAATTTAAACCCTCATCTTCGAAAACAGTAAACTACCAGTAAAGTATTTCGTAAACAAATTGAAGTTCACACCTTATTCCCTGTGGGATTCGACCCCAACCTAGTTGGGTTTTATATTGACAACGATCGCTTACACCCATTCAAGAGTGTAATTTGAGCGTTATCAAAAATGGCGCCGTTGTCGGGGAATACGGTTGTAGACTAAAAATTTGTACGCGAAAATTTGCTGATAGTTAAGTTTCCTTGATTTATGTTTATTTGTTGTCTTTGTTTATGGTAGGTACTGTGTTGTTTATGCCAAACATAAGAAGTTCTGAAAAAACACTATTACCAATCAATCCGGAACCTCAGCTGATAGGAAGAATGGTTGAACAACAGGAAGCAGAAAGACTAGCTGCCGGACTGAAAAACATTTGACCTTAAATTTGATTCAGAGTACACACCGTCAAATCACCTTTAATTTGATTCAGAGTACACACCGTCAAATCAGTATGAACAACCACCACCAATTCAAGTTCGCCGCCGGACACAAATTTCACCAAGAGGGCGCGTCAGGGAGGTAGCAGGGTGGAGATGGGGGGAGGGGAAAATGTAGGGAGGAGGGGGGACTTCGTATAGAGCATAATCTGGTTGATGAAGAAAATGTGGGTGACCGCGGGATACAATATGAAGGTAATTTGAATCTACCGCTGACTAATCCTACGCGCTGATAAATATGATTTTGCAAGATATTAATAACCCTCGAAGATCAACAAGGCCACACGTCCCCACAAGCTGTTCCACTGGTTGTGTTCATGTATTTTTTTCTTTTTAAAAAGAAGGAAATGTATAAATTAGTATGCAATGAAACAAAAAAAATTATTTGAAAGATTCAGTTGCCTAAGAAATGTACTACTCTGCCTGAAAAAATTATTGATAATATCATTAATATAGACACAGTTGAGGAGAATAAGCACTGGCTAAAGTTCATAATAAGGCTCCTCAAGACAATAAAATTGCAAAGTAATTTAGAAAAAGTGCAACACCTAAGATGGCAAAAGTTTGATCTGTACAGTTCTAATATTCAAAGTAAAAGGCCCTGTTTAACTTTACCATATAATAGACATGAATTGTTGAGAAGCAAAACACTACACAGAAACTATGGTCTAACGTACATAAACTATCGACTTCAATGGGCTGGGTAAAAAACAGCAATTACATCAAACGAAACATGCTGCTATACCGCTGAACGCTGGTATCGACACTCAGTCTCATACAGTAACTAAGTGATTATAAGTTTATTTGCACAGAATACTACATAGCCCTTGTCATACGGCGACGATTGGGGACCACTTAGGGTACCTAAAGATGATCCAACATCCCAACATGGTAAAAGCTATAATAAGTGGCATATCTGAACCATTGAAAGGGGAAGGCAATTTTAAATCAACATTGTAAACAATATGGGGAAATGTTATTCAGTAAATAGTCAACGAACAAGTGCATGTCATTACTATTACAGTTTCCATCCATGCGAAGTTTCAACTCTGGCAAATGTTATCCTAACAAACCTGCAGAGTTGAACCATCACGTCCTATGAGGCAGCAACATCACGTTGGGTCAACACCGAACACCTTCTTCCTCGAAAAAGGAGAAGGGAGATAGCCAAGTGGAAGTGGCCTGTACATCCTATCTTTCCAGCTTTTATCCAAGTTTACAGAAAGAGCATTGAAAAATAAGCTCTTTGGATGAGAAACACTAAAACGAGTGATCAATAAACCCGTCACTTTCCGACATTATACACAATTACGTAAGGGACTTGCCACAAACGAGAAACGAAAAGTGGAAAGAACCAAACTTTTACTTTAAAAAAGATGAAGAAAATGAAGAAAGATGCATGGCAAGTAAAGGTAGGAAGAAGGGAAACAGAAGAAGAAAACGAAACACAGGTTGGAAGAGGAAGAGGAGCTTTAGACACTAAAACGGACGCCCAACATACTCTTTGCTTCTAGCCATCAACATTTCTACTGGCATGGAGGTAAAGCAGAACATTGTATTCTGGAAAGAGCAACCAGATGGTGATCTTGAGAATTATATGCAAATATGATATCTTAGCATGTCCACTAACAGCTTACAGATTCAGGATTTATTTGTCCACTGCTTTCACCATGAGCATTGAATCCAGTTACAGGCATGGACCTCTGAGCAAAATTCAACAACAGCTTCCTTTGGTGCTCATTCGTGTGTGGGAGACTAGCACGTAAAAGTTCAACTGGCATTTCTCTGCTTACAGCTCTTGCAGCTTCTGAACCAATCAGTTCTGAGTTTGATTGAGTTGGTGAAACAATCGACTGCATTATAGAGTCATACTTACTCAGACAATACTTAGTAAGTAAACCAAAAAAGGCATCAAAAGATGCCTGCCAAAGGGCAGGATTAGCCATGCTGAAGCTGCTAACCGCCTGAGCATCAGTCAAGAGATAAGTTGCCCTTTCAAGAACAGATTTCAGAATAACAGAGGCTCCATCTCCAGCAGGGCTTCCAAGAGGTCGAAGAGGTGGCTGCTCTGAGGAACAAACAACAGCAGCTAAACAAGCACTAAGCAAATTAAGGTCCATGCCACTTGTACATACAGAAACTGTTTTTGCTAGAGTAGTGATAGTCTCAGCAGCCCCTAGATCGGGTGGAAGGCCACCAAACAAAAACCTTAAATGGCGAAAAATTGCCATGCAAACTATTCTTGCAAGCTCATCACCTGGTACAAGAAGCTGAAGATACCTTGAAATGAGTTTCCGGCCTTTTGGGAGAGACACCAACCATAAGAACACAATGTCATCTTTAGGGGTCAGCCGTACTGAACTGTCACTTTTTCCAAGCGGGTCAACAAGCTGAAGTGAGGCAGCCATGCCCTCCAACAGAATCTGCCGCTTTCGCCTCAGCTGAATACCACCATCTTGAGGCTGACTAAACTGAAGTAGCCTATCAATGTCATCAACCTCAAGGAGAAGATAGAAACCATCCTCTATTGTTATTCTAGCAGCAAGCATTGGTTCCTGCTCCAAAGGTTTCTCAGACATCTTCTGATCACCACTGCCATTACATACAAATCCTGGTGGATCACATTCAAGAAGAGGACGAGGCCTTCGGATGGAAGAAAATGAAATCTGCCCCTTAGCATCAACATGGAGGTGAGGCTGTGAGTCTGTACTATTACGTGATCGTGAAGGTTGCTCCTTGTTTGGACAAAAGCGAGGTTTTGACCTCGACTCAGCTGCTTTCTTTGCAAGGCGAGCTTGGTAATAATAATCATCCGCATATGGATCATTGCCGTGTGTTGCAGGATGCTGCATTTTCAGGATGCTCTCTATTTCATCACCAGTCATGTACTTAGATCTGAACTTGGGAACATTATTGTCACTTTTTTGGCTACTGCCTTCAGAGCCTAGTTTAGAAAAACGCACATTCTGTCTACCTTTATGCGATGACTTAGATTTTGAATCTCTAAAATCAGCAATTCCATGCTTACCCGGATGGGCAGGAGAAGGAAAGGAATTAAACTGGGAAGGTAGTGACGAAAAATGAGCTAAAGATGGTTGAACTGAATGGTACAATCTTTGCTGCAGCAGTTGCCGGGCAGACATTAACAGAGGGGACAATAACCCATTCTGAGGAAATTGATGTGGAGATATACTATTTAATAGTCTAGAATGATCCCCATGGCTGAGATTGGCATGACTAGTCCAGTGGTTTTGCAGCAGGGTATCAAGAGAAAGACCGGGAGGTGTCCATTGTGGCATGTTTCCACTGTAATGGAGCCCATGAGACAAACCTGCTAAATGGACATTAGGATTTGACAGTGTGGAGAGATTGGAAGTTGAATAGGGAGACTGAGGTCCAGCAGCAAGAGATGGCATGCTTTGATGATGTGATAGGATGTATGGTGAGGCTTGCTGAGACCTTCCACCTGGAGGAAGAGAAGTGAATGATGACTTCGGCAATAAAATGGGTTCGCTTGAGAAGCGCTGAAGTTGTTGTGGTTGCTCAGGATATGAAGATGTTCTATACAACGGTTTTGAATCTGACAGATGCACAGGAGAGAAATGAGGCTGTGAAGACCACCTTTTGCTATCCTGGTAACATTCACTGTCAGACAAATGCTGATCCAAACAATCAGGAAAATCAGTTTCCTTTGCCCATTCAGCAGCCGATGAACCTGCAAACAACTTATGTCAATCAAGGAGAGCTACATGGAAACTCATCATTAAAATGACAATCATTTACTAAAGATCTAATCTGGTATATGTTACAAGGGCAAATCCAATTTCCCCTAGATAAAGTCTCATAGATTTCCTGTAATAAAGACGAAAGATGGTAAGGAGACTATTTCACAGCGCAAGACAATAACTTTTTGTATTCTCCCACTAATTGCTGAACACAACCAATTGATTAAAAATAAAGCAGAGACATAACCGCATGTCACACAGACATGCAGAGAAAAGGAGTATAAACATTAAGTCCTAAACTTCGATCCTATTACATTTTGTCATACACACATCGCCAATGTAAAATAATAAGAAAAAAAATATTGGTATTTCAGAAATTTACAGAACTTGGACTAGTGGCCTAATATGCAGGGGAAAATAGTGTTACGGGAATCTGATTTCTATCAAAAAGTAGCATCAGATAAAATTAACAAGAAAAATCCTAGTGAACATCACTCTAGTCCAAGAGTTTTTTTAAACATAAAAAGTAATATCAGATACTGACGCAAAGATTAATCCACATGTGCACTTACTTTCCCTTGAAAAAGATCCTGATCCGCGATCACCAATAATTCCTGGATGCCTAGGTCCTGCAACATTTCTGTTCAACTGGAGAAAAGAACAAGAAAATCATGTAAGCTTCAAAAAAACACTATGTCAGCACACACCATCAAGACCATTATAACATACTTGACTTTGCAGTGTGCAGAAAAGATCAGAGGTAAATCGAAGACATGCATGCGAAACCAGGATCTTCAAATTCTAAGATATTAATGGTCAAATCAAGTACTTCTGAAATAGCATTTCACTTTAGTAACATTCAGAGTACAAGAAGACAAAGCAAAACAGGAAAAGAAAATTATTAGTTGCAACTTATTAATGCTTGAAAAGCTCTATTTCTCTTTCCCTACGCCTCAAGTTCAACATTTTGCAATCAATTCATTAGCCCCTTCAAAGACAGGAAACAAATCAGATTGATAGAGCAGAATAGTTTCACATGTCTACAGAGAAGATGTTAGAATAGAATTCACACACCACAGTTCCAACACCCTTACTAGGTAGCAGTAAGTTGTTTGGGTTGCAACCAAGTTAACCTGGATAAAATAATCCCACATTTTTCCCGGATTACTATCCCAATCCCTGGTACTAAAACCCTTAAGAGATCGACAAACTACATAAAAGCAAAACTAACCATATTTCTATTCGGAATCAAGAAGAGATAAACGAAAACAGCATAACCAGGTATTATAATGAACACCACCAATTAAAAAGGTACACCGTGATCAAACCTTTGAAAATGTAGTTGCCAGATCATCTATGTCAGATAAAGACCCCAAAGCTGATCCCTGAAAATATAGCAGTATATTAGTATAGGCAGCAAAAGAGGTATAACTACAACGGGAAGTACAATACATCAACAGTTTACCAAAGTATAATAAATTATTAGCATACTCATAGCCCAAAGGAACAAATTCAAAAGAGACGGCCCAAAAACTATTAGGGATCAGACATAAGCTAAATGCAACTTAACGAGAGTGATATGTAACTATTAAGCCAGAAGAGCACAAAATGGGTCAACAAGAAAATAATAAGTACTCCAAATATAAAACTATTAATTGGCGATAAGACAGCGGACCATCCAGTTATAATAAGATAAACATATCGATAAAATCGCAAAACCAAATCAATCAAATGGAAACTTGCACTCTTTTCCCTCAAGTTAGAGCTAAACGCCAATCTTAAAACTTGTAATAACACTCTATATATTCAGCTTAAATTTTGATGAACAAGGAAATTTTGTTCCTTCTTAGACCAATGGAGAAATGGACTGTAGTGAACTCGTGATTGTAGAGTACACAGGGAGGGTTTCGGAACTCTTAGGTGAGAAAGCAAGAAAAGAACAGGGCAGAGGACAGAGGAATGATAAAATTTCCATGTTTTCTTTTTATTGATTCACCAGTAGGAAACTAAAGAAGCTCATCTCATATAAAATTGGAAGTAAAATGTTGATCACAAAGTGAACAAGAAACAACTTGGAAAATGAAGTAGCGAAACCTAAGACCAATTAAGCTACTTTTCTACTGCTGCAATATATGAACGACATCAGTATTTCAGTACCATAGATGGTATGGAAGACCTAACGGCATGTTCTCATGACATGAGAACCTGTAATCAGTAAGAGTAAAGAAGAAAATGAGTTTATCTCTAGTATTTTCGTTAATAAAATGTCTAGATGCCAAGTTCATCTATTTCCTTTTTCTCTTTATATATAGATAAAGATCGAGTGTCCGAGAGTGGCTACATGATCGCACATTTGATTAAAAACCAAACAGTCATCAGGCAAACATTTCATTTCAAATCCAAAAGATAGTAACAAAAAAATATACCTCATCTTTTTCAAACAAATGGTACTCATGGGTATCGTCATCACCAAGTCCACCATCCAACACAGTAACAGAATTGTTTTCTTCTTCCTCTAGACCACCCAATTCAACTTCCTCTCCTGTATCTCGTCCAAAAAATGCATACCGTGACGCATCGAAGAGAGCACTATCTGCATAACCGAACGAAAAAAGTTAAAAGTTTATACATCCTTCCCACACCAAAACAGCAAGAGCACCAAGCCAGAAAAGAAAAGCAAGCGGCCAACAATAGCAACTACACCTTAATCTCAAACTAATCAGTTTGCTAATGCATCTTCTACATGCATTCAGCTCATTCTCACAGATTTCAATCCAAAAAACACGCAATTTAAGAATGAACTAGTTGGTCGGTATATGAATCCTCTTATATCTATTCCCTCTATTTTAACGCATTTAAGAAAAGGAAAACCCCTCTCAAGAAATGAACTAGTTGAGACCCAGATAGATTAAAACAGCAACTAAAATGAAATTCAAGCAGAGAATAAAAAACAAGAGGACAACAATAGCAACTGCGCCTTTATCTCAAACTAATCGGCTCACTAATCTTTGCTATATGAATCTCCTTTGTGCATTCAGCTCAATTGAACAAACTTCAACCAAAAAAGAACACAATTCAAGAATGAACTAGTTGGGTTGCTATACGAATCCTCTATATCTCTTACCTCCATTCTGACCCATTTAAAAACGAAAACCCCGGTTAAGGAATGAAATAGCTGAAACCCAGATAGAATAAAACAGCCACTCGGTTTGATACTGTTTGCTATATAAATCTCCTATATGCATTCCACTCTTTCACACAAACTTCCAACTGAAAAAAAAAAAAAACAATTCAAGAATGAAGTTGAGTCGCTATCGGAACCTTAGTAGTTCAGTTGGTTGAGCAACTAAACTTTCACCTTATCAGACTAGTGAGTAGGACTGGCAACGGACCGGTTTGACCGGATCCGGAACCGGTACCGGAGCTTCCTTACCGTTATATGTCACCGGAACCGGAGTTACCGGAATTTTCCCCTTGTTCGGACCGGTCCGCTGGCTACCGGTGTCGAACCGGAGCGACACCGTAACATTACCGGAACTATGCTAGCGCAACAAGTTTCAACTGATGGCTTTTCATGAGGTCCAATTTCTAAATTGTTGTATAATTTTCTAACCAACATCACTGTACCATGTTCTTTATAAAATGGGTTGAATAAATTAGTTGTCAAAAACAATTGTGGAATAGGAAAATAATATTTTTAAAATTTTTCAAACATAGATTCAATTGCCTCTTTGTAAGGGCATAATTTTTTATATTCAGCAAGTACTTTAGAAATAGCAGTAATAGTTACTAAAACAGAAGAAATAGTTGGAGTATATCGAGCAGATACTGTTTCCGTAGCTTGATGAAAAGTTTTCAAAAATTTACAAAGTTCTTGTTTTTCAGTCCAATCATCTTCATCTAGCATTAAATTAACATCCTCATTATAAGCATTATAAACTAATTGTATAGGTTTACGATATATAAAAGCAACTTCAAGCATTTGAAACAAAGAATTCCATCGAGTAGGAATTTCTTTTGAAACTTTTCTATATGAAAGTTCACATTGATTACATTTATATTTAAAATCATCCATTACAGCCTTTCTTTTATTTTTAAAAATATAACTACAAGCAATTCGAACTCTAAGACAACCATCTCCAAACGTCTATCAAATTTAAAATATGTGCAGCACATCTACATGAAAATGATCTTCATCCATAGGACATAATCTAGTTTTTAATTCTAATAACTTTCAAATTATTAGAAGCATTATCTAATGTGCATGTCATAGGTTTACCAATAAATCAAAAATATTTCATGCTCTCCGCTATTGTACTAGCTATATACATGCCGGTTT
This sequence comes from Capsicum pubescens, assembly GCA_030864215.1. Lineage (NCBI taxonomy): Eukaryota > Viridiplantae > Streptophyta > Magnoliopsida > Solanales > Solanaceae > Capsicum > Capsicum pubescens. Next base: position 298,462,373 of record CM061540.1, read on the forward strand.
TAGACTCATCAACATATTTATAAGTAATTCTTTTTTGCATGTTCCAATCGTGATCAATCTAATGAGCCGTGAGAGTAAAATAATCATTACCGCTAACACTACGACCCATATCAGAAGTAACAGATATTCTACCATCAAATTTATCAAATAAGCAACGAAGAAAATGGCAATGTTCAGCTTGAAATTTAAAAATATCATTTTTAATAGTATTTCGTGAAAACCTTTAAAAGAGGGATTATATACTCGTTGAATATAATGAATAAAACCGGGATGCGAAGGAAAACTAAAAGACAAACCCATAACAACAACCATTTTCGCTAGTTCTTCTCTATCTACATCTTCACTATATGTCGATGATGAACTTGCTTCAGTCGGGTTAAACATGTCTAAACGCGTTTGAACCATATTACCTCCTACAGATTCATGCACAAATTGTGTACCATCTTTTTTTGCCTTAGCCTCATTTTTTATACGAATAAATTCTTTATTACATCTCGTCAAATGCGAAGTTAGCAACCCTGTCCCGCCATTTTTTTCCCTTGTCAAATGTTTAAAAACATGCTTGCATTTATTGCAAGTAGCAGTACTTTTTACCCTATCATGCTCCATAAATTTCCAAACTAAAGACCTTTTAGTACGTTCAGTACCTTTGGCCCTAGTAAATTCCGATAAAGGGGGAAGTTCTTCACCGTGTTCCGATAATTTCGTAACCGGACTAGTAGGGGTAGGGGTATCACCTAACTCTTGTTCTTCTATATCATCTTCCTCCGGTAAGTCTTCCTCAAAATTATTATAACGCCTACTTAGGGTCTCATTATCTAATTCCATACTGATACCAACATCAAAACCATTAGGTTGTGATAAAGAAGTTTCATTAAATCTAGGCGGTAATGAACTAGTAGTAGTACTAGCCTTACTTTTTTTATTTCTACAAAAAAAACTTACCAAAGATTGGTTTTTTACCACTACTATTTTTTCCGAAATCCATAATTTAAATTAAAATATTAAAACAAGCAATACAAATATTATAAATTAAAAAATTAATGTAAGTAAACAAATGTAGATACTAAAAAATAAAAATATAGATATTAACGAAAATAAAAAAAGATTAGACGTAAAAGCAGACGTATACCAAATGTCGGAATTAAAAGATGATAATTGAAGCTTGTAATATCTTCAACAAATCTTCAACTCTAACTAATCTAATAATTGAATCTTCAACTCAAACTAATATAATAATTATACATATTTAGAGAGAATGTGAGAATATTAAGAGAGAGTATGAGAATTGATAATATTTGTGTGAAAAAAGAATTGAAATAAAGGATATTTATAGTGAAAATTTTAAGGGGTGGTGTGGGGTAAGGGGGAGGGGGGGTTTGTTTGAAACGGCTACAAAGCAAGAGCCGTTGCCAGTGCCAGATACCTCCCCATAAGAAAAAAATAAAAAGGAAGATATTTAAGCGTCTGACGGACCGGAACCGGAACTACCGGATTTTTTTGAAGGTTCACACCGGTAACGTTATCCGGACCATTGGGTACCGGTATACCGACACTAACCGGTACCGTGGCGTTACTGGTAACGGAACCATGCCGGAATCGGAGTTAGCGGACCAGAACTTTCCGATTCCGTTGCCAGACTTACTAGTGAGGGTTCAATTTGTCGAATGAGGGTTCTATTCCCCATCTTGTAATCCCCTCTCCCATTTCCCCTTCTGAAAAATATTACTAGAATGAAGTTGGGTCGCTACGAGGAAATCTTAGTGTCTCAGTTGGTTGACTACTTGAATTTTCATCTTACCACTGAGGATTCGATTCCCCACCTTATAGTCCCTCACCCATTTCCCCCTTCTAAAAGATCAATTCAAGAATGAAGTTGGGTCGCTACGAGGAAATCTGAGTATCTCAGTTGGTTGACTACTTGAACTTTCACCTTACCAAATAAGGTTCGATTCCCCATCTTATAATCCCTCTTCTAGTACCCCCTTCTAAGAAAAAATCAATTCAAGAATGAAGTTGGGCCGCTACGAAAATCTTAGTAGCTTAGTTGGTTGATTATAAAAAAATTCACCTTGCTAGTGAGGGTTCAGTTACCCAACTTGTAATCCCCTCTCCCATTCCCTCTTCCCAAAAAGGAAAATTTGGACACTATATTAATTCTCTATTATCTCTTCCTATAACCCATTTAGAATTAAAAAAAGAAATCAAGAATGAAGTTGGAACGCTACGGAGAATCTTAGTAGCTCAATTGATTGACTAACTACCTCAACTTTCAGTTTGTTGGTGAGAGGTTTGATTCCACACTTTGTAATCCCTTCTCCCTTTTTCGCTTCCAAAAATAAAGGGTCGCTATAAGAGTTCTTCTATATCTCTATGACTCTCCCCTATGACCCAAAAAAAACAAAAAATCAAGAATGAAGTTGCTACGGAAATCTTAGTAGCTTAGTTGGTTGATGATAAAAAAGCTCACCTTGCTAGTGAGGGTTGGGTTCAGTTACCCAACTTGTAATCCCCTCTCCCATTCCCCCTTTCAAAAAAGAAAATTTGGACACTATATTATCCTCTATTATCTTTTCCTGTAACCCATTTAGAATTAAAAAAAGAAATCAAGAATGAAGTTGGAACGCTACGGAGAATCTTAATAGCTCAATTGATTGACTAACTACCTCAACTTTCAGTTTGTTGGTAAGAGGTTTGATTCCACAACTTGTAATCCCTTCTCCCGTTTCCCCTTCCAAAAATAAAGGGTCGCTATAAGAGTTCTTCTATATCTCTATGACTCTCCCCTGTGATCCTAAAAAACAAAAAATCAAGAATGAAGTTGTATCACTATGGTGAAATCTTAGTAGCTTAGCTGGTTGACTACATTAAGTTTCATCTTAATGGTGAGTGTTCAATTCCCCCACTTTGCAATCCCATCTCTCATTCCCCCTTCCCAATCTCCTATATGCATTCAACTCATTCCCAAAAACTTCAACCAAAAAAAACGAACACACAATTCAAGAATGAAGTTGGAGCGCTATGAGGAATCTTAGTAGCTCAATTAATTCACTGACTACCTGAGTTCAGTTTCCCACCTTGTCATCTCCTCTTCATCCCTCCTCCTCCTCCCCAAAAAAAGAAAGATCAAGAATGAAATTGGGTTCTTCAGGAATCTTAGTAGCTCAATTAATTCACTGACTACCTAAACTTCCACCTTGTTAGTAAGGGGTTCAATTTCCCACCTTGTAATCCCCTTTCCCCCCTCCCCCAAAAAAAAAATCAAGCATGAAATTGGGTTGTTCGGGAATCTTAGTAGCTCATTCAATTCACTGACTACCTGAACTTCCATCTTGTTAGTAAGGGGTTCAATTTCCCATCTTGTAATCCCCTCTTCTATTCTCCCTTCCCCAAAAAAAAAAAAATATAAGAATGAAATTAGGTTGTTAGGGAATCTTAGTAGCTCAATTACTACCTAAACGTTCACCTTGCTGGTGAGGGATTCAATTTCCCACTTTGTAATCCCCTTGTACGGGAATCTTAGTAGCTCAATTAATTCACTGACTACCTAAAATTTCACCTTATTGGAAACGGGTTCAATTTCCCACCTTGTAATCCCCTCTTCCATTCCCCCTTCCACACCCCAAAAAAAAAAAAAATGAAATTGGGTTGTTAGGGAATCTTAGTACCTCAATTACTACCTAAACTTTCACCTTGCTAGTAAGGGGTTCGATTTCCCACCTTGCAATCCCCTTGTTCAAGAGTCTTAGTAGCTCAATTAATTCACCGACTACCTAAACTTCCACCTTGTTAGTAAGGGGTTCGATTTCCCACCTTGTAATCCCCTTGTTCGGGAATCTTAGTAGCTCAATTAATTCACTGATCACCTAAACATCCACCTTGTTAGTAATGGGTTCAATTTCCCACCTTGTAATCTCCTATCCCATTCCCCTTCCCATTAAAAAAAATCAAGAAAGAAATTGGGTTATCGAGAATCTTAGTAGCTCAATTACTACCTGAACTTTCACCTTGCTGATAAGGGGTTCAAGTTCCCACCTTGTAATTCCCTTGTTCGGGAATCTTAGTAGCTCCATTAATTCATTGACTACCTAAACTTTCTCCTTGTTGATACGGGGTTAAATTTCCCACCTTGTATCCCCTCTTCCATTCCCCTTCAAAAAAAAAAAAAAAAAAGCATAAAATTGGGTTGTTCGGGAATCTTAGTAGCTCAATTAATCCACTGACTACCTAAACTTTCACCTTGTTGGTACCGGGTTCAATTTCCCACCTTGTAATCCCCACTTCCCCAAAAATTAAAAAAAAAAACTAAGAAAGACATTGGGTTGTTCCTTGTTCGGGAATCTTAGTAGCTCGATTAATTCACTGACTACCTAAACTTTCACCTTGCTGGGAAGGAGTGCAATTTCCCACCTTGTAATCCCCTCTTTCACCCCACCCCGCCCAAACCCCCCAAACAACAACAACATACCCCGTGTATTCCCACATAGTGGGGTCTGGGGAGGGTAGAGTGTACGCAGACCGTACCACTACACCTCAGGTGAAGTAGAGAGGCTGTTTCCGATAGACCCCCGGCTTAGGACCGATAACAGTATAACAAACACAAAACATAAATGCATATAAACTAATACAGTATGCAAAATAAACTAATACCGCTAGCCACAAGATAATACTACAGTCACAAGGTAATACTAGAAACTATCTAACTGAAACCATAGACATCACACAATACCATGAACAAGAAACTTCAGACACAAAAGAACGCTCTCCTGCTGTTACCAGCGCACTCTCACCCCCTAACCCTCTACCCTAATCCGCGCCCTCCACACCTTCATATACAGGGTGATGTCCTCCGTAAGCTATAACTACTCCATATCATGCCTAATCACCTTCCTCCAATATTTCTTCGGCCTACCTTTACCCTGCCTAAAACCATCCATAGACAAGATCTCACACCTCCGCACTGGAGCATCAGAACCCCTCCTCATCACGTGCCTGAACCAACGTAACCTCACTTCTCGCATCTTGTCCTCCACCGAAGCAACTCCCACCTTCTCCCGAATAATCTTATTCCTCAATCTATCTTTCTTGGTAAGGCCAAACACCCCCCACCCCACCCCCCCAAAAAAAGAATGAAATTGGGTTGTTAGGGGAATCTTAGTAGCTCAATTAATTCATTGACTACCTAAACTTCCACCTTGTTGGTAAGGGGAATCGGGTTGTTCGGGAATTTTAGTAGCTCAATTAATTCACTGACTACCTAAACTTTCACCTTGTTGGTACGGGGTGCAATTTCCCACCTTGTAATCCCCTCCTCCATTTCCATTTCCCCAAAAAAAATTTAAAAAAAAATCAAGAATGAAATTGGGTTGTTCCTTGTTCGGAATCTAAGTAGCTCGATTAATTCACTGACTACCTAAACTCTCACCTTGTTGGGAAGGAGTGCAATTTCTCACCTTGTAATCCCCTCTTTCACCCCAAACCCCCCACCCCCACCCACCCAAAAAAAAAAAACAAGAATGTAATTGGCTTGTTAGGGGAATGTTAGTAGCTCAATTAATTCACCGACTACCTAACTTTCACGTTGTTGGTAAGGAATTCAATTTCTCACCTTCTAATCCCCTCTTCCATTTCCCCTTCCGAAAAAAACTTAAAAAATATAAATGAAATTCGGTTGTTCAGGAATATTAGTAGCTCAGTTGATTGACATCACAAATCCACTATTTCTCTTCCCTCTATTCTAATCTAACCCCTTAACAAAAACAGCTAAATTATCTCCTATAAAGCAAAAAAAAAAAAACATTAAATAAAAGCAGTGAGCTAACCTGAGATGGAGCTGGAGGAGTTAGAAATATTCACCAAATCTTTGAAATCAGATCTCTCCATACATTAATTTACAAAAAAACTACACAAAAAAACACAATGAAAAAAAAAATACTACCATATGTTAAAGAAAATAAGAAAATTCGAATATTCCTAAACAATCAAGAAAGAAAAACCCTCTTTGCTATATAAAAAAAAAAAGGAGAAAAAGGTAGAGGGTTTTTTTTTCAGGGGTTTCGAAGAAATGCGGAGAGAAGAAGAGAATGAGAAGGATAGAAAGGGAGACACATAGCGTGAAATGTGAATATTACGTGTTTGATTAAATGCGTGTGTGACAAAGAAAGAGATGGGAGACTTGGGTTTTCTTTCACCCTAGGTGAGAGTACAAGTTAGAAATATTAAAAAATTAAGAGATAGAGACAAGACTACTTACTTCTTCTGACGGTGCTTTGTGATGATTTCACAATCTAAGGTAATTTATGGTATGGTATGGTATGTATGATTATAATATTATATTATATAGTATAGTATTAATACAATATTTGAATAGATTATATGATTTACTACTGTTAAATAATAGTTTTATAATTGAATTTAACGGTATGATATTGTATAATTCACTATTATTTAATAATAATAGTTTTATTATTTAGTTTGATGGTATGGTATTATATCGTAATATAAGAACGGAGCAAGTTCTTTGGTATGAGATTTATTTGTATCCTCTTCGACGAAAAAAAATATCATTTATCCATGATTAAAATTATTTTTTATATATCTATAGTAGGTGTTAACCTCTTTTCTACTAGGTCTTCTTCAAATATTAAATCCCTTGATTGAAATCCTGGCTCCGACTTTATCGTAACGGATAAGTTTACTAAAATGTCTTTAATTATTACTATTTTAGTTTGCTTTTACTTGATACTAAATTTCTAATTGTATTTCCACTTTTATTTATCATTTTTGACATATCAAGAAAAGATAAAAAAAATTATTTTACTCTTAGCATTAATCTTTTTTAAAATTATTTCAAGACACAATGTAAACATCATTCAATAGGCGTAATGTAGTAAAATAACTATGTTATTAAATTTTTTTCTTAATAAGTATGTCAAGTCAAAATGTGACAAGTAAAAACAAATAAAGAAAGTATAAATGTTGGTCTATCAATAATTGTTAGTAAAATGATGTTCATCCTTCTAATTTGTTACAATTATGTCATGTAAATATATTATGTTGTTATATTTATGTAAATTTTATCAAAATTAATAAAAGAGTAGATCAAAATAAATATAATCGATTTTATTTTTTACTGTAATAATTTTTTGAGATGTGACCATCAACGACAAGTACAAAATTTGAATGCATCTTTTATGTATGTATGCTATGGTGGTTTTGGTATGGAATCTCAAAAAAATATTTTCTAGAAAAATAAATTGTTTCTTAATTATTTTCTTGTGTTCATTACGCAAGTAAGAAAATATTTTTTTAATTGTATTTGTATATATTTAATACAAAATAATGAGAACAAATAGGACAAGGGGTGGGGTATAAAAAAAATTGACTGGCCTGGTAGGCGTGGGGAGGGGTAAGAAAAAGTTTTGAAACTTTTTTTAAAAATAAATTTTAAAGAGAGTTTTCCTGATTACCAAATCATGAAGTTAAATTACAACATATCATATATTTTAATAAATAATCAAAACAAGTATGATTCTCTTAGTAATCATACAATACCATATCATTGATAACCATCATCCAAACAGAGTGTTAATTATGTAATAATACTTTCTCCGTTTCATTTTACTTGGCTCCTGTACAAAATACAACTATTTTAATTTATTTGTTCAATTTATAAAATCAGATAGAGTCTCGGAATAACCAGTAAAGTCGTTTTCGTGTGATCAGAAGGTTATTAGTTCAAGTCATGAAAACAGCCTCGGATAGAAATATAAGGTAAGATTGTGTACAATAGACCCTTGTGGTTCGATCATTCCCCTAATTCTGAATAATTTAGATACTTAGTGCATCGGGCTAGTCTTTTTAGTACATTAGGTTTTATTAAATTTGTTCGAATATTTCATTTATATATTAGAATTAAGTTGTATTTCAATTGAATACCTCAATCATAATAAGATGTTTCAGTTATACATTTTTTCTTCAAATTTTGAAGGAGAACAAAAGAAGTATGTGTCTTCTCATTCAATCTATTAAGTAGTTAAGTTTAACGACATAAAATATGTCATCTCATTTAAGTATATGTGTTTGTCACATAAGTTATAAAATCATAAGTATTGTTTTCTAGTTAAGGTTAATGTGTATAATTAAAAGAGATGACATATTTTGTGTGATCATCGAGAATGCTCATATTCAGAAGATGAATATAGTGGAGATGAGGATGTTTAGATGGATATTTAGGTATAACATGAGAGATCTGATTAGAGACGCAATTACATATATGGGATAAGGTTGAAGTGACTTCCGTGGTAGAATAGATGACGGAAGCGATGTTCAGATGGTTCAGACCTATGAAAAGGAGGTGGATGAATACACTTATAAGGAAGTGTGAAGCTAGGATAGATGAAAGATAGGTCGAAGAAGAACTACAGAACATGATTAGAAAGATATGACAAAACTTTAGCTTACTAAGGATATGAACCTAGATAGGAAGGAATGGAAGTCGAAAATTATAGTAAAAAGTTAGTGATAGTGCGAGTGTTGTCCCATTTCGTGTAGGAGAGATAGGGGCGCTAGCCTCCCTTTTGTTTCTCCTTATTCGTAATCATATCCAGGAACCACGCATGTTCTTTGTTCTTCAATATTTATTATTAGTTGTTGCTTTATTTGCTTTGTATCCTATTTTGTTGTCTTATCTATATTTATAATCTATATCTATAATTTATAATCTATAATCTCTCTCTCTCTCTCTCTCTCTATATATATATATATATATATATATATATATATATATATATAATCTATAATATAATAATATATTAAAAGTGTGAAGACCCTTAGAAAAGTGATTTGAACTTTTTGCCCCTCGTTTAAAATCGCCGCAATAAACAAAATCGTCTTTTCGCTTATTTTCTCGAATTATTATATAATTATATTTATTATATTAACTAGACTCCTAAAATATATAGGAAGGAAAATTGTTAATGTTTTCATGTTGCTAAATTAGAAAAGAAAAGACTCAATTAATATAAAAAATAACTCTCATAAATTAGAAAAGGACTCAATTAGAAATTAATGTTAGGAGTGCTTTTTTTCTTTTAGAAAATAAAAGGCCGTCTTATTTTTCAAAAATAAAGAACTAATTAATGCAAACTTGATTTATTTTTAGAAAATAAAAATTTAAAAACTTCTAAACCCGTATGTTTTGTCCTAACAACTTGCATATTACCTTATTTTGGGAAAGGATATATTATTTTTGAATAACAAATAAGTAGTCAATGAAAACTTGAATTATTTTTGGAAAATAAAAATTCTAAAATTAAAGTCGTTTATTTTGTCCTAAAAAATTTCCTTTTAAAAAAAAAATCAGTGCTATCCTAATATAATACAAAGAATATATGTGCAATATAAATCTTATAAAAGTTCTAAATCAAATTCTTTTAGGTTTATTAATATACTTTTATAAAAAGAGTTAGCTTTAAAAATGAGAAGTGTGGACTCTCTACAAAAGATTAGCTTTAAAAATGAGAAGTGTGGACTCTCTACAAAAAAAAATTCACCAACAATATTTTGATGTCATTGAAGTACTTTCTTCTCATTCGTTGTTCATTAGTATTTTCTTTCAAAAGTTTGGATGGAATCCTATACATTGTTCTATGGAGTTGTGTGATAACATAGATTTTCCGATAATTTATGTCGTAGTTGTTTATTGGTAAATGAGATTATGTTCATTCAAATATGACAAGGTGAATTTATCACACTTCTTTTTTTCGCCTAAAAATTTCATAAATTGTTTAATATTTTTGAGATTTCAACGACTTCGTATTTTGATTTTAATTTAAGTAGTCTTTGAAAAAAGGGAAAACTCGGTAAACTCTTCACCAACAATTTCGGTACTTTCTTCTCATTCTTTAATGTTTATATGACGTTTTAATGTTTTTTTTTTTAATTTTGATTTAGGTTGTCTTCGAAAATAGAAAGTCGATGCACTCTTCACTAACACTATTGGTATCATTGAAATACTTTCTTCTCATTCATTGTTCATTACTATTTATTTGAAAAGGTTTGGATGAAATTCTATTTATTGTTATGTGGAGTTGTATGATTTTTGATATTTATATCTTAATTGAAATACTTTATGTAGAGACTTATTGCCTAAAAATTAAGTGTAAGGATCACTCAACTCTGTTGCATGACATATAAATTTTCTAAGTCTCCGCATGCATGTTGATTAATGATATATCCTATAGAACCAATAGTTAAAGAAAGAGTGCATGTTTCAGTTTCAGACAATATCTTTAAATGAAGAATTGAAGCATCACCCATCCACAAAAGATAGTTTCTTTCTTTCGTTTCATAATGCTTATCACAATTTATTTTTTGAGAGTCAAACTACATGAATTTTTATCAATATTTTAAGATATATTTTTTATCATACCAATTTAAGAAAAGTTATAGTATTTTTCGCTATTTATTAAAATTAAATTATTTTAAGGATCAGTTATTTAGTTAATGTTAAGTATATAGGTACACGTGCAAAGCGCGTAAATTAAACTAGTAATATTAAAAGTGTGAAGGGCCTTAGAAATATCGTTTGAACTTTTTGTCCTTCATTAAAAGTTTTTGCTTTGGACAAAATCGTCATTTTACTATTTTTTCCTAATATTTAAGAGTTAGAAATTAATCAAATATATTTATGGTAAAACCTTTCCTTATTAAAAATCATCAGAATTAATGACAATTAATATTTTTCTCATAAGTTTAAGAATTTTAAATCAACTAAATTTGATTTTGAGAAGATTTAAAAAATCTATAAATCTACATCTACATCTACGATATACTAAATCTATTAACCACTTGAAATTTATGGTGGTAAAATATATATGTGCTTACAATAAAATATATGTTTTGAACTTTTTGCACTTTATTAAAAACCTTCGTAATAGATAAAATCGTCTAAATTTAAATAATTAAAATTTATACGTGCGGCTAAACTAGTTCTCTTATAATTGTACTTCAAATTCTTTTCTCTTCTGAGTAAGGCTGTCTCGAAAATAAACCCTCTCTCGTAAAGATAGGAATAAAGTCTGTGTACATCTTATCCTCATCAAAACCACTTGTGATATTGTTTTACATTTGTTGTGGGATTGATTAGTGGAATAAGGGATATAAATCCAATGGGATGTACTAAAAATGTAGTTAATTCAATTAGATATCCTTGTCTATCTCACCCTGCATGCATACGAAACGAACCCTAGTTATCATGTTTGATTGCATTTTAAAAATTTCAACACATTAAGTATGTTCTTTTGTTATCATTTTGCAATTCCGCATGGCTAAAACATGTTTAAATTATAAGTTAGTTAAATATAATTTTTATGCAGAGTAAAAGTTGAAATAATTAATACATAAATAACTAATGTCTAACTAGGTTATGCTGTCTAATTAATCTTTGCATTACTAATAATCTCTCTGTTTGCTTTTACTTGTCACATGTTGACTCGGCGCACCCATTAAGAAAATAATTAATAACATAGTTATTTTACCATAGTACTTCTATTAAATGATGTTTACTTTGTGTCTTGAAATTAATTTGGAGAAAAAATAATTAATATTAAGATTAAAATAGGAAAAAAAAGAAATTGTCTTTTTTGATATGTTGAAGATGACAAGTAAAAATTAAAATTCAATTAAAAAATTAATGACAAATAAAAGTGAATGAAGGGAGTACTTACATTAACTTTAGCCAACAACCAAACGGGTCCTTAATACCTAGTGTAACAAATGTACTTGTGCCATATTTATACTATTAGGGTGTGTTTGGTATGAAGGAAAATATTTTTCATGGAAAATGTTTTCCTAGAAAATGTTTTCTTGGAAAACAAATTGATTTCTTACTTGTTTTCCTTTGTTTGGTTGGTGAATGAAAAATATTTTCCGGAAAATATTTTGTAGTGTTTGGTTGGTGAATGAAAAATTATTTTTCAAAAAATATATTTTAGTATTTAGCTAAAGCGTAAAAATACATTTAAAAAAATAATTTTTGATCTCCAAATTTTTTTTTTATAGGGTTTGTACGATATGAAGGAGGAAAAATATTTTCTAGAAAAATAAGTTATTTCTTACTTATATTCGTGTGTTCATTATGCAAATTGGATAAGTATATGTTTTTAAAATATATTTGTATATATTTAACAAAAACAATGAGAACGAAAATGATAAAAAGGGTGGTATAAGAATTTTTTTTTGATTTTTTTTAGAAAACAAATTAAAAATATTTTTTTTTTTTTGAAGAGAGGGTTGGTAGGTGGTGGGTGGGATTGTCAAAATAGTTAGTAAGGGCGGTTAAGAAAATAGTTTTGATTTTTTAAAAAACTATTTTATTTTTTTTTGGGGGGGGGAGGGGGGAGGGGGCTAGTCAGAGGTGGGGGTAGAGGTAGGGGAGTAAGAGTGGGGTAAGAAAAAAAATTTGAAATATTTTTGGAGTGGGGGTGGGGGTCGGGGTAGGGGAGTGAGGGTGGGGTAAGGAAAAAATTAAAATTTTTCAAAAAATAAATTTAAATTTCTTTTTGGGGGTGGGGGGTGGGGGGTGGGGAGGAAGTTGGTAGGGTGGTCGGTTAGGGGAGGTAAGAAAAAAGTTTGAATTTAAAAAAAAAAAAAATTGGAAAGGGAAAGGGAGTAAGGTTTTGGGTAGGGGGTGAAATAAGAAAAAAAAATTAAATATCTTTTTTAATAGGGGTGGTAGGGGCCCGGGTGGGCTGGGGTGGGGGTGGGGGATTGAGGATCGGAATAGGGATGGGTGATTTTGAGAGTTGTGTGAATATTTCAATTTAAAGTGAGGTTGAAAGAGAATTTTGGAAAATATTTTCCTTGCTTTTTGAAGGGAAGTCATTTTCCTTAGATTTGAGGAAAATAAGTTGATTTGGAAAACATTTTCCAAAATCTTTAAGCTAACCAAACTGAGAAAATTAGAAAATGTTTTCCTTCATACCAAACACACCCTTAAAGAAGCATTAAACATTTGAGCAAACTTTGACCCCCCACCCCAAAATAAAATGTTATTCGTAGAACAACAATCTCAAAAGTTGGATGACCAACCTCTGACTCCTAATGGACTAGAGTAGTTCTTCTTATGAGCCTAACATTTTAAGGGTGTGTTTGGAGGAAAGGAAATTATTCATATCGAAAATATTTTTTATGAAAAGTAAGTGATAATTGATTTTCTTACTTCTTTTTTGTTGTTTGACAATTAAGAAGAAAATATTATTCTAAATATATATATATATATATGTATATATTCATTAAGAAGAAAGAAAAATGAAAAAAAAATATAGAAAAAATAGTAGCAGAACAATTGCCTAAGGAGATAACAATGAATCCAGAACCACCAGAGCAAAGACCGTGTGGGGTTAGGTGCGGGGTAAGGGTTAGGGTGAGAGCGCGGTGATGGAGGGTAGGGATTTGGGGGGGGGGGGTGAGAAGGGTGGTGGGTCGGATGTGATTGGAGGTGAGAAGTAAGGGTGGGGCTAGAGTGGAGTCTTGAGGTAGGACAATCATCGTGAAATGTCATTTATGAAATTTATTTTTCTTTTTTTTATTAAAGAAGTCACTTTCTTGCTTTCTAGGCAACTTGTTTTGATGAGTTATTCTTTTGTTAAATAACTAAACTTATTTTAAAAATTCTATTAAAAGTATTAATTTCAAAGTATCATTATTGTAAAGGAAAGGAGAAACAAATGATACGAAGGAACGAGGAAGTTACAATTTTGAGAAAGATATTTTGAATATTAGTACTTCTCAAATAAAAAATGTATATAAGCTGAAAGATCATGACTAATCAGAAGAAATACTTATAAATTTTGATTCAATTTTTACTGTTAAGCATTTTAGATATTTATCAGATACATAAATAAATTAAGAAATATTTATTAATCTGATTGATCGATTATAAACTTAGTCAAACATCCTCCTATTTATATATCACTACAACTTTCATTTAAAGAAAAATTCTCCAACATTAGCAACTAATTGGCAAATTTACACACGTGTTTGAAAGTAGCAATCATTTTATTGAAGTTAATATGAATGGAATAGCAATAAACAAGAAATGATTAACAAAAAATAAGAGTTTCCTAACTTTGAAAAAGTTCCATGTTACTTTAATTCCAAACAAAAATATATAAAGGAGTGATATTTCCAATCTTTAGCTTGAAGATAACTGTAGTTAATCTTGCCAAACACAAGTATTTATAATGGCACATGTCCATTGTACATAAGCAAGAGAAATAACTTCATAGGTTAGTAATAAGTGTTCCTTAACAACTTCAATTACTATATTGCTACCCTTGGGAGGTAAAAAAAGGGCATCCCGATGCACTAAAGCTATCGCTATGTGCGGTGTCTGGGGAAGGGCCCCACCACAAGGGTGTATCGTACGCAGCCTTACCTTGCATTTCTGTCAGAGGCTGTTTCCAAGGCTTGAACCCGTGACCTCGTGGTAACATGACAACAACTTTATCAGTTACTCCAAGACTCCCCTTCACCCTTGGGAGGTAACAATAACATAATTAGTTACGTTGTCACGTCATAAAATAAATAAACATGTCACTTTTCAGCTTGAATGGTCTTTTGAATGAAAAATAAGAAGATAAATGACTGTTATATTATAAAAGAATAACTATTAATTTATATTTCAACACTTTAGTAGCCATTTAAACAATTAATTTGGTGAAAGCATAGAAGATATTGGTGGTGAGCGTCGATCGATTGCCTATTTGCTTCCATTAACTCTAATAGTATTCAACTTGGCGGAGATTTTCATACATTATGATCTGAATTCAATCGATCATAGTTTCATATACCTTATATACCATATTTAATAGCATCATGTGAAGAATTATTAAATATACGTATTGATAGAAAATATGCGCGTAAATTAATCGGACACCGATATTATCTTAAAGATAAAAAATTTATGTCAATAGTTTTCTTAATTGTCAATTCCATTGTTGCTCCCGCACAACACGGACAAAATCATAGAGCAATCTTGGGTGTCAGATTAGAAGCACATGATGGAAAATTTTTATGGTGGAAGAGGTCCACCACATCATTGTTGTAGGAGGGTGTTCATTATTTGACACATGGTGTGCTGGATCCCACCAATTTATTATTACTTCCCTCAACTCATATTTACCATCATTCTCTCTCTTTCCTCTTTATTTTCTTAAATTTTCTCCACTTTATTGTTTTATTAATTTCTTAAGTTTTCTTTAATTTACTTCCTCAATTTTTAATAATCGTCATTATTTTTGTGTGTAATTTTTTTTAAAAAATATTAATTACATGCTAAGTAGCTGTTTGGTCAAAAAAAAAATTATTTTATTTTTTGAAAAATTATTTTACTTTAGTGAAAAAATGAAAACAAGATGCGTTTGACCATGAAAATTTTAAATACAATTTCGGAATTGTATTTGAA
The DNA here is from genome assembly GCA_030864215.1 of Capsicum pubescens. NCBI lineage: Eukaryota > Viridiplantae > Streptophyta > Magnoliopsida > Solanales > Solanaceae > Capsicum > Capsicum pubescens. The sequence continues at coordinate 298,477,842 of CM061540.1, forward strand.
AAAGTTAAAACAAAGTTTAGTTGTTTTCACTTTTTTCACTCATACTTCTCTCACAAAATTTCAAAAACAACTTTAATTTATATTTATGGCTAAACACAACTCCAACTCCAACTCCAACTCCAACTCCAACTTCAACTTCAACTCTAACTCCAACTCCAACAACAACAACAACAACATACCCAGTGTATTCCCACCTAGTGGGGTTTGGGTAGGGTAAAGTGTACGCAAACTATACTACTACCTCAAGAGAAGTAGAGAGGTTGTTTCCGATAGACCCCCGGCTTAGGACCAATAACAGTATAACAAAAACAAAAAATAGGCGCATATAAATTAGTATGGTACACAAAAAAAACTAATTGTATAACAAACACAAAAGATAAGTACATAATAAACTAGTACGGGATGCGAAAAAGCCAACACCACTAGCCCCAAACAACAGTCACAACACTACGAACCAGAAACTCCAGACCCAAAGGAGCACTCCCCTATTACTACCTCCGCACTCCCACCCCCTAACCCTCTACCCTAATCCGCGTCCTCCACATCTTTCTATCAAGGGTCATGTCCTCTGTAAGCTGTAATTGCTCCATATCATGCCTAATCACCTCCCTCTAATATTTCTTCGGTCTACCTCTAGCCCACCTAAAACCATCCCTAGCCAGAGTCTCACACCTCCGCACTAGAGCATCAGGGCCCCTCCTCATCACATGTCCGAACCAACATAGCCTCACTTCTCGCAACTTATCCTCCACCGAGACAACTCTCATCTTCTCCCGAATAATCTCATCCCTTACCCTATCTTTCCTGGTATGTCCACACATCCATCGCAACATTCGCATCTCCTTCACCTTCGCCTTTTGGATGTGGGAGTTCTTAACAGGACAACACTCCGCTCCATACAACATAGTCGTCCGGACTACCACTCTGTAGAGCTTACCTTTAAGCTTCGGGGGCACCTTCTTATCACATAGGGCTCCCGAAGCGAACCTCCACTTTAACCACCCTACCCCAATACGATGCGTGACATCTTCGTCAATCTCACCATTACCCTGAATTATAGACCCCAAATACTTGAAACTCCCTCTTCTGGATGGCCTAAGAGTCTAGCTTCACAACCACTCCATCTTCTTGCGACATATCACTGAACTTACACTCCAAGTACTCCTTCTTGGTTCTACTTAACCGAAAACCTTTAGATTTAAGCGTCTGTCTCCAAATTTCCAACTTATCATTAACTCTACCCCGAGTCTCGTTGATCAGAACCACATCATCTGCAAATAACATACACCAAGGCACCTCTCCTTGAATATGTCGCGTCAAAACATCCATCACCAAAGCAAATAGAAACAGGTTAAGAGTCGATCCCTGGTGCAATCCTATCAAAACTGTGAAGTGCTCCGAATCTCCACCTATCATTCTCACACGAGTCTTCGCACCATCATACATATCCTGAATCGACCTAGTGTACGCCACGGGCACCCCTCTAGCCTCCAAGCACCTCCACAGAATCTCCCTAGGAACTCTGTCATATGCCTTCTCTAGATCAATAAACACTATGTGCAAGTCCTTCTTCCTCTCTCTAAATTGCTCCACTAATCTCCTCACAAGGTGAATGGCCTCAGTGGTCGAGCGACTAGGCATGAAACCAAACTGATTCTCAGAGATCGTCACGATCCTCCTCATCCTCAACTCTACCACCCTTTCCCAAACCTTCATAGTATGACTCAACAACTTAATACCTCTATAGTTGTTACAACTCTGAATGTCTTCCTTGTTCTTATACACTGGAATCATCGTGCTCCACCTCCATGCTTCAGGCATCTTAGCAGCTCTAAAAATAATCAACTCCAACTCCAACTTTGAAAAATTATGATTTTCATGGTCAAACTGTCACACCCCTTTTTTTCAACTCCTCGAAAAATTGATTTTAACGTTCGAAAGGGTTTTTATTTAAAGTAACAAAATGAAGAAAATTAGTTTTGAAAAAGGCTTATTTTTACATTCAAATTCAGAGTCGCCACTTGACATAATCCGGTGTGCCAAGTCACCTTTAAAAGATTCTTTTCAAAATAATTTGACTCTTAAAATTGGTTTGCGAACAGAGATTCCAGCTAAGGAATTCTGTTGACCGAGAGGAAGGTGTTAGACACCCCTCGATCCCGTAGTTCGACCACGATCGCTTGGCGGAGCATATCAGCTAATTTAACACTATAAATGTATAAGCCACAGAACACATAAAACAACCAAACCAAATAAACGAAAAATCCAAAAGTTAATGTCCAGTCCAATTATTACAAACCCAAAGTAGAAAATTGCAAATAATGTAAATCCTATTCTAACCTATACTACTCTCCAATACTTTACCCGATGCCTCGGGCCTTGATCACGAACCATCTTCGAAGACATAATACATCGGGCATTCCCCAGTGAATAAATACATGAAACCTCGGGGCATTTCTCGACCAATTGAATACAATTGAATCAGATGCGATAAACTAGAAAAACATTCAACACACATTTCACATTCAAACATTCAACCAACAACTTAGTCCTAAATTTGCCTACCCGAATCTAACTTTGCCTATCCATTTCAATATATCATAAATCTATCACCTTAGTGCTTATTTCAAATTAAACAAAACGACAACAAATCAAAATTAATCTACATTCAACTTTTATCAATTTCTTAATCCCGCCCCCCAAATAACCAATTTTAATCCTCAAACAAGACATCATTTCACCATACAATCCATAATCAAGAAAATCGACAATGAAGCAACACTAAACAACTATTCACCACCAACACGAATTAAATAACACACGGTATACAATCCAATGCACCAAATATAATCAATAATGAAATAAAAAGAGTGAAGGAGTAGAATCGGACCTCAATTTGAAGATTTTGAACTCAATGTTATCCGAATAAAGAGAGTCCATACCCAGAAACTTCGAATGAACCTCGATGATGAATCCAGTCCAACTTCGATACATTCGACTCCGACAAAATCATGAAAAACAAAGAAGGAACGAACCCATTTCCTTACGCATGATTCCTTACTGTTTATTATGGACCCAAACTGAAAATCAAGAAAACAACGAGATACCCGTACCCGCATCCATAGTCCCCGTCACTGTTACGACCATTTTGCGGTGATTGAGGGGTGATTTTGACCGGGGTAATGAAGCTGATTTCAGATAATTTCCATTAGGGTCGACCCTAATCGGAATTATTGTTGTTTTTCGACTAGCCTCGCTGAAACCAATCATGAGCCGTTGGTTTTGGGTTGACTCGCCGGAGCTCCGGCGAGCTCTGACAGCGATGGAATCAGAGAGTGAGTCAAGTTTTTTATGGCAACAGAGTTTTCTCTCCCCTCTCTTCCTTCCTCTCTATCAATTTCTCAAACTCAATTTGTTTCCCGTCATCTCTCCTCACTGGTTGATGATAATTATTGTAGGTGTATTGGATTCCCTTGGGTCTGTGTGATTGTGTGTGAGTAGAATTGAGAATTGTGTGTATTAGTGCTTGTTACTGTGTGTGTTCGTGTATATTGTGATGGTGTGTGTTCAATTATGGAGTGAGTGTGTTCTAATTTGTGAATGGTGAGTAAGAAATGAAAGAGTGGTCTGTGGTGTTATTTTGTGTATTATCCATCCATGGTAGTGAATTTCCAAAATGAAGAAGAATTCCCCCTCTTTGTGTTGTGTGCATGGTTTCTATCCTTGGAAAGATTATGAAAGGTATGTGTATTGGGAATGAATATGGTTGGGCCCCTGGATGTGTGTGAATGAATATTATGGAGAAGAAGCTACGAGGTTTCTATGTGTATATTAGGATAGGGTAGTAGGGTAGGGTAGTGAGGTAGGGGTAGGGGTAAGGTGTGGGGTGAGGGGTGAGGTGTCCTCATTTTATAGGAAAGGGTTGTTAGGATGTTTAAAAGAAGATAAAATTTATTAGGATTTGTTAAATAGGATAAAGATAAAAATAAATAAATAAATAAATAAAATGATGAGGTGGTTATTTATTTTGTTTTTCTTGTGGAAAATTTACCACACAGATATGATACGTGGTAAGATGGGGTAAACGGTAAAAAATACTTTCGGGGAGGGACAAAATTACATGTCTACATTATGCCCCTCTTTGCATGTAAACACAAAGTATTTTCATACCAAGAAGTAGACAACGAGACAGAATTTTGTCCCGACCTTTATTCAAAAAGAATGAAATAGAAGGAAGGAGAGAGACCAAGTCTTGATTTAGGACATCCTACCTACCCAAGTTATGAGGGAATTAAGTCATGGATATCTCAAAGGATTGGAAAGAGAAGGACTATACCGAGTTGGAGAGTCGAGTGAGGTTCTATCGAGGTTCCGGTCTGCGGCTCTATCATTACATCAAAAATGAAAATTACAAGTTAAAATATAAATGAATTTACAAAATCCTATCTACGCAGCTTCTTTTGGACTCTTGACTTGAGTTTCATCACCCTATTCTTTAGGCGGGCTCCTGACTTGCAATTTCTTCAACTTGTAGCTTAGCTTTCAATCTCTTTACCCTGTTCTCCAGGAGGGCTCCTGACTTTCTATTTTTCAACTATTGACTTTCAATTTCTTCTTCTTGTTGCTTGAATTTCCATGTATTCGCCCTGTTCTTCAGGCGGGCTCCTGAAATCACATCAAAACTAAGAAAAAAGTTATCCTAAACAAAGAAATGCATCTTCTATGAGTTAATTGAAATGATTCGACTAGAAAGTGCATTTTCTAGGAATCAAGGGGAATAACTCAACTAAAAGGTACATCTTATAGGAATCAAAGAGAATGACTCGACTAAAAGGTACATCTTATAGGAATCAAAGAGAATGACTCGACTAAAAGGTACGTCTTATAGGAATCAAGGGAAATAACTCGACTACAAGGTACGTCTTATAGGATTCAAGGGAAATGACTCGACTAAAAGGTACATCTTATAGGAATCAAGGGAGAATGACTCAAATAGAAGGTACGTCTCCTAGGAGTGAAGGTTCAATTTAAGAAGTGCATCACCTAGCAAATGAAAACTAAAATCCCTGGACAAGTGTGTCTCCGAGAGATATAGGATGTGAATTTTACCATGACTTGATTATCAAACCTGTGCAACAACATTGCTTCCTGCATTTGTAAAAGTGAGGCATTGCAGCCCTTGATATTTATACTCTGAAGTCCTTGCTTTAAAGGTAATATGTAACCTGTTTCATCAAAGAAAACTTATGAGTTTAAAACATGGTGGCTGGTTTGTGGCTTTAGCTTTTGCGTAGATCGCCCTTGCCCTCATCACATTTAACTTTGCTTCCAACCATTAGCATATATCATTAACTTGCTGCATCATTGACCCAAACTCAGGTTATTAAGAGTGACTCTGAAACAAACACAGTATTTCTGCATGCTTCTCAGATAGACCCTTTGAACCTTTTTCCATGAGTTCCCAGACTTGTTTGCTAACAAAACTTTTTGCATGCCTTACTTCGACTCACAATCATGTTTCTTTCATGTGTTGGCCTTTTGTCTTGCTTTGTGCAATTAAAGGAGCTGGTAGCCAATTTTGAAATCTTTTCTCACTTGTTTTGACATGGACTTGACTCAAAGACAAGAGAAAAATAAGAATGATTTTTATTTGGATAACTGACTCAAGAAAAATAAAATAAAAATAAAGAAAAGACAATGAATGTCCCCTTTTGAAACAAAGAAACAAAAATTTATATAAAAGTGACAACCAATTCTAATGATTATGTCATACATTTTGGATTAATCCGCCTGATATTTCCATCCACACTTTCTACCAGTTGTTGTTGAGTTAATGGCCTTGAAACACCTCATTCGGCTAGAGGCGCCTTGAAGGATTTTCGCCAACAAACCTCTTTCTTTCTCTCAGCTCACCATTACCTCATGGTGTTCGTGAGGGTTTTTCACCAATGAGATTCTCTTATTTTCATCTATCCCAACTCACAGTCGTCTTACGGTGCCCGTATGGATTTTCACCGATAAGACTCTCTCATTTTTATTTCTCTCAACTTACCATCGCCTTATGGTGCCCATGAGGGTTTTCACCAATAAGACTCTCTCCTTTTTATTTCTCTCTTAATTTCTTATGTTGAGGAAGACAAGTAGTTCCCAAATGCATCATCACATCCATTGCATGCTTAGCCTTAAAATTTTCAAAGATTGATCTGAAGGTATTTCTTTGGTTGTAAATTGACTTTTGGATATGGTTAGAAATAAAGGATGACATGGGGCCCAAACGACACTTAAAGTAGGGTAGGACTTACAACTTTTGGAATCGACTCAAACAATGAGGATTAACTCATGCTCCAGTTTCTTTTGACTGAGCAATTCTAAATGGTTTATTTGGTTGGACTGAGCCCAGAGTAGGACAACCTACGTATCTCACCCCCCGAGAGAGGAGAATTAGGTCACACGTAGTTCTGACAACTTGTTTTCCTTGATTCTGTTTTTTTTTCTTTTGACATTTTCTTTTTTATTTTTCTGACTCTAATTTCCTTGACACTTTTTTCTTCCTTCCTGGAAACATTTTTTTTGTCTTTTGAAACTTTTTGACTCTATTCTCTTGCTCGATACTTTTCTTTTGAGCTTTGCTGGTTTTATCTTGATTCCAAAAAAGGGATATGAAAGAAAATGACGCTAAGGCTCAAATGGGGTAAACAAAGGATGACACAATATTTGGATAGCAGAATAAAATGTCTTCATCATATCAATCCTTGAAAATACTAGTACATAGCATACAATGTGAAAGTGCACGATCAACATCATTTATGACATGTTTTACAATACTAACTTGCCCCGAACATGTGTGTCACCTCTTTTTCTATACTTGTCAAACATACAAATCCACATTTGTTGTACATCCCTCACATTGAATGACTCATCATGCTTTCGTGGAGTTGATTTTCTTTCTGTTCCTCTTGATAGGATCACACAGGCACTGTTTGACCTAATTGAGCTATGTTTTTCAATTGATGACCAAGCTATTGTTGTGATTCTCAAAATAATTGCCTTAATTTTGAAAGAAGGCTTCAACTTGTCACCAAATGTCTCAGCATTCTGCCTATTTTGTTAGATGCTTTTTCTAACCTTAGCCTTCTGATCCCATGTTTCATGGTTAAATTGGACTTTAAGATCCAGCTGAAAATTCCGTAAGCATGTCATATCACTAGAGTCAACATAAAATGTACTGTATAAAGAAAACAAACAAACAACACGTATTTAAAACACAAAGGAAAAAAAAGAATTCATTTAGTTAAAATAAAAGATAGAAGGGTTTGAACCTAAATGACAAAAGGAAAAAACAAGATAGATCCCGAACTATAACCCTGACATAATTCAAAAAATTGAAAATAAAATAAAACAAACTACCAGAGTTATTCCTAGTAGGGAGTGGGGTGACTTCTCAATTGCTCAGCCTGACAACTTAGCCACTGGTTTGCATATCAACATGACTAGAGCTTCTCTCACTGTCAATGTTCTGCACCATAATTGATCCATCTTGAATCATCTTTTCAATTTCTCTTTTCAAATCTCGACAATCTTCAATACTATGACCCTGAGCATCAGAATGATACGCACATCGTACATTAGGATCAAAATTTCTTGAACGCCGATTAAGAGTGTATCCAAGGAGAGGAGTAATCATGCCTCATTGTACTAATATCTGAAATAAACTGGCATACGACTCTTCAATTGGTGTGAAGCTATCTCTCGACTTCTGCCTCATTTAATTGTTTGGCTTGGATCGAAAATCAGGCTTAGAAGGGTTTTGGTATGTTTGTGGAGTTAGAGAACGACTCTGAGGAGTTGGTGTGTTCCACTGTGGGTAAGATGGGGGTTGAACATGTGGTTGTGCATTATATACTGGATATGGATGTGGAGGAACAGAGTATAATGGATTTTGGGAGTGATTATGTGGAGCTTGGGAATAAACTTGAGCTTGAGCCTGAGATCGACGACGACGTGGTCTTCTTGACCTTTTCTGCTGTCCAACTACAATAACAGATGCATCTTCCTCATTCTTTTTCTCCCCAATGCTTCCTGAACCCTTTTGAATTGCTTGAGTTGTCGCTTTCAATGTTGCAAAACTCACAATGCAACCAGTCTTAATTCCCTCTTCTATCATCTCCTCCATTTTAAGGACCTCAATAAATGACTTGCCTAATGTAGGTAACAAGTGTTGATAATATGTTTCATCCTGCACTTGAATAAACACCTCCACTATTTTGCTTTCTTTTATTGGCGGTTTTACTCTAGCAGCTTGTTCGCGCCATCTAATCACATACTCCCTGAAACTCTCAGTATTCTTCTTTTTTATACTAGTTAGGGATTTTTCGTCAGGGATCAACTCCACATTATATTGAAATTGTTGCACAAATTCATTAGCTAGGTCATCCCAACTAATCCACTTGTCAATGTCTTGGTTAACAAACCATTCCAAAGCTAGGCCTGAAAGACTCTCCCTGAAATAAGCTATGAGTAGTTCTTCCTTCCCTCTAGAGCCCCTTAATTGGTTATAATAGTGCCTCAAATGTGCCACTGGGTCCCCATGTCCGTCATACTTCTTAAACTTTGGCATTTTAAAGCCAGGAGGAAGGTTGACACCTGGAAACATGCATAAGTCCTTATATGAGATACTTTTGTAACCCCCAAGTCCTTGCAAGTTCTTCATATCCAGTTCCAAACTTCTCAATTTTCTGGTCATTTTCTTTTGTTCTTCTGTCATAACAGGCTTCTCAGTGTTAGAAGGAAATTCAGGTGGGTGAGTCTCACCATAAAGACCAGCCAACTTGAATGTAGGCGTGGAAGTGTAACGCTGATCACCAGTAATATTCAATGCAGTCTCTCTTGTAGAGTAGGTAGGCCCAACTTGTGGATGAACATCAAAAGTAAGAGCTTCAGGTGAGGGTGGCGCCGCAAAAGCATGAACAACAGGTAGAGCCGAGTATGTGGTAGTCTTGGATTGGGGAGTGAGGAAATAAACATTGGAAGTGGTTGGATATTGTTGCCCCAGAGTCGATCCTGATGCATATTGTGGCATATCAACAAAAATGGGAAATTGTGCATGCGACATAGGAGGCAAGCTAGAAAGATATTTCAGTTTATCAGTGGGAACTGGGGGAGGCGGCAACTCATTAGCCTAAGCTCGATGCATTTCTATCATTTGCTGCCTTAATTTTTGAATCTCTTCATTGGCTATTAAATTCTCATTTCCCAAACTCCCTATCTGATTAGTGACCACAAACTCTATATCCTTGTTGGCCATAACTTACTCTGTGACTTGGTGCAATATGGAGGACCAGCCAAAATGCCATAAACCAACCACCTTAAACTAACTGAACAAGAGATAACAAATGTGTTAGAGTTCAACTATTTTTCAAAACTTTTTCTGATTTTCTTTTGAAAAGATCACCGAACCCAAGAAGGGCTCTTATGTATCTCACTCCCGAGAGAGGAGAATCAGGTGTGCGTAGTTCGTGAAGTCTTGCCAAAATGGCCAATTAAGCTCTTTTTCTTTCCTTTTTCTTGAAACTTTAAGAAGAAAAGAAAATAACAATTTGTCTAAAGAATTAACGAAAATCTTTTTGAATTTTTCAGGTTTAACATCCCTATACAAAATGAAATCTATGATTACCAAAGATTTTTTTTTTGGGTTTTAATTTTGAATTTTATATGAAAATGAAACTTGAACCTATTAAAGGAAAATCTTTTTGCAGTGTTTTCTTTTAAAGATGTATATAAAACACTTACTCTAAATAAAGAGTGAAGAAAATCTTTTTGAAATTTTCAAATAAGATCCTCGAACCAACAATAGGCTGTCTACGTATCTCACTCCCGAGAGAGGAGAATCAGGGGTGCGTAGTTCGTCCAGATTGGACAATTAAGGATTAAAACGAACTAAGACTTGACTTGAGAGACGTGATTACAGATGGACGATGAGAAATAAAATCTTTTTGGGTTTTCAATTAGACACTTCACACAAAACTGACACCAACAACTATGAAAGAGAAAAAAATCTTTTTGGCATTTTCGCTATATGAAATGTACAAAACTTCTACCATTTTTCATTTTCTTTTTAAAAAACTGCTAAAAAATCTTTTTTAAAATTTTTGAATTATGAATGCATGCTAAAGGAGACAAAGTGAGAGATCTTTTTGATGTTTTGATTTTTGAACAAATGAGTGCAGAAAATAAAGAAATATTTTTGAATTTTAGAATTGTGAAAAACAAAATCCACAAAGAACACTAAAATCTACAAAACTTTTTTTTTTTCAAACTGTTTCTTGTCTACATATTTTACTTTTAACACATGTTTTCCCCAAATCAGTCCGTCAAATGACCACGTTACCTTCAAAGATGCAACATTTAACACGTAGGAATGCTTTAGAGGCGAGTCTCCTCCAAAGAGCCAAGTGGGCCCCGCTAGGTCTTCAATATGATGCACATAAGCATGACCTAAAGTCTGACCTACGTTGGGGTTCACTAACAAGGCTGTTCGGAGGAGCGAATGGTCGATAGTGGCTGCTTTGCTTTCCACCTACTCCATAACACCGACGGCTCCCCCCTAAAATAAGGGTGACTCAACTAGAGGTCGTGTACAACACGTGTACTACGAACTTGTTGCAGAAAGAATGACTCGGGTTATGCACATGATGCCAGATATAAAACGGTAACACATAAGATAAAAACTGTAAACAAAGAGCACGTAGGCACTCAACTGTGATAATATAATAACACAAAACAACACAATCAAAATGTCCATACACCTATAGTGCCAAACTAAGCCGATACAACTCCAAAATAAGCTCGAATTCTGAAAAATCCCCAACAGAGTCGCCAGAGCTGTCACACCCTTTTTTTTTTAACTCCCCAAAAAGATTGATTTTAACGTTCGAAAGGGTTTTTATTTAAAGTGACAAAATAAAGAAAATTAGTTTAAAAAAAGGCTTATTTTTACATTCAAATTCAGAGTCGCCACTTGACATAATTCGGTATGCCAAGTCACCTTTAAAAGATCCTTTTAAAAATGATTTGACTCTTAAAACTGGTTTGCGAACAGAGATTCCAGCTAAGGAATTCTGTTGACTGAGGGGAAGGTGTTAGGCACCCCTCGATCCCGTAGTTCGACCACGGTCGCTTGGCAGGGCATATCAGCTAATTTAACACTATGAATGTATAAACCACAGAACACATAAAACAACCAAACCAAACAAACAAAAAATCCAAAAGTTAATGTCCAGTCCAATTATTACAAACCCAAAATAGAAAATTGCAAATAATGTAAATCCTATTCTAACCTATACTACTCTCCAATGCTTTACCCGATGCCTCGGGCCTTGATCACGAACCATCTTCGAAGACATAATACGTCGGGCATTCTCCGGTGAATAAATACATGAAATCTCGGGGCATTTCTCGACCAAATGAATACAATTGAATCAGATGCGATAAACTAGAAAAACATTCAACACACATTCCACATTCAAACATTCAACCAACAACTTCGTCCTAAATTTTCCTACCCGAACCTAAACTTTGCCTATCCATTTCAACATATCATAAATCTATCACCTTAATGCTTATTTTAAATTAAACAAAACGACAACAAATTAAAATTAATCTACATTCAACTTTTATCAATTTCTTAATCCCGCCCCCCAAATAACTAATTTTAATCCTCAAACAAGACATCATTTCACCATACAATCCATAATCAAGAAAATCAACAATGAAGCAACACTAAACAACTATTCACCACCAACACGAATCAAACAACATACGGTATACAATCCAATGCACCAAATATAATCAACAATGAAATAAAAAGAGTGAAGAAGTAGAATTGGACCTCAATTTGAAGATTTTGAACTCAATGTTATTCGAATAAAGAGAGTCCACATCCAGAAACTTCGAATGAACCTCGATGATGAATCCAGTCCAACTTCGATACATCTGACTCCGACAAAATCACGAAAAACAAAGAAGGCACGAACCCATTTCCTTATGCATAATTCCTTACTGTTTATTGTCGACCCAAACTCAAAATCAAGAAAGCAACGAGATACCCGTACCTGCATCCATAGTCCCCGTCACTGTTACGCCCATTTTTCGTCGATTGCGGGGTGATTTTGATTGGGGTAATGGAGATGATTTTAAATAATTTCCGTCAGGGTCGACTCTAATAGGAATTGTTGTTGTTTTCCGACCAGCCTCGCTGAAACCAATCACGAGCCGTTGGTTTTAGGTTGACTCGCCGGAGCTCCGACGAGCTCTGGCAGCGACAGAATCAGAGAGTGAGTCAAGTTTTTTACGGCAACAGAGTTTTCTCTCCCCTTTCTTCATTCCTCTCTCTCAATTTCTCAACCCGACCTATTTTCTGTTGTCTCTCCTCACTGGTTGATGATAATTGTTGTAGGTGTATTGGATTCCCGTGGGTCTGTGTGACTGTGTGTAAATGGAATTGAGAATTGTGTGTATTAGTGCTTGTTACTGTGTGTGTTCGTGTATATTGTGATGGTGTGTGTTTAATTGTGGAGTGAGTGTGTTTTCAGTCTAATTTGTGAATGGTGAGTAAGAAATGGAAGAGTGGTCTGTGGTGTTGTTTTGTGTATTATCCATCCATGGTAGTGTATTCCCAAAATGAAGAAGAATTTCCTCTCTTTGTGTTGTGTACGCGGTTTTTATCCTTGAAAAAATTATGAAGGGTATGTGTATTGGGTATGAATATGGTCGGGCCCCTGGATGTGTGTGTATGAATATTATGGAGAAGAAGCTGTGAGGTTTCTATGTGTATATTAGGATAGGGTAGTGGGGTAGGGTAGTGAGGTATGGGTAAGGGTAAGGTGTGGGGTGAGGGGTGAGGTGTCCTCATTTTATAGAAAAGGGTTGTTAGGATGTTTAAAAGAAGATAAAATTTGTTAGGATTTGTTAAATGGGATAAAGATAAAAATAAATAAATAAATAAAATGATGAGGTGGTTATTTATTTTGTTTTTCTTGTGGAAAATTTACCACGCAGATAGGATACGTGGTAAGATGGGGTAAACGGTAAAAAATACTTTCGGGGAGGGACAAAATTACGTGTCTACACAAACAAGGCCTGAATTTCTCAAGTATTTCTCTCTTTTTTATACTATATTGATGTCTCTCTAGATTTATGACTAAGGCTAAAGATGAAAATAAATAAATAATTATATCTTACTTTTACTAAATAACAAGTATTCAGGAAATTTTGTTCTTGACTATGTTTTTGTTGTTAAGAAAAAATATAACTTCTCTTTGTTGTTTATTACTTTCACGTTTGATCTAGACTAACTTTTTAGTTTATGTATGTCACGGCTAATGTATATTAAGTGATGAAGGTTTAGGTAATTATGAAAATCGATTAGTTGTTGTCCCTACGTTTTTAGTTTTATTACTCCCCGTAACTTCCTAATTAGTTGTCATTCTTACTAAAAATAAATATTTCTTAATACTTGATATTTAATAAAATCAAGACATAATTACTCGTTCTTAATTAGTTATTGTCCTTGCTAAAAATATATATATTTTAATACTTGTTATTTAATATAATCGAGACATAAGTTTTTTAAAAAAACATTTTCTAGAAAAAAATTAAAACATTATTTAAAAAAAAAACTCTAAAACTTTTTCTTAAAAATGAAGAATAAAACTTTTTCAAAATTTTTAGTCAAACGAACAAGAGAAAATAGAAAAATATTTTTTAGAAAACATTTTTCTTCATATCGAACACACCCATATTTATTCTTTTTTTCCATTTTTATTCTAAATCATAAATATGGAGAGATATCAATATAGCACAAAAAAGAGAAATATTTGAGAAATTTAGAATGTAATTAATATTTTTTTAAGAAAAATTGCACACAAAAATAATGACGATTGTTTAAAAATTGAGGAAGTAAATTTTAAAAAAAAACTTGAGAAATTAATAAAAACAATAAAGTGGAGATTTTTTTTTTTAAAATAAGGTGGAAAGAGAGAGAATGATAGTAAATATGGGTGGAGAGAAGTAATAATAAATAGGTGGGGTCCACCACGCCAAGTGTTAATTAATGGACACCCTCTTACAACTATGATGTGGTGGACGAACCTCTTCCGCCATAAAATTTTTCGCACATGATGCATTAATATTGGGAGGCAAATTGTTGTACCATATATTAGAAACTTTGTGGTGTTTCTTTATTAACAATGGACCAATTAAAATAATGCATATATTTGAGGGAATACAGTAATATATACATGCATGTATTTTAGCTAGTTGACTTTGTTAAGTTCTTTTGGTTTCTCACTTAGATGTCTGATACTCATATTAAAACTCGATTAAATTCGAATTTGAGAATTGAATAGGTCTATTTTTGCGGATGCGCCCTAACATGATTTTTTCTACTTTGTTCAGTTTTGTTGCTTCATTTCTGTATCCAATTCTCAATGGAATGAATGGAAGCCTTAACGTATATCAGTAAAGTCATTGTCATGTGATCAGAAGAACATGGTTCGAGCTGTAAAAATAATATCTTAGGTTGCAGAAATGAAAAGTAAAACTACATACAATAGATCCTTCTAATCTGATCCTTCCTTAAATCTCGTGTGTATAGAGGAAACTGTTGGGGTTCGAAATCGAGAGGGCATCATGCAGAAGCTATCATTTGCAAACCATTGTGGTGACAATTCAGAAGACACATAAAACAATACTAAAAAACTTAATATTATTATATTATTTGGCTAATTGGCCTACATATAAAATCTAATATTAAAAACATAAAAACTAATGAGAGAGAAAATCTCCCCCTAAACAAAGACTCTTAAAGACTACATTATGGATGTTATTGTGTTATGGTATGAGAAGAGGGTCATCTATTTATAGAATTTCAAAACCTTTCCTCTAAGAAAGAGGTTAGCCAAATATGAAAAAGTTTTATATTTTTCTTTCAGGAAAAGTAAAAGTATTTATGGTTACTTTTATTTTTCCTATAAGAAAAAGTAAAAAACTTAATTTTGGTAAGAAAAATCAGAGCAAAACCTCCAACATATCTCTCCTTTTTGGCTTGATTTTCTACAAAATATTCTTGATCCTCCTTCTTCTTGTGCATAATCTTCGTTCTTCACAAATTCTTCATATATCACTGTTGTTTGACATGCTTTAAAAACTGAAGTTTTTTGGGTTAAAAATATATAAGCCCTTTCGGATTAAAAATTTGGAGCCTTTATAGGGTTAAAAGTAAACTTTCTTTTCAAATGTGTAACAACATGATTATTGAAAATATGATTGACGATCATCTCCACATGTAGCTTTTGGACAATATCTTCATTTGAACCATGTTGGTTGCAACTTTGATCTCAACATGTCCTTAATTTGAACCATCGAACCATTGAACCATGGGCTCTGATACCACTTATTGAGTTCGAAATGGGTAATTCTCAAATATAGACCCAAATTAGGGTGACTTTCAAATTTTAGCCCCAAATAAAAAGGCTTTGTTAAAATAGCCTTTACTTGTGAAGTCATATTCTTTTGGACAAAAATACCTTCCAGAATCGACCTCCAAATATTCTCGGTTAAATCTCTTTCTTTTAAATTCCAGAATCGACCTCCAAATATTGTTGTTAAATCGCTTTCTTCCAAATTCGAGAATCAACTTTCAAATATTCGCAGAATCGACTTTAGCCGTAAGGTTTCTTCAAGTATGAATTTCATCATCAAAAGTCATTGTGGTTGTAATTTTAGCTTATTGATGCATTGTGGTAATTTTAGCTCATTATATAATTAGCATATTGAAGTGATTTTTAGAGAGTGAACATAAGTTAAACTTGGGATATGCTGTTGTTGTAGTAACATATTTACCATTGAGGAATTTCGTCGAACAGGTTGTGGGCAGTTTGTTATTGTGGTTATAATTATGTTTGAGTAGTTATGGGGGGTTGGTCTTGGAGAGAAAACCCGTTAATATGGGAGTTAACGTTGATTGCAACATATTTTGGAAAGGCCAAACGTATAAGGTCAAGGTGGTACAAGAAATTAGTTTCAATTATTTCAAACTAGTGGTATAATTAACATTAGAAGATGATGAGGAATTGTGCCGAACAGTTTGTGGGGAGTTTGTTATTGCGATTATAATTGTGTTTGAGTAATTGCGAGGGTTTGGTCTTGAAGGAAAAGACTGTGTTTTCCATCTCGGATGAATCCAACCTATGTTTTAGAGATTAAAGAAGCACTAACTTGTTGATTCTAAGAGCGAGCACCTTAGCTATTAGCTTGTATAACATAGAGCAACAAGCAATGGGTTTAAACTCTCTAATGATAGTAGGATTTGACACTTTAGGTAACAAGGTTACTATTATACAACTTTTCAGTGTTAAAAAAATCCTTCATTACTGAACACGCATCATATTTATATTCATTGACCATTTATTGTTGAACCATGCTTACCTAGATATGTTAGAATAATCACCAGTGTTTCTGGCAACTTCTTTTGTCTTAGTATCGCGTGTTTCTATTGAGTGACACAACACAGGAGATCCCCGGAAGATGAAACGGTTGCTTAGTTTTCCACACACCTCCCAGAACCCCTTAGTAAAAAACTTCAGTCTTGGCATATTAGAATATCCACTATGTTTTCTATATTTAATCCCTTGACTCTGGGCGTGAACCTTTGGGCGTTGAGGTGATTTGGCAGAATAATAAATGATCCCGTTTGGGGTAGCCATGGTTATCTACAAGATTTTACAAGACAAAAGAAAATTTTCTGGCTGTATTTGGTGAGGTGAAAAATATATTCAACAAAGCATTAACCGAAAACCTGAAAGGCAAAGCAAATACTAAAATAATAAGATTCTTAGTTTTAAAACTAAATAAGATTCTTGTTAGTTTTTTTCTTTCATAACTGCACTAAAATACATGGGGTTTGAATCACCTAGTTTATACACAAAGCCCAGAATTTTTATTGTAACATGCTCTCTTCAATATTGCTCCACTTCTCAATAATAGTCAGTACATCATTCTTTTTCAAGGCCATACTATCAGAGTATTGAGTTGATAAACTATATTGTATCACTTGCAACCTATCTCTGAAGCAAACAACCCTCTTAGAATCACCCCTATAGTGTGTGTTATTCAGTAGTTTCAAGTGCGATTTTAGCATCATCAGATTCTGCCATACATTTTAAGTTATGTCACATGGACAAGAGTTGATACTGCCTTAGTCTGTAATGATTTGGTAGATGACCTATAACTCTTGCCCCAGAGGCAAGAATGAGACAGTTATGCATCATGGGCAAGAGTTGATACTGTCATAGTCTGTAATGATTTGACAGTTGACCTATAACTCTTGCCCTAGAGGCAAGACTTTGACAGTTATGCCCCATGGGCAATAGTTGACTATGGCTTATTATTTAATGATTTTACTTGTCGAAGATATATATTCTAAATTAAATTGTTACTAATATTTTGTTGTTTTATTTTTCACAAGGGTTGTGCTTGGAATGGATGAAAAAGAAATGAGTATTGAGCAATACAATATGGGATAATCAATTGAAATTATTGATATAAATAACTAGTTACAGGTTATCGAACCAATATTAGAGGCTGCAATAGCTGAAGAAATGGGGCGGCCATCCAAGATTAAAAGGGTACGATAAAAAAAGAAGAGGATACTTGATGTCGAGACTACTCTCTTTAGACACAATGCCTCTTTGAATGAGGTAAATGTCAAGTCGATCTTCATTGACAAGCAAAATATGATGACGTGCATGTCAAACATTGTAATTATATACAAAATATAATTTAAGGTTATCAAATCAAGCACAACAAGATATTCACTGCGTGTGGCGATTTCATTCCTTGAAGATTGTCGATTCTTTTCTCTTTCAGGTTACTACATATGAAAAAGCTCATAGTTGCTCGATTGATTTCATAACGTCCGACCACAGGAATGCAACATCAAAGGTCATATGTTACTACATACTAGAGCTTGTGCGTGACTCTAGTAATGTAATCACACCAAACTTCGTGGTAGATGAAACGAGAAGAAAATACGGAATAATCATATCCTACAACAAAGGATGGCGAGCGATACAACATGCCTATACGGTGATATGAGGAACCACGGAAGAGAACTACAATAGGTTGCCATCGTATCTTCATATGATGAAAGAAAACAACCCAGGCACGTACACAAACATAAAGAGGGATGATGCGAACAGGTACAAATGCTATACTGTTGAAATTGAAAGCTTTTGCCCAAGAGGAAAATGTTTATTCTTTAATTGCACTGATTAAATTATTAACATATATGCAACTCTTGCCTCATGGGCAAGACTTAGTTTGGAAAATTATTGTACAAATGCTATACTGTTGGATTTGAAAACTTTTGCCCCTTGGGCAAAAGTTTATTCTTTAATTACACTGATTAGATTATTAACACATATGCAACTCTTGCCTCATGGGCAAGACTTAGTCTAGAAAATTGTTGAAACTAAAATTTTTTACCCAAGAGGCAAAAGTTTATTCTTTAATTGCACTGATTAGATTATTAACATATATGCAACTCTTTCCTCATAGGAAAGACTTAGTTTAGAACATTGTTAAAATTGAATTTTTTTGCCCACGAAGCAACAATTTATTCTTTAATTGCATTGGTTAGATTATTAACATATATGCAACTCTTGCCTCATCGGCAAGACTTAGTTTAGAAAATTATTGTACAAATGCTATACTGTTGAAATTGAAATTTTTTGCCCAAGAGACAAAACTTTATTCTATAATTGCACTGATTAAATTATTAACATATATGCAACTCTTGCCTCATGGGCAAGACTTAGTTTAGAAAATTGTTGAAATTAAAATTTTTTGCCCAAGAGGCAAAAGTTTATTCTTTAATTGCACTGATTAGATTATTAAAATATATGTAATTCTTGCCTCATGGGCAATACTTAGTTTATACAAATGCTATACTGTTGAAATTAAAAACTTTTGCTCAAGAGGCAAAAGGTTATTCTTTAATTGCACTGCTTAGATTATTAACATATATGCAACTCTTGCCTCATGGGCAAAACTTAGTTTATACAAATGCTATACTGTTGAAATTGAAAACTTTTGCCCAAGAGGCAAAAGTTTATTCTTTAATTTTACTGATTAGATTATTAACATATATGCAACTCTTGCCTTATGGGCAAGGCTTAGTTTAGAAAATTGTTGTACAAATGCTATACTGTTGAAATTAAAAACTTTTTCCTCTTGAGGAAAAAATTTATTCTTTAATTGCACTGATTAGATTATTAACATATATGCAAATCTTGCCTCATGGGCAAGACTTAGTTTAGAAAATTATTGAAATTGAAAACTTTTTCCCAAAAGGCAAAGGTTTATCCTTTATTTACACTGATTAGATTATTAACATAGATGAAACTCTTGACTCATGGGCAAGACTTAGTTTAGAAAATTATTGTATAAATGCTATACTGTTGAAGTTGAAAACTTTTGCCCAAGAGGCAAAAGTTTATTCTTTAATTGCACTGATTAGATTATAAACATATATGCAACTCTTGCCTCACGGGCAAGACTTAGTTTAGAAAATTATTGTACTCTGATTATAAACATCAAATGCAAAGTGTTACTAATATTCATTTGCTCAACACAGGTTTCAATATATTTTTCACTGCTATTGATACATCACCTTCAAAGAAAGTTCCGTAAACTGATTCAATTGTGCCACCACCAATCAAAGACTCCTTGTCTAGCAAGGCTTTTGTGCCAGCCTCCCAGTCCTCATATTTTGAAGGCAAAGTTTTGCTGAAAAGAACCAACTTTCCTATAATGACATTTGAATCTGTTGAAGCCAATGACATGCTCTCTACAACGAATGCTTTATCTTCTCTCCTCTTTCTCCGTCGAGCCTTCATATTGATGATGGTTATCAAATAAATGCCTGAAAGGATTACTGCAGCAACGACAATAGCAACAATAGCCGAGGGACTCAATTTTGGTTTCTTTTTTGCAAAAGTAGTGCCATCGACAGAACATGAAACTTCTAAAGGATCACCACACAGATCAATATTATGAAAAAACGCTGAGGGTCCAAACTTCTGGATTCTCTCAATTGAGGGAATAGCACCAGATAGAAGGTTGTAAGATCAATTAAAATGAGTTAAATTTTGCAAAATCATAAGGGCAACAAGGATTGATCCAGACAATGTATTTTGTGATAAATTCAAAAAATGCAAGTTAGACAAATTTCCAATGGTTGATAGAATACTGTCATTCAATTGGTTATGATGTAAGTCAAGATATACAAGGTTTGACAAGTTGAACAGGTTTTGTGGTATTTCTCCTTGTAAAAAATTCTCAGATAGATCCCTGCAGTAAATATTAGACTCTTCAAAATTCCAGTTCAAAGCAATGATGAAATTAAATAAACTAAATTGAAATTGTACTAAACTCACAGTTGAAGAAGAAGCTTGCAGTTGCTAATCTCCTGCGGGATTTCACCAAATAGGGTGAGATAGACTGACAGAGAATTCTTCAGACATTGATGTAAAATAAATGTTAGTGATAAACTGAATTTAGTAGAAACTTACATCAACAATGATATCAATTAAGTTTGAAGGCAAAAGTCTCTAAGAATCGGAATCAACATCCACTGAGAAACGCTCTATTTCTTCATCAGAAGCAACATTCATTTTTTTTTGTTAATGGAGATTGAAGATTTGAGTGAAATCGGCTGAAGAGAAAGAGTATTTGAGAAATGAGGAAAAAAGATAACAACGAGAATCAATATCTGAAAAAAAAGAGAAATAAGAAAAACTCTAAATAAAGGTTAAAGACAAATTAATTAAAAAAAAAAATGAAGAAATAGATAATGGTTGAGAAAAAAGAAAAAGAGAAAAAAAATAAAGGTTGAAATAAATAAATTAAAACATGAAAATAAAGTTAAAGGAAAAAATAAAAATTGAAAATAATAAAAAACAGATTAATAAATTTAAAGGAAAAAATAAAAAAGTGAAAAAAAGTAGACTAATAAAAGTAAAGGAAAAATAAAAAAGTGAAAATAATAAAAAATAAAATTTGAGAGATAAATGAGTATGGAAAGTTTAAAAATATATTTGAGGTGTAGAGGGGCAAAATAGTACTTTTAGTATATTAAAAAGTAAGGAAGACTATTCTTCAAAAACATTCTTATTTAAGGTCAAATATCTAAAGCCACCCATATTTGGGTTTATGGGATGCAATTTCCTCATCCGAAATCGAGAGGGCGTCATGCGGAAGCTATTAGTTGCAAACCATTATGGTGACAATTCAGAAGACACATAAAACAATACAAAAAAGCTTAATATTATTCTATTATTTGGCCCATTGACCTACATATAAAATCTAATATTAAAAACATAAAAATTAATGAGAGAGAAAATCTCCTCCTAAACAAAGACTTTTTAAAGACTACATTGTGAATGCTATTGTGTTATGATATGAGAAGGGGGTCATCTATTTACAGAGTTCCAAAACCTTTCCTCTAAGAAAGAGGTTAGCCAAATATGAATTTTTTTTATATTTTTTCTTTCAGGAAAAGTAAAAGTATTTATGGTTACTTTTATTTCCCTTACAAGAAAAAGTAAAAACTTAATTTTGATAAGAAAATAGGAAAAAACCCTAACAGAAACATAGTGCATCGAATTACCTTCTTTTAATGCTCAATGGAACAATACAATGTAGATGACATGAGTAGTGTACATACGATTTATACAAGTGAATTCAATCTATTATCACAATTTTGTTTGCAAGTGAGTTTAATAGGTGAATTTGTAATGGTTATAAATTGACTTTTAGTTTGTATTATTTTCTTTTTGTATATAAGCATATTTTAAAGAAATTTAGCAAAGGGGGGGGGGGGGAGCGGGGGGGGGGGGGAGTTCAAGCAGCCTTTGCATCAATGATGTTTGGAAGCATAAATCACTCCACCAAGTTAACATTCAACGTATATACAAGCACATATATATCAACCATATATGAAGCATATACTATATTATTTTGGTATACAATTTTCACATCCTAACATCATAAAGGAATGTTGTCAAGTTATCCATAGCTTTACAACTAGCCACTTTGCCCATTGTCATCTCATTTAGCCTATCAATTCTTTGACTCATTCCATCATCCTCCATGACCTTTCTCAATCCTCCTTCCAAATCTTTCACTCCAAAACCATCAATTCTGACACCAATTCGCCATTTCTGAACAATGTAAGCGCAATTTACAAATTGATCACCTGCGATCGGATAGCACAAAAGTCGTTTATTGGATTGTATGGCTTCCATCGTCGAGTTCCATCCACAGTGTGTCAGATAACACCCCACAGCTTCATGTTGTAACACATCCATTTGTGGTGCCCATGACACAATCTTCCCTTGTTTTGAAATTCTCTCCAAATAGCCCTTTTGCAAACCTTGTCTCCATGAAGGCCCAAGTACCCAAATAAAAGGCCTTTTTGTTGCTTCAAGTGCCAACGCCAAACTATTCACTTTTGCTTCACCAATTGGACTCACCCAACTCCCAAAAGAAATATACAAAACTGAATTAACAACTTGTTTATCTAGCCAATTCATGCAACTAAAATCTTCCTCCCAAAAACATGAATTCTTGATTGTTACATGAGTGTTCAATGGTCCAATTGGGAGAATTTGAGTATCAAAATTTGTTGTTATTTGATCTTTGTGACATTCATTTTGAAATGTGTTTATGAGTAACCACTTAAGATTTCTCGTTCTTTTCATTGTCCTAGTCCAAAATTTGAATCTTGAAATTCTTGCATTTGAATTTCCAATCAGCCATGGTAAATCTTGTGAGCTTATTGTAGGTTGACCAAGTGAGACGCCTATTGGACCATTGTGCAATGGACAACCTGTGAGATTGTCAATTGTTATTAATCATAGGTTTAATTATTTCACAATTAAAATAGATTATAATTATATTGAATGTTCTAAACCACACAATTTTGATTAGGAAAAAGGTCCAATTTTCCCCTCAACATTTGAAATTACTCAATTTTGTCGTCTATTAAACTTTTGCCAGTTCATACTTTTGATTATGAACGCTATATGCTCATTCGAGGAAAAGAAAATCTAAATTTATCTTTTAACTTTTGATTATAATCTAAAATTATCCTCAAATTAGAATTCTGTTTTGTGTCGATCGTAAAAATGTAGACCAACTTATTATTTTTTTTTTTAAAAAAGATAAAATTGAACAATTTGAGGCAGTAAAATAGAAAATTTGACCTTTTTAGTAAAAAAAAAATGATTGTCCCATATTTTTAATTACTTTATTGGTTAAAAACACGTGGAATAATGGCTGCATGAATTTCTCAATTGTTTTTTTTTGTGTGTTAGTTATAATCATTAGTCTCTTTCAAGTAGTTAAGTTAATCAACTAGCCACCTATCAAATCAAAAAAGAAAAATAATGGTGCATGTGTACATTATAATTTGTTGGGGTAGGGGTTCCATGTTCCATGTGACTAAACAAATTACCATAAATTCATGTCAATTTCCAAGTGGAAAAAATAATAGGACTTCAAAAATAGATTTAATATGAAAGCTTTATGAAATGAGTAGTCTTCAACAGATTCATTTGATTAAAAAAGGGATAGATTACCTATTATGGTTGACTTTAATATGACATTATATTAGAATGAGAGAAGTTGACTTATATCTGTTTTCACGTTTAATCAGACAAGTTTGAGGCTTTAGAAGAATGAAAAAAAAAGTCCTAACAGTGAATGCTTCTTCATTTGATGTCTTATGCAGCACAATAAGTTCAAATTAGTTTGAGTAACAAAGAGGGCATCAGATACAGGTGGAAAACTAATAAAAGAGAAAAAACTATATCTTCTAATTAAAGATTACTTAACGACAGTGGTGAAGCCAGAATTTCCATTGAGGCGGTTTAAAAGTGCACACATGAACTAGCTGAAGGGGGGTTCAACATCTACTATATATACATGAAAATTAATTTAACCATGTATAAATAGTGTAATTTTCCGTCCAAGAAGGTTCGGATGACCCCTCATTGTATGCTAGCTCCGCCCCTGCTTAACGATTGTAATAAGATGAATATATTCTTTTCACGTGTAATATAAGTCTTGGGTTTGAATCGATAAAGTTCTCAGTAGAAATTAGGCAGAACTTCTTTTAATAACATGAATTTAAATTAGACTGGATCACGTAACGGTCAGTAGATACTTATATGCATAATGAAGCATAAAAGAAAAAAAAAACTTGAATGCATAATTAAGCATGTTTGTCTATATGAATTTCAATATTACCTGTTTTTGAGATGATTCCGGCATGTAACATTTGTGGAATTGAATCAATCAATTTATAAGTAGCCAACATGGCTGGCCAAAATCCAGCAACTTGAATGCCACACTTATTGGCAACTTCAACAGCCCATGAAGCAAGCAAATCAACAATCAAACACACAATTTCATCTTCTTGATCTCGAATTAGCCTTTCGAATTGACATGGCATGAAATTCTCCATGGCATTTTCTATCGCGAAGAAATCGCGAGATCTGGAAGTTATTAGTCCATCTTGATCTAGCCCATCTGATATTGACATGATGGAAATATTCACATGATCTAATTTAGAGTCAATTTTGATGAAATTTGGAATTATGACTATTGGATTAAGGCCATGATTAACTAGTAATGAAGCTAGTTTAAGCATTGGTGTTACATGACCTTGCGCTGGATATGGAACTAGAAGTACTTTAGTCTTTTTTGTGTGCTTCATGGTTTCTCTTTCTATTTTTTGGTTTATAACTCTTCAAGGGACTCACTATTCAAGTCATAATATATAGAGAGGAATATTGAATGCTTTCTTGTTTTTTTGGGTGGTTGGGCGGTGGACTAATGAGGGGGAGATAGTTAGAATTGAATACCTTTCGTTAGAAAATTACGTCATGCAAATTGGATAAGATCATTATCTTTATATAAGGATTGTTGGATCTTCTTGAAGAGTAATTAGAGTTTTAAGCTTATGAGTGTTAAGTTATAAAATAAAAAGGTTATTAAATTAATTTTTAAATACAAATATAAAATATGAGTTAAATTTACTAGGTCCGCCCTGGGGTGGATCCGAAAGTAAGCTTACTTGTTCACAGAAATTGGAAAAAAGCGTAAATACCCCTCTGAACTTGTTGTCACAATTTATTTTAGCACTTTAATTTTGCATGCAATTATTTACCCCCTAAACAATTTTTGCGTGAACTATATTACCTCCTTAATGGCTGAAGTGGCAAAAAATGCCGTTAAGAGGGGGGGGGGGGGGGTTTCTTACTCCCTAAACAACTTTCGCGTGAATTGAATTTCCGTGAGGGAAATAGTTTCTGAATTTCAATAGCTTTTGCTTATATCTTGTATTTATTACATAACTATAAACGCCATTAATATTATAAATTAATTTGACATTTTATTGTAGAAATCTATAAAATCTAAATTCTAAAATCTGCCTCTCCTTTTGCAGAAATTGTAAGCAGAATGCTAGCTCCACCTATAATATAAGTTTAATAGGTTAAATAAATTTCTAACTCCGTTACTGATTGGATTTGAAGTGAACTCTTGTAAGTGGCTTACGCAATTGGATTTCCCTTTTGCATGTGACAACTTGTTTACAAAGAGGAGAGCTTAAACTAACATTAGAGTATCGATTAATTATTGATAAATATGATGATTATAGAAAAAAGGTTGGTATTAGGCATAGAGGCACTAAAAGGGTTAATAATGATATTATTCATAATAGTGATGTCATGTTTGGCCAAATTTCTGCTAAGCAAGAAATATTTATTTTATTTGAGGTGTTTGATTTCTTTTTTTAGGAAAATTAACTAGTAAGTGCTTTTTAAGTAGTTATAAAAGTTGCTTTTTTAGAAATTGAAATAAAATTTTAAAAATTTAGCCAAGCGATACTCTATATTGGTAAAAGTATTTTTCAGATTAATGAATTAAACATAAATTATTGTTCTTCAAAAATATTTCCCCGAAAATACTTCTAATGAACAGTACTTTTTAAGATAAGCTAGTTTTGAAACATGAGAAAGAACTTTAAGTTTATTTTTCTCTTCTTTTTCAATAACGATGGTATTTGGACCAACCTGATTACCCAAACAGACAACAATAATAATACACAATTAATTTCACCTACAACAACAAAAACAATAATACATTTAGTTTAATCTCCCAAGCAAGATATGAAAATAATGATGTGTATGTAATTTTACACCTATTTATGAAAGATATAGATGCTATTTTCAAAAGATCTACACCTAATACTTATCAAAAGCATATAGGTAGAGCACACATACTTGGACCAACCCACACATTTATTATTTTTTGAGTATTTATTCCCATTTATCAGTATAAACATTGAATAAATATACATCAAATTTAACTAAAATGAAATTAAAATTACCCAAATGGACGTTTGTACCACTTCTTTAAACCCAATGAGCTTTGGACCACATCTTTAAAGTTTAAATCAAAAGAAACTCAAATGTTTTTTTTTTTAATTTTCTGCATGCCACTTGTTGCCTAGTCAAAAAGAAAGTTAAAAGGGTACATTTATAATATGTTAAGGAGCAACGTGCTTAATATAGCTAGCTAGATAGATTATTTTGGGACAGATTCAAATTTAGTCGAGTCTCAGTACAAATATCGTATTGAATAAAAAAATTAAAAAAGAAACTAGATAACCTCTATAAGCTTTATGTTTCACTTGATATATGTATGGGAAAAAGGCCGAAAATACTCCTAAATCATTTAGAATAGGTCAACTTTATTCTCCGTTAGGTTTTTGGATTACAATTGTCCTTGCAATTAGCTAGCTAACTAAGAAATGCGCTCCAAGTATTTAAATAGCTCAAAAATATTTTTTCTTCTAACGATTGCTCTTACACGAGAAAATTGGACATTTTAATTGCTTTAAGGCCTGTTTTATATACATTTATATTTTTTAGAAAATCTTAATAGCTTAATTGATTGTCTATCTGAATTTTACTTTGTTGGTGAGTGTTCGATTCCCCACTTTGTAATTAATTCATTTCTCAATCTCCCTTCCCTTACCCCATTTTTTTAAAAAAATTAAAAATATAAACATATAAAAATTAGAAATGTGTACACTACTTAAACCTAAAAATGTAAACAAGCACATGTTTTATTTCTTCAATTTCAGTCCACGACCACAGCATTACTGGTTGAGTGATTTTAATACATTCATTGTTGGCAGAAAGAAACAAAGCAATTCGATAGCACACTATAATATGCTTAAAAATTTATTCGTATCGAGTGTTTATATTGAATTAATAGATATAAATATATGTGTTGAAGAGAAATATATTATATTAGTGAGGGATGAAACTTCTGAATTTTTATATGGTTTGGACATATTCATCTCCGTTTGAACTAGTTTTTGAGATGTGAGTTAGACTCAAAATATACTTGATATGCAGATATTATCAGAGTCATGTCCATCCGCTTTGACACCTAGAATAATTGAGGAAGGATGAAATACCCCCAATTCGTGAATGTGCACGCTTCAATTTTGAAAAAGGCCTGGGCATGGGGGAAGGGGGTAGGAGGTTGAAGAGAAATGAGATTTCTGCCACCAATATGTAATTCATACCATGTGAACTCATGAATGGACTCATAAAGTCAATACCCCACTGTCACATCCTTTTTTTCGACTCCAAAAAAGATATGTATTTTAAGATTTGAAAGGTTTTTTTATTAAAGTGACAAAATGAAGATTGGTTCCGAAAAAAGATTGTTTTTACATTCAAAATCAGAGTCGCTACTTGGCATAATCTGGTGTGCCAAGTCACCATTGGAAAATCCTTTTCGAAACCATTTGACTCTTTAAACCGGTTTACGAACAGAGATTCCGGCTAAGGAATTCTGTTGACCGAGGGGAAGGTGTTAGGCACCCCTCAATCCCGTGGTTCGACCACGGTCGCTTGGTGGAGCGTATCGGCTAATTTGACATTACAAATGTACAAACCACATAAACACACAAAACAAGCAAACAAATAAATCACACAAAATTCAAAACAAACAAAAATAATGTTCAGTCCAAATTATACAATCCAAAATAAAAGAGGTGCTGAAATATAAAACCTATTCTATTCTAAACTAATCCTAAACTAAACTCCACCCGACGTTCTGGGCCTTGATCACGAGCCTCCTTTGCGTACATGCTACTTCAGGGCATTCCCCGGATAAATCAATACAAATTCTTCGGGTCATTCCCCGGCCAAATGAGTACAATTTAAACTTTTCGTGCAATAAAGTAGAAAGTACCATTCACGCACATATTCAAACACTCCAATAAATCGTTATTCCTAAATTTGCCTAACCGGCCTACGTTTGCCTACCAAGTTCAACATATCACAATTCTATCATGTTTAACATTATCAATACATCAAAATTAATCAATATTCATTTTCCTCCATTTTTAATCCCTACCTTAATTCATTTTTAACCACGTGATTAACCCATTTCAATACACAATCCACCAATCGAGAATAACAAAAATTCACCAATCATGCTTAGCACATCACACACCCAAATGTCACCAACAGTTCACATCAACAAACAAACCACGGTATCGAATCACACGCAATCACAATCACATAAGAATTAAATAAAAGAGAAGAAAGAATTGGACCTTAAATTTGAAGCTTTCAAACTCAATGTTATTCGAATAAAGAGAGTCCGCACCCGGAAACCTCGAGCCGAACCTTAACACCAACAATCCAACTCGACAAATAATGACCCATTCACCGTCACTTTTCACGCCGTCACTGTTCACCGGTCACTGTTCACCGGTTACTGTTCACCGGTCACTGTTCACCGGTTACTGTTCACCGGTTACTTTTTTTTTCCGTTGTTGTTCTTGTTCTTGTGAGGAAGATTATTTGGTGATTCTTGTTATTGTGGAGAAGATGATGATCAAAGAATGAGCCCCTTTTCCTCTTAGAATTTTTCTTTTATAATGGGCATGGATTTGTTATGATGTGAGAATTTTGGTGGGTCCCCCATATATTCTTTCTTTATGGACAAGAAAAAGGAGGGGGGATCATATGGGTAGTTAGGGTAGGTGGAAGCTTTTGATTGGGTAGGTTGTTAGGATAAGATAAATTAGTTAGAGGTATTTTTTTTGTTTATTTTTGCATTTTTGTGGGATATAATTACATGGGGTTGGACACATGGTAAGGTGAACTAAAAATGAATAAAATTAGACTCCGGGAGGTACAAAATTAGGTGTCTACATCATGCCTCCTTTGAATGTAAACACAAAGTATTTTCAGACAAAGAAGTAGACATCGAGACCAAATTTTGACCCGACCATTATTCAAAGAAAGAAACAGAAGAAAGAAGGACAACCGGCTCTTGACTTAAGACATCCTACCTACCCAAGTTATGAGAGAATCAAGTCACGGGTATTTCAAAAGATTGGAAAGAGATGGACTATACCAAGTTGGAGAGTCGAGTGATGTTCCATCGAGGTTCCAGTCCGCGGCTCTGTCATTACATAAAAAAAATGAAAATTACAAGTTAAAACATAAATGAAATTACAAAAATCCTATCTATACAGCTTCTATTGGTTCTTGACTCGACTTTCATCACCCTATTTTTCAGACGGGCTCCTGACTTGCTATTTCTTTAACTTGTTGCTTGCCTTTCAATTTCTTCACCCTGTTCTCCAGGCGGGTTCCTGACTTGCTATTTCATCAACTTGTTGCCATGCTTTCAACTTCTGCACCCTGTTCTGCAGGCGGGCTCCTGACTTGCTATTTTTATCAACTTGTTGCTATGTTTTTAATTTCTTCACCCTGTTCTGCAGGCGGGCTCCTGACTTGCTATTTCATCAACTTGTTGCCATGCTTTCAATTTCTTCACCCTATTCTTCGGGCATGCTCCTGAAATCACATCAAAACTGAAAAGAAAATTATCCCAAATAAAGAAATGCAATTTCTATGAGTTAATTGGAATGACTCGACTAAAAGGTACATCTTATAGGAATCCAGGGGGATGACTCGACTAAAAGGTACGTCTTCTAGGAATCAAGAGAAATGACTAGACTAAAAGGTACGTCTTCTAGGAATCAAGGGAAATGACTCGACTAAAAGGTACGTCTTATAGGAATCAAAGGGGATGACTCGACTAAAAGGTACGTCTTATAGGAATCATAGGGGATGACTCGACTAAAAGGTACATCTTATAGGGGTCAAAGGGGATGACTCGACTAAAAGGTACGTCTTATAGGAATCAAGGAAAATGACTCGACTAAAAGGTATGTTTTCTAGGAATCAAGGGGGATGACTCGACTAAAAGGTACGTCTTATAGGAATCGAAGGGGATGACTCGACTAAAAGGTACGTCTTATAGGAATCAAAGGAGATGACTCGACTAAAAGGTACGTCTTATAGGAATCAAAGGGGATGACTCGACTAAAAGGTACGTCTTCTAGGAATCAAAGAGGATGACTCGACTAAAAGGTACGTCTTATAGGAATCAACGGGGATGACTCGACTAAAAGGTACGTCTTATAGGAATCAAAGGGGATGACTCGACTAAAAGGTACGTCTTATAGGAATCCAAGGGAAATGACTCGACTAAAAAGGTACATCTTATAGAAATCAACGGGGATGACTCGACTAAAAGGTACGTCTTATAGGAATCAAAGGGGATGACTCGACTAAAAGGTGCGTCTTCTAGGAATCAAAGGGGATGACTACCTAAGAAGAAAAATTTGAATTACCCAATCAAGGAAGTGTGTTTCCTTACCAATGTTGTTTTGAATTATCAAAACAATGAAGTGCTTCTCCTTACCAAAGCTGCTTGAATTACAAACCTGTGCAACATCCTTGCCTCTTGCATTTGTTGAGGTGAGAAATTACGGCCTTTGATGTTTAGGCTCTGAAATCCTTGATCTGAATGCAACATGTATTCCTATTACATACAAAGAAAACTTGTGAGTTTAAAAAAACATGGTGGCTAGTTTGTGGCTTTGGCTTTTGAGGCAATTGCTCCTGCCCCCGTCACATTTAGCTTTGCTTCCAACCATTAGCATATGTCATTGACTTGCTGTATCATTGACTCAAACTCAGCTTATTAAGAGTGACTCTGAAACAAACACAATATTTCTGCTTTGTCGTGTTTCTCAAATAAACCCTTTGAACCTTGGTATTTCCATGAGTTCCCCGACTTCTCTGTTGACAAAACTTCCTGCATGCCTTTTTTGGGCTCACAATCATGTCTCTTTCATGTGCTAGCTTTTTCTTGCTTTGTGCAATTAAAGAAGCTGGTAGACAGTTTTGAAATCTTTTCTCACTTTTTTTGACACGGACTTGACTCAAAGATAAGAAACAAAAAAAAGAATGACAATTTTTGTTTTGATAACTGACTTAAGAAAGATAAAATTAAAATAAAGAGAAGAAAGAAAAGACGATGAATATCCCCTTTTAAAACAAAGAAACGAAAAATTCATCTAAAAATGACAGTCAACACTAATGATTATGCCATGCATTTTGGATTAAGCAGCTTGATCTTTTCATCCAAACTTTCTACCCATTGTTGTTGAGTTAATGACCTTGAAACTGAGTTGCTTTCTTAGGTCAATTGCATTTAAGACCCCATTCGGCTAGTGGCGCCTTGAAGGGTTTTAGCCAACAAGCTTCTTTCATTTTCTCTCAGCTCACTATCGTCTTATGGTGCTCGTGAGGGTTTTCACCAATAAGACTCTCTCATTTTTATTTCTCTCAACTTACCATCGCCTTATGATGCCCGTAAGGGTTTTCGGCAATAAGACTCTCTCATTATTATTTCTCTCTTGATTCCCTATGCTGAGGAAGACAAATAGTTCCCAAATGCATCATCATGTTCCTTGCATGCTTAGCCTTAACATTCTCAAAGATTGATCTGAAGGTCTTTCTTTGGTTGTAGCTTGGCTTTTGGATAGGGTTAGAAAGAAAGGATGACATAAGGCCCAATCGACACTTGAAGTGGGGTGGGACTTACAACTTTTGGAATCGACTCAAACAATGAGAGTTAACTCATGCCCCAGTTTCTTTTGACTGGGTGACACTAAATTGTTTATTTGGTTGGACCGAGCCCTAAGTAGGGCAGCCTACGTATCTCACCCTCGAGAGAGGAGAATCAGGTCATGCGTAGTTCTGGTAGCTTGTTCTTTTTGCCTGATTCAGACTTGTTTTTTTTTTGTTGACTTTTCTGACTTTATTTTTCTTGACACTTTTTTTTTATTTTTGGACACATTTTTCTCTCGTTTCTTTTTGAAACTTTCTGACTCTATTGTTTTGCTCGATATTTTCTTTTGAGCTTTGCTGACTCTATCTTGATTCCAAAAGAGGGATATGAAAAGAAAATAATACTAAGGCTCAAATGGGGTACACAAAAGATGACATAATATATGGATAGCAGAATGAAATGCCTTCATCATATCAATCCTTGAAGATGCTAGTACATAGCATGCAATGTGAAAGTACATAATTAATATCACTTATGACATGTTGTACAACACTAACTTGCCCGGAGCATATGTGTCACCTCTTCTTTTACACTTGTCGAACATACAACTCCACCTTTGTTGTACATCCCTCACATCAAATGACTCATGCTTTCGTGGATCTGCTTATCTTCTTGTTTCTCTTGATATAGCGATCACACATCTACTATTTGACCTAATTGTGACTTGCCTTTTGATCGATGACCAAGTTGTTCTTGTGATTCTCAAAATAATTGCCTTAACTTGTCACCAAATGTCTCAGCACTCTATCTATTTTCTCATATGCTCTTTTTTTCTAACTTTAACCCTCTGATTCAATGTTCATGCTTAAACTGGATTTTAAGATCTGGCTGAAAATTCCGCAGGCATATCATATCACTAGAATAAGCATAAAGTGACTGTATAAACAAAACAAACAAACAACACATATTTGAAACACAAAAGGAAAGAGACACTTCATTTAGTTGAAATAAAAGATAAAAGGGTTTGAACATAAACGACAAAGGGACAAAACGAGATAGATCCCGAACTATAACCCTAAAATAATTTGAAAAACAGAGAAGAAAACAAAACAAACTACCAGACCTCTTCCTAGTAGGGAGAGGGGTGACTTTTCAATTGCTCAACCTGACATATTAGCCACTGGCTTGCATATCAACATGACTGGAGCTTCCACCACTGTCAGACACATTTCCTTCAACAAATAAGCTCTGGATCCCCATGCTTAACTCATTGCCTCCCACAGATTATGCAGTACCGCGTGCTGGTGAAGAACTCTGTGGGATGGTCGAAGGGCCAATGTTTTGCACCACAATCAATTTATCTTGAATTATCTTTTCTATTTCTCTTTTCAAAGTGCGACAATCTTCAGTACTATGACCCTGAACATCAGAATGATATGCACATCGCACATTAGGATCAAAGCTTCTTGAATTCGGGTCAGGAGTATACCCAAGGAGAGGAGTGATCATGCCCTGTTGTACCAATCTCTGGAATAAACTGGCATAGGATTCCTCAATAGGAGTGAAATTATAGTTTTCCTTCCTCCTCTTTGCGAACTCTGGCCTCGGATGAAATTTGGATTTAGAGGTCCCTTGGTAAATTTGTGGGGGTCGAGGACGATGTTGAGGGACAGGGGCATGCCATTGTGGATAAGAAGATGGATGAGCATACAATTGTGCATTGTTCACAGGATATTGAGGAAGTGGAATGGGATTTCTTGGATTTCGGAGAAAGAAACCTTGTTGCTAGTGGTTATGTGGATCTGATATGTAAGATCGGGATTGAGGCTGACAGTATTGGTGGGTTGGACCTCTCAAACTCTGCTTTGGACCTGTCATGACAATAGGTGCGTTTTCCTTCTTCTTTCCTTCAGTTTCACTTGGTTGATTGCAATGTCGTCCCGAATGTTTCACAGAATCCTTCTGTCCATCAGGCTCCCCAAATTTTGATGTCTCAAAGCTGGGAGGAAGGTTAACACTTGAAGACATGCCCCAATTTTTATATGAAACATATTCATAGCCCATAAGTCCAGGGGATTTTTTCATATCATTTTTTACACTCTTCACTTTCCCAACCATTTTCTCTGGCTCTTTTGGCATGCTAGGCTTCTTAGTAAGAAATTTTGGCGGTTCACTTAACTTAACTGTAGGATCAAGAGTATACCAATGATCATCAACAATATTGCACGTGGAGTCACTAATGGACTGGGGAAGCACAATCGTTGGATTGATAGACAAAGTGGAAGCCTTAGTAGAAGGTTGAGCAACAAAAACACAGACGGTATGTGGTGCTGTGAACGTGGTAGACTTATACTGAGGAGATAAAGAAAGAGTGGTGGAAGTGTTGAGGTGCATTTGACGTGGAATGGATTCTGAGGCATGTTGTGGTGCATCAACAACAGTAGGAAACTGACTTTATGATTTTGGTGGAAGACTCAAGGTATTTGCAGGGTCAAAAGTGGGGAACGGAGGTGGAGGCAGCCCACTGGCCCAAGCTCGGTACATTCCCATCATTTGTTGTTTCAGTCTCAAATTCTCTTCCTTTAAACTCTCAATTTGCTGACTCTTTGTTTCATCCATGATGCCACTCTCTATATTCTTGTTGGACACAACTAACCCTTCCTTGGATTTGGTGTGATATGAAGGGCTAGCCAGGAAACAACAAACCAACCACCTTAAACTAACTGAACAAAAGACAACAAATATGTTAGAGTTCAACATTTTTCAAAAAAAAAATCACCGAACCCTAGAAGGGTGCCTACGTATCTCACCCCCGAAAAGGGAGAATCAGGTATGCGTAGTTCGTGAAGTTTTTGCCAAAATGGCCAATTAAACTTTTCATTTCTTTTTTCTTTTCTTGAAACTTTATAAAGAGAAGAAAATAACAAATTGTCAAAAGAATAGACTCTTTTTGCAATTTCACGCTTAAAATTCCTATACAAAATGAAACCTATGATTACCAAAGAAAAATCTTTTTTTTGATTTTCAATTTTGAATTTCATATGAAAATGAAACTTGAACCTATTAAAGAAAAATCTTTTTGTAGTTTTCTTTTAAAGATGTATATGAAAAACTTACTCTAAATAAAGAGTGAAGAAAATCTTTTTGAATTTTTGAAATAAGATCAACCAAAAATGAAACCTACGACTATTGAGGAAATTTTTTTTTTTGTATTTTTCTTTTCAAGATATGTATGAAACACCTACTCTAAATAAAGTGTGAAGAAAATATTTTGGAATTTTTTTAAATAAGATCCCCGAACCAACAATAGGCTACCTACGTATCTCAACTCCCGAAAGAGGAGAATCAGGGGTGCGTAGTTCGTCCAGGTTGGACAATTAATGATTAAATAACGGATTGCACCCTACATTAAGAGACACAACCAAAGACAAACAAATAAAATCTTTTTTTTTTTTGGATTTTTAATTAGACACTTCAGCTAAAAATGACACCATAAACTAGAAAAAAAAAATCTTTTGGTATTTTCGTGAAATGTACAAAACTCCTACAATTTTTGCATTTTTCATTTATAAAAACTCCTATGAATGAAAAATATTTTTGAAGTTTTCGAATTGTGAATGCATGCTAAACGAGACAAAGGAAAAATGTTTTTGATATTTTCATTTTTGAGAAATGAGTGCAAAAGGTAAAAATCTTTTTTTTTTTTGGATTGTGAAGAACAAAAGTCATAAAGAACACTAAAAGCTACGACACTTTTTTTTTTTCTTCTTTTCGACTCACTTCACTTTTTTTTTCTCTATTTTTTTTCAACAGTTCTTGCCTACGCACCTTACTCCTAACAATTTTTTTTTCAAATCAGTCCGTGAAATGACCACATTACCTTGAAAGATGCAACAGTTAGCACGTAGGGATGCTTTAGAATTGAGTCTCCTACAAAGGGCCATGTGGGCCCCGCTAGGTCTCAGTATGATGCACATAAGTATGACCTAAAGGCTGACCTACGTTGTGGTTCACTAACAAGGCTGTTCGGGGGAGCGTATGGTCGATAGTGGCTGCTTTGCTTTCCACCTACTCCATAACACCGACGGCTCCCCCCCTAAAATAAGGGTGACTCAACTAGAGGTCGTGTACAACACGTGTACTACGGACTTATTGCAGAAAGAAGGCCTGGGGGTAGACACATGATGACATATATAAAAGCGGAAACACATAGGATAAATACTATAAACAAAGAGCACGAAAAACGCACAAAAGTGAAAACAATAACACAAACAAAATCACAAACAATGCTTATACACTCATAATGCCAAACAAAGCCGATACGACTCCAACAATAAGCTCGAATTCTGAAATAGTCCCCAGCAGAGTCGCCAGAACTGTCACACCCCTTTTTTCAACTCCAAAAAAGATATGTATTTTAAGGTTTGAAAGGGTTTTTTATTAAAGTGACAAAATGAAGATTGGTTCCGAAAAAAGATTGTTTTTACATTCAACATCAGAGTCGCCACTTGGCATAATCTGGTGTGCCAAGTCACCAATGGAAAATCCTTTTCGAAACCATTTGACTCTTTAAACCGGTTTACGAACAAAGATTCCGGCTAAGGAATTCTGCTGACCGAGGGGAAGGTGTTAGGCACCCCTCGATCCCGTGGTTCTACCACGATCGCTTGGTGGAGCGTATCGGCTAATTTGACATTACAAATGTACAAACCACATAAACACACAAAACAAGCAAACAAATAAATCACACAAAATTCAAAACAAACAAAAATAATGTTCAGTCCAAATTATACAATCCAAAATAAAAGAGGTGCTGAAATATAAAACCTATTCTATTCTAAACTAATCCTAAACTAAACTCCACCCGACGTTTCGGGCCTTGATCACGAGCCTCCTTTGCGTACATGCTACTTCAGGGCATTCCCCGGATAAATCAATACAAATCCTTCGGGGCATTCCCCGGCCAAATGAGTACAATTTAAACTTTTCGTGCAATAAAGTAGAAAGTACCATTCACGCACATATTCAAACACTCCAATAAATCGTTATTCCTAAATTTGCCTAACCGGCCTACGTTTGCCTACCAAGTTCAACATATCACAATTCTATCATGTTTAACATTATCAATACATCAAAATTAATCAATATTCATTTTCCTCCATTTTTAATCCCTACCTTAATTCATTTTTAACCACGTGATTAACCCATTTCAATACACAATCCACCAATCGAGAATAACAAAAATTCACCAATCATGCTTAGCACATCACACACCCAAATGTCACCAACAGTTCACATCAACAAACAAACCACGGTATCGAATCACACGCAATCACAATCACATAAGAATTAAATAAAAGAGAAGAAAGAATTGGACCTTAAATTTGAAGCTTTCAAACTCAATGTTATTCGAATAAAGAGAGTCCGCACCCGGAAACCTCGAGCCGAACCTTAACACCAACAATCCAACTCGGCAAATAATGACCCGTTCACCGTCACTTTTCACGCCGTCACTGTTCACCGGTCACTGTTCACCGGTTACTGTTCACCGGTCACTGTTCACCAGTTACTATTCACCGGTTACTTTTTTTTTCCGTTGTTGTTCTTGTTCTTGTGAGGAAGATTATTTGGTGATTCTTGTTATTGTGGAGAAGATGATGATCAAAGAATGAGCCCCTTTTCCTCTTAGAATTTTTCTTTTATAATGGGCATGGATTTGTTATGATGTGAGAATTTTGGTGGGTCCCCCATATATTCTTTCTTTATGGACAAGAAAAAGGAGGGGGGGGGGGATCATATGGGTAGTTAGGGTAGGTGGAAGCTTTTGATTGGGTAGGTTGTTAGGATAAGATAAATTAGTTAGAGGTATTTTTTTTGTTTATTTTTGCATTTTTGTGGGATATAATTACATGGGGTTGGACACATGGTAAGGTGAACTAAAAATGAATAAAATTAGACTTCGGGAGGTAAAAAATTAGGTGTCTACATCATGCCTCCTTTGAATGTAAACACAAAGTATTTTCAGACAAAGAAGTAGACATCGAGACCAAATTTTGACCCGACCATTATTCAAAGAAAGAAACAGAAGAAAGAAGGACAACCGGCTCTTGACTTAAGACATCCTACCTACCCAAGTTATGAGAGAATCAAGTCACGGGTATTTCAAAGGCAAAGCAAATACTAAAATAATAAGATTCTTAGTTTTAAAACTAAATAAGATTCTTGTTATTTTTTTTCTTTCATAACTGCACTAAAATACATGGGGTTTGAATCACCTAGTTTATACACAAAGTCCTGAATTTTTATCGTAACATGCTCTCTTCAATATTGCTCCACTTCTCAATAATAGTCAGTACATCATTCTCTTTCAAGGCCATACTATCAGAGTATTGAGTTGATAAACTATATTGTATCACTTGCAACCTATCTCTGAAGCAAAAAACCCTCTTAGAATCACCCCTATAGTGTGTGTTATTCAGTAGTTTCAAGTGCGATTTTAGCATCATCAGATTCTGCCATAAATTTTAAGTTATGTCACATGGACAAGAGTTGATACTGCCTTAGTCTGTAATGATTTGGTAGATGACCTATAACTCTTGCCCCAGAGGCAAGAATGAGACAGTTATGCACCATGGGCAAGAGTTGACACTGTCATAGTCTGTAATGATTTGACAGTTGACCTATAACTCTTGCCCTAGAGGCAAGACTTTTCAGTTATGCCCCATGGGCAATAGTTGACTATGGCTTACTATTTAATGATTTTACTTGTCGAAGATATATATTCTAAATTAAATTGTTACTAATATTTTGTTGTTTCATTTTTCACAAGGGTTGTGCTTGGAATGAATGAAAAAGAAATGAGTATTGAGCAATACAATATGGGATAATCAATTGAAATTATTGATATAAATAACTAGTTACAGGTTATCGAACCAATATTAGAGGCTGCAATAACTGAAGAAATGGGGCGGCCATCCAAGATTAAGAGGGTACGACAAAAAAAGAAGAGGATACTTGATGTCGAGACTACTCTCTTGAGACACAATGCCTCTTTGAATGAGGTAAATGTCAAGTCGATCTTCATTGACAAGCAAAATATGATGACGTGCATGTCAAACATTGTAATTATATACAAAATATAATTTAAGGTTATCAAATCAAGCACAACAAGATATTCACTGCGTGTGGGGATTTCATTCCTTGAAGATTGTCGATTCTTTTCTCTTTCAGGTTACTACATATGAAAAAGCTCATAGTTTCTCGATTGATTTCATAACGTCCGACCACAGGAATGCAACATCAAAGGTCATATGTTACTACATACTAGAGCTTGTGCGTGACTCTAGTAATGTAATCACACCAACCTTCGTGGTAGATGAAACGAGAAGAAAATACGGAATAATCATATCCTACAACAAAGGATGGCGAGCGATACAACATGCCTATACGGTGATAAGAGGAACCGCGGAAGAGAACTACAACAGGTTGCCATCGTATCTTCATATGATGAAAGAAAATAACCCAGGTACGTACACAAACATAAAGAGAGATGATGAGAATAGGTACAAATTCTATACTGTTTAAATTGAAAGCTTTTGCCCAAGAGAAAAATGTTAATTCTTCAATTGCACTGATTAAATTATTAACATATATGCAACTCTTGCCTCATGGGCAAGACTTAGTTTAGAAAATTATTGTACAAATGCTATACTGTTGGAATTGAAAACTTTTGCCCCTTGGGCAAAAGATTATTCTTTAATTACACTGATTAGATTATTAACACATATGCAACTCTTGCCTCATGGGCAAGACTTAGTCTAGAAAATTGTTAAAACTGAATTTTTTTACCCAAGAGGCAAAAGTTTATTCTTTAATTGCACTGATTAGATTATTAACATATATGCAACTCTTGCCTCATAGGAAAGACTTAGTTTAGAACATTGTTAAAATTGAAATTTTTTGCCCACGAAGCAACAATTTATTCTTTAATTGCATTGGTTAGATTATTAACATATATGCAACTCTTGCCTCATGGGCAAGACTTAGTTTAGAAAATTATTGTACAAATGCTATACTGTTGAAATTAAAATTTTTTGCCCAAGAGACAAAACTTTATTCTATAATTGCACTGATTAAATTATTAACATATATGCAACTCTTGCCTTATGGGCAAGGCTTAGTTTAGAAAATTGTTGTACAAATGCTATACTGTTGAAATTAAAAACTTTTTCCTCTTGAGGAAAAAGTTTATTCTTTAATTGCACTGATTAGATTATTAACATATATGCAAATCTTGCCTCATGGGCAAGACTTAGTTTAGAAAATTATTGAAATTGAAAACTTTTTCCCAAAAGGCAAAAGTTTATCCTTTATTTGCACTGATTAGATTATTAACATAGATGAAACTCTTGACTCATGGGCAAGACTTAGTTTAGAAAATTATTGTATAAATGCTATACTGTTGAAGTTGAAAACTTTTGCCCAAGAGGCAAAAGTTTATTCTTTAATTGCACTGATTAGATTATTAACATATATGCAACTCTTGCCTCATGGGCAAGACTTAGTTTAGAAAATTGTTGTACTCTGATTATAAACATCAAATGCAAATTGTTACTAATATTCATTTGCTCAACACAGGTTTCAATATGTTTTTCACTGCTATTGATACACCACTTTCAAAGAAAGTTCCGTAAACTGATTCAATTGTGCCACCACCAATCAAAGACTCCTTGTCTAGCAAGGCTTTTGTGCCAGCCTCCCAGTCCTCATATTTTGAAGGCAAAGTTTTGCTGAAAAGAACCAACTTTCCTATAATGACATTTGAATCTGTTGAAGCAAATGACGTGCTCTCTACAACGAATGCTTTATCTTCTCTCCTCCTTCTCCGTCGAGCCTTCATATTGATGATGGTTATCAAATAAATGCCTGAAAGGATTACTGCAGCAACGACTATAGCAACAATAGCCAAGGGACTCAATTTTGGTTTCTTTTTTGCAAAAGTAGTGCCATCGATAGAACATGAAACTTCTAAAGGATCACCACACAGATCAGTATTATGAAAAAACGCTGAGGGTCCAAACTTCTGGATTCTCTCAATTGAGGGAATAGCATCAGATAGAAGGTTGTAAGATCAATTAAAATGAGTTAAATTTTGCAAAATCATAAGGGCAACAAGGATTGATCCAGACAATGTATTTTGTGATAAATTCAAAAAATGCAAGTTAGACAAATTTCCAATGGTTGATAGAATACTGCCATTCAATTGGTTATGATGTAAGTCAAGATATACAAGGTTTGACAAGTTGTACAGGTTTTGTGGTATTTCTCCTTGTAAAATATTCTCAGAAAGATTCCTGCAGTAAATATTAGACTCTTCAAAATTCCAGTTCAAAGCAATGATGAAATTAAATAAACTAAATTGAAATTGTACTAAACTCACAGTTGAAGAAGAAGCTTGCAGTTGCTAATCTCCTGCGGGATTTCACCAAATAGGGTGAGATAGACTGACAGAGAATTCTTCAGACATTGATGTAAAATAAATGTTAGTGATAAACTGAATTTAGTAGAAACTTACATCAACAATGATGTCAATTAAGTTTGAAGGCAAAAGTCTCTAAGAATCAGAATCAACATCCACTGAGAAACGCTCTATTTCTTCATCAGAAGCAACATCCATTTTTTTTTGTTAATGGAGATTGACGATTTGAGTGAAATCGGCTGAAGAGAAACAGTATTTGAGAAATGAGAAAAAAAAGATAACAACGAGAATCAATATCTGAAAAAAAAGAGAAATAAGAAAAACTCTAAATAAAGGTTAAAGACAAATTAATTAAAAAAATAAAATGAAGAAATAGATAATGGTTGAGAAAAAAGAAAAAGAGAAAAAAAATAAAGGTTGAAATAAATAAATTAAAATATGAAAATAAAGTTAAAGGAAAAAATAAAAATTGAAAATAATAAAAAACAGATTAATAAATTTAAAGGAAAAAATAAAAAAGTGAAAAAAAGTAGACTAATAAAAGTAAAGGAAAAATAAAAAAGTGAAAATAATAAAAAATAAAATTTGAGAGATAAATGAGTATGGAAAGTTTAAAAATATATTTGAGGTGTAGAGGGGCAAAATAGTACTTTTAGTATATTAAAAAGTAAGGAAGACTATTCTTCAAAGACATTCTTATTTAAGGTCAAATATCTAAAGCCACCCATATTTGGGTTTATGGGATGCAATTTCCTCATCCGAAATCGAGAGGGCGTCATGCGGAAGCTATTAGTTGCAAACCATTATGGTGACAATTCAGAAGACACATAAAACAATACTAAAAAGCTTAATATTATTCTATTATTTGGCCCATTGACCTACATATAAAATCTACTATTAAAAACATAAAAATTAATGAGAGAGAAAATCTCCCCCTAAACAAAGACTTTTTAAAGACTACATTGTGAATGCTATTATGTTATGATATGAGAAGGGGGTCATCTATTTACAGAGTTCCAAAACCTTTCCTCTAAGAAAGAGGTTAGCCAAATATGAAATTTTTTTATATTTTTCTTTCAGGAAAAGTAAAAGTATTTATGGTTACTTTTATTTCCCTTACAAGAAAAAGTAAAAACTTAATTTTGATAAGAAAATAGGAAAAAACCCTAACAGAAACATAGTGCATCGAATTACCTTCTTTTAATGCTCAATGGAACAATACAATGTAGATGACATGAGTAGTGTACATACGATTTATACAAGTGAATTCAATCTATTATCACAATTTTGTTTGCAAGTGAGTTTAATAGGTGAATTTGTAATGGTTATAAATTGACTTTTAGTTTGTATTATTTTCTTTTTGTATATAAGCATATTTTAAAGAAATTTAGCAAAGGGGGTGGGGAGGGGGGGGGGGGGAGTTCAAGCAGCCTTTGCATCAATGATGTTTGGAAGCATAAATCACTCCACCAAGTTAACATTCAACGTATATACAAGCACATATATATCAACCATATATGAAGCATATACTATATTATTTTGGTATACAATTTTCACATCCTAACATCATAAAGGAATGTTGTCAAGTTATCCATAGCTTTACAACTAGCCACTTTGCCCATTGTCATCTCATTTAGCCTATCAATTCTTTGACTCATTCCATCATCCTCCATGACCTTTCTCAATCCTCCTTCCAAATCTTTCACTCCAAAACCATCAATTCTGACACCAATTCGCCATTTCTGAACAATGTAAGCGCAATTTACAAATTGATCACCTGCGATCGGATAGCACAAAAGTCGTTTATTGGATTGTATGGCTTCCATCGTTGAGTTCCATCCACAGTGTGTCAGATAACACCCCACAGCTTCATGTTGTAACACATCCATTTGTGGTGCCCATGACACAATCTTCCCTTGTTTTGAAATTCTCTCCAAATAGCCCTTTTGCAAACCTTGTCTCCATGAAGGCCCAAGTACCCAAATAAAAGGCCTTTTTGTTGCTTCAAGTGCCAACGCCAAACTATTCACTTTTGCTTCACCAATTGGACTCACCCAACTCCCAAAAGAAATATACAAAACTGAATTAACAACTTGTTTATCTAGCCAATTCATGCAACTAAAATCTTCCTCCCAAAAACATGAATTCTTGATTGTTACATGAGTGTTCAATGGTCCAATTGGGAGAATTTGAGTATCAAAATTTGTTGTTATTTGATCTTTGTGACATTCATTTTGAAATGTGTTTATGAGTAACCACTTAAGATTTCTCGTTCTTTTCATTGTCCTAGTCCAAAATTTGAATCTTGAAATTCTTGCATTTGAATTTCCAATCAGCCATGGTAAATCTTGTGAGCTTATTGTAGGTTGACCAAGTGAGACGCCTATTGGACCATTGTGCAATGGACAACCTGTGAGATTGTCAATTGTTATTAATCATAGGTTTAATTATTTCACAATTAAAATAGATTATAATTATATTGAATGTTCTAAACCACACAATTTTGATTAGGAAAAAGGTCCAATTTTCCCCTCAACATTTGAAATTACTCAATTTTGTCGTCTATTAAACTTTTGCCAGTTCATACTTTTGATTATGAACGCTATATGCTCATTCGAGGAAAAGAAAATCTAAATTTATCTTTTAACTTTTGATTATAATCTAAAATTATCCTCAAATTAGAATTCTGTTTTGTGTCGATCGTAAAAATGTAGACCAACTTATTATTTTTTTTTTAAAAAAAGATAAAATTGAACAATTTGAGGCAGTAAAATAGAAAATTTGACCTTTTTAGTAAAAAAAAAATGATTGTCCCATATTTTTAATTACTTTATTGGTTAAAAACACGTGGAATAATGGCTGCATGAATTTCTCAATTGTTTTTTTTTTGTGTGTTAGTTATAATCATTAGTCTCTTTCAAGTAGTTAAGTTAATCAACTAGCCACCTATCAAATCAAAAAAGAAAAATAATGGTGCATGTGTACATTATAATTTGTTGGGGTAGGGGTTCCATGTTCCATGTGACTAAACAAATTACCATAAATTCATGTCAATTTCCAAGTGGAAAAAATAATAGGACTTCAAAAATAGATTTAATATGAAAGCTTTATGAAATGAGTAGTCTTCAACAGATTCATTTGATTAAAAAAGGGATAGATTACCTATTATGGTTGACTTTAATATGACATTATATTAGAATGAGAGAAGTTGACTTATATCTGTTTTCACGTTTAATCAGACAAGTTTGAGGCTTTAGAAGAATGAAAAAAAAAGTCCTAACAGTGAATGCTTCTTCATTTGATGTCTTATGCAGCACAATAAGTTCAAATTAGTTTGAGTAACAAAGAGGGCATCAGATACAGGTGGAAAACTAATAAAAGAGAAAAAACTATAT
The DNA here is from genome assembly GCA_030864215.1 of Capsicum pubescens. Lineage (NCBI taxonomy): Eukaryota > Viridiplantae > Streptophyta > Magnoliopsida > Solanales > Solanaceae > Capsicum > Capsicum pubescens. The sequence continues at coordinate 298,522,803 of CM061540.1, forward strand.
CTTCTAATTAAAGATTACTTAACGACAGTGGTGAAGCCAGAATTTCCATTGAGGCGGTTTAAAAGTGCACACATGAACTAGCTGAAGGGGGGTTCAACATCTACTATATATACATGAAAATTAATTTAACCATGTATAAATAGTGTAATTTTCCGTCCAAGAAGGTTCGGATGACCCCTCATTGTATGCTAGCTCCGCCCCTGCTTAACGATTGTAATAAGATGAATATATTCTTTTCACGTGTAATATAAGTCTTGGGTTTGAATCGATAAAGTTCTCAGTAGAAATTAGGCAGAACTTCTTTTAATAACATGAATTTAAATTAGACTGGATCACGTAACGGTCAGTAGATACTTATATGCATAATGAAGCATAAAAGAAAAAAAAAACTTGAATGCATAATTAAGCATGTTTGTCTATATGAATTTCAATATTACCTGTTTTTGAGATGATTCCGGCATGTAACATTTGTGGAATTGAATCAATCAATTTATAAGTAGCCAACATGGCTGGCCAAAATCCAGCAACTTGAATGCCACACTTATTGGCAACTTCAACAGCCCATGAAGCAAGCAAATCAACAATCAAACACACAATTTCATCTTCTTGATCTCGAATTAGCCTTTCGAATTGACATGGCATGAAATTCTCCATGGCATTTTCTATCGCGAAGAAATCGCGAGATCTGGAAGTTATTAGTCCATCTTGATCTAGCCCATCTGATATTGACATGATGGAAATATTCACATGATCTAATTTAGAGTCAATTTTGATGAAATTTGGAATTATGACTATTGGATTAAGGCCATGATTAACTAGTAATGAAGCTAGTTTAAGCATTGGTGTTACATGACCTTGCGCTGGATATGGAACTAGAAGTACTTTAGTCTTTTTTGTGTGCTTCATGGTTTCTCTTTCTATTTTTTGGTTTATAACTCTTCAAGGGACTCACTATTCAAGTCATAATATATAGAGAGGAATATTGAATGCTTTCTTGTTTTTTTGGGTGGTTGGGCGGTGGACTAATGAGGGGGAGATAGTTAGAATTGAATACCTTTCGTTAGAAAATTACGTCATGCAAATTGGATAAGATCATTATCTTTATATAAGGATTGTTGGATCTTCTTGAAGAGTAATTAGAGTTTTAAGCTTATGAGTGTTAAGTTATAAAATAAAAAGGTTATTAAATTAATTTTTAAATACAAATATAAAATATGAGTTAAATTTACTAGGTCCGCCCTGGGGTGGATCCGAAAGTAAGCTTACTTGTTCACAGAAATTGGAAAAAAGCGTAAATACCCCTCTGAACTTGTTGTCACAATTTATTTTAGCACTTTAATTTTGCATGCAATTATTTACCCCCTAAACAATTTTTGCGTGAACTATATTACCTCCTTAATGGCTGAAGTGGCAAAAAATGCCGTTAAGAGGGGGGGGGGGGTTTCTTACTCCCTAAACAACTTTCGCGTGAATTGAATTTCCGTGAGGGAAATAGTTTCTGAATTTCAATAGCTTTTGCTTATATCTTGTATTTATTACATAACTATAAACGCCATTAATATTATAAATTAATTTGACATTTTATTGTAGAAATCTATAAAATCTAAATTCTAAAATCTGCCTCTCCTTTTGCAGAAATTGTAAGCAGAATGCTAGCTCCACCTATAATATAAGTTTAATAGGTTAAATAAATTTCTAACTCCGTTACTGATTGGATTTGAAGTGAACTCTTGTAAGTGGCTTACGCAATTGGATTTCCCTTTTGCATGTGACAACTTGTTTACAAAGAGGAGAGCTTAAACTAACATTAGAGTATCGATTAATTATTGATAAATATGATGATTATAGAAAAAAGGTTGGTATTAGGCATAGAGGCACTAAAAGGGTTAATAATGATATTATTCATAATAGTGATGTCATGTTTGGCCAAATTTCTGCTAAGCAAGAAATATTTATTTTATTTGAGGTGTTTGATTTCTTTTTTTAGGGAAATTAACTAGTAAGTGCTTTTTAAGTAGTTATAAAAGTTGCTTTTTTAGAAATTGAAATAAAATTTTAAAAATTTAGCCAAGCGATACTCTATATTGGTAAAAGTATTTTTCAGATTAATGAATTAAACATAAATTATTGTTCTTCAAAAATATTTCCCCGAAAATACTTCTAATGAACAGTACTTTTTAAGATAAGCTAGTTTTGAAACATGAGAAAGAACTTTAAGTTTATTTTTCTCTTCTTTTTCAATAACGATGGTATTTGGACCAACCTGATTACCCAAACAGACAACAATAATAATACACAATTAATTTCACCTACAACAACAAAAACAATAATACATTTAGTTTAATCTCCCAAGCAAGATATGAAAATAATGATGTGTATGTAATTTTACACCTATTTATGAAAGATATAGATGCTATTTTCAAAAGATCTACACCTAATACTTATCAAAAGCATATAGGTAGAGCACACATACTTGGACCAACCCACACATTTATTATTTTTTGAGTATTTATTCCCATTTATCAGTATAAACATTGAATAAATATACATCAAATTTAGCTAAAATGAAATTAAAATTACCCAAATGGACGTTTGTACCACTTCTTTAAACCCAATGAGCTTTGGACCACATCTTTAAAGTTTAAATCAAAAGAAACTCAAATGTTTTTTTTTTTTAATTTTCTGCATGCCACTTGTTGCCTAGTCAAAAAGAAAGTTAAAAGGGTACATTTATAATATGTTAAGGAGCAACGTGCTTAATATAGCTAGCTAGATAGATTATTTTGGGACAGATTCAAATTTAGTCGAGTCTCAGTACAAATATCGTATTGAATAAAAAAATTAAAAAAGAAACTAGATAACCTCTATAAGCTTTATGTTTCACTTGATATATGTATGGGAAAAAGGCCGAAAATACTCCTAAATCATTTAGAATAGGTCAACTTTATTCTCCGTTAGGTTTTTGGATTACAATTGTCCTTGCAATTAGCTAGCTAACTAAGAAATGCGCTCCAAGTATTTAAATAGCTCAAAAATATTTTTTCTTCTAACGATTGCTCTTACACGAGAAAATTGGACATTTTAATTGCTTTAAGGCCTGTTTTATATACATTTATATTTTTTAGAAAATCTTAATAGCTTAATTGATTGTCTATCTGAATTTTACTTTGTTGGTGAGTGTTCGATTCCCCACTTTGTAATTAATTCATTTCTCAATCTCCCTTCCCTTACCCCATTATTTTAAAAAAATTAAAAATATAAACATATAAAAATTAGAAATGTGAACACTACTTAAACCTAAAAATGTAAACAAGCACATGTTTTATTTCTTCAATTTCAGTCCACGACCACAGCATTACTGGTTGAGTGATTTTAATACATTCATTGTTGGCAGAAAGAAACAAAGCAATTCGATAGCACACTATAATATGCTTAAAAATTTATTCGTATCGAGTGTTTATATTGAATTAATAGATATAAATATATGTGTTGAAGAGAAATATATTATATTAGTGAGGGATGAAACTTCTGAATTTTTATATGGTTTGGACATATTCATCTTCGTTTGAACTAGTTTTTGAGATGTGAGTTAGACTCAAAATATACTTGATATGCAGATATTATCAGAGTCATGTCCATCCGCTTTGACACCCAGAATAATTGAGGAAGGATGAAATACCCCCGATTCGTGAATGTGCACGCTTCAATTTTGAAAAAGGCCTGGGCATGGGGGAAGGGGGTAGGAGGTTGTAGAGAAATGAGATTTCTGCCACCAATATGTAATTCATACCATGTGAACTCATGAATGGACTCATAAAGTCAATACCCCACTGTCACATCCTTTTTTTCGACTCCAAAAAAGATATGTATTTTAAGATTTGAAAGGTTTTTTTATTAAAGTGACAAAATGAAGATTGGTTCCGAAAAAAGATTGTTTTTACATTCAAAATCAGAGTCGCTACTTGGCATAATCTGGTGTGCCAAGTCACCATTGGAAAATCCTTTTCGAAACCATTTGACTCTTTAAACCGGTTTACGAACAGAGATTCCGGCTAAGGAATTCTGTTGACCGAGGGGAAGGTGTTAGGCACCCCTCAATCCCGTGGTTCGACCACGGTCGCTTGGTGGAGCGTATCGGCTAATTTGACATTACAAATGTACAAACCACATAAACACACAAAACAAGCAAACAAATAAATCACACAAAATTCAAAACAAACAAAAATAATGTTCAGTCCAAATTATACAATCCAAAATAAAAGAGGTGCTGAAATATAAAACCTATTCTATTCTAAACTAATCCTAAACTAAACTCCACCCGACGTTCTGGGCCTTGATCACGAGCCTCCTTTGCGTACATGCTACTTCAGGGCATTCCCCGGATAAATCAATACAAATCCTTCGGGTCATTCCCCGGCCAAATGAGTACAATTTAAACTTTTCGTGCAATAAAGTAGAAAGTACCATTCACGCACATATTCAAACACTCCAATAAATCGTTATTCCTAAATTTGCCTAACCGGCCTACGTTTGCCTACCAAGTTCAACATATCACAATTCTATCATGTTTAACATTATCAATACATCAAAATTAATCAATATTCATTTTCCTCCATTTTTAATCCCTACCTTAATTCATTTTTAACCACGTGATTAACCCATTTCAATACACAATCCACCAATCGAGAATAACAAAAATTCACCAATCATGCTTAGAACATCACACACCCAAATGTCACCAACAGTTCACATCAACAAACAAACCACGGTATCGAATCACACGCAATCACAATCACATAAGAATTAAATAAAAGAGAAGAAAGAATTGGACCTTAAATTTGAAGCTTTCAAACTCAATGTTATTCGAATAAAGAGAGTCCGCACCCGGAAACCTCGAGCCGAACCTTAACACCAACAATCCAACTCGACAAATAATGACCCATTCACCGTCACTTTTCACGCCGTCACTGTTCACCGGTCACTGTTCACCGGTCACTGTTCACCGGTTACTGTTCACCGGTTATTTTTTTTCCGTTGTTGTTCTTGTTCTTGTGAGGAAGATTATTTGGTGATTCTTGTTATTGTGGAGAAGATGATGATCAAAGAATGAGCCCCTTTTCCTCTTAGAATTTTTCTTTTATAATGGGCATGGATTTGTTATGATGTGAGAATTTTGGTGGGTCCCCCATATATTCTTTCTTTATGGACAAGAAAAAGGAGGGGGGGATCATATGGGTAGTTAGGGTAGGTGGAAGCTTTTGATTGGGTAGGTTGTTAGGATAAGATAAATTAGTTAGAGGTATTTTTTTTGTTTATTTTTGCATTTTTGTGGGATATAATTACATGGGGTTGGACACATGGTAAGATGAACTAAAAATGAATAAAATTAGACTTCGGGAGGTAAAAAATTAGGTGTCTACATCATGCCTCCTTTGAATGTAAACACAAAGTATTTTCAGACAAAGAAGTAGACATCGAGACCAAATTTTGACCCGACCATTATTCAAAGAAAGAAACAGAAGAAAGAAGGACAACCGGCTCTTGACTTAAGACATCCTACCTACCCAAGTTATGAGAGAATCAAGTCACGGGTATTTCAAAGGCAAAGCAAATACTAAAATAATAAGATTCTTAGTTTTAAAACTAAATAAGATTCTTGTTATTTTTTTTCTTTCATAACTGCACTAAAATACATGGGGTTTGAATCACCTAGTTTATACACAAAGTCCTGAATTTTTATCGTAACATGCTCTCTTCAATATTGCTCCACTTCTCAATAATAGTCAGTACATCATTCTCTTTCAAGGCCATACTATCAGAGTATTGAGTTGATAAACTATATTGTATCACTTGCAACCTATCTCTGAAGCAAAAAACCCTCTTAGAATCACCCCTATAGTGTGTGTTATTCAGTAGTTTCAAGTGCGATTTTAGCATCATCAGATTCTGCCATAAATTTTAAGTTATGTCACATGGACAAGAGTTGATACTGCCTTAGTCTGTAATGATTTGGTAGATGACCTATAACTCTTGCCCCAGAGGCAAGAATGAGACAGTTATGCACCATGGGCAAGAGTTGACACTGTCATAGTCTGTAATGATTTGACAGTTGACCTATAACTCTTGCCCTAGAGGCAAGACTTTTCAGTTATGCCCCATGGGCAATAGTTGACTATGGCTTACTATTTAATGATTTTACTTGTCGAAGATATATATTCTAAATTAAATTGTTACTAATATTTTGTTGTTTCATTTTTCACAAGGGTTGTGCTTGGAATGAATGAAAAAGAAATGAGTATTGAGCAATACAATATGGGATAATCAATTGAAATTATTGATATAAATAACTAGTTACAGGTTATCGAACCAATATTAGAGGCTGCAATAACTGAAGAAATGGGGCGGCCATCCAAGATTAAGAGGGTACGACAAAAAAAGAAGAGGATACTTGATGTCGAGACTACTCTCTTGAGACACAATGCCTCTTTGAATGAGGTAAATGTCAAGTCGATCTTCATTGACAAGCAAAATATGATGACGTGCATGTCAAACATTGTAATTATATACAAAATATAATTTAAGGTTATCAAATCAAGCACAACAAGATATTCACTGCGTGTGGGGATTTCATTCCTTGAAGATTGTCGATTCTTTTCTCTTTCAGGTTACTACATATGAAAAAGCTCATAGTTTCTCGATTGATTTCATAACGTCCGACCACAGGAATGCAACATCAAAGGTCATATGTTACTACATACTAGAGCTTGTGCGTGACTCTAGTAATGTAATCACACCAACCTTCGTGGTAGATGAAACGAGAAGAAAATACGGAATAATCATATCCTACAACAAAGGATGGCGAGCGATACAACATGCCTATACGGTGATAAGAGGAACCGCGGAAGAGAACTACAACAGGTTGCCATCGTATCTTCATATGATGAAAGAAAATAACCCAGGTACGTACACAAACATAAAGAGAGATGATGAGAATAGGTACAAATTCTATACTGTTTAAATTGAAAGCTTTTGCCCAAGAGAAAAATGTTAATTCTTCAATTGCACTGATTAAATTATTAACATATATGCAACTCTTGCCTCATGGGCAAGACTTAGTTTAGAAAATTATTGTACAAATGCTATACTGTTGGAATTGAAAACTTTTGCCCCTTGGGCAAAAGATTATTCTTTAATTACACTGATTAGATTATTAACACATATGCAACTCTTGCCTCATGGGCAAGACTTAGTCTAGAAAATTGTTAAAACTGAATTTTTTTACCCAAGAGGCAAAAGTTTATTCTTTAATTGCACTGATTAGATTATTAACATATATGCAACTCTTGCCTCATAGGAAAGACTTAGTTTAGAACATTGTTAAAATTGAAATTTTTTGCCCACGAAGCAACAATTTATTCTTTAATTGCATTGGTTAGATTATTAACATATATGCAACTCTTGCCTCATGGGCAAGACTTAGTTTAGAAAATTATTGTACAAATGCTATACTGTTGAAATTAAAATTTTTTGCCCAAGAGACAAAACTTTATTCTATAATTGCACTGATTAAATTATTAACATATATGCAACTCTTGCCTTATGGGCAAGGCTTAGTTTAGAAAATTGTTGTACAAATGCTATACTGTTGAAATTAAAAACTTTTTCCTCTTGAGGAAAAAGTTTATTCTTTAATTGCACTGATTAGATTATTAACATATATGCAAATCTTGCCTCATGGGCAAGACTTAGTTTAGAAAATTATTGAAATTGAAAACTTTTTCCCAAAAGGCAAAAGTTTATCCTTTATTTGCACTGATTAGATTATTAACATAGATGAAACTCTTGACTCATGGGCAAGACTTAGTTTAGAAAATTATTGTATAAATGCTATACTGTTGAAGTTGAAAACTTTTGCCCAAGAGGCAAAAGTTTATTCTTTAATTGCACTGATTAGATTATTAACATATATGCAACTCTTGCCTCATGGGCAAGACTTAGTTTAGAAAATTGTTGTACTCTGATTATAAACATCAAATGCAAATTGTTACTAATATTCATTTGCTCAACACAGGTTTCAATATGTTTTTCACTGCTATTGATACACCACTTTCAAAGAAAGTTCCGTAAACTGATTCAATTGTGCCACCACCAATCAAAGACTCCTTGTCTAGCAAGGCTTTTGTGCCAGCCTCCCAGTCCTCATATTTTGAAGGCAAAGTTTTGCTGAAAAGAACCAACTTTCCTATAATGACATTTGAATCTGTTGAAGCAAATGACGTGCTCTCTACAACGAATGCTTTATCTTCTCTCCTCCTTCTCCGTCGAGCCTTCATATTGATGATGGTTATCAAATAAATGCCTGAAAGGATTACTGCAGCAACGACTATAGCAACAATAGCCAAGGGACTCAATTTTGGTTTCTTTTTTGCAAAAGTAGTGCCATCGATAGAACATGAAACTTCTAAAGGATCACCACACAGATCAGTATTATGAAAAAACGCTGAGGGTCCAAACTTCTGGATTCTCTCAATTGAGGGAATAGCATCAGATAGAAGGTTGTAAGATCAATTAAAATGAGTTAAATTTTGCAAAATCATAAGGGCAACAAGGATTGATCCAGACAATGTATTTTGTGATAAATTCAAAAAATGCAAGTTAGACAAATTTCCAATGGTTGATAGAATACTGCCATTCAATTGGTTATGATGTAAGTCAAGATATACAAGGTTTGACAAGTTGTACAGGTTTTGTGGTATTTCTCCTTGTAAAATATTCTCAGATAGATTCCTGCAGTAAATATTAGACTCTTCAAAATTCCAGTTCAAAGCAATGATGAAATTAAATAAACTAAATTGAAATTGTACTAAACTCACAGTTGAAGAAGAAGCTTGCAGTTGCTAATCTCCTGCGGGATTTCACCAAATAGGGTGAGATAGACTGACAGAGAATTCTTCAGACATTGATGTAAAATAAATGTTAGTGATAAACTGAATTTAGTAGAAACTTACATCAACAATGATGTCAATTAAGTTTGAAGGCAAAAGTCTCTAAGAATCAGAATCAACATCCACTGAGAAACGCTCTATTTCTTCATCAGAAGCAACATCCATTTTTTTTTGTTAATGGAGATTGACGATTTGAGTGAAATCGGCTGAAGAGAAACAGTATTTGAAAAATGAGAAAAAAAAGATAACAACGAGAATCAATATCTGAAAAAAAAGAGAAATAAGAAAAACTCTAAATAAAGGTTAAAGACAAATTAATTAAAAAAATAAAATGAAGAAATAGATAATGGTTGAGAAAAAAGAAAAAGAGAAAAAAAATAAAGGTTGAAATAAATAAATTAAAATATGAAAATAAAGTTAAAGGAAAAAATAAAAATTGAAAATAATAAAAAACAGATTAATAAATTTAAAGGAAAAAATAAAAAAGTGAAAAAAAGTAGACTAATAAAAGTAAAGGAAAAATAAAAAAGTGAAAATAATAAAAAATAAAATTTGAGAGATAAATGAGTATGGAAAGTTTAAAAATATATTTGAGGTGTAGAGGGGCAAAATAGTACTTTTAGTATATTAAAAAGTAAGGAAGACTATTCTTCAAAGACATTCTTATTTAAGGTCAAATATCTAAAGCCATCCATATTTGGGTTTATGGGATGCAATTTCCTCATCCGAAATCGAGAGGGCGTCATGCGGAAGCTATTAGTTGCAAACCATTATGGTGACAATTCAGAAGACACATAAAACAATACTAAAAAGCTTAATATTATTCTATTATTTGGCCCATTGACCTACATATAAAATCTACTATTAAAAACATAAAAATTAATGAGAGAGAAAATCTCCCCCTAAACAAAGACTTTTTAAAGACTACATTGTGAATGCTATTATGTTATGATATGAGAAGGGGGTCATCTATTTACAGAGTTCCAAAACCTTTCCTCTAAGAAAGAGGTTAGCCAAATATGAAATTTTTTTATATTTTTCTTTCAGGAAAAGTAAAAGTATTTATGGTTACTTTTATTTCCCTTACAAGAAAAAGTAAAAACTTAATTTTGATAAAGAAAATAGGAAAAAACCCTAACAGAAACATAGTGCATCGAATTACCTTCTTTTAATGCTCAATGGAACAATACAATGTAGATGACATGAGTAGTGTACATACGATTTATACAAGTGAATTCAATCTATTATCACAATTTTGTTTGCAAGTGAGTTTAATAGGTGAATTTGTAATGGTTATAAATTGACTTTTAGTTTGTATTATTTTCTTTTTGTATATAAGCATATTTTAAAGAAATTTAGCAAAGGGGGTGGGGAGGGGGGGGGGGGGGAGTTCAAGCAGCCTTTGCATCAATGATGTTTGGAAGCATAAATCACTCCACCAAGTTAACATTCAACGTATATACAAGCACATATATATCAACCATATATGAAGCATATACTATATTATTTTGGTATACAATTTTCACATCCTAACATCATAAAGGAATGTTGTCAAGTTATCCATAGCTTTACAACTAGCCACTTTGCCCATTGTCATCTCATTTAGCCTATCAATTCTTTGACTCATTCCATCATCCTCCATGACCTTTCTCAATCCTCCTTCCAAATCTTTCACTCCAAAACCATCAATTCTGACACCAATTCGCCATTTCTGAACAATGTAAGCGCAATTTACAAATTGATCACCTGCGATCGGATAGCACAAAAGTCGTTTATTGGATTGTATGGCTTCCATCGTCGAGTTCCATCCACAGTGTGTCAGATAACACCCCACAGCTTCATGTTGTAACACATCCATTTGTGGTGCCCATGACACAATCTTCCCTTGTTTTGAAATTCTCTCCAAATAGCCCTTTTGCAAACCTTGTCTCCATGAAGGCCCAAGTACCCAAATAAAAGGCCTTTTTGTTGCTTCAAGTGCCAACGCCAAACTATTCACTTTTGCTTCACCAATTGGACTCACCCAACTCCCAAAAGAAATATACAAAACTGAATTAACAACTTGTTTATCTAGCCAATTCATGCAACTAAAATCTTCCTCCCAAAAACATGAATTCTTGATTGTTACATGAGTGTTCAATGGTCCAATTGGGAGAATTTGAGTATCAAAATTTGTTGTTATTTGATCTTTGTGACATTCATTTTGAAATGTGTTTATGAGTAACCACTTAAGATTTCTCGTTCTTTTCATTGTCCTAGTCCAAAATTTGAATCTTGAAATTCTTGCATTTGAATTTCCAATCAGCCATGGTAAATCTTGTGAGCTTATTGTAGGTTGACCAAGTGAGACGCCTATTGGACCATTGTGCAATGGACAACCTGTGAGATTGTCAATTGTTATTAATCATAGGTTTAATTATTTCACAATTAAAATAGATTATAATTATATTGAATGTTCTAAACCACACAATTTTGATTAGGAAAAAGGTCCAATTTTCCCCTCAACATTTGAAATTACTCAATTTTGTCGTCTATTAAACTTTTGCCAGTTCATACTTTTGATTATGAACGCTATATGCTCATTCGAGGAAAAGAAAATCTAAATTTATCTTTTAACTTTTGATTATAATCTAAAATTATCCTCAAATTAGAATTCTGTTTTGTGTCGATCGTAAAAATGTAGACCAACTTATTATTTTTTTTTTAAAAAAAGATAAAATTGAACAATTTGAGGCAGTAAAATAGAAAATTTGACCTTTTTAGTAAAAAAAAAATGATTGTCCCATATTTTTAATTACTTTATTGGTTAAAAACACGTGGAATAATGGCTGCATGAATTTCTCAATTGTTTTTTTTGTGTGTTAGTTATAATCATTAGTCTCTTTCAAGTAGTTAAGTTAATCAACTAGCCACCTATCAAATCAAAAAAGAAAAATAATGGTGCATGTGTACATTATAATTTGTTGGGGTAGGGGTTCCATGTTCCATGTGACTAAACAAATTACCATAAATTCATGTCAATTTCCAAGTGGAAAAAATAATAGGACTTCAAAAATAGATTTAATATGAAAGCTTTATGAAATGAGTAGTCTTCAACAGATTCATTTGATTAAAAAAGGGATAGATTACCTATTATGGTTGACTTTAATATGACATTATATTAGAATGAGAGAAGTTGACTTATATCTGTTTTCACGTTTAATCAGACAAGTTTGAGGCTTTAGAAGAATGAAAAAAAAAGTCCTAACAGTGAATGCTTCTTCATTTGATGTCTTATGCAGCACAATAAGTTCAAATTAGTTTGAGTAACAAAGAGGGCATCAGATACAGGTGGAAAACTAATAAAAGAGAAAAAACTATATCTTCTAATTAAAGATTACTTAACGACAGTGGTGAAGCCAGAATTTCCATTGAGGCGGTTTAAAAGTGCACACATGAACTAGCTGAAGGGGGGTTCAACATCTACTATATATACATGAAAATTAATTTAACCATGTATAAATAGTGTAATTTTCCGTCCAAGAAGGTTCGGATGACCCCTCATTGTATGCTAGCTCCGCCCCTGCTTAACGATTGTAATAAGATGAATATATTCTTTTCACGTGTAATATAAGTCTTGGGTTTGAATCGATAAAGTTCTCAGTAGAAATTAGGCAGAACTTCTTTTAATAACATGAATTTAAATTAGACTGGATCACGTAACGGTCAGTAGATACTTATATGCATAATGAAGCATAAAAGAAAAAAAAAACTTGAATGCATAATTAAGCATGTTTGTCTATATGAATTTCAATATTACCTGTTTTTGAGATGATTCCGGCATGTAACATTTGTGGAATTGAATCAATCAATTTATAAGTAGCCAACATGGCTGGCCAAAATCCAGCAACTTGAATGCCACACTTATTGGCAACTTCAACAGCCCATGAAGCAAGCAAATCAACAATCAAACACACAATTTCATCTTCTTGATCTCGAATTAGCCTTTCGAATTGACATGGCATGAAATTCTCCATGGCATTTTCTATCGCGAAGAAATCGCGTGATCTGGAAGTTATTAGTCCATCTTGATCTAGCCCATCTGATATTGACATGATGGAAATATTCACATGATCTAATTTAGAGTCAATTTTGATGAAATTTGGAATTATGACTATTGGATTAAGGCCATGATTAACTAGTAATGAAGCTAGTTTAAGCATTGGTGTTACATGACCTTGCGCTGGATATGGAACTAGAAGTACTTTAGTCTTTTTTGTGTGCTTCATGGTTTCTCTTTCTATTTTTTGGTTTATAACTCTTCAAGGGACTCACTATTCAAGTCATAATATATAGAGAGGAATATTGAATGCTTTCTTGTTTTTTTGGGTGGTTGGGCGGTGGACTAATGAGGGGGAGATAGTTAGAATTGAATACCTTTCGTTAGAAAATTACGTCATGCAAATTGGATAAGATCATTATCTTTATATAAGGATTGTTGGATCTTCTTGAAGAGTAATTAGAGTTTTAAGCTTATGAGTGTTAAGTTATAAAATAAAAAGGTTATTAAATTAATTTTTAAATACAAATATAAGATATGAGTTAAATTTACTAGGTCCGCCCTGGGGTGGATCCGAAAGTAAGCTTACTTGTTCACAGAAATTGGAAAAAAGCGTAAATACCCCTCTGAACTTGTTGTCACAATTTATTTTAGCACTTTAATTTTGCATGCAATTATTTACCCCCTAAACAATTTTTGCGTGAACTATATTACCTCCTTAATGGCTGAAGTGGCAAAAAATGCCGTTAAGAGGGGGGGGGGGGTTTCTTACTCCCTAAACAACTTTCGCGTGAATTGAATTTCCGTGAGGGAAATAGTTTCTGAATTTCAATAGCTTTTGCTTATATCTTGTATTTATTACATAACTATAAACGCCATTAATATTATAAATTAATTTGACATTTTATTGTAGAAATCTATAAAATCTAAATTCTAAAATCTGCCTCTCCTTTTGCAGAAATTGTAAGCAGAATGCTAGCTCCACCTATAATATAAGTTTAATAGGTTAAATAAATTTCTAACTCCGTTACTGATTGGATTTGAAGTGAACTCTTGTAAGTGGCTTACGCAATTGGATTTCCCTTTTGCATGTGACAACTTGTTTACAAAGAGGAGAGCTTAAACTAACATTAGAGTATCGATTAATTATTGATAAATATGATGATTATAGAAAAAAGGTTGGTATTAGGCATAGAGGCACTAAAAGGGTTAATAATGATATTATTCATAATAGTGATGTCATGTTTGGCCAAATTTCTGCTAAGCAAGAAATATTTATTTTATTTGAGGTGTTTGATTTCTTTTTTTAGGAAAATTAACTAGTAAGTGCTTTTTAAGTAGTTATAAAAGTTGCTTTTTTAGAAATTGAAATAAAATTTTAAAAATTTAGCCAAGCGATACTCTATATTGGTAAAAGTATTTTTCAGATTAATGAATTAAACATAAATTATTGTTCTTCAAAAATATTTCCCCGAAAATACTTCTAATGAACAGTACTTTTTAAGATAAGCTAGTTTTGAAACATGAGAAAGAACTTTAAGTTTATTTTTCTCTTCTTTTTCAATAACGATGGTATTTGGACCAACCTGATTACCCAAACAGACAACAATAATAATACACAATTAATTTCACCTACAACAACAAAAACAATAATACATTTAGTTTAATCTCCCAAGCAAGATATGAAAATAATGATGTGTATGTAATTTTACACCTATTTATGAAAGATATAGATGCTATTTTCAAAAGATCTACACCTAATACTTATCAAAAGCATATAGGTAGAGCACACATACTTGGACCAACCCACACATTTATTATTTTTTGAGTATTTATTCCCATTTATCAGTATAAACATTGAATAAATATACATCAAATTTAGCTAAAATGAAATTAAAATTACCCAAATGGACGTTTGTACCACTTCTTTAAACCCAATGAGCTTTGGACCACATCTTTAAAGTTTAAATCAAAAGAAACTCAAATGTTTTTTTTTTTTTAATTTTCTGCATGCCACTTGTTGCCTAGTCAAAAAGAAAGTTAAAAGGGTACATTTATAATATGTTAAGGAGCAACGTGCGTAATATAGCTAGCTAGATAGATTATTTTGGGACAGATTCAAATTTAGTCGAGTCTCAGTACAAATATCGTATTGAATAAAAAAATTAAAAAAGAAACTAGATAACCTCTATAAGCTTTATGTTTCACTTGATATATGTATGGGAAAAAGGCCGAAAATACTCCTAAATCATTTAGAATAGGTCAACTTTATTCTCCGTTAGGTTTTTGGATTACAATTGTCCTTGCAATTAGCTAGCTAACTAAGAAATGCGCTCCAAGTATTTAAATAGCTCAAAAATATTTTTTCTTCTAACGATTGCTCTTACACGAGAAAATTGGACATTTTAATTGCTTTAAGGCCTGTTTTATATACATTTATATTTTTTAGAAAATCTTAATAGCTTAATTGATTGTCTATCTGAATTTTACTTTGTTGGTGAGTGTTCGATTCCCCACTTTGTAATTAATTCATTTCTCAATCTCCCTTCCCTTACCCCATTTTTTTAAAAAAATTAAAAATATAAACATATAAAAATTAGAAATGTGAACACTACTTAAACCTAAAAATGTAAACAAGCACATGTTTTATTTCTTCAATTTCAGTCCACGACCACAGCATTACTGGTTGAGTGATTTTAATACATTCATTGTTGGCAGAAAGAAACAAAGCAATTCGATAGCACACTATAATATGCTTAAAAATTTATTCGTATCGAGTGTTTATATTGAATTAATAGATATAAATATATGTGTTGAAGAGAAATATATTATATTAGTGAGGGATGAAACTTCTGAATTTTTATATGGTTTGGACATATTCATCTTCGTTTGAACTAGTTTTTGAGATGTGAGTTAGACTCAAAATATACTTGATATGCAGATATTATCAGAGTCATGTCCATCCGCTTTGACACCCAGAATAATTGAGGAAGGATGAAATACCCCCGATTCGTGAATGTGCACGCTTCAATTTTGAAAAAGGCCTGGGCATGGGGGAAGGGGGTAGGAGGTTGAAGAGAAATGAGATTTCTGCCACCAATATGTAATTCATACCATGTGAACTCATGAATGGACTCATAAAGTCAATACCCCACTGTCACATCCTTTTTTTCGACTCCAAAAAAGATATGTATTTTAAGATTTGAAAGGTTTTTTTATTAAAGTGACAAAATGAAGATTGGTTCCGAAAAAAGATTGTTTTTACATTCAAAATCAGAGTCGCTACTTGGCATAATCTGGTGTGCCAAGTCACCATTGGAAAATCCTTTTCGAAACCATTTGACTCTTTAAACCGGTTTACGAACAGAGATTCCGGCTAAGGAATTCTGTTGACCGAGGGGAAGGTGTTAGGCACCCCTCAATCCCGTGGTTCGACCATGGTCGCTTGGTGGAGCGTATCGGCTAATTTGACATTACAAATGTACAAACCACATAAACACACAAAACAAGCAAACAAATAAATCACACAAAATTCAAAACAAACAAAAATAATGTTCAGTCCAAATTATACAATCCAAAATAAAAGAGGTGCTGAAATATAAAACCTATTCTATTCTAAACTAATCCTAAACTAAACTCCACCCGACGTTCTGGTCCTTGATCACGAGCCTCCTTTGCGTACATGCTACTTCAGGGCATTCCCCGGATAAATCAATACAAATCCTTCGGGTCATTCCCCGGCCAAATGAGTACAATTTAAACTTTTCATGCAATAAAGTAGAAAGTACCATTCACGCACATATTCAAACACTCCAATAAATCGTTATTCCTAAATTTGCCTAACCGGCCTACGTTTGCCTACCAAGTTCAACATATCACAATTCTATCATGTTTAACATTATCAATACATCAAAATTAATCAATATTCATTTTCCTCCATTTTTAATCCCTACCTTAATTCATTTTTAACCACGTGATTAACCCATTTCAATACACAATCCACCAATCGAGAATAACAAAAATTCACCAATCATGCTTAGCACATCACACACCCAAATGTCACCAACAGTTCACATCAACAAACAAACCACGGTATCGAATCACACGCAATCACAATCACATAAGAATTAAATAAAAGAGAAGAAAGAATTGGACCTTAAATTTGAAGCTTTCAAACTCAATGTTATTCGAATAAAGAGAGTCCGCACCCGGAAACCTCGAGCCGAACCTTAACACCAACAATCCAACTCGACAAATAATGACCCATTCACCGTCACTTTTCACGCCGTCACTGTTCACCGGTCACTGTTCACCGGTTACTGTTCACCGGTTATTTTTTTTCCGTTGTTGTTCTTGTTCTTGTGAGGAAGATTATTTGGTGATTCTTGTTATTGTGGAGAAGATGATGATCAAAGAATGAGCCCCTTTTCCTCTTAGAATTTTTCTTTTATAATGGGCATGGATTTGTTATGATGTGAGAATTTTGGTGGGTCCCCCATATATTCTTTCTTTATGGACAAGAAAAAGGAGGGGGGGATCATATGGGTAGTTAGGGTAGGTGGAAGCTTTTGATTGGGTAGGTTGTTAGGATAAGATAAATTAGTTAGAGGTATTTTTTTTGTTTATTTTTGCATTTTTGTGGGATATAATTACATGGGGTTGGACACATGGTAAGATGAACTAAAAATGAATAAAATTAGACTTCGGGAGGTAAAAAATTAGGTGTCTACATCATGCCTCTTTTGAATGTAAACACAAAGTATTTTCAGACAAAGAAGTAGACATCGAGACCAAATTTTGACCCGACCATTATTCAAAGAAAGAAACAGAAGAAAGAAGGACAACCGGCTCTTGACTTAAGACATCCTACCTACCCAAGTTATGAGAGAATCAAGTCACGGGTATTTCAAAGGCAAAGCAAATACTAAAATAATAAGATTCTTAGTTTTAAAACTAAATAAGATTCTTGTTATTTTTTTTCTTTCATAACTGCACTAAAATACATGGGGTTTGAATCACCTAGTTTATACACAAAGTCCTGAATTTTTATCGTAACATGCTCTCTTCAATATTGCTCCACTTCTCAATAATAGTCAGTACATCATTCTCTTTCAAGGCCATACTATCAGAGTATTGAGTTGATAAACTATATTGTATCACTTGCAACCTATCTCTGAAGCAAAAAACCCTCTTAGAATCACCCCTATAGTGTGTGTTATTCAGTAGTTTCAAGTGCGATTTTAGCATCATCAGATTCTGCCATAAATTTTAAGTTATGTCACATGGACAAGAGTTGATACTGCCTTAGTCTGTAATGATTTGGTAGATGACCTATAACTCTTGCCCCAGAGGCAAGAATGAGACAGTTATGCACCATGGGCAAGAGTTGACACTGTCATAGTCTGTAATGATTTGACAGTTGACCTATAACTCTTGCCCTAGAGGCAAGACTTTTCAGTTATGCCCCATGGGCAATAGTTGACTATGGCTTACTATTTAATGAATTTACTTGTCGGAGATATATATTCTAAATTAAATTGTTACTAATATTTTGTTGTTTCATTTTTCACAAGGGTTGTGCTTGGAATGAATGAAAAAGAAATGAGTATTGAGCAATACAATATGGGATAATCAATTGAAATTATTGATATAAATAACTAGTTACAGGTTATCGAACCAATATTAGAGGCTGCAATAACTGAAGAAATGGGGCGGCCATCCAAGATTAAGAGGGTACGACAAAAAAAGAAGAGGATACTTGATGTCGAGACTACTCTCTTGAGACACAATGCCTCTTTGAATGAGGTAAATGTCAAATCGATCTTCATTGACAAGCAAAATATGATGACGTGCATGTCAAACATTGTAATTATATACAAAATATAATTTAAGGTTATCAAATCAAGCACAACAAGATATTCACTGCGTGTGGGGATTTCATTCCTTGAAGATTGTCGATTCTTTTCTCTTTCAGGTTACTACATATGAAAAAGCTCATAGTTGCTCGATTGATTTCATAACGTCCGACCACAGGAATGCAACATCAAAGGTCATATGTTACTACATACTAGAGCTTGTGCGTGACTCTAGTAATGTAATCACACCAAACTTCGTGGTAGATGAAACGAGAAGAAAATACGGAATAATCATATCCTACAACAAAGGATGGCGAGCGATACAACATGCCTATACGGTGATAAGAGGAACCGCGGAAGAGAACTACAACAGGTTGCCATCGTATCTTCATATGATGAAAGAAAATAACCCAGGTACGTACACAAACATAAAGAGAGATGATGAGAATAGGTACAAATTCTATACTGTTTAAATTGAAAGCTTTTGCCCAAGAGAAAAATGTTAATTCTTCAATTGCACTGATTAAATTATTAACATATATGCAACTCTTGCCTCATGGGCAAGACTTAGTTTAGAAAATTATTGTACAAATGCTATACTGTTGGAATTGAAAACTTTTGCCCCTTGGGCAAAAGATTATTCTTTAATTACACTGATTAGATTATTAACACATATGCAACTCTTGCCTCATGGGCAAGACTTAGTCTAGAAAATTGTTAAAACTGAATTTTTTTACCCAAGAGGCAAAAGTTTATTCTTTAATTGCACTGATTAGATTATTAACATATATGCAACTCTTGCCTCATAGGAAAGACTTAGTTTAGAACATTGTTAAAATTGAAATTTTTTGCCCACGAAGCAACAATTTATTCTTTAATTGCATTGGTTAGATTATTAACATATATGCAACTCTTGCCTCATGGGCAAGACTTAGTTTAGAAAATTATTGTACAAATGCTATACTGTTGAAATTAAAATTTTTTGCCCAAGAGACAAAACTTTATTCTATAATTGCACTGATTAAATTATTAACATATATGCAACTCTTGCCTTATGGGCAAGGCTTAGTTTAGAAAATTGTTGTACAAATGCTATACTGTTGAAATTAAAAACTTTTTCCTCTTGAGGAAAAAGTTTATTCTTTAATTGCACTGATTAGATTATTAACATATATGCAAATCTTGCCTCATGGGCAAGACTTAGTTTAGAAAATTATTGAAATTGAAAACTTTTTCCCAAAAGGCAAAAGTTTATCCTTTATTTGCACTGATTAGATTATTAACATAGATGAAACTCTTGACTCATGGGCAAGACTTAGTTTAGAAAATTATTGTATAAATGCTATACTGTTGAAGTTGAAAACTTTTGCCCAAGAGGCAAAAGTTTATTCTTTAATTGCACTGATTAGATTATTAACATATATGCAACTCTTGCCTCATGGGCAAGACTTAGTTTAGAAAATTGTTGTACTCTGATTATAAACATCAAATGCAAATTGTTACTAATATTCATTTGCTCAACACAGGTTTCAATATGTTTTTCACTGCTATTGATACACCAGTTTCAAAGAAAGTTCCGTAAACTGATTCAATTGTGTCACCACCAATCAAAGACTCCTTGTCTAGCAAGGCTTTTGTGCCAGCCTCCCAGTCCTCATATTTTGAAGGCAAAGTTTTGCTGAAAAGAACCAACTTTCCTATAATGACATTTGAATCTGTTGAAGCAAATGACGTGCTCTCTACAACGAATGCTTTATCTTCTCTCCTCCTTCTCCGTCGAGCCTTCATATTGATGATGGTTATCAAATAAATGCCTGAAAGGATTACTGCAGCAACGACTATAGCAACAATAGCCAAGGGACTCAATTTTGGTTTCTTTTTTGCAAAAGTAGTGCCATCGATAGAACATGAAACTTCTAAAGGATCACCACACAGATCAGTATTATGAAAAAACGCTGAGGGTCCAAACTTCTGGATTCTCTCAATTGAGGGAATAGCATCAGATAGAAGGTTGTAAGATCAATTAAAATGAGTTAAATTTTGCAAAATCATAAGGGCAACAAGGATTGATCCAGACAATGTATTTTGTGATAAATTCAAAAAATGCAAGTTAGACAAATTTCCAATGGTTGATAGAATACTGCCATTCAATTGGTTATGATGTAAGTCAAGATATACAAGGTTTGACAAGTTGTACAGGTTTTGTGGTATTTCTCCTTGTAAAATATTCTCAGATAGATCCCTGCAGTAAATATTAGACTCTTCAAAATTCCAGTTCAAAGCAATGATGAAATTAAATAAACTAAATTGAAATTGTACTAAACTCACAGTTGAAGAAGAAGCTTGCAGTTGCTAATCTCCTGCGGGATTTCACCAAATAGGGTGAGATAGACTGACACAGAATTCTTCAGACATTGATGTAAAATAAATGTTAGTGATAAACTGAATTTAGTAGAAACTTACATCAACAATGATGTCAATTAAGTTTGAAGGCAAAAGTCTCTAAGAATCAGAATCAACATCCACTGAGAAACGCTCTATTTCTTCATCAGAAGCAACATCCATTTTTTTTTGTTAATGGAGATTGACGATTTGAGTGAAATCGGCTGAAGAGAAACAGTATTTGAGAAATGAGAAAAAAAAGATAACAACGAGAATCAATATCTGAAAAAAAAGAGAAATAAGAAAAACTCTAAATAAAGGTTAAAGACAAATTAATTAAAAAAATAAAATGAAGAAATAGATAATGGTTGAGAAAAAAGAAAAAGAGAAAAAAAATAAAGGTTGAAATAAATAAATTAAAATATGAAAATAAAGTTAAAGGAAAAAATAAAAATTGAAAATAATAAAAAACAGATTAATAAATTTAAAGGAAAAAATAAAAAAGTGAAAAAAAGTAGACTAATAAAAGTAAAGGAAAAATAAAAAAGTGAAAATAATAAAAAATAAAATTTGAGAGATAAATGAGTATGGAAAGTTTAAAAATATATTTGAGGTGTAGAGGGGCAAAATAGTACTTTTAGTATATTAAAAAGTAAGGAAGACTATTCTTCAAAGACATTCTTATTTAAGGTCAAATATCTAAAGCCACCCATATTTGGGTTTATGGGATGCAATTTCCTCATCCGAAATCGAGAGGGCGTCATGCGGAAGCTATTAGTTGCAAACCATTATGGTGACAATTCAGAAGACACATAAAACAATACTAAAAAGCTTAATATTATTCTATTATTTGGCCCATTGACCTACATATAAAATCTACTATTAAAAACATAAAAATTAATGAGAGAGAAAATCTCCCCCTAAACAAAGACTTTTTAAAGACTACATTGTGAATGCTATTATGTTATGATATGAGAAGGGGGTCATCTATTTACAGAGTTCCAAAACCTTTCCTCTAAGAAAGAGGTTAGCCAAATATGAAATTTTTTTATATTTTTCTTTCAGGAAAAGTAAAAGTATTTATGGTTACTTTTATTTCCCTTACAAGAAAAAGTAAAAACTTAATTTTGATAAGAAAATAGGAAAAAACCCTAACAGAAACATAGTGCATCGAATTACCTTCTTTTAATGCTCAATGGAACAATACAATGTAGATGACATGAGTAGTGTACATACGATTTATACAAGTGAATTCAATCTATTATCACAATTTTGTTTGCAAGTGAGTTTAATAGGTGAATTTGTAATGGTTATAAATTGACTTTTAGTTTGTATTATTTTCTTTTTGTATATAAGCATATTTTAAAGAAATTTAGCAAAGGGGGTGGGGAGGGGGGGGGGGGGGAGTTCAAGCAGCCTTTGCATCAATGATGTTTGGAAGCATAAATCACTCCACCAAGTTAACATTCAACGTATATACAAGCACATATATATCAACCATATATGAAGCATATACTATATTATTTTGGTATACAATTTTCACATCCTAACATCATAAAGGAATGTTGTCAAGTTATCCATAGCTTTACAACTAGCCACTTTGCCCATTGTCATCTCATTTAGCCTATCAATTCTTTGACTCATTCCATCATCCTCCATGACCTTTCTCAATCCTCCTTCCAAATCTTTCACTCCAAAACCATCAATTCTGACACCAATTCGCCATTTCTGAACAATGTAAGCGCAATTTACAAATTGATCACCTGCGATCGGATAGCACAAAAGTCGTTTATTGGATTGTATGGCTTCCATCGTTGAGTTCCATCCACAGTGTGTCAGATAACACCCCACAGCTTCATGTTGTAACACATCCATTTGTGGTGCCCATGACACAATCTTCCCTTGTTTTGAAATTCTCTCCAAATAGCCCTTTTGCAAACCTTGTCTCCATGAAGGCCCAAGTACCCAAATAAAAGGCCTTTTTGTTGCTTCAAGTGCCAACGCCAAACTATTCACTTTTGC
Source organism: Capsicum pubescens (assembly GCA_030864215.1). Taxonomy (NCBI): domain Eukaryota; kingdom Viridiplantae; phylum Streptophyta; class Magnoliopsida; order Solanales; family Solanaceae; genus Capsicum; species Capsicum pubescens. Next base: position 298,546,046 of record CM061540.1, read on the forward strand.
TTCACCAATTGGACTCACCCAACTCCCAAAAGAAATATACAAAACTGAATTAACAACTTGTTTATCTAGCCAATTCATGCAACTAAAATCTTCCTCCCAAAAACATGAATTCTTGATTGTTACATGAGTGTTCAATGGTCCAATTGGGAGAATTTGAGTATCAAAATTTGTTGTTATTTGATCTTTGTGACATTCATTTTGAAATGTGTTTATGAGTAACCACTTAAGATTTCTCGTTCTTTTCATTGTCCTAGTCCAAAATTTGAATCTTGAAATTCTTGCATTTGAATTTCCAATCAGCCATGGTAAATCTTGTGAGCTTATTGTAGGTTGACCAAGTGAGACGCCTATTGGACCATTGTGCAATGGACAACCTGTGAGATTGTCAATTGTTATTAATCATAGGTTTAATTATTTCACAATTAAAATAGATTATAATTATATTGAATGTTCTAAACCACACAATTTTGATTAGGAAAAAGGTCCAATTTTCCCCTCAACATTTGAAATTACTCAATTTTGTCGTCTATTAAACTTTTGCCAGTTCATACTTTTGATTATGAACGCTATATGCTCATTCGAGGAAAAGAAAATCTAAATTTATCTTTTAACTTTTGATTATAATCTAAAATTATCCTCAAATTAGAATTCTGTTTTGTGTCGATCGTAAAAATGTAGACCAACTTATTATTTTTTTTTTAAAAAAAGATAAAATTGAACAATTTGAGGCAGTAAAATAGAAAATTTGACCTTTTTAGTAAAAAAAAAATGATTGTCCCATATTTTTAATTACTTTATTGGTTAAAAACACGTGGAATAATGGCTGCATGAATTTCTCAATTGTTTTTTTTTTGTGTGTTAGTTATAATCATTAGTCTCTTTCAAGTAGTTAAGTTAATCAACTAGCCACCTATCAAATCAAAAAAGAAAAATAATGGTGCATGTGTACATTATAATTTGTTGGGGTAGGGGTTCCATGTTCCATGTGACTAAACAAATTACCATAAATTCATGTCAATTTCCAAGTGGAAAAAATAATAGGACTTCAAAAATAGATTTAATATGAAAGCTTTATGAAATGAGTAGTCTTCAACAGATTCATTTGATTAAAAAAGGGATAGATTACCTATTATGGTTGACTTTAATATGACATTATATTAGAATGAGAGAAGTTGACTTATATCTGTTTTCACGTTTAATCAGACAAGTTTGAGGCTTTAGAGGAATGAAAAAAAAAGTCCTAACAGTGAATGCTTCTTCATTTGATGTCTTATGCAGCACAATAAGTTCAAATTAGTTTGAGTAACAAAGAGGGCATCAGATACAGGTGGAAAACTAATAAAAGAGAAAAAACTATATCTTCTAATTAAATGTTACTTAACGACAGTGGTGAAGCCAGAATTTCCATTGAGGCGGTTTAAAAGTGCACACATGAACTAGCTGAAGGGGGGGTTCAACATCTACTATATATACATGAAAATTAATTTAACCATGTATAAATAGTGTAATTTTCCGTCCAAGAAGGTTCGGATGACCCCTCATTGTATGCTAGCTCCGCCCCTGCTTAACGATTGTAATAAGATGAATATATTCTTTTCACGTGTAATATAAGTCTTGGGTTTGAATCGATAAAGTTCTCAGTAGAAATTAGGCAGAACTTCTTTTAATAACATGAATTTAAATTAGACTGGATCACGTAACGGTCAGTAGATACTTATATGCATAATGAAGCATAAAAGAAAAAAAAAACTTGAATGCATAATTAAGCATGTTTGTCTATATGAATTTCAATATTACCTGTTTTTGAGATGATTCCGGCATGTAACATTTGTGGAATTGAATCAATCAATTTATAAGTAGCCAACATGGCTGGCCAAAATCCAGCAACTTGAATGCCACACTTATTGGCAACTTCAACAGCCCATGAAGCAAGCAAATCAACAATCAAACACACAATTTCATCTTCTTGATCTCGAATTAGCCTTTCGAATTGACATGGCATGAAATTCTCCATGGCATTTTCTATCGCGAAGAAATCGCGTGATCTAGAAGTTATTAGTCCATCTTGATCTAGCCCATCTGATATTGACATGATGGAAATATTCACATGATCTAATTTAGAGTCAATTTTGATGAAATTTGGAATTATGACTATTGGATTAAGGCCATGATTAACTAGTAATGAAGCTAGTTTAAGCATTGGTGTTACATGACCTTGCGCTGGATATGGAACTAGAAGTACTTTAGTCTTTTTTGTGTGCTTCATGGTTTCTCTTTCTATTTTTTGGTTTATAACTCTTCAAGGGACTCACTATTCAAGTCATAATATATAGAGAGGAATATTGAATGCTTTCTTGTTTTTTTGGGTGGTTGGGCGGTGGACTAATGAGGGGGAGATAGTTAGAATTGAATACCTTTCGTTAGAAAATTACGTCATGCAAATTGGATAAGATCATTATCTTTATATAAGGATTGTTGGTTCTTCTTGAAGAGTAATTAGAGTTTTAAGCTTATGAGTGTTAAGTTATAAAATAAAAAGGTTATTAAATTAATTTTTAAATACAAATATAAAATATGAGTTAAATTTACTAGGTCCGCCCTGGGGTGGATCCGAAAGTAAGCTTACTTGTTCACAGAAATTGGAAAAAAGCGTAAATACCCCTCTGAACTTGTTGTCACAATTTATTTTAGCACTTTAATTTTGCATGCAATTATTTACCCCCTAAACAATTTTTGCGTGAACTATATTACCTCCTTAATGGCTGAAGTGGCAAAAAATGCCGTTAAGAGGGGGGGGGGGGGGTTTCTTACTCCCTAAACAACTTTCGCGTGAATTGAATTTCCGTGAGGGAAATAGTTTCTGAATTTCAATAGCTTTTGCTTATATCTTGTATTTATTACATAACTATAAACGCCATTAATATTATAAATTAATTTGACATTTTATTGTAGAAATCTATAAAATCTAAATTCTAAAATCTGCCTCTCCTTTTGCAGAAATTGTAAGCAGAATGCTAGCTCCACCTATAATATAAGTTTAATAGGTTAAATAAATTTCTAACTCCGTTACTGATTGGATTTGAAGTGAACTCTTGTAAGTGGCTTACGCAATTGGATTTCCCTTTTGCATGTGACAACTTGTTTACAAAGAGGAGAGCTTAAACTAACATTAGAGTATCGATTAATTATTGATAAATATGATGATTATAGAAAAAAGGTTGGTATTAGGCATAGAGGCACTAAAAGGGTTAATAATGATATTATTCATAATAGTGATGTCATGTTTGGCCAAATTTCTGCTAAGCAAGAAATATTTATTTTATTTGAGGTGTTTGATTTCTTTTTTTAGGAAAATTAACTAGTAAGTGCTTTTTAAGTAGTTATAAAAGTTGTTTTTTTAGAAATTGAAATAAAATTTTAAAAATTTAGCCAAGCGATACTCTATATTGGTAAAAGTATTTTTCAGATTAATGAATTAAACATAAATTATTGTTCTTCAAAAATATTTCCCCGAAAATACTTCTAATGAACAGTACTTTTTAAGATAAGCTAGTTTTGAAACATGAGAAAGAACTTTAAGTTTATTTTTCTCTTCTTTTTCAATAACGATGGTATTTGGACCAACCTGATTACCCAAACAGACAACAATAATAATACACAATTAATTTCACCTACAACAACAAAAACAATAATACATTTAGTTTAATCTCCCAAGCAAGATATGAAAATAATGATGTGTATGTAATTTTACACCTATTTATGAAAGATATAGATGCTATTTTCAAAAGATCTACACCTAATACTTATCAAAAGCATATAGGTAGAGCACACATACTTGGACCAACCCACACATTTATTATTTTTTGAGTATTTATTCCCATTTATCAGTATAAACATTGAATAAATATACATCAAATTTAGCTAAAATGAAATTAAAATTACCCAAATGGACGTTTGTACCACTTCTTTAAACCCAATGAGCTTTGGACCACATCTTTAAAGTTTAAATCAAAAGAAACTCAAATGTTTTTTTTTTTTAATTTTCTGCATGCCACTTGTTGCCTAGTCAAAAAGAAAGTTAAAAGGGTACATTTATAATATGTTAAGGAGCAACGTGCTTAATATAGCTAGCTAGATAGATTATTTTGGGACAGATTCAAATTTAGTCGAGTCTCAGTACAAATATCGTATTGAATAAAAAAATTAAAAAAGAAACTAGATAACCTCTATAAGCTTTATGTTTCACTTGATATATGTATGGGAAAAAGGCCGAAAATACTCCTAAATCATTTAGAATAGGTCAACTTTATTCTCCGTTAGGTTTTTGGATTACAATTGTCCTTGCAATTAGCTAGCTAACTAAGAAATGCGCTCCAAGTATTTAAATAGCTCAAAAATATTTTTTCTTCTAACGATTGCTCTTACACGAGAAAATTGGACATTTTAATTGCTTTAAGGCCTGTTTTATATACATTTATATTTTTTAGAAAATCTTAATAGCTTAATTGATTGTCTATCTGAATTTTACTTTGTTGGTGAGTGTTCGATTCCCTACTTTGTAATTAATTCATTTCTCAATCTCCCTTCCCTTACCCCATTTTTTTAAAAAAATTAAAAATATAAACATATAAAAATTAGAAATGTGAACACTACTTAAACCTAAAAATGTAAACAAGCACATGTTTTATTTCTTCAATTTCAGTCCACGACCACAGCATTACTGGTTGAGTGATTTTAATACATTCATTGTTGGCAGAAAGAAACAAAGCAATTCGATAGCACACTATAATATGCTTAAAAATTTATTCGTATCGAGTGTTTATATTGAATTAATAGATATAAATATATGTGTTGAAGAGAAATATATTATATTAGTGAGGGATGAAACTTCTGAATTTTTATATGGTTTGGACATATTCATCTCCGTTTGAACTAGTTTTTGAGATGTGAGTTAGACTCAAAATATACTTGATATGCAGATATTATCAGAGTCATGTCCATCCGCTTTGACACCCAGAATAATTGAGGAAGGATGAAATACCCCCGATTCGTGAATGTGCACGCTTCAATTTTGAAAAAGGCCTGGGCATGGGGGAAGGAGGTAGGAGGTTGAAGAGAAATGAGATTTCTGCCACCAATATGTAATTCATACCATGTGAACTCATGAATGGACTCATAAAGTCAATACCCCACTGTCACATCCTTTTTTTCGACTCCAAAAAAGATATGTATTTTAAGATTTGAAAGGTTTTTTTATTAAAGTGACAAAATGAAGATTGGTTCCGAAAAAAGATTGTTTTTACATTCAAAATCAGAGTCGCTACTTGGCATAATCTGGTGTGCCAAGTCACCATTGGAAAATCCTTTTCGAAACCATTTGACTCTTTAAACCGGTTTACGAACAGAGATTCCGGCTAAGGAATTCTGTTGACCGAGGGGAAGGTGTTAGGCACCCCTCGATCCCGTGGTTCGACCACGGTCGCTTGGTGGAGCGTATCGGCTAATTTGACATTACAAATGTACAAACCACATAAACACACAAAACAAGCAAACAAATAAATCACACAAAATTCAAAACAAACAAAAATAATGTTCAGTCCAAATTATACAATCCAAAATAAAAGAGGTGCTGAAATATAAAACCTATTCTATTCTAAACTAATCCTAAACTAAACTCCACCCGACGTTCCGGGCCTTGATCACGAGCCTCCTTTGCGTACATGCTACTTCAGGGCATTCCCCGGATAAATCAATACAAATCCTTCGGGGCATTCCCCGGCCAAATGAGTACAATTTAAACTTTTCGTGCAATAAAGTAGAAAGTACCATTCACGCACATATTCAAACACTCCAATAAATCGTTATTCCTAAATTTGCCTAACCGGCCTACGTTTGCCTACCAAGTTCAACATATCACAATTCTATCATGTTTAACATTATCAATACATCAAAATTAACCAATATTCATTTTCCTCCATTTTTAATCCCTACCTTAATTCATTTTTAACCACGTGATTAACCCATTTCAATACACAATCCACCAATCGAGAATAACAAAAATTCACCAATCATGCTTAGCACATCACACACCCAAATGTCACCAACAGTTCACATCAACAAACAAACCACGGTATCGAATCACACGCAATCACAATCACATAAGAATTAAATAAAAGAGAAGAAAGAATTGGACCTTAAATTTGAAGCTTTCAAACTCAATGTTATTCGAATAAAGAGAGTCCGCACCCGGAAACCTCGAGTCGAACCTTAACACCAACAATCCAACTCGGCAAATAATGACCCGTTCACCATCACTTTTCACGCCGTCACTGTTCACCGGTCACTGTTCACCGGTTACTGTTCACCGGTTACTTTTTTTTTCGTTGTTGTTCTTGTTCTTGTGAGGAAGATTATTTGGTGATTCTTGTTATTGTGGAGAAGATGATGATCAAAGAATGAGCCCCTTTTCCTCTTAGAATTTTTCTTTTATAATGGGCATGGATTTGTTATGATGTGGGAATTTTGGTGGGTCCCCCATATATTCTTTCTTTGTGGACAAGAAAAGAGGAGGGGGGATCATATGGGTAGTTAGGGTAGGTGAAAACTTTTGATTGGGTAGGTTGTTAGGATAAGATAAATTAGTTAGAGGTATTTTTTTTGTTTATTTTTATATTTTTGTGGGATATAATTACATGGGGTTGGACACATGGTAAGGTGAACTAAAAATGAATAAAATTAGACTTCGGGAGGTACAAAATTAGGTGTCTACACCCACACATCAAATAGTTCAAGCTCAAGAATGGTTTTCATAGGGAGTTCATGTTTTTGTGAGACATTTCCTTGCCTTTGACATTGATCACATGCCTGGGCATAGTCACATGAATCTTTATAGATTGTCGGCCAATAGAAATCACATTGTAGAATTTTGCGGGCAGTGCGAGTACCTCCATGGTGCCCCCAATTGGAGACGAATGATAGGCCTCCAAAATACTCATCATTTCAACTTCAGGAATACACCTCCGAATCCACTATCCGCGCATACCTGAAATAAATATGGCTCATCTCAAAAGAACTTGCTTACCTCATGCATAAATCATTTTTGTTGCTGAAAAGACATGTTTTTTGGGATGATGTCACTTGTCAAATAATTAGCAAAGTCAGCAAACCAAGGGATTAAGTCTTGTGATGCTGCCAAGACTTGCTCATCTGGAAAAGTATCATTAATATCAAGCTCATTCCTAGTTTAAGCATAGCCTCCTCATTTAGTCGGGATAGATGATCTGCAACTTGATTTTCTGTGCCCTTTCGATCCTTAACCTCAAAGTCAAACTCTTGCAGCAATAGTACCCACCGAATCAACCTAGGCTTAGCATCCTTCTTTGCTTTAAGGTACCTAAGAGCAGCATGATCAGTGTGCACAATGACTTTGGTACGCTATCAAATAGGACCAAAACTTTTTAAAAGCAAACACAACCGCAAGCAATTCCTAGTAAGTAATTGTGTAATTTTCAATATAGTGCGGACAATATTTCTTCCTTTGAGTTACCTTTTGGAGTGTGGGTTAGGTACAATACCTAATTTTACATGATATCAAAGTCATGTTAATCCCTCGAATTGCTTTTTTTTCACATTGCTTGTCCTGCCTGTGTTGTCTAATTTAATAATAACTAAACTAGCACTTTGTATTTTGAGATATTTAATTGCACAAGAAAATACTTGAAGAAGGAAAGAAAAGAAAGAACTTCAAGTTTTCACTAGAGTTTTATCAAGTAGATAAATTACTTTCTCTAAGGAGTTTGCATATGATTGAAAATTGGATGTCACGTTAGGAGAAACTATGCGTTTTTGAAATCTGCATGAGTTGAACAATTGATAAGATAGGTGCCATAATTTTGTTATTATTAATAGCTACTAATTCCTTCAATCATAAGGTTCAAGTCCATAATTGTCAAGTTAAATACATACGATGCCATAATTTTGTTATTTAATTGTTCACAAGTTTTGTCGGACTAAAAAGATTTGATAACATATTCACATTACTTGTCTAAGTAATTTTTTTAACAAGTTCTGTTAGAGTATGTGCCCTACTAATTACTTATTTTATCCTAACAGTTTCCTATTAATGGAACAGGGTTAACTAACGTGTTCCTATTTGGCTAAAATAATAAGTAAATTACACAGTGATATTTACGTGGAAAACACCCAACTTAAAGAGGTGTAAAAAATCATGACCTATATATCTACTGGATTTAACCCTAACTCTACTAAAACAACTGATCCTCAACAATCAACAAATTACAAGACTCTTGTAATCTAGGAATTAAACTCTAAATCCTAATTCTACAAAACAAAAACCTTCCCAAGGTGAGTGTTCCCAAGTCTTCGAGTTTCCCAACTTGAAGACAATGCAGACAATGCTCCTAACTCAGTTTATCCTTCACTGAGACTAGAAAACAATACAACTCAAGAACCAACCTAATACATAAAGTCCAAGACTCCTAAACTCTACGAAATAGGAACAGGTTCAACTTCGACTGCCTTAAGCTTCGGAACTTCACAAATAATTTATCGATATGTTGCTGTCTTTGTAAGTGAGTCAGTAACTAAATGAGTTACTCCCTTGATATATAAACAACTCTCCAAAAAGTGGTTCAAATTCATCAGTCTTCTACCTTGCTTTGGACTCTTAAACTCAACTGAATTTGTTGTCTATTCAGAGTTCTTTTTAAACTCAACCTTCAAAGTCCTCTTTCAACTCAAACTCCTTAACTGAGTGAAACTCTTTCTTGAGTTTATTTTCTAGTGTTTTACTTGACCACCACTTCTTACTCAATCACCACTTCTTATTTCACACGTGATTAATCAATAGGTCTTATCCATTCCGGTCTTCAAGTGGTCTTGTCTATGTCCTCTTAGTGAGATTTGATCTCTGTCTTTATGTGATTGGAATATCTTGAGTGACATGTTTCATTTATATGTCAATCATCAAAACTTCATTGATCTAACAAATTCTTCCTTTTTGGTGATGACAAACCTACTATCTTGATGAAGCCATTATATTCCCTGAAACACTTGGTCAAGAGAAGGCACTAAAATGAAATAGATTAGTCATTAGGTTATAAACAATTGCACAACTCATCTCCCCCTTTTGACTTCATTGAAAAGCTGGTTTAAGATAATCTAAGACAAAAATATAGACATTTAATAATTCATGACCACTGGGGATATCACTAAAACAATCAAACCATGAAAGAAAAGACACATAATATATGTAAATTACGTAGAGACTGAATAGTAATAACAAAAGGTATCCATTTCATTAAAATTTCATCATCTAATACTATGTTATCATTTCAAATTAACAAGAAGAAATAACTATAACATTAAGAATAACAATCCTAAAGCTCTAAGGTTTGGAATAGGTAGAAGGAGCAGATGGGAACAACTGGGTCAGCCTACAAACAATTTCCATATTTTCAGCTCGCTCGTGAACAAGTTCAGCCTGAAGAGAATAAATTTGAGCCTAAAGCAACACTTTCTCAGCATCATGTTCTGCCTGAGTTGTGATCATTACAACATTTTTCTCAGCAAGAGCATTTATTGTACGTTGAAGAAGAGTATCAACACTCCTCATAGAAATAAGTAAGCCCATGTGTCCACTGTGCCAATGACATCCTTTGTGGTCTGTAAAGACCATACTTGTACAGTGTGAGTAATCTTTAAAAAACTGGTGCCAACCAGAACTCATAAGGCAGATCATATCCCTTCTTATCCTTAATAAGAACTCTCTGCTTGTGCTTGATCATAGGTTTGGGCAAGTCAATTCTAACTTCTGTATCCAAGAGTTCTATGAGAGTCAAATCAAAAAAGTTTGCCTCAGTGTGTCTTTCTTTTCTAGGAACAATCATCTTGTGCACAACATCAAAATAGAGATGATGGAGAGGTGACATCTCATGCTTAAGCACTCGTCAGTGATGAAGAAGATTGGAATTTTCAGAGAATTTTATAGAAATATCTAGAGCAGAAGTAAGATTGTCCAAAGGGGGACATTCAAACTTCACATAATAACACCAACCCCCCAAAGAAATATCTAAGATCCTAGCCAGATCATCAGCGACTGGTTTTATAGATGCCTCTCTCATAGATAAAGAAAATAGATCACCACGTTCAATCCCATTGGTATAAAATTCATACACCTCAGATTTTCCAAACTTTCTTTGAGAATCACCTTGAAGAAACAAGTTGGTCCACCCCTGAGCAACCAATTTGTTCAACAATACTGCTATAGTAGGACCTTCAAAACCAGTCACTACCCTACCTTGAGCAAGTTTCCTCTTTTAAAAATGGAGAACATGATCCACTTTCGAATCAAGAGACTTAGGAATCTTCTCAATGTCAAAGTCCTCATCAGACTTAGGGTGGACAACAAAAGTGGTGTCAGACTCAGATGTGTCTGAAGAAACGGGTGTAGGAACTCATTTCCTAGAGCTAGAAGAAGGTTTAGTCTTGAAGGGTTCTAATGGGAGAGAAGAAGTTGTCTTTTTTTTACTTGAGAGTGGAGGGAGGAAGTAAAAAATAGAGGGTTTAGGAATACAGAGTTTTGTCTTTCCTTTACCCACAGAGCGAAGTAATACATCTTGGGAGGAGGAGAAAGGGGAAGAACAAGTGTAACAGAGCGTGTCTTTTTACTGGCTCGAAGCGCCTCAGCCATGGAAGCCTCCTCTTGGCATTTTTATTACGAGTGTGAGGAGTTCTAGGTAAAATAAAAAATGAACGTGGTTCATTAGGAACTTCAAGCTCATCGACAATAATGAGAGTGGAAGATTATTGTCGTTTAGATTGAGATCTGGCTTTTTGAGGGATCAAATTTTCAATGGGAATATCATCAATGTTGATGATCTGAAAAGGGACAACATTAGTAACCTCGGAATCTGAGGTGGGAGGAATAGGTGAACTAGTAGAAAACCTTGAGAATGGGTTTTGGAAGAAAAATCAGAGAATTTCACGGAGATTCTTGGAGGAATGTGAAAAGGGGTGTTGACAGTAGCATGAACCACCAATTGAGTGGATGGTGATTCACTGGATGATTGGGATTTTGACATATTGAAAGAGGATGACATTGAAGTAAGAAAAAAGAACACGCTGTTAGTAGTGAGAGAGATATAGATATGGTGTGTGGATGATAGATTTTGGTCAGCAAACTTTTGGTTTAAATGGTGAAAGGAATTGGAAGATGAAACATAAAGGTGTAGGAGTAATGGTGATAGGTGCAGAGTTCTGATGTGAAAGGACTTGTCAGGCAATGATGGGAAAGCTGAAGGCGGTGGTAGTCCCTTTTTGAAAAGAAGAACTCTTGGAATTTGGCGGTTACATATTTAATTTATTTTGGGACCAAGTAAACTGAGCTGTTTCATCATGCTAATTTAAACATAATTAGGATAATATTATACCTAGGCGGTTTTAAATCATAGCCAACATACTCATATGATCCAGCATCTCTGCATAATTTAGCATATAATTTGTCAGATCAGTCAAAAATTTTAGAATTAGAACACACAACTCAATGTACAAGACTGAATTACTCAATAATTTTAGCTTAGGACAAACCAAGAACAGACATTTCTAGTCAATCATTGAAGGGAGTTCATGCAATCTTAATCATCCCTAATTTTAATCTATTCTTTTCAAAGTGCTCTCTACTAAGTGCCTCGTGAAAATATCAGCAATTTGATCTTACATATAACAAAACATGATAGATATAAGACCTTCCTCAATTTTGTCTTCTAGGAGAATAGTGTCTAACATCAATATGTTTAGTTCTTATATGTACTACAACGTTCTTTGCAAAATTAATGCTATTTGTATTGTCATAAGAACAAGAACACATCCCATGTCCACACTAAAATCCATGAGTTGTTGCATAATTCACAATAATTGATCAAAAAAACTCAGCCTAGCACTACAATTAATCCAGTGTCACCAACTCAGCCTTAGTAGTAAATAGAGCTACAGTTTTGTTCTTTAACGGACTAGGTTGTGAGACATGATCCAGTAAGGTGTACGATTCCTGCTGTGCTTTTCTTGTCCACTGAATAACCTGTATAAACAACATCAGGTTAATCTGCCAAGCTTAAGTTTTACTCCCTTTGAGGGTACCACTAATCTCAAGTAACTTATTCCCAAGAAGTATCTTCAAGAATTTTTTCACTTTATTAGCAGAATGCTCTGGTGTTGTTGATGAATCAGTCTCTTGAATTGTTCCCCCTGTCACTATGCTTTCAATTTGAACAATAGTTGAACCAGGTTGCACAACCTGTTTCTATCATGCCCATCAATTTTACTGTCATCCTTTTGCCTTTTCTGCTTCTCCTATTCGTTCACAAAGATTCACACAAATCAGATCCAAGCATTAGATAACACTTCTAAGATTATTTTATTTTGAATAAGCATTTCTTTTACTCCCCCCTTACACAGAGATTACAGATCTGTTAAAAGAAAAAACTTTTGTTTTATTTTTCTCAATCTTTGAACTCTTTCTTTTCCCAAAAGAAAATCCACCCCCTTTTAATTATGGTGTGTGAAAGGAACTTGATTTTATTCCTTTTGTATGCCTTGAGCAAGCTCTAACTATTTACTAATTTTGCTTGCCTCCTTTCACTCTTACCTGCAAAATAAATTAGGGGTTAACTTTAAGAATCCATACAAGCTTGTGTCCTTTCTTATGAGAAAAAGGATGAATTAGGTTTCTTTTCACCCAATGAGGCATCAGGTTATGTGACGTGTTTCTTTGACTGGTTTTGTTATTTATTTTATGTTTCTGAGATCTTATTAAATCTGAGTTCTTTGCCAGATTTGTACTTCTGGATATGCTTTTATCAATAATTGGACATTTAGTAGTGGGATGTCCAAGATTGCCACAAATATAGCACAAATCATTATTGACAGTGTGTCTCTTGTAAAATTCTAATTTAGCCTTTTCACTGTGAGTTCTTTCACCCAATTGATAAATAATTCTTGAGGATTTTGTCCACTATTGGCCCTTTCCATATTAAGTTTCATTTTGGAGTTTTCTTGGCTTAACCTATCTATCTTTTTCTTTTCATTATTACATTCTTGTTTGACTTTGGTCAACTCAAGCTCAAAACTTTTTTGTTCATCACTTTCCACCTTTTAAAAAAAAAAGTCAGTTTTAAGATTCAGATTGAAGGTTCGGGTTTAAAAAATCAAGTTGACTAACTTGTTCCTTGAGAGTGTTGTTTTCCTTTTCAATAATGTTTTTGCAAGTTTCCAGATCAATAAGGACAAACTTGAGACTTGAAAGACTATTGAATAATTCATCCCTATCAGTAGATAATTCTTGGAAATTATCTATTAAAGCATTCATCAGAGAAATAAACTTTTCTTTGGAAAAAAAATATAAATTCTTTTTAAGTTTAGGAACACTTACTTCAGCTGTGTTGTATTCATCTTCCATGTCTGAATCTCCAAATTCCATGAGAGCAGTTTCATCTACCTCTTTCTCATTCGATTCTTCAGAGTCAGATCCGCAAGAAGCCACCATAGCAAATTCTTCCTTCTCCCTTTTCTTCACCTTTTATTCCAATTCTTTCTCAGCTCTTTCTTTTCTCCATTCAATTTCCCAAACAAAATAATCTCTGACTTGATGATTAGTTTTACCACACTTATAACACCCAGTAGGATTGCCATTTGAATGTCTTTTGCTACCTGTTTCATTATTTTTTCTGAAGAATTTGCTAAATTTTTTTCGTTATGAATGCCACCTTTTCTTCAGTCAGTTCCATTGCTCCATCACTGTTCGAAGCCTTTAGAGACAAGGTCTTCTCAGGAGCTGCCATTTCCTTCTTGGCTTCATCAATATGCATCTCATAAGTCTTCAGGTTACCCACTAATTTATTCAAAGTCATACTAGCTAGATCCTTTGCTTCCCTAATAGCAGTAACCTTGACGTCCCATTTAGATTTAGGCAAGACCCTCAACACTTTCTCAACTTGTTCCTCAGTAGTGATGACTTTTTTTAAAAATGTCAATTCATTGGTTGAAGCAGTGAATCTTGACATCATCTGATGAAGGGATTCATTGTCCTTCATTTAAAAGCATCATATTCAGTAAAGAGGAGAGCAATTCTGAATTTTCTCACTTGAGTGATGTCCTTATGTGCATTCACCAAGGCATCCCAAATTTGCTTGGTAGTGGTGAAAGTGGACACTCTGTTGTACTTAGCTGGACCTAGTCCACACATTAAGATTTTCTTTTCCCTTGCATTTTTCCTTAGTGCAACCAAATCATCAATAGTAAATTCACTTCTCACTTTATTAACTTGTTCTCCATCTTCCAACTTCATTGGGATAGTTGGACCATTAGTAATTCTGTCCCACAATTCATAGTATTCTCCTTGAATGAACATTTTCATTCTAGCTTTCCACCCGGTGAAATGAGTGCCATAAAAAAGAGGAGGCCTAATAGTGGATTGACCTTCACTGTGACTAGTAGGAGGTGCGAAATTCATCATAGTGATCTTTTCTTAGGTTCTAGCCTTATGTAAGACAACCTCACTCTGATACCACTTGTTAGAGTACATGCCCTACTTATTACTTATTTTAGCTTAATAGTTGCCTATTAATGGAACAGGTTAACTAACATGTTCCTATCTGGCTAAAACAGTAAGTAAATTGCCCAGTGATGTTTACATGAAAAACACCCGACTCAAAGAGGTGTAAAAAAATATAACTTGTACCTTTACATGATTTAATCACAACTCCACTAAAACAACTGAGCTTCAACAATCAACATATTACAAGACTCTTGTAATCTGGGAATTAAACTCTAACTCCTATTTCTACAAAACACAAACCTTCCCAAGTGAGTGTTCCTAAGTCTTTGAGTTCCCCAACTTGAAGACAATGCTCCTAACTCAGTTTATACTTCACTAAGACTAGAAAATAATACAACTCAAGAACCAACCTCATACATAAAGTCCAAGACTCCTTAACTCTACGTAATAGGAACAGGTTCAACTTCGACTGCCTTAAGCTTTGGAACTTCACAAATAATTTGTCGATAAGTTGTTGTATTTGTAAGTGCGTCAGTAATTGAATGAGTTACCCCCTCGATATATAGAAAACTCTCCAAAGAGTGCTTCAAATTCATCAATCTTCTACCTTGCTTTGGACTCTTCAACTCAACTGAGTTTGTTGTCTATTCAGAGTTCTTTTTCAACTCAACCTTCAAAGTCCAAGTCCTCTTTCAACTCAAACTCCTTAACTGAGTGAAACTCTTTCTTGAGTTTATCTTCCAGTGTTTTACTTGATCACCACTTCTTACTCAATCACCGTTTCACACGTGGTTAATCAATAGAGTTTATCCATTCCCGTCTTCAAGCGATCTTGTTTGTGTCCTCTTAGTGAGATTTGACCTCTGTCTTCATGTGATTGGACCAGCTTGAGTGACATGTTTCATTTATATGCCAATTATCAAAACTTCATTGATCTAACAAGTTCCATCAGAGATAAATCTTATCTATGTGTTGTATAACTTTACTTTTAGTTTTTAGAAAAAAGTGATTCAACTGTAAACAAGGGGTCTAAGAGATGTAACATAAAACTTAAAAATGTGAACACTACTTAAACTGAAAAATTTAAAAACAAGCACATGTTTTAATTCTTCAATTTGGGTCCAGGACCACAGAATTACTGGGAGTGGTTTTACTACTTTAACTTAAAAATGTAAAAACAAGCAAATGTTTTATTTCTTCAATTTGGGTCCAGGACCACAGCATTACTGGGAGTGGGTTTAATACATACTGTTGGCAGAAAAAAGCAAGGCTAGGATGGTAATAAATTATATAAAAGACTCAATGATAATACTCTTATGGATGGATATAAATTACCAGACAAAACAGAATTAATAAATAGAATACAAGAAAGAAAAATATTCAGTAAGTTCGACTGTAAATCTGGATATTGGCAAATAAAAATGCATGAAGACAGTATAGAATGAATAACTTTTACATATCCTTATATTAGTGAGGGATGAAATTTTTGGATTTTCTATATAGTTTGGACAAATTCACCTCTGTTTGAACTAGTTTTTGAAGTGTTAGTTAGGCTCAAAACCTAACTTGATATGCAAATATTATCAATGTCATGTCCATCCGCTTTGGCCCCCAGAACAATTGAGGAAGGATGAAAATACCCCCGATTCATAAATGTGCACGCTTCAGTTTTGAAAAGGGTCTGGGCATGGTGGGGCTGGGTGGGGGGTTGAAGAGAAATGATATTTCTGATCTCCTTATGCGGATGAACAGTCTTTCTTTCTTTGAGTTACCTTTTAAGGTGTGAGTTAGGTCCAATACCTAACTTTACATGATATCAGAGTCATGATCATCCCCTGAATCCCTGCTTGTGTTGTCTAGTTTAATAATAACTTTATTTTTAGTTTTCCACCCGGTGTCCGGTACCCACATTGAAGCTCTGACTAACTTGAATCGTGCACTGCAGGGCCCATTCTGAGGGTGGCGCTCCCAACAGGATTTTCTCCATATCCAGGACTCAAACCCGAAACCTCTGATTAATGGTGGAATAGTCGCACCACTATGTGCACCACAACCCATGTTGGTTAGTTTAATAATAACTAAGATAGCACTTTGTATTTTGAGATATTTAATTGCACAAGAAAATACTTGAAGAAGGAAAGAAAAGAAAGAACTTCAAGTTTTCACTAGAATTTTATCAAGTTGATAAATTACTTTCTCTAAGGAGTTTGCATATGACTGAAAATTGGATTTAATTTAATGAGAAACTATGCGTTTTTGAAATCTGTATACTAAGTTGAACACGTGATAAGATACATGCCATAATTTTGTTATTACTAATAGGTACTAAATTCCTTCAATCATAAAGTTCAAGTGCATAATTGCCGAGTTAAATATATACGTGGTATAATTTTGTTATTTAATTGTTCACAAGTTTTATCGGACTAAAAAGATTTGATAACATATTCATTCTACTTGTCTAAGTAAAATTGTTAACAAGTTCCATCATAGACAAATCTTATCTATGTGCTGTATAACTTTATTTTTATTTTTTCAGAAAAAGCGTGATTCAACAGGAAACAAGGGGTCGAAGAGGGAGTAAATTTGAATATATATAATTGTTAAAATTAGTAAAATAACTATGTCATAGTCAATATATTCTCTCATTCAAACATGATGAATATTCAAGTCAACCCTTCTTAATTTTGAAGAATAGTTATCTGACTTGGTAATGGCCTAATTAATGGGCATGACTAAATCAAATGATATTTCCACAAGTACTTTCGAGTTCTAGAAGTATCCTAACACAACCATTGATGGAATTAAGAATTTCGATGAACGTTGTCATAATAATATTAAAGAATTGCTAATACGTAAAAAAACACATATACTTATACATATATTGTAATTTTTCGATAAAAAAATATTATACTGACGATCATTCGCCAAATATAGCTCCGCCCCTAATGTTCAATTACCAAGTATCGAAGGAAAAAAGTTCATTCAAAAGGAAATTCAATTAAGAAACAAAAAATATATGAAACCTTGCGCTTATATGGAGATTCAATTTGTGTCACCTACATCTTTCGAGTATTTACGGTCACCAAAGCCCACAACTTCTCTTTGTGTGCACATATTCGTAATCCAAATTTCGAAAGGATGAATACACTATTATGAAAATATTTCGAGCGTGGGTTCACACGTGCATCTATATTTAAATATTTTGAGAAAAATGTAACACTACTATATTATATGATCTAGAAAGGGGAGCATGGGTGATTCATGTGAACCCGATGACCCCACCTAGATACATCCCTGCTTGTGCATGCATGCGTTTTCAAGTTATGAGTAAAGATAGTCATTCAGGAACCATGCCATCGCTCTGCTATCTCTATAATTGTCTCACTAAGCTATTGTTTGACTAAGTCAATCTAAAGATATTCTAAATTGGGGTACGTAATACATATTGTCTGCTTTAAGCTAATTTCGAATAATATTTTCCAAAAAATTACTTCACCGCCGCTAAGAGTTTTCCTGCACGTCATATATGTAGTGTCCTTGTCTTTTCAGCTATCAACATTGAACTTTATTCATACATCTGCCAATTCAAATTGAATCCGATATTTGCATAAAATCAATCAATACATATATGATCACATGTTCATAAACTTGTACTATCGGTTAATAAATGATTAATTGATTGTGGTTTTGTGAGACAAACAAACAAGAAACTTCATTGTACTATGGATGAATATTTCATAGTGATAATATAGAAAATGTTAGTCGGTGATTTCAGCTAGATAGTTTATATAGAGTATTAATCTATGAGTGTCTTATTTTTGTATCATTTTGTTGTGTTTTTTTTTTGTTTTTGTTTGTTATACTGATGTTTGTCCTGAGCTGGGGTCTATCGAAAACAACCTCTTTACTTCATCTGAGGTAGTGGTATGAATTGCGTACACTTTACCAGATGCTGGGTATGTTGTTGTTGTACTATAGAAAATGTTAAAATTAGGCACAGTAGCACTTAAATGGATTGCTTAATTATGATATTAACAAGTTAAGCATGCCTGGCTGGACTATAATAAGAATCTAATCATCTGAGAGTGACATAAATTATTGTTAATTAACTTCCTAATCTTCTTTTCTATTACCACAAACAAGTTCAAAGTTATGTGGAGTTAAAAATAAATTAATTAGTAGCAATGTGATCAATTAATTAATTAGCTTTGGT
Source organism: Capsicum pubescens (assembly GCA_030864215.1). Taxonomy (NCBI): domain Eukaryota; kingdom Viridiplantae; phylum Streptophyta; class Magnoliopsida; order Solanales; family Solanaceae; genus Capsicum; species Capsicum pubescens. The sequence continues at coordinate 298,564,831 of CM061540.1, forward strand.
GTTTGTACATATCGAGACAACTTAATTTGTTACTAGCTTTAGCTTTTTTTTTTTTTTTTTCGGTCAAGAAAATAATTTGGAGACTCGCTTTTGCTACGGCTCCAATGAGTTCCCTTAACCAAGCCACTCCCTATGAGTCGCCGACTTATTCATTGATAGGCATGGGGTTAGAGTCCTGGCTCCGCCCACTGCTTGCAGTTTCATTTCTATTTCACTCTTTGATGAGAGTTATTTCATTCTTTCGTCTCGGTTCTGTTATGTTTTCAATATTTTCGGGTACACAAAATCTGTAATTTGATAAAATAACTTCAACACTAGTTCAAGTATAAAACAAGAACACTATAAAGTACAACAACACCCTCAACACAAAATCAAAATGATCTTTCTAAGAAGTGTGTTTTTTAAAAAATAAGATGAAACGGAAATGGTCAAATCCTCCGAATTCACAGAGTGTCCTTAAGGAAATAATTTCCCTCAAGTATCCGAGGTTGCGGAATTTTTCTCCCAGGATAAAATGGCCAAACAAACCAACTGTAGCGGTACCTCAAACAATTGGAATCTCTTCGAACTCACTCAACGATTAGATGATCACACGGAATGTTTTTGAACCCAAGAAGTGTTTGTATATTCACAAAATTTTGTGTCTAAACCTGTGGATAAAAGCAGGTTTATATAGCTATCAGGTGCCCTTTCCAAAAGGTGGCAATGGTTCACTGAAAAAGTGTATCCTTCTAAAAATATTATGTCTGTTTATTCCAAAGAGTGTGTCTTTTCCGAACAGTCACAACTATCCAAACGTGCATACCATTTCACGAGTCAATGTGTCTTTTCGTCGAAGGGTTGCATCCCTTCCGAAATAGCATTTTGCATTCTGCACTGCATTTCGAATTTCAAAACAGTGTTACTGCATGCATGCACGTTAATGGAGGATTAAAAACACAAAAAAGTTTCTGTTTTTGTTACGTTTTTTCCTTTGATTTTTCGGATTAAATTTCTGTCAAATAAATTTTGTCCAAAAAGATAGATCTCATCGAAAGTCGAAGCCGAGCTGAGCGAGCGGCGACGACGACGGTGCGAGGCACCTCTTAGTTCTTGCCTTTCTTACCATGTGGAAGTATTTCTTTATATAAACAATTAAAAGTCACATTATCCCACCAATATGAGAGAATTAGTAGACTTTCTAATTTTATAGTACACTTTCCATATTAGTGTTTTCTAAATTTTTTCGTCCACTTCGTTCCCTCCATTTTCCATTCACACTTTTCATATTAAACCCAACAATCCCCCACATGAATGGAGAATGACTACTTTTTTCTAAACCTTTACGGAAAAGTATGTAATCATAAAGCAAAGACTGATTGCATCTGGATAAGTTGGTTTTCCATTAAACTTTTCATAGTGAACATGCATCGGATGCACTTGGTCAATCAGTAGATTTGATAGCTTTGAACTGTCGAGATTTAATGTAAACCTAGACAACACATGTCACACAACCGACCTTTTACCATTTATGGTTCTCACGGTTTTGTTTGTTTTAGCCATGAACACGTCCCGTTTTCATGAGAGCTTAGAGAACAGGTCTTGACTAACATTCTCCTTGAAGTGGCTTCGACTTCGCCCTCACAGAGGTGATTTCTAATCATTCAATCCTCTAGATTAATATATTTGATCAAATTTCCAAATTAAGATAATCATTAAAAGACTTCACACCATAAGTCTTATCCTCGTTTACTAAACATTGTCTACACATGAGAATGGGTTGGATAAATTGACAATGTTAAACCTGTCAGACACAACATTGTTTGATTTCCTTAAACCTAGCTCTTGAGATCTCCAGTCTTCTAGGTAGAGTTACCGCTATGCTGACTTGTCCTAGGTCTTAAACCCATTCCCTTGGATGTCCTTTCAACTCCCTCTCTAGACAGGCCTTTTGTAAGTGGATCCAACACATTATTGTTTGACTTTACATAGTCAACAGTGATAATTTCACTAGAGCGAAGTTCTCTAATGGTATTATGGTGACGACATTTACTATTGTACATCATGCTCCCTGACCTACCTATTGCCGATTGACTATCACAGTATATACATATTGGTGCCACTGGTTTGGGCCAATAAGGAATATTTTCCAAGAAATTCCGAAGCCATTTTGCTTCTTCACCGGCTTTATCCAATGCGATAAATTCAGATTCCATTATAGAGCGAGCAATATATGTCTGTTTGGATGATTTTCAAGAGACTGCTCCTCCACCGATTGTAAATACATATCCACTAGTGGATTTTACTTCGTTCGATCCGGTAATCCAATTTGCATCACTATATCCTTCAAGTACCGTAGGATATTTATTATAATGCAAAGCATATTCTTGAGTGTATTTAAGATACCCCAAAACTCTTTTCATTGCTATCCAATGAGTTTTACTAGGATTACTCGTGTACCAACTCAATTTACTAATAGCACATGCTATATCTGGTCGTGTGCAGTTCATGATTACATTAAACATCCCAACACTCTTGCATACTTCTACTGTGAGTCACTTTCACCCTCATTCTTTTAAAGTGCGAAGCTCACGTCCAATGGAGTCTTGGCAATACCAAATTCCAAATACTTGAATTTTTTGAGTACCTTTTCGATGTAATGAGACTGTGACAATGCCAACCCTTATGGAGTTCTATGGATTCTTATTCCTAAGATCACATCCGCAACTCCAAGGTCTTTCATATCAAACTTGTTCTTGAGCATTCGTTTCATAGAATTTAAGCCAGAAATGTCTCTACTGATGATCAACATATCATCCACATACAAATAAATAATGACTTGGTGATTTGGAGTGTGTTTAATATAAATACATTTATCACATTCAGTAATCTTGAACCCGTTTGCAAATATGGTTTGGTCAAACTTCACATGCCATTGTTTAGGTGTTTGTTTTAGTCCATAAATTGACTTAACAAGTTTACACACCTTATTTTTTTTTTCTGGAACCACAAAACCCTCAGGCTGTTCTATGTAGATTTTTTCCTTCAATTCTTCATTTTGGAATGCCGTTTTCACATCCATTTGATGGATTTCAAGATCATATACCGCCTCCAAGACAATTAATATTCGAGTTGACATTATCCTTGTTACAGGTGAGTATGTATCAAAGTAATTAAGGCCTTCCTTTTGTTTAAAGCCTTTTACTACAAGTCTTGCCTTGTATTTATCAATAGTACCAGCCGCTTTCATTTTTCTTTTGAAGATCCATTTAGAAACTAAAGGTTTATTTCCTGGAATAAGATCAACTAACTCCCACGTAAGGTTGCTTAAGATTGAATCAATCTCACTATTGACTCTCTTTTCAAAAGGATGAGTCCGAAGACACCATCGCTTCTTTAAATGTTTGAGGCTCATTTTCTAAGAGAAATGTTACAAAATAAGATCCAAATGAAGTTGACGTTCTTTGACGTGTACAATGTCTTGGATTTTTATCATTATGTATATCCTCGCTTGGTTCATCTCGTAGCCATTTAGGCCCCCCCACTAGACTGTTCATGTCTAGTTTTACACAAATAAACGTGTTGAAAGAATTCAGCATTATCTAATTCAATTACCGTATTTTCATTGATATCCGAACGTTCGAATTTGTGAACCATAAAACGACATAGTTTAATACTTTTAGCATATCCTATGAACACGCAATCCACCATCTTAGGTCCTATCCTTACTCTTTTAGGCATAGGAACTTGGAACTTCGCTAGACACCCCCACACTTTGAAATATTTCAAGTTGGGCTTACTTTCTTTCCATTTTCATATGGAATTGATTGTGTCTTACTATGGGGCACTCTATTTAGTATTCGATTAGCCGTAAGGATAGCATTCCCCCACAAGTTTTTTGGTAAACCTGAACTTATTAGTAAGGCATTCATAATTTCCTTCAAAGTTCGGCTTTTCCTTTCCACAATTACATTAGAATGAGGTGAATACGGGGCTATAGTTTGATGGACAATTCCATTCTCCACACATATTTGCGCAAATGGAGATTCATATTCTTCGCTCCTATCACTTCTTATCGTTTTGATCTCTTTCTCTAACTGATTTTTAACTTCTATTTTATATTACCTAAACGTATCTATTTCTTCAGCCTTTCTATTTAGCAAGTAGACATAACAGTGTCTAGTGCAATCGTCAATAAAAGTTATAAAATATTTTTTTCCACCACGAGATGATGTTGATTTCATATCACAAATGTCAGTGTGGATTAGGTCTAAAGGATTGAAATTCCTTTCAACGGACTTATACTGATGCTTAGCATACTTTGATTCCATACATGTTTGACTTTATGATTTATTGCACTCAAAGTTTGGCAAAACTTGTAAGTTAATCCGTTTTTGCAATGTTTTGTAATTAACACGGCCTAATCGTTAATGCCACAAATCATAAGACTCAAGTAAAGTATGAAGAAACATAACTTTTATTGATTTCAACATTCATTACATTTATTTTGAATAGGCCCTCAGTGAGGTAGCCTTTTCCTTAATACACTTCTCCTTTACTAAGTACAATTTTTCCAGAAACAAATACATATTTGAATCCATTTTTGTCTAGAAGTGATAAAGAAATTAAGTTCTTTCGTAACCCCAGTACAAACAGGACATTGTTCAAAGTCAACACTTTTCCTAATGTCATTTTCAGGCAGACTTTTCCTGTTCCTTCAACTTAGAAGTTGCAGAGTTGGCCATATATATCTTTTCCTCGCCTTGATATAGAGCAAAAGCAACAAATAACTCCTTATTAGCACAAACGTGGTGGGTGGCACCAAAATCCATCCACCATTCTCGAGGATTTCCCACCAATTTGCATTCGAACAACATGGCTCACAGATTCTCTATTTCTTTCTTGGACTCAACCATATTTGCCTGGTCCTTTTTTCCCCCTTTCTTTGGGTTACGACAATTCGTAGACTTGTGGCCAATCTTACCACAGTTAAAGTATTTTCCCTTGAATTTCTTCTTGGGTTGATTGCTTTCATATCCATCTTTCTTCTGCTTTTTGGAGTTGTCTTGGTCATCTTCTATAATATTTGCTCTATTTATTGAAGAATTTCCCTTCTACCTTCTTTCCGCGACTTTATTATCTTCTTTAATGTGCAGTCTTATTATAAGATCTTCAACTGACATCTTCTTCCGCTTGTGTTTCAAGTAGTTCTTGAAGTCCTTTCACATAGGTGGTAACTTCTTAATAATTGCCGCGACTTGAAATGCCTCGTTCACGATCAAACCTACAATTAAGTTCATGTGAACATTAAGAATATTTTTAATATATTTAACTAAGGTATTCTTCAAAATCATACCTTCCGCGAGGAGATCATGGATGATTACTTGCAGTTCCTGGACTTACGATACAACAGACTTTCTATCAATTATTTTAAACTCTAGGAATCTTGCAACAAAGAACTTTTCGGTTCCCGCATCCTCAGTCTTATAATTTTTTTCCAGCGCCCCCCACAACTCCTTTGCCGTTTTCATCCCACTATACATATTGTATAGTTTATCTTGGGGGACATTTAGAATGTAATTCTTGTATAGGAAATCTGAGTGTTTCCAAGTGTAATACCCTGTACTTCTACCTAGCTTGAAATCGTCCCAAAAATGTTAGAAACTTACTTTGAAAGATGAATCCACTTTTATACATGTGGAATTTCTAAGATTTTCACTTTTTATTGAGTGGTAAATTGAATAAGCTTTCCATCGATACCTATTTCGTCAAAATCTGGTATCGGGGTAAGAAGTGATGGCCGAAATACAGAAAGCATCAAAACTGCCCAGGTGCGACGGTGAGAGCCGACAGACCATCGGGCTAGCGACGGACCATCGCCCAAGCAGTCACAACGGAGGTAGTGAGACCACATTCTCCCTAAGAGTGACAGCTCAGGATGACAGACCGTCGATCTAGCGATGGACCATCGCCTAAGCCATCGTAGAAGAGGCAGTGAAACCCTATTCTACCCAGGTGCGACGGTCAGGACCGATGGACCACCGACCCAGCGACGGACCGTCGCACCCACCGTCGCATATTTCGTTCAACTATTTTAAGTCATTTTTAAAAGGTCTTTTTGGTCTTTTACCAGCCCTTTTTTATACCTAGTTATATCAGGCCAAGGCTCATAAGTTCATTATCCATCTACAACATTAAATTGGGGTTTTCTCTCAAGGATAATCCCCAAGAACAAGATCCAAATCCTTCTTCAAGAAACTAATAGATTCAAGTTCATCAAGTCCAAGGATTTTAAGAAACTCACAATCAAGGTATGTCATGTGTTGATTCATGGGTCCCTTTCACCCATGAAGCTCAAGAATCTCTTTTCAAAATCCAAGATTTGTGTATTTATGAATGTTCATGATTTAAATTGAATTGAAATTCATGTTCACGATGTTGTGGGGTTTTGATTCATGTTTTAAATTACATATTCCAATGATTGACCCTAGGATGTGGTGATTTGCATAATAATCATGATAAACCCTTAAATTTACACGTTGATTGATGTATCTATGATTATTAGATGTGTTGATGATTGTATAACCAAAACATGCTCCCCATATGTTCGATTAAATGCCTATGTGAAGGAAAAGTGCCATACTAGTATGATAATATAAAATCCCCATTCATGTACCAGTTTATGCATGTCAAATGTTTGATGAAATGTCTTAGTCAGTGAATTATGGATAGAAGTGTAGCCCTTGTGGTGATTTAGAACTTATATTTTATGAAATCTGCAACTTATTATATTATGGATTGTTGATGTTGATCATGTATTCAAGAAAGTCATGCTTTGTTGGTTTCTTTCCATCGAGTCCTGGGGGTACTTGTACCCAAAAATTTAGCTGTGTACCTAGAATCAGTGTCATGTTTTCAAGATACTCTCAGTCAAGCCATGATCCATAGAATTCAGTCAGTCTCATGACTCAGGAAAACTCAATAATCTCTGTAGTATTCCGTTAGTCAACGAAACTCAGTTAACTTAGTCCAGTTCAGTTCAGTTAATCATGTTCAGTGTCTATTCAGATGGGAGTAGAAATTAGCACTGAGTGAACCTAAGGATGGGAACCCATTTGTTATATGAGGGTGAGATTCTTATAAGCAATCCTTGCATTCCAGAACTATGTAGCCAGCGTAGGTTGAGACATCATAGCCTGTTATATGAGGGTAGATGGGGTGGATTAACCTGTTATATGAGGGTTCCCACTGTTCTTACTAGAGTTACCTATTATATGAGGGTTACTTATAGATTGTCCTTACCAGTGGCGCGGTATTGACACCCTTCCAATTGGGGTTACAGATTTGACCCCAACTCAGCTATATTGCATTATTTGGGGCATGTCGGTTAGATGAATACTTCCCACAGTTTCAGTTACAGAATTTAGGACTGTCAGATACAGTTAACTCAGAACAGCACGGAACTTAGCTAGTTTCACCAGAACATAGACTGTCAGATACAGTCGCTCTATATTAGTTATTTCAGTTATACAGTTATCAGTATCTCTTGTTATCTGTACTCAGGTTCAGTAATCATGTTATCCCGAACTTAGTTATAGTTATTATGTATTCACGCATGTATTCTCACGTTCATGTTATCCAGTCAATTAGTATAGTTTATGCATGTGAACCCTTTGTATTCAGCCTACCTCATATGCATACCAGTACATTTAAGCGTATTGACACATTTGCGCTATGGTGTTTTATACCATAGGTTCAGAAGCACGAGCTCTAGAGTATCAGTAGCATTCAGTTTCAGCAGTCAGAGTTAGCAGTGAGTCCTCATCCTTCGAGGACATGACCATTACTTTATTATCTCAGTAATTAATTTATTTCAGTAGTTGGAGCTAGTTGGGGACATGTCCCATCAACTCCATATTCAGACAGTTTAGAGGCTTTTGAGTTAGCATGTTCAGACAGTTATTTCAGTTTTGGTATTGTGATACCGTATTATTCAGATGTTATGTTTTAGAAAATTTTTGAACCTTACAAACTTTTAGACTTTTATTCCGAATTTATACAGTATGTTATGCAGTGCTCAGTTATATATATCAGTCATGGGTTAGCTTATGGTCCTTCGGGGTTATGAGTACCGTGTGGCATTCTGGGTACCAGATTCGGGGCGTTACAAACTTGGTATCAGAGCCTAAGGTTCAATAGTGTCCTAGGAAGTTTAAAATCTGCATTTAGTAGAGTCTTGTACATGGGTGTGTTGCACGCCACATTTATGTACAAGAGGCTATGAGATATTTTAGGAGCAGTTTCCATTCTTTTAGTATTCATGTCGTGCCAGTGAGCATAATATCGAGTCAATCTCTCAGTCTAATTCATTTCTCCCTTTGTTCTACAGAACATGCCTCCCAAAAGAAGAAACGAGAATTAGTCAGCCCCTCAGCCCGAAGATTCTTTGGGCGAACACGTCTCTCATGTAGAGTTCAGAGCTGCATTCACTACTCTTGCTCAGTCAGTTGCTGTTTAGAATGAATGACCAACTATCATTCTGGCAAACCTAGTGGCCAATTCAGTTGCAGCCAGGATTCGAGACTTCACCTGAATGAATCCTCCATCTTTTTTTGGGTCTAAGACAGACGAGGACCCTCAGGAATTCATCGATCAGGTTCAGAAGGTTACAAAAATCATGGGGGTTACTTCTAGTGAGAGCATTGAGCTAGCTGTATATCAGTTGCAGGATGTTGCTCACACTTGGTTTAAACAGTGGAAGTCAGAAAGGCCAGATGATGCAGGGCCTATTGTATGAGAGGAGTTTGTCACCGCCTTCTTAGATAGATTCTTTCCCCAAGAGTTGAGAGAGGCTAAGGTGTTAGAATTTATCAACCTCAGACAGGGAAACATAACGGTGAAAGAGTATTCTCTTAAGTTTACTCAATTAACCAGATATGCCCCTCATGTAGTTGCAGACAGCAGGGCCAAGATGAGTAAGTTTGTTTCTGGGGTGAATGATAGTGTGGTCAACGAGTGTAGGTCTGCAATGTTGAATAGTGACATGACTTTAGCCAGGCTTATGACTCATGCTCAGCAGATATAGGAGCAAAATATTAAGATGAGAGAGAAGCAGAATAAGAGAGCAAGGATAGGTAGTTTCAACTTTGCTCAACCTAAATCAGAAGGAGGAAATCGTTCTCAGTTTCGTCCTAAGTCATCAGTTCCAGCTCCTTCTTCAGCTAGTACTCTATCTCTTAGATTCAGAGACGGTAATAGAGATAGAGTGCCAGGCTCTAAGTATCAGGCTAGTGTTATTAGTGCTCGCACCTATCCTCTTTGCCAGACCTGTGGCAAGCACCATCAGGGTATTTGCAGAGCTGGCAGTGATATTTGTTTCGGATGTGATAATCCAGGCCACAGAGTCAGAGACTGTCCTCAGCCAGGTCCTCAGGGTCAGCAGAACCGTTCCTCATCCTAGTGCGATCGCCCAAACCAGTAGGGTTCCACCTCCAGCGCTACTAGTGGGCAACACCCAAATTGACTTTATGCTCTCCAGTCCTGGAAAGTTCAAGAAAATTCTTCTGATATGGTTACTGGTACATTATAGATCTTTCATGTACATGTTTACGCTTTGCTAGATCCAGGAGCTTCCTTGTCTTTCGTTACTCCCTATATAGCAGTTGATTTTGGAGTCAGTCCCGAAATTCTAGTAGAGCCCTTTTCAGTCTCTACCCCTGTGGGTAAAACCATCATAGCCTAGCGGGTATCTAGGAACTTCCCAGTTATGGTATCTCAGAAAGTCACCTCAGCATACTTAGTCGAATTAGAGATAACTAATTTTGATGTCATTCTTGGCATGGATTGGCTTCAATCCTTCTATGCCATAGTCGAATGTAGAAATAGAGTTGTCCAATTTTAGTTTCCAAATGAACCTGTCCTAGAGTGGAGGGGTAGCACTTCAGCTTTCAGAGGTCAACTTGTTTCCTACCTTCGGGCAAGGAAAATAATATCTAGAGGATGTGTCTATCATCTTTTTCAAGTTAAGGGCTCTAGCTCTGAAACTCCCAGTCTTGAATCAGTCCCAGTAGTGAGTGAATATTCAGATGTCTTTCCCAAAGATCTTCTAGGAATTTCTCCCGAAAGGGAAATAGACTTCGACATCGATCTTCTTCCAGATACTCAACCTATATCTATCCCGCCACACAGATTGGCACCAGCAGAACTCAGAGAATTAAAAGAGAAATTAAAGGATCTCTTAGATAAGGGATTCATCAAACCCAGTGTGTCCCTGTGGGGCACACCAGTCTTATTCGTGTGAAAGAAAGACGGTTCTCTCAGAATGTGTATAGACTACCGTCAACTCAATAAAGTCATGGTCAAGAATAAGTATCCTCTTTCTAGAATCGATGACTTATTCGACCAACTTCAGGGTGCCAACTATTTTTCTAAGATAGACCTCAGATCAGGCTATCATCAACTCAGAGTCAGAGAATGTGACATTCCAAAAAAACTTTCCGTACTCGGTATGGTCACTTCGAATTCTTAGTTATGTCCTTTGGTATTACCAATGCCCTAGCAGCTTTCATGGACTTGATGAACCATGTGTTCAAGTAGTACTTGGACATGTTCATCATAGTCTTCATAGATGACATTCTTGTCTATTTCCGTAGTGAGCATTATCATGCACACCATCTCAGAATCGTACTTCAGACCCTCAGAGATCATCAACTATTCACCAAATTTAGTAAGTGCGAGTTTTGGCTAAGTTCAGTAGCATTCCTTGGCTATATCATTTCCTGTGATGGCATTAAAGTAGATCCTCAAAAGACTGAAATGGTAAGAAACTGGCCTCGCCCTATCTCTCCATCAAACATCAGGACTTTCTTGGGTTTGGCTGGCTATTACAGATGATTTTTTGAGGGATTTTATTCTATTGCATCCCCTATGTCTAGATTGACTCAGAAGAAAGTCAAGTTTCAGTGGTCAGATCCTTGCGAGAAGAGTTTTTAGGAGTTGAAGACTCGACTCACCTCAGCTCCAGTCTTAGCTCTTCCACATGGTCCAGATGGGTTCGTAGTGTACTATGATGCATTCAGAGTAGGTTTGGGTTGTGTCCTTATGCAACATGGTAAGGTCATTGCCTACGCCTCCAGACAGCTTAAACCCCATGAGAAGAATTATCCTACTCATGATCTTGAGTTAGCAGCCGTAGTATTTGCCTTAAAGATATAGAGGCATTATTCATACGTGGTTCATGTAGATATGTTCACAGAACATAAGATCCTTCAGTATGTTTTTTTTCAGAAAGATCTCAATCTTTATCAGAGAAGGTAGTTAGAGCTCTTAAAAGATTACGACATGAGTGTCCTTTATCATCCGAGCAAGGCCAATGTAGTGGCCGACGCTCTCAGTAGACTGTCTATGGGTAGTATTTCTCATGTTGAGGAAAGTAAGAAGAAGTTAACTCAGGAAGTCCATCATCTTTCCAGGCTAGGCGTTTGCCTAGTTGATACAGATGAGGGTGATGTATGGGTTCAGAGAAGTTCAGAATCATCTCTAATTTTCGTGGTGAAAGAAAAGCAAGATAGAGATCCCAGTCTAGTCAAGTTAAGGATCTGAAAGTAGAGGTTTTCTCCCAAGGGAAAGATGGTGTATTGCGTTGTCAGGGTCTTCTGTGTGTTCCAGATGTAGATGACTTAAGGCAGCAAATTTTTGCAAAAGAGCATGGTACGTGTTACTCTATCCATCCAGGGGCCACAAAGATGTACCGTGACTTGCGGGAGATATATTGGTGGATTGGGATGAAGAGAGATGTTATAGAGTTTGTGGCTAAGTGCTTTACATATCAAAAAGTTAAGATAGAGCATCAGAAGCCTAGTGGGTCCATACAGGAGTTCAGTATTCCTACTTGGAAATGGAAAGAAGTGAACATGGACTTTGTGACGGGTTTGCCTCGTACCTGTCATCAACATGATTCAGTTTGGGTCATTGTAGATAGGATGACCAAATCAGCTCATTTTCTTCCAGTACATACCTCTTATTCAACCGAGGATTACACCAAACTCTACATCAGAGAGTTGGTCAGATTGCACAGATTTTCATTATCCATTATCTCAGACAGAGATACTCAGTTCACCTCTCATTTTTGGAAAGTGTTCAAAAGGGTCTTGGTACCCAAGTTCATCTCAGTACCGCATTTCATCCTTAGATAGATTGTCAAGCAGAAAGGACCATTCAAACGTTAGATGATATGCTAAGGGCGTGTGCAATTGATTTCAATGGTAGATGGGATGACCACTTGCCCTTGATTAAGTTTTCATACAACAAAAGCTATCATTTCAGTATTAAGATGGCTCCATTCGAAGCATAGGTCCTGACTTAGTATTCGATGCCTTAGAGAAAGTTCAGTTGATCAGAGAAAGACTTTGGGCTTCTCAGAGCCGACAGAAGTCTTATGCAGATGTGCACAGAAAGGATCTCGAGTTTGATATTAGTGATTTTGTATACCTAAAGATCTCTCCCATGAAGGGAGTAAAACGGTTCGGCAAGAAGGGAAAGATCAGTCCTCGATATGTCGGTCCCTTCAAAATTCTCATTCGTTTAGGCAAGGTAGCTTATGAGCTCGAATTACCTTCAGATCTAGCTTCAGTCCATCCAATCTTTCATATCTCTCTGCTCAAGAACTGCATAGGTGACCCGATAGTTGTAGCTCCTATTCAGATCATAGATGTTCAGAACAACCTCTCTTATGAAGAGATTCAAGTCAAAATCCTAGACTATCAGACTCGTAGACTGAGGAACAAAGAAGTCCCTCTATTCAAAGTTCTTTGGTGAAGTCAATCCGTTGAGGAAGCTACTTGGGAAGAAGAGGCAGACATGCGTACCAAGTATCCTCACCTCTTCTCCACCAAATCAAATCAAGATCAAGGTAACAGCTCTCCTTAAGCTTATTCAGTTTCATGTTCAGAATTTTATCACGAACTTGGTATTAAATACCATTGCATATTTAGTCATGCATTCATATGTCGGCTCAGTTCTCAGTTATATAATCATGCATCAGATATGCATACTCATTGTGAGAACATTGTAGACACTTAATTTTGTCCCCCTCGAAAGTTCGTTTTATTCATTTCTACCTTAGCATATTATGTACCCTCCCCCACATGATTACACCCCACAAAATACAAAAAATAATAAAAAAATAATAAAATAACTAATCCTATCTTATCCTAACAACCTACCCAATAAAAAAATAACACCTCACCGCTACCCCCTACCCCACGTTACACCACCCCCCTCTCTTTTTTTCTTGTCCAAGAAGAAAGGACTCAAAATACAATATATACATACCTACATACACACAAAAAAGGAAGGAACAGGAACCAAAAACAAGAAACAACAAAAAGTCATCAACTCCTTCTCTTTCTAGACCTCTCTCTACTCTCTCTATCTCTCTCAAAAAGCTTCACCGGCCACCTTCTCTCGCCGGCACCGATGAGACCACCGGAGAAAGTTCTCTCGCCGGCAACCCCCTCCGTAACCAAACTTCTCTCCCAACCCGAAATCCGACCACAACGATAGCGGCGTCGGCACCGGCGCCGCCTTCTCTCTCGGTCTATGATCTCTCTTCCCCTCCGGCGAACTAGCGCCAGCACCGCTTCGTCACCGCCTAGATCTGTCGCCGCCTTCACCAACAAAGCCTCCGCCGACCGGCGAAGCCGTCACCACATCCGAACACCGTTCGTCGGCCAGCGACCCGACCCACCTCTTCGGTTCCCTCCATCTCTCTTTCTTTCTAAGCTCCATCCGCAACTCACCCGTCCGGCGAAACAGCCGGCGAACCAGTGTCGCCACCGGAGAACAGGCGCCGCCACCGTCTCTCCGTCACCGGAGCTCGATCTGCATTGGGTTTTTGGTTTCCTGCTGTTTGTTGGTTGATCTTGGTTTCGTCTATTTCTTGGTTCGTCCTCGATAGTGGATTTCAAGTCGTCTTTATCGAATCGCGTCGTCGTTTTTGGTTGGGTTTCGTATAGTAAAGTTTTTATTCACTGGTTTTTGGAGCTGTCCGATTATTATTTTAATACCGAGTTTGGTTTGCTCATTGTGAGGTTCTCCGATCGAGTATTTTGGTCTTCGGATTTCTTTATTATCGACAAGGATCAATTTCATCGAGGTCCATTTCTTTTAACCAAATCTTTAATTTATTTTTCGTGATGTTGTGGGTGTGGATGATTTTATTTGTTGCGTGCTTGGTATGTTCGAATATGTGTTATGTGTTGGTTGATGTTGGTTTCGGACTTCGAAAAGTGAATTGATAAATCGAAACATGTTTAATCGTATTGTTTGAAATAAATTTGGGGACGGGAATCGAAAATTTATAAAAGTAAATATTTTGATATTTTTGATACATTGTTGATGTTGAATGCAGTATGTCGACGAGCGGGTAGGCAAACGTAGGCCGGGTAGGCAAAATTTAGGAATAAGTATTTCGTGGGATGTTGGAATGTGCGTGTGAATGTCTCTTTCTAGATTATCGTGTTTAAATTCAGATGTATTTATTTAGCCGGGGAATGCTTAGAGATCATTTGTATTTATTCACCGGGGAATGCCCCGACGTATCATGTTGGAGGAAAATAATCGTGATGAAGGCCCGCGGCGTCAGGTAAGGCATTGGAGCTTAGTCTAGATTTAGTTTAGACTAGGATTTATATTTTTGTATTTTTTCTGTTTTTCGGACTGTATAATTGGACTGGACTTTTACGTTTTTGAACTGTTTTGTTTTGTTTATTGTTTGATTATTTTGTGTTCTTTTGTGTGGTTTATACATTTCATAATGCCAAAATAGTCGATACACTCCACCAAGCGACCGTGGTCGAACCACGGGATCGAGGGGTGCCTAACACCTTCCCCTCGGTCAACAAAATTCCTTAGCTGGAATCTTTGTTCGCAAACCGGTTTAAGAGTCAAATGGTTTCAAAAAGGATTTTCCAAAGGTGACTTGGCACACCGGATTATGCCAAGTGGCGACTCTGAATAAAAAATGCAAATAATCCTTTTCCGAAACAAATTTTTATTTCTTGTCACGTAAATAATAAAACCCTTTCGCGCTAAAACATAATATTTTGGAGTACGTAAAAAAGGGGTGTGACAGCTCTGGCGACTCTGTTGGGGACGTTTTAGAATTCGAGCTTATTTTTGAGTCGTATCGACTTTGTTTGGCATTACAAGTGTATAAGCATTGTTTGTGATTATTGTTTTGTTATTGTTTTCACTTTTGTGCGTTTTCGTGCTCTTTGTTTGTAGTATTTATCCTATGTGTTACCGCTTTATATCTGTCATCATGAGTCCATCCCTCCGGCCTTCTTTCTGTAACAAGTCTCGGAGCGCACGTCGTGCGCACGAACTCTAGTTGAGTCACCTTTATTTTAGGGGGGGAGCCGTTGGATGTATGGAGTAGGTGGAAAGCAAAGCAGCCACTATCGACCATATGCTCCCCCGAACGGCCTTGTTAGTAAACCACAATGTAGGTCAACCTTTAGTTCATTCTTATGTGCATCATATTGAGACCTAGCGGGGCCCGCACGGTCCTTTGTAGGAGACTCACCTTTAAAGCATCCCTACGTGCTAAATGTTGCATCTTTGAGAGTAACGTGGTCATTTGACGGACCGATTTGGGGAAAGCATGTGTTAGAAGTAAAGTGTGAAAAAAAAAAAAAAAAAAAAAGTGAGTCGAAAAGAATGAATTAGAAGGAGAGTCGTAGTTTATTTTAGAGTTCTTTATAGCTTTTGTTCTTCACGATCCAAAACTCAAAAAGATTTTTTTTTTTACGTTTTGCATTTATCTTCTCAAAGTACCGTAAGTTCAACAAAAAAAGAAAAAGAAAAAAAGAGGGTTTTGTTTGCCTTTTCTACTTATTTGTCAAAAACAAAATACCAAAAAGATTTTTTTTATAATTGGTGGTGTCAGTCTTAGTTGAAATGTCTAGTTGAAAATCCAAAAAGTTTTCATTCGTTTGTTTTTGGTTGTCTCTTAAGTTAGGGTCAATTTATTAGTTAATCGTTAAGTGTCCAATCTAGACGAACTACGCACCCCTGATTCTCCTCTCTCGGGAGTGAGATACGTAGGCAACCTATTGTGGGTTCGGGTATCTTATTTAAAAAATTCAAAAAGATTTTCTTCACTCTTTATTTAGAGTAGGTGTTTCATACATATCTTGAAAAGAAAAATACAAAAAAAAAAAGAAAAAAAAATGATTTTTCTCAATAGTCGTAGGTTTCATTTTTGGTTGATCTTATTTCAAAAATTCAAAAAGATTTTCTTCACTCTTTATTTAGAGTAAGTGTTTCATATACATCTTTAAAAGAAAACTACAAAAAGATTTTTCTTTAATAGGTTCAAGTTTCATTTTCATATGAAATTCAAAATTGAAAATAAAAAAAATAAAAAATAAAAAATTCTTTGGTAATCATAGGTTTCATTTTGTATAGGAATTTTAAACGTGAAAATGCAAAAAGAGTCTATTCTTTTGACAATTTGTTATTTTCTTCTCTTTTTAATGTTTCAAGAAAAGAAAAAAAAGAAAGGAAAAAGTTTAATTGGCCATTTTGACAAAACTTCACGAACTACGCACACCTGATTCTCCCCTTTCGGGGGTGAGATACTTAGGCGCCCTTCTTGGGTTCGGTGATCTTTTCAAAAAAAAAAAAAAGAGGTTTTGAAAAACTGTTGAACTCTAACGTATTTGTTACCTCTTGTTCAGTTAGTTTAAGGTGGTTGGTTTGTGGTTTCCTGGCTGGTCCTCTATATCACACCAAATCCAAGGAAGGGTTAGTTGTGTCCAACAAGGATATAGAGAGTGGCATGATGGATGAAACAAAGAGTCGGGAAATTGAGAGTTTAAAGGAAGAGAATTTGAGACTGAGACAACAAATGATAGGAATGTATCGAGCTTGTCCAGTGGGCTGCTTCCACCTCCGTTTCCCACTTTTGACCCTGCAAATACCTTGAGTCTTCCACCAAAATCGGAAAGTCAGTTTCCTACTGTTGTTGATGCACCACAACATTCATCATGATCGACTCCGGGGCAACAATATCCAACCACTTCCAATGTTCATTTCCTCACTCCCCAATTCAAGACTACCACATACTCGGCTCCAACTGTTGTTCATGCTTTTGCGGCGCCACCCCCACCTCCTACTTTTGATGTTCATCCACAAGTTGTGCCTCCCTACTCTACAAGAGAGCCTGCATTGAATATTTTTAGTGATCAGCATTATGCTCTCGAGCCTACATTTAAATCGACTAGTCCTTACGATTGCCCTCAACCTCCTGAATTTCCTCCTAACACTGAGAAGCCTGTTATGACAGAAGAACAAGAAGAAATAGCCAGAAAATTGAGAAGTTTGGAACTGACTACGAAAAACTTGCAAGGACTTGGGGGGTATAAAAGTGTCTCATATAAAAATCTGTGCATGTTTCCAGGTGTACATCTTCTTCTTGATTTTAAAATGCCGAAGTTTGAGAAGTATGATGGACATGGTGATCCTGTAGAATATTTGAGACGCTATTGCAACCAGCTAAGGGGCGCTAGAGGGAAGGGAGAACTACTCATGGCTTATTTCGGGGAGAGTCTTTCAGGCCTAGCTTCGGAATGGTTTGTTGATCAAGACATTGACAAGTGGATTAGTTGGGATGACCTAGTTAATGGATTTGTGCAACAATTTCAATACAATGTGGAGTTGATACCTGACGAAAAATCCCTAACTGGTATAAAAAAGAAGAATACTGAGAGTTTCAGGGAGTATGCGAACAGATGGCGCGAACAAGCTGCTAGAGTAAAACCGCCAATGAAAGAAAGCAAGATAGTGGAGGTGTTTATTCAAGTGCAACATGAAACATATTATCAACACTTGTTACCTACATTAGGCAAGCCATTTATTGAGCTCCTCAAAATGGGGGAGAGGATAGAGGATGGAATTAAGACTGGTCGTATTGTTAGTTTTGCAACATTGAAAGCGACTACTCAAATAATTCAAAAAGGTTCGGGAAGTGTTGGAGGAAAGAAAAATGAGGAAGATGCATATTCTATTATAGTTGGACAACAGGCACGGGCAACAGGACCATACCATCGTTACCCACGGGCTCAAACCCAAGTTTATGGCCAAGTTCCACAGAATCCTTCCAAAATTCATTATATTTCATTCCCCCATCTCCATATCAAGTGTATAATGCGCAACCATATGTTTAACCCCCATCTTACCCACACTGGCGCGCGCCAACTCTGCCGAGTTATCCTTCAACTCCACATACATACCGAAGCCCTTCTAGGCCTGATTTTCAATTTAAGCCAAATAATGAAATGAGACAGAAGTCGAGGGATAGCTTCACACCCATTGGAGAGTCGTATGCAAGTTTATTCCAGAGATTGGTACAACAGGGCATGATCACTCCTCTCCTTGGGTATACTCCTGACCCACATTCAAGAAGTTTTAATCCTAATGTACGATGTACATATCATTCCGATGTTCAGGGTCACAGTATTGAAGATTGTCGAGCTTTGAAAAGAGAAATTGAAAAGATAATTCAAGATAAATCAATCATGGTACAGAACATTGACAGTGAGGAAAGCTCTAGTCATGCTGATATGCAAACCAGTGGCTAAGATATCAAGCTGAGCAATTGAGAATTCACCCTTCTCCCTACTAGGAAGAGGTCTGGTAGTTTGTTTTGTCTTCTTTGCTTTTTTCCAAATTATTTCAGGGTTGTAGTTCGGGATCTATCTTGTTTTGTCCCTTTGTCGTTTATGTTCAAACCCTTCTATCTTTCATTTTTATTAAATGGAGTGCCCCCTTTTCATTTATGTTTTAAATTTGTGTTGTTTGTTTGTTTTCTTTACATAGTATATTTTATGTTGACTCTAGTGATATGACATGCTTGCGGAATTTTTAGCTAGATCTTAAAGTCCAGTTTAAGCATGAACATTGAATCAGAGGGTTGAAGTTAGAAAAGAGAGCGTCTGAGGAAATAGATAGAGTGCTGGGGCATTTGGTGATCAAGTGAGGCCTTTTTTGAAAATTAAAGCAATTATTTTGAGAATCACAAGAACACCTTGGTCATCGATCGAAAGGCAAGTCCCAATTAGGTTAAATAGCGGACGTGTGATCCATATATCAAGAGAAACAAGAAGATAAGCAGCTCCACGAAAGCATAAGTCATTTGATGTGAGGAATGTACAACAAAGGTGGAGTTTACAGAAGAAGTATTGACGCACACTCTCAATCTGCTTAAAAAGATGTCGTAAATGATCTTCATCTCTCACTTCCAATTGCATGTTATGTACTTGCATTCTCAAGGATTGATATGATGAAGGCATTTCATTCTGCTATCCAAACATTGTGTCATCCTTTGTTTACCCCATTTGAGCCTCAGTGTTATTTTCTTTCATACCCCTCTTTTGGAATCAAGATAGAGTAAGCAAAGTTCAAAGAATAGTGTCGAGTAAAAAGATAAAGTCAAAAAGTTACAAAAAAGAGACAAAAATATTTCCAAAAAAAAAAAGAGTGTCAAGAAAAATAGAGTTAGAAAAAAAAAGAATCGCAAAGTGAAAAGAGCGAATAAAAGAAAAAAATCAGATCAAAGCAAAAGAACAAACTGCCAGAACTACGTGTGACCTGATTCTCCTCTCTCGGGGGTGAGATATGTAAGCTTCCCTACTAAGGGCTCGGTCCAACCAAATAAACAATTTAGCGTCACCTAGTCAAACAAAACTGGGGCATGAGTTAATCCTCATTGTTTGAGTCGATTTCAAAAGTTGTAAGTCCCACCCCCACCTCAAGTGTTGTTTGGGCCTCATGCTATCATTTCTTTCTTTCTAATCCTATCCAAAAGCCAAGTTACAACCAAAGAAAGACCTTCAGATCAATCTTTGAGGATGTTAAGGCAAAGCATGTAAAGGATATGAGGATGTATTTGGGAACTACTTGTCTTCCTCTACACAAAGAATCAAGAGAGAAATATAAAATATGAGAATCTTATCGGTAAAAACCCTCACGGGTACCATAAGGCAATGGTAAGTTGAGAGAAATAAAAATGAGAGAGTCTTATTGGTGAAAACCCTCACGGGCACCGTAAGACGATGGTAAGCTGAGAGAGATAACAATGAGAGAGTCATATCGGTGAAAACCCTCACGGGCACTGTAAGACGATGGCGAGTTGAGACAAATGAAAATAAGAGAGTTTCATTGGTGAAAAACCCTCGCGGACACCATAAGGAAATGGTGATCTAAAAAATGAGAGGCTTGTTGGAAAAAACCCTTCAAGGCGCCACTAGCCGAATGAGGTCTTAAATGCAATTGGCCAAAGAAAGCAACTCACTTACGGGTCATTAACTCAACAACAATTTGTGAGAGTTTGGATGGAAAGATCAGGCAGCTTAATACAAAATGCATGGCATAATCATTAGAATTGATTGTCATTTAAGATAAAATTTTCATTTCTTTGTTTCAAATGGGGACATTCATTGTCTTTTCTTTCTTCTCTTTATCTTTATTTTTATTTTCTTGAGTCAGTTATCCAAATAAAACAAAAGTTGTTGTCATTTTTCTCTTGTTTTTGAGTCAAGTTCATGTCAAAACAAGCGAGAAAAGATTTCAAAACTGGCTACCAACTTCTTCAATTGCACAAAGCAAAACAAAAAGGCCAGCGCATGAAAGAGACATGATTGTGAGCCAAAAAAAAGGGGTGTGCAGAAAGTTTTGCCAATAGACAAGTCTGGGAACTCAGGAAAATACCAAGGTTTAAAGGGTTTATTCATGAAGCATGGTAAAGCAGAGATGTTGTGTTTATTTCAAAGTCACTATTAATAATACGAGTTTGGGTTAATGAAACGACAAAGCAGGGGAAAGTGCCAATAATCTGAAACAAAATGAAAGGAATGAACACTGGAGCAGGTGTCGGGAGAGACAAGTGCGGCAAGCCATCACTAAGTTTTTAACTGACAAATTTTCTTTGATGAAACAGGGAAAATTCGTTTCACTTAATTCAACTACCATTGGAAATGCATATCCGTGGGAATTTACCTTCTGTTCAGGATCCTCCAGAAAAATGGGAGTTTACTTTCTGTGCAGGACCCACCTGAAGAATGGGATTTTTACTTTCTGTTCAGGACCCTCCTAAAGAATGGGAATTTACTTTCAGTTCAGGGCCCTCTTGAAAAATGGGATTTTACTTTCTGCTCAGGACCCTCCTGAAAAATGGGATTTTACTTTCTGTTCAGGACCCTCCTGAAAAATGGGATTTTATTTGATGTTCAGGACCCTCCTGAAAAATGGGATTTTACTTTATGCTCAGGACCCTCCTGAAAAATGGGATTTTACTTTTTGTTCAGGACCCTCCTGAAAAATAGAATTTTACTTTATGTTCAAGACCCTCCTGAAGAATGGGATTTTACCTTAGGTTCAGGACCCTCCTGAAGAATGGGATTTTACTTTTTTTCAGGACCCTCCTGAAAAATGAGATTTTACTTTATGTCCAGGACCCTCCTGAAAAATAGGATTTTACTTTCAGTCCAGGACCCTCCTGAAGAATGGGATTTTACTTTATGTTCAGGACCCTCCTGAAAAATGGGATTTTACTTTATGTTCAGGACCCTCCTGAAAAATGAGATTTTACTTTATGTTCAGGACCCTCCTGAAAAATGGGAATTTACTTTCAGTTCAGGACCCTCTTGAAAAATGGGATTTTACCTTCAGTGCAGGACCCTCCTGAAAAATGGGAATTTACTTTCAGTTCAGGACTCTCCTGAAAAATGGGATTTTACTTTATGTTCAGGACCCTCCTGAAAAATGGGATTTTACTTTCAGTTCAGGACACTCCGGAAGAATGGGAATTTACTTTCAGTTCAGAACCCTCCTGAAAAATAGGATTTTACCTTCAGTGCAAGACCCTCCTGAAAAATGGGATTTTACTTTCTGTTCAGGACCCTTCTGAAGAATGGGATTTTACTTTCTGTTCAGGACCCTCCTGAAGAATGGGAATTTACTTTCTGTTCAGGACCCTCCTGAAAAATGGGATTTTACTTTCTGTTCAGGACCGGCCTAAAGAATGGGAATTTACTTTCAGTTCAGGACCCTCCTGAAAAATGGGATTTTACTTTATGTTCAGGACCCTCCTGAAAAATGGGATTTTACTTTCAGTTCACGACCCTCCTGAAAAATAGGATTTTTCTTTCTGTTCAGGACCCTCCTAAAGAATGGGATATTACTTCCTGTTCAGGACCCTCCTGAAGAATGGGAATTTACTTTCAGTTCAGGACCCTCCTGAAAAATGGGATTTTACTTTCTGTTCAGGACCCTCCTGAAGAATGGGAATTTACTTTCAGTTCAGGACCCTCCTGAAAAATGGGATTTTACCTTCAATGGAGGACCCTCCTGAAAAATAGGATTTTACTTTCTGTTCAGGACCCTCCTGAAGAATGGGAATTTACTTTCAGTTCAGGACCCTCCTGAAAAATGGGATTTTACTTTATATTCAGGACCCTCCTGATAAATAGGATTTTACTTTCTGTTCAAGACCTTCCTGAAAAATGGGATTTTACATTCTGTTCAGGACCCTCCTGAAAAATGGGATTTTATTTGATGTTCAGGACCCTCCTGAAAAATGGGATTTTACTTTATGCTCAGGACCCTCCTGAAAAATGGGATTTTACTTTATGCTCAGGTCCCTCCTGAAAAATGGGAATTTACTTTTTGTTCAGGACCCTCCTGAAAAATGGAATTTTACTTTATGTTCAGGACCCTCCTGAAGAATGGGATTTTACCTTAGGTTCAGGACCCTCCTGAAGAATGGGATTTTACTTTTGTTCAGGGCCCTCCTGAAAAATGGGATTTTACTTTATGTCCAGGACCCTCCTGAAATATGGGATTTTATTTTCAGTCCAGGACCCTCCTGAAGAATGGGATTTTAGTTTATGTTCACGACCCTCCTGAAAAATGGGATTTTACTTTATGTTCAGGACCCTCCTGAAAAATGGGATTTTACATCATGTTCAGGACCCTCCTAAAAAATGGGAATTTACTTTCAGTTCAGGACCCTCCTGAAAAATGTGATTTTACTTTCAGTTCAGGACCCTCCTGAAGAATGGGAATTTACTTTCAGTTCAGGACCCTCCTGAAAAATGAGATTTTACTTAATGTTCAGGACCCTCCTGAAAAATAGGATTTTACTTTCAGTTCAGGACCCTCGTGAAGAATGGGAATTTACATTCAGTTTAGGACCCTCCTGAAAAATGGGATTTTACCTTCAGTGCAGGACGCTCCTGAAAAATAGGATTTTACTTTCTGTTCAGGACCCTCCTGAAGAATGGGATTTTACTTTCTGTCCAGGACCCTCTTGAAGAATGGAAATTTACTTTCTGTTAAGAACCCTCCTGAAAAATGGGATTTTATTTTATGTTCAGGACCCTACTGAAAAATTGGATTTTACTTTATGTTCAGGACCCTCCTGAAAAATGGGATTTTACTTTATGTTCAGGACCCACCTGAAAAATGGGATTTTACTGCAGTTCAGGACCCTTCTTTAAAATAGGATTTTACTTTCTGTTTAGGACCCTCCTGAAGAATGGGATTTTACTTTCTGTCCAGGACCCTCCTGAAGAATGGTAATTAACTTTCAGTTCAGAACTTTCAGTTCAGGACCCTCCTGAAAAATGGGATTTTACTTTCTGTTTAGGACCCTCCTGAAGAATGGGAATTTACTTTCAGTTCAGGACCCTTCTAAAAAATAGGATTTTACCTTCAATGCAGGACCCTCCTGAAAAATGGTATTTTACTTTCTGTTCAAGACCCTATTGAAGAATGGGAATTTACTTTCAGTTCAGGACCCTCCTGAAAAATGGGATTTTACTTTATGTTCAGGACCCTCCAGAAAAATAGGATTGTACTTTCTGTTCAGGACCCTCCTGAAAAATGGGAGTTTATCTTATGTTCAGGACCCTCCTGAAAAATGGGAATTTACTTTCAGTTGTGGACCCTCCTGAAAAATGGGATTTTACTTTATGTTCAGGACCTTCCTAAAAAATGAGATTTTACTTTCAGTTCAGGACCCTCCTGAAAAATAGGATTTTACTTTCTGTTTAGGACCCTCCTGTAGAATGGGATTTTACTTTTTGTTCAGGACCCTCTTGTAGAATGGGAATATACTTTCAGTCCAGGACTTTCAGTTCAGGACCCTCCTAAAAAATGGGATTTTACTTTCTGTTATGGACCCTCCTGAAGAATGGGAATTTACTTTCAGTTCAGGAACCTCCCGAAAAATGGGATTTTACCTACAATGCAGGACCCTCCTGAAAAATAGAATTTTACTTTCTGTTCAAGACCCTCCTCAAGAATGGGAATTTACTTTCAGTTTAGGACTCTCTTGAAAAATGGGATTTTACTTTATGTTAAGGACCCTTCTGAAAAATGGGATTTTACTTTAAGTTCAGGACCCTCCGGAAGAATGGGAATTTACTTTCAGTTCAGGACCCTCCTGAAAAATGGGATTTTACCTTCAGTGCAGGAACCTCCTGAAAAATGGGATTTTACTTTCTGTTCAGGACCCTCCTAAAGAATGGGATTTTACTTTCTGTTAAGGACCCTCCTGAAGAATGAGAATTAACTTTCTGTTCACGAACCTCATGAAAAATGGGATTTTACTTCCTGTTCAGGACCCGCCTAAAGAATGGGAATTGATTTTCAGTTCAGGACCCTCCTAAAAAATGGGATTTTACTTTATGTTCAGGATCCTCCTGAAAAATGGGATTTTACTTTCAGTTCATGACCCTCCTGAAAAATAGGATTTTACTTTCTGTTCAGGACCCTCCTAAAGAATGTGATTTTACTTTCTGTTCAGGACCCTCCCGAAGAATGGGAATTTACTTTCAGTTCAGGACCCTCCTGAAATATGGGATTTTACTTTCTGTTCAGGACCCTCCTGAAGAATGGGAATTTACTTTCTGTTCAGGACCCTCCTGAAAAATGGGATTTTACATTCTGTTCAGGACCCTCCTGAAAAATGGGATTTTACTTTCTGTTCAAGACCCTCCTAAAAAATGGGATTTTATTTGATGTTCAGGACCCTCCTGAAAAATGGGATTTTACTTTATGCTCAGGACCCTCCTGAAAAATGGGATTTTACTTATTGTTCAGGACCCTCCTGAAAAATAGAATTTTACTTTATGTTCAGGATCCTCCTGAAGAATGGGATTTTATCTTAAGTTCAGGACCCTCCTGAAGAATGGGATTTTACTTTTGTTCAGGGCCCTCCTGAAAAATGGGATTTTACTTTCAGTCCAGGACCCTCTTGAAGAATGAGATTTTACTTTATGTTCAGGACCCTCCTGAAAAATGGGATTTTACATTATGTTCAGGACCCTCCTGAAAAATGGGAATTTACTTTCAGTTCAGGACCCTCCTGAAAAATGGGACTTTACCTTCAGTGCAGGACCCTCCTGAAAAATGGGATTTTACTTTCAGTTCAGGACCCTCCTGAAAAATGGAAATTTACTATCAGTTCAGGACCCTCCTGAAAAATGGGATTTTACTTTATGTTCAGGACCCTCCTGAAAAATGGGATTTTACTTTCAGTTCAGGACCGTCGTGAAGAATGGGAATTGATATTCAGTTCAGGACCCTCCTGAAAAATGGGATTTTACCTTCAGTGCAGGACCCTCCTGAAAAATGGGATTTTACTTTCTGTTCAGGTCCCTCCTGAAGAATGGGATTTTACTTTCTGTTCAGGACCCTCCTGAAGAATGGAAATTTACTTTCTGTTCAGAACCCTCCTGAAAAATGGGATTTTACTTTATGTTCAGGACCCTCCTGAAAAATGGGATTTTACTTTATGTTCAGGACCCTCCTGAAAAATGGGAATTTACTTTAAGCTCAGGACCCTTCTGAAAAATAGGATTTTACCTTCAGTGCAGGACCCACCTGAAAAATGGGATTTTACTTTCTGTTCAGGACCCTCCTGAAGAATGGGAATTTACTTTCTGTTCAGGACCCCCCTAAAAAATGGGATTTCACTTTATGTTCAGGACCCTCCTAAAAAATGGGATTTTACTTTCAGTTCAGGACCCTCCTGAAAAATGGGAATTTACCTTCAGTGCAGGACCCTCCTGAAAAATGGGATTTTAAGTTCTGTTCAGGATCCGCCTGAAGAATAGGAATGTACTTTCAGTTCAGGACCCTCCTAAAAATGGGATTTTACTTTATGTTCAGGACCCACATGAAAAATGGGATTTTACTTTCAGTTCAGGACCCTCTTGTAAAATAGGATTTTACTTTCTGTTTAGGACCCTCCTGAAGAATGGGATTTTACTTTCTTTTCAGGACCCTCCTGAAGAATGGTAATTTACTTTCAGTTCAGAACTTTTAGTTCAGGACCCTCCTGAAAAATAGGATTTTACTTTCTGTTCAGGACCATCCTGAAGAATGGGAATTTACTTTCAGTTCAGGACCCTCCTGAAAAATGGGATTTTACCTTCAATGCAGGACCCTCTTGAAAAATGGAATTTTACTTTCTGTTCAAGACCCTCTTGAAGAATGGGAATTTACTTTCAGTTCAGGACCCTCCTGAAAAATGGGATTTTACTTTATGTTCAGGACCCTCCGGAAAAATGGGATTGTACTTTCTGTTAAGGACCCTCCTGAAAAATGGGAGTTTACCTTATGTTCAGGACCCTCCTGAAAAATGGGAATTTACTTTCAGTTGTGGACCCTCCTGAAAAATGGGATTTTACTTTATGTTCAGGACCCTTCTAAAAAATGGGATTTTACTTTCAGTTCAAGACCCTCCTGAAAAATGGGATTTTACTTTCTGTTCAGGACCCTCCTTAAGAATGGGAATTTACTTTCAGTTCAGGACTTTCAGTTTAGGACCCTCCTAAAAAATGGGATTTTAGTTTCTGTTATGGACCCTCCTGAAGAATGGGAATTTACATTCAGTTCAGGACCCTCCTGAAAAATGGGATTTTACCTTCAATGCAGGACCCTCCTGAAAAATAGGATTTTACTTTCTGTTCAGGACCCTCCTGAAGAATGAGAATTTACTTTCAGTTTAGGACTCTCCTGAAAAATGGGATTTTACTTTATGTTCAGGACCCTTCTGAAAAATGGGATTTTACTTTCAGTTCAGGACCCTCCGGAAGAATGGGAATTTACTTTCAGTTCAGGACCCTCCTGAAAAATGGGATTTTACCTTCAGTGCAGGACCCTCCTGAAAAATGGGATTTTACTTTCTGTTCAAGACCCTCCTGAAGAATGGGATTTTACTTTCTGATCAGGACCCTCCTGAAGAATGGGAATTAATTTCTGTTCAGGAACCTCCTGAAAAATGGGATTTTACTTTCTTTTCAGGACCCGCCTAAAGAATGGGAATTGACTTTCAGTTCAGGACCCTCCTGAAAAATAGGATTTTACTTTATGTTCAGGATCCTCCTGAAAAATGGGATTTTACTTTCAGTTCACGACCCTCCTGAAAAAAAGGATTTTACTTTCTGTTCAGGACCCTCCTAAAAAATGGGATTTTACTTTCTGTTCAGGACCCTCCTGAAGAATGGGAATTTACTTTCAGTTCAGGACCCTCCTGAAGAATGGGAATTTACTTTCAGTTCAGGACTCTCCTGAAAAATGGGATTTTACCTTTAATGCAAGACACTCCTGAAAAATGGGATTTTACTTTATGTTCAGGACCCTCCTGAAAAATGGGATTTTACTTTATGTTCAGGACCCTCCTGAAAAATAGGATTTTACTTTCTGTTCAGGACCCTCCTGAAAAATGGGATTTTACATTCTGTTCAAGACCCTCCTGAAAAATGGGATTTTACTTTCTGTTCAGGACCCTCCTGAAAAATGGGATTTTATTTGATGTTCAGGACCCTCCCGAAAAATGGGATTTTACTTTATGCTCAGGACCCTCCTGAAAAATGGGATTTTACTTTTTGTTCAGGACCCTCCTGAAAAATAGAATTTTTCTTTATGTTCAGGACCCTCCTGAAGAATGGGATTTTACCTTCGGTTCAGGACCTTCCTGAAGAATGGGATTTTACTTTTGTTTGGGCCCCTCCAGAAAAATGGGATTTTACTTTATGTCCAGGACCTTCCTGAAAAATGGGATTTTACTTTATGTGCAGGACCCTCCTGAAAAATGGTATTTTACTTTATGTTTAGGACCCTCCTGAAAAATGGGAATTTACTTTCAGTTCAGGACCCTCCTGAAAAATGGGATTTTACTTTCAGTGCAGGACCCTCCTGAAAAATGGGATTTTACTTTCAGTTCAGGACCCTCCTGAAGAATGGGAATTTACTTTCAGTTCAGGACCCTCCTGAAAAATGGGATTTTACTTTCTGTTCATGACCCGCCTAAAGAATGGGAATTTACTTTCAGTTCAGGACCCTCGTGAAGAATAGGTATTTACATTCAGTTCAGGGCCTTCCTGAAAAATGGGATTTTACCTACAGTGCAGGACCCTCCTGAAAAATGGGATTTTACTTTCTGTTATGGACCCTCCTAAAGAATAGGAATTTACTTTTAGTTCAAGACTCTCCTGAAAAATGGGATTTTACCTTATGTCCAGGACCTTCCTGAAAAATGAGATTTTACTTTATGTGCAGGACCCTCCTGAAAAATAGGATTTTACTTTATGTTTAGGACCCTCCTGAAAAATGGGAATTTACTTTCAGTTCAGGACCCTCCTGAAAAATGGGATTTTACTTTCAGTGCAGGACCCTCCTGAAAAATGGGATTTTACTTTCAGTTCAGGTCCCTCCTGAAGAATGGGAATTTACTTTCAGTTCAGGACCCTCCTGAAAAATGGGATTTTACTTTATGTTCAGGACCCGCCTAAAGAATGGGAATTTACTTTCAGTTCAGGACCCTCGTGAAGAATAGGAATTTACATTCAGTTCAGGGCCTTCCTGAAAAATGGGATTTTACCTACATTGCAGGACCCTCCTGAAAAATGGGATTTTACTTTCTGTTATGGAACCTCCTAAAGAATAGGAATTTACTTTCAGTTCAGGACCCTCCTGAAAAATGGGATTTTACTTTCAATGCAGGACCTTCCTGAAAAATAGGATTTTACTTTCTGTTAAGGACCCTCCTGAAGAATGGGAATTTACTTTTAGTTCAGGACTCTCCTGAAAAATGGGATTTTACTTTATGTTCAGGACCCTTCTGAAAAATGAGATTTTACTTTCAGTACAGGAGCCTCCGGAAGAATGGGAACTTACTTTCAGTTCAGGACCCTCCTGAAAAATGGGATTTTACCTTCAGTGCAGGACCCTCCTGAAAAATGGGATTTTACTTTCTGTTCAGGACCCTCCTGAAGAATGGGATTTTACTTTCTGTTCAGGACCCTCCTGAAGAATGGGTATTTACTTTGTGTTCGAGAAACTCCTGAAAAATGGGATTTTACTTTCTGTTCAGGACCCACCTAAAGAATGGGAATTGACTTTCAGTTCAGGACCCTCCTGAAAAATGGGATTTTACTTTATGTTCAGTACCCTCCTGAAAAATGGGATTTTACTTTCAGTTGACGACCCTCCTGAAAAGTAGGATTTTACTTTCTGTTTATGAACCTCCTAAAGAATGGGATTTTACTTTCTGTTCAGGACCCTCTTGAAGAATGGGAATTTACTTTCAGTTCAGGACCCTCCTGAAAAATGGGATTTTACTTTCTGTTCAGGACCCTCCTGAAGAATGGGAATTTACTTTCAGTTCAGGACCCTTCTGAAAAATGGGATTTTACCTTCAATGCAGGACACTCCTGAAAAATGGGATTTTACTTTCTGTTCAGGACCCTACTGAAGAATGGGAATTTACTTTCAGTTCAGGACCCTCCTGAAAAATGGGATTTTACTTTATGTTCAGGACCCTCCTGAAGAATGGGAATTTACTTTCAGTTCAGGACCCTTCTGAAAAATGGGATTTTACCTTCAATGCAGGACACTCCTGAAAAATGGGATTTTACTTTCTGTTCAGGACCCTACTGAAGAATGGGAATTTACTTTCAGTTCAGGACCCTCCTGAAAAATGGGATTTTACTTTATGTTCAGGACCCTCCTGAAAAATGGGATTTTACTTTCTGTTCAGGACCCTCCTGAAAATGGGATTTTACATTCTGTTCAGGACCCTCCTGAAAAATGGGATTTTACTTTCTGTTCATGACCCTCCTGAAAAATGGGATTTTATTTGATGTTCAGGACCCTCCTGAAAAATGGGATTTTACTTTATGCTCAGGACCCTCCTGAAAAATGGGATTTTACTTTTTGTTCAGGACCCTCCTGAAAAATGGAATTTTACTTTATGTTCAGGACCCTTCTGAAGAATGGGATTTTACCTTAGGTTCAGGACCCTCCTGAAGAATGGGATTTTACTTTTGTTTAGGACCCTCCTGAAAAATGGGATTTTACATTATGTCCAGGACCCTTCTGAAAAATGGGATTTTCCTTTCAGTCCAGGACCCTACTGAAGAATGGGATTTTACTTTATGTTCAGGACCCTCCTGAAAAATCGGATTTTACTTTATGTGCAGGACCCTCCTGAAAAATGGGATTTTACTTTATGTTTAGGACCCTCCTGAAAAATGGGAATTTACTTTCAGCTCAGGACCCTCCTGAAAAATGGGATTTTACTTTCAGAGCAGGACCCTCCTGAAAAATGGGATTTTACTTTCAGTTCAGGACCCTCCTGAAGAATGGGAATTTACTTTCAGTTCAGGACCCTCCTGAAAAATGGGATTTTACTTTATGTTTAGGACCTTCCTGAAAAATGGGATTTTACTTTCAGTTCAGGACCCTCGTGGAGAATGGGAATTTACATTCAGTTCAGGGCCTTCCTGAAAAATGGGATTTTACCAACAGTGCAGGACCCTCCTGAAAAATGGGATTTTAATTTCTGTTATGGACCCTCCTAAAGAATGGGAATTTTCTTTCAGTTCAGGACCCTCTTGAAAAATGGGATTGTACCTTCAATGCAGGACCCTCCTGAAAAATAGGATTTTACTTTCTGTTCAGGACCCTCCTGAAGAATGGGAATTTACTTTCAGTTCAGGACTCTCCTGAAAAATGGGATTTTACTTTATGTTCAGGACCCTTCTGATAAATGAGATTTTACTTTCAGTTCACGACCCTCCGGAAGAATGGGAATTTACTTTCAGTTCAGGACCCTCCTAAAAAATGGGATTTTACCTTCAGTGCAGGACCCTCTTTAAAAATGGGATTTTACTTTCTGTTCAGGACCCTCCAGAAGAATGTGATTTTACTTTCTGTTCAGGACCCTCCTGAATAATGGGAATTTACTTTCTGTTCAGGAAACTCCTGAAAAATGGGATTTTACTTTCTGTTCAGGACCCACCTAAAGAATGGGAATTGAATTTCAGTTTAGGACCCTCCTGAAAAATGGGATTTTACTTTATGTTCAGTACCCTCCTGAAAAATGGGATTTTACTTTCAGTTCACGACCCTCCTGAAAAAAAGGATTTTACTTTCTGTTCAGGACCCTCCTAAAGAATGGGATTTTACTTTCTGTTCAGGACGCTCCTGAAGAATGGGAATTTACTTTCAGTTCAGGACCCTCCTGAAAAATGAGATTTTACTTTCTGTTCAGGACCCTACTGAAGAATGGGAATTTACTTTCAGTTCAGGACCCTCCTGAAAAATAGGATTTTACTTTATGTTCAGGACCCTCCGGAAAAATGGGATTTTACTTTATGTTCAGGACCCTCCTGAAAATGGGATTTTACATTCTGTTCAGGACCCTCCTGAAAAATGGGATTTTACTTTCTGTTCAGGACCCTCCTGAAAAATGGGATTTTATTTGATGTTCAAGACCCTCCTGAAAAATGGGATTTTACTTTATACTCAGGACCCTCCTGAAAAATGGGATTTTACTTTTTGTTCAGGACCCTCCTGAAAAATGGAATTTTACTTTATGTTCAGGACCCTCCTGAAGAATGGGATTTTACCTTAGGTTCAGGACCCTCCTGAAGAATGGGATTTTACTTTTGATTAGGACCCTCCTGAAAAATGGGATTTTACTTTATGTCTAGGACCCTTCTGAAAAATGGGATTTTACTTTCTGTTCAGGACCCTCCTGAAGAATGGGATTTTACTTTATGTTCAGGACCTTCCTGAAATATGGGATTTTACTTTATCTGCAGGACCCTCCTGAAAAATGGGATTTTACTTTATGTTCACGACCCTCCTGAAAAATGGAAATTTACATTCAGTTCAGGACTCTCCTGAAAAATGGGATTTTACCTTCAGTGCAGGACCCTCCTGAAAAATGGGATTTTACTTTCAGTTCAGGACCCTCCTGAAGAATGAGAATTTACTTTCAGTTCAGGACCCTCCTGAAAAATGGGATTTTACTTTATCTTCAGGACCTTCCTAAAAAATGGGATTTTACTTTTAGTTCAGGACCCTCGTGAAGAATGGGAATTTACATTAAGTTCAGGGCCCTCCTTAAAATGGGATTTTACCTTCAGTGCAGGACCCTCCTGAAAAATGGGATTTTACTTTCTGTTCAGGACCCTCCTGAAGAATGGGATTTTACTTTCTGTTCAGGACCCTCCTGAAAAATGGGATTTTACTTTATGTTCAGGACCCTCCTGAAAAATGGGATTTTACTTTCTGTTCAGGACCCACCTGAAAAATGGGATTTTACATTCTGTTCAGGACCCTCCTGAAAAATGGGATTTTACTTTCTGTTCAGGACCCTCCTGAAAAATGGGATTTTATTTGATGTTCAGGACCCTCCTGAAAAATGGGATTTTACTTTATGCTCAGGACCCTCCTGAAAAATGGAATTTTACTTTTTGTTCAGGACCCTCCTGAAAAATAGAATTTTTCTTTATGTTCAGGACCCTCCTGAAGAATGGGATTTTACCTTAGGTTCAGGACCTTCCTGAAGAATGGGATTTTACTTTTGTTTAGGACCCTCCTGAAAAATGGGATTTTACTTTCAGTCCAGGACCCAACTGAAGAATGGGATTTTACTTTATGTTCAGGACCCTCCTGAAAAATGGGATTTTACTTTATGTTTAGGAACCTACTGAAAAATGGGATTTTACTTTATGTTTAGGACCCTCCTTAAAAATGGGAATTTACTTTCAGTTCAGGACCCTCCTGAAAAATGGGATTTTACTTTCAGTGCAGGACCCTCCTGAAAAATGGGATTTTACTTTCAGTTCAGGACTCTCCTGAAGAATGGGAATTTACTTTCAGTTCAGGACCCTCCTTAAAATGGGATTTTACCTTCAGTGCAGGACCCTCCTGAAAAATGGGATTTTACTTTCTGTTCAGGACCCTCCTGAAGAATGGGATTTTACTTTCTGTTCAGGACCCTCCTGAAAAATGGGATTTTACTTTATGTTCAGGACCCTCCTGAAAAATGGGATTTTACTTTCTGTTCAGGACCCACCTGAAAAATGGGATTTTACATTCTGTTCAGGACCCTCCTGAAAAATGGGATTTTACTTTCTGTTCAGGACCCTCCTGAAAAATGGGATTTTATTTGATGTTCAGGACCCTCCTGAAAAATGGGATTTTACTTTATGCTCAGGACCCTCCTGAAAAATGGAATTTTACTTTTTGTTCAGGACCCTCCTGAAAAATAGAATTTTTCTTTATGTTCAGGACCCTCCTGAAGAATGGGATTTTACCTTAGGTTCAGGACCTTCCTGAAGAATGGGATTTTACTTTTGTTTAGGACCCTCCTGAAAAATGGGATTTTACTTTCAGTCCAGGACCCAACTGAAGAATGGGATTTTACTTTATGTTCAGGACCCTCCTGAAAAATGGGATTTTACTTTATGTTTAGGAACCTACTGAAAAATGGGATTTTACTTTATGTTTAGGACCCTCCTTAAAAATGGGAATTTACTTTCAGTTCAGGACCCTCCTGAAAAATGGGATTTTACTTTCAGTGCAGGACCCTCCTGAAAAATGGGATTTTACTTTCAGTTCAGGACTCTCCTGAAGAATGGGAATTTACTTTCAGTTCAGGACCCTCCTAAAAAATTGGATTTTAGTTTATGTTTAGGACCCTCCTGAAAAAATGGGATTTTACTTTCAGTTCAGGACCCTCGTGAAGAATGGGAATTTACATTCACTTCAGGGCCTTCCTGAAAAATGTGGTTTTACCTACAGTGCAGGACCCTCCTGAAAAATGGGATTTTACTTTCTGTTATGGACCCTCCTAAGGAATGGGAATTTACTTTCAGTTCAGGACCCTCCTGAAAAATGGGATTTTACCTTCAATGCAGGACCCTCCGGAAAAATAGGATTTTACTTTCTGTTCAGGACCCTCCTGAAGAATGGGAATTTACTTTCAGTTCAGGACTCTCCTGAAAAATGGGATTTTACTTTATGTTCAGGACCCTTCTGAAAAATGAGATTTTACTTTCAGTTCACGACCCTCCGAAAGAATGGGAATTTACTTTAAGTTCAGGACCCTCCTGAAAAATGGGATTTTACCTTCAGTGCAGGACCCTCCTGAAAAATGGGATTTTACTTTCTGTTCAGGACACTCCTGAAGAATGTGATTTTACTTTCTATTCAGGACCCTCCTAAATAATGGGAATTTACTTTCTGTTCAGGAAACTCCTGAAAAATGGGATTTTACTTTCTGTTCAGGACCTAACTAAAGAATGGGAATTGACTTTCAGTTCAGGACCCTCCTGAAAAATGGGATTTTACTTTATGTTCAGTACCCTCCTGAAAAATGGGATTTTACTTTCAGTTCACGACCCTCCTGAAAAATAGGATTTTACTTTCTATTTAGGACACTCCTAAAGAATGGGATTTTACTTTCTGTCCAGGACCCTACTGAAGAATGGGAATTTACTTTCAGTTCAGGACCCTCCTGAAAAATGGGATTTTACTTTCTGTTCAGGACCCTACTGAAGAATGGGAATTTACTTTTAGTTCAGGACCCTCCTGAAAAATAGGATTTTACTTTATGTTTAGGACCCTCCTTAAAAATGGGAATTTACTTTCAGTTCAGGACCCTCCTGAAAAATGGGATTTTACTTTCTGTTCAGGACCCTCCTGAAAAATGGGATTTTATTTGATGTTCAGGACCCTCCTGAAAAATGGGATTTTACTTTATGCTCAGGACCCTCCTGAAAAATGGGATTTTACTTTTTGTTCAGGACCCTCCTGAAAAATAGAATTTTTCTTTATGTTCAGGACCCTCCTGAAGAATGGGATTTTACCTTAGGTTCAGGACCTTCCTGAAGAATGGGATTTTACTTTTGTTTAGGACCCTCCTGAAAAATGGGATTTTACTTTCAGTCCAGGACCCAACTGAAGAATGGGATTTTACTTTATGTTCAGGACCCTCCTGAAAAATGGGATTTTACTTTATGTTTAGGACCCTACTGAAAAATGGGATTTTACTTTATGTTTAGGACCCTCCTTAAAAATGGGAATTTACTTTCAGTTCAGGACCCTCCTGAAAAATGGGATTTTACTTTCAGTGCAGGACCCTCCTGAAAAATGGGATTTTACTTTCAGTTCAGGACTCTCCTGAAGAATGGGAATTTACTTTCAGTTCAGGACCCTCCTAAAAAATTGGATTTTAGTTTATGTTTAGGACCCTCCTGAAAAAATGGGATTTTACTTTCAGTTCAGGACCCTCGTGAAGAATGGGAATTTACATTCACTTCAGGGCCTTCCTGAAAAATGTGGTTTTACCTACAGTGCAGGACCCTCCTGAAAAATGGGATTTTACTTTCTGTTATGGACCCTCCTAAGGAATGGGAATTTACTTTCAGTTCAGGACCCTCCTGAAAAATGGGATTTTACCTTCAATGCAGGACCCTCCGGAAAAATAGGATTTTACTTTCTGTTCAGGACCCTCCTGAAGAATGGGAATTTACTTTCAGTTCAGGACTCTCCTGAAAAATGGGATTTTACTTTATGTTCAGGACCCTTCTGAAAAATGAGATTTTACTTTCAGTTCACGACCCTCCGAAAGAATGGGAATTTACTTTAAGTTCAGGACCCTCCTGAAAAATGGGATTTTACCTTCAGTGCAGGACCCTCCTGAAAAATGGGATTTTACTTTCTGTTCAGGACACTCCTGAAGAATGTGATTTTACTTTCTATTCAGGACCCTCCTAAATAATGGGAATTTACTTTCTGTTCAGGAAACTCCTGAAAAATGGGATTTTACTTTCTGTTCAGGACCTAACTAAAGAATGGGAATTGACTTTCAGTTCAGGACCCTCCTGAAAAATGGGATTTTACTTTATGTTCAGTACCCTCCTGAAAAATGGGATTTTACTTTCAGTTCACGACCCTCCTGAAAAATAGGATTTTACTTTCTATTTAGGACACTCCTAAAGAATGGGATTTTACTTTCTGTCCAGGACCCTACTGAAGAATGGGAATTTACTTTCAGTTCAGGACCCTCCTGAAAAATGGGATTTTACTTTCTGTTCAGGACCCTACTGAAGAATGGGAATTTACTTTTAGTTCAGGACCCTCCTGAAAAATAGGATTTTACTTTATGTTTAGGACCCTCCTTAAAAATGGGAATTTACTTTCAGTTCAGGACCCTCCTGAAAAATGGGATTTTACTTTCTGTTCAGGACCCTCCTGAAAAATGGGATTTTATTTGATGTTCAGGACCCTCCTGAAAAATGGGATTTTACTTTATGCTCAGGACCCTCCTGAAAAATGGGATTTTACTTTTTGTTCAGGACCCTCCTGAAAAATGGAATTTTACTTTATGTTCAGGACCCTCCTGAAGAATGGGATTTTACCTTAGGTTCAGGACCCTCCTGAAGAATGGGATTTTACTTTATTTTAGGACCCTCCTGAAAAATGGGATTTTACATTATGTCCTGGACCCTTCTGAAAAATGGGATTTTCCTTTCAGTCCAGGACCCTACTGAAGAATGGGATTTTACTTTATGTTCAGGACCCTCCTGAAAAATCGGATTTTACTTTATGTGCAGGACCCTCCTGAAAAATGGGATTTTACTTTATGTTTAGGACCCTCCTGAAAAATGGGAATTTACTTTCAGCTCAGGACCCTCCTGAAAAATGGGATTTTACTTTCAGAGCAGGACCCTCCTGAAAAATGGGATTTTACTTTCAGTTCAGGACCCTCCTGAAGAATGGGAATTTACTTTCAGTTCAGGACCCTCCTGAAAAATGGGATTTTACTTTATGTTTAGGACCTTCCTGAAAAATGGGATTTTACTTTCAGTTCAGGACCCTCGTGGAGAATGGGAATTTACATTCAGTTCAGGGCCTTCCTGAAAAATGGGATTTTACCAACAGTGCAGGACCCTCCTGAAAAATGGGATTTTACTTTCTGTTATGGACCCTCCTAAAGAATGGGAATTTACTTTCAGTTCAGGACCCTCTTGAAAAATGGGATTGTACCTTCAATGCAGGACCCTCCTGAAAAATAGGATTTTACTTTCTGTTCAGGACCCTCCTGAAGAATGGGAATTTACTTTCAGTTCAGGACTCTCCTGAAAAATGGGATTTTACTTTATGTTCAGGACCCTTCT
This sequence comes from Capsicum pubescens, assembly GCA_030864215.1. Classification (NCBI taxonomy): domain Eukaryota; kingdom Viridiplantae; phylum Streptophyta; class Magnoliopsida; order Solanales; family Solanaceae; genus Capsicum; species Capsicum pubescens. The sequence goes on from CM061540.1 coordinate 298,602,360, forward strand.
GATAAATGAGATTTTACTTTCAGTTCACGACCCTCCGGAAGAATGGGAATTTACTTTCAGTTCAGGACCCTCCTAAAAAATGGGATTTTACCTTCAGTGCAGGACCCTCCTTAAAAATGGGATTTTACTTTCTGTTCAGGACCCTCCTGAAGAATGTGATTTTACTTTCTGTTCAGGACCCTCCTGAATAATGGGAATTTACTTTCTGTTCAGGAAACTCCTGAAAAATGGGATTTTACTTTCTGTTCAGGACCCACCTAAAGAATGGGAATTGAATTTCAGTTTAGGACCCTCCTGAAAAATGGGATTTTACTTTATGTTCAGTACCCTCCTGAAAAATGGGATTTTACTTTCAGTTCACGACCCTCCTGAAAAAAAGGATTTTACTTTCTGTTCAGGACCCTCCTAAAGAATGGGATTTTACTTTCTGTTCAGGACGCTCCTGAAGAATGGGAATTTACTTTCAGTTCAGGACCCTCCTGAAAAATGAGATTTTACTTTCTGTTCAGGACCCTACTGAAGAATGGGAATTTACTTTCAGTTCAGGACCCTCCTGAAAAATAGGATTTTACTTTATGTTCAGGACCCTCCGGAAAAATGGGATTTTACTTTATGTTCAGGACCCTCCTGAAAATGGGATTTTACATTCTGTTCAGGACCCTCCTGAAAAATGGGATTTTACTTTCTGTTCAGGACCCTCCTGAAAAATGGGATTTTATTTGATGTTCAAGACCCTCCTGAAAAATGGGATTTTACTTTATACTCAGGACCCTCCTGAAAAATGGGATTTTACTTTTTGTTCAGGACCTTCCTGAAAAATGGAATTTTACTTTATGTTCAGGACCCTCCTGAAGAATGGGATTTTACCTTAGGTTCAGGACCCTCCTGAAGAATTGGATTTTACTTTTGATTAGGACCCTCCTGAAAAATGGGATTTTACTTTATGTCTAGGACCCTTCTGAAAAATGGGATTTTACTTTCTGTTCAGGACCCTCCTGAAGAATGGGATTTTACTTTATGTTCAGGACCTTCCTGAAAAATGGGATTTTACTTTATCTGCAGGACCCTCCTGAAAAATGGGATTTTACTTTATGTTCACGACTCTCCTGAAAAATGGAAATTTACATTCAGTTCAGGACTCTCCTGAAAAATGGGATTTTACCTTCAGTGCAGGACCCTCCTGAAAAATGGGATTTTACTTTCAGTTCAGGACCCTCCTGAAGAATGGGAATTTACTTTCAGTTCAGGACCCTCCTGAAAAATGGGATTTTACTTTATCTTCAGGACCTTCCTAAAAAATGGGATTTTACTTTTAGTTCAGGACCCTCGTGAAGAATGGGAATTTACATTAAGTTCAGGGCCCTCCTAAAAATGGGATTTTACCTTCAGTGCAGGACCCTCCTGAAAAATGGGATTTTACTTTCTGTTCAGGACCCTCCTGAAGAATGGGATTTTACTTTCTGTTCAGGACCCTCCTGAAAAATGGGATTTTACTTTATGTTCAGGACCTCCGGAAAAATGGGATTTTACTTTCTGTTCAGGACCCACCTGAAAAATGGGATTTTACATTCTGTTCAGGACCCTCCTGAAAAATGGGATTTTACTTTCTGTTCAGGACCCTCCTGAAAAATGGGATTTTATTTGATGTTCAGGACCCTCCTGAAAAATGGGATTTTACTTTATGCTCAGGACCCTCCTGAAAAATGGAATTTTACTTTTTGTTCAGGACCCTCCTGAAAAATAGAATTTTTCTTTATGTTCAGGACCCTCCTGAAGAATGGGATTTTACCTTAGGTTCCGGACCTTCCTGAAGAATGGGATTTTACTTTTGTTTAGGACCCTCCTGAAAAATGGGATTTTACATGTCCAGGACCCTCCTGAAAAATGGGATTTTACTTTCAGTCCAGGACCCAACTGAAGAATGGGATTTTACTTTATGTTCAGGACACTCCTGAAAAATGGGATTTTACTTTATGTTTAGGACCCTACTGAAAAATGGGATTTTACTTTATGTTTAGGACCCTCCTTAAAAATGGGAATTTACTTTCAGTTCAGGACCCTCCTGAAAAATGGGATTTTACTTTCAGTGCAGGACCCTCCGGAAAAATGGGATTTTACTTTCAGTTCAGGACTCTCCTGAAGAATGGGAATTTACTTTCAGTTCAGGACCCTCCTAAAAAATTGGATTTTAGTTTATGTTTAGGACCCTCCTGAAAAATGGGATTTTACTTTCAGTTCAGGACCCTCGTGAAGAATGGGAATTTACATTCACTTCAGGGCCTTCCTGAAAAATGTGGTTTTACCTACAGTGCAGGACCCTCCTGAAAAATGGGATTTTACTTTCTGTTATGGACCCTCCTAAGGAATGGGAATTTACTTTCAGTTCAGGACCCTCCTGAAAAATGGGATTTTACCTTCAATGCAGGACCCTCCGGAAAAATAGGATTTTACTTTCTGTTCAGGACCCTCCTGAAGAATGGGAATTTACTTTCAGTTCAGGACTCTCCTGAAAAATGGGATTTTACTTTATGTTCTGGACCCTTCTGAAAAATGAGATTTTACTTTCAGTTCACGACCCTCCGGAAGAATGGGAATTTACTTTAAGTTCAGGACCCTCCTGAAAAATGGGATTTTACCTTCAGTGCAGGACCCTCCTGAAAAATGGGATTTTACTTTCTGTTCAGGACACTCCTGAAGAATGTGATTTTACTTTCTATTCAGGACCCTCCTAAATAATGGGAATTTACTTTCTGTTCAGGAAACTCCTGAAAAATGGGATTTTACTTTCTGTTCAGGACCTACCTAAAGAATGGGAATTGACTTTCAGTTCAGCACCCTCCTGAAAAATGGGATTTTACTTTATGTTCAGTACCCTCCTGAAAAATGGGATTTTACTTTCAGTTCACGACCCTCCTGAAAAATAGGATTTTACTTTCTATTTAGGACCCTCCTAAAGAATGGGATTTTACTTTCTGTCCAGGACCCTACTGAAGAATGGGAATTTACTTTCAGTTCAGGACCCTCCTGAAAAATGGGATTTTACTTTCTGTTCAGGACCCTACTGAAGAATGGGAATTTACTTTTAGTTCAGGACCCTCCTGAAAAATAGGATTTTACTTTATGTTTAGGACCCTCCTTAAAAATGGGAATTTACTTTCAGTTCAGGACCCTCCTGAAAATGGGATTTTACATTCTGTTCAGGACCCTCCTGAAAAATGGGATTTTACTTTCTGTTCAGGACCCTCCTGAGAAATGGGATTTTATTTGATGTTCAGGACCCTCCTGAAAAATGGGATTTTACTTTATGCTCAGGACCCTCCTGAAAAATGGGATTTTACTTTTTGTTCAGGACCCTCCTGAAAAATGGAATTTTACTTTATGTTCAGGACCCTCCTGAAGAATGGGATTTTACCTTAGGTTCAGGACCCTCCTGAAGAATGGGATTTTACTTTATTTTAGGACCCTCCTGAAAAATGGGATTTTACATTATGTCCAGGACCCTTCTGAAAAATGGGATTTTCCTTTCAGTCCAGGACCCTACTGAAGAATGGGATTTTACTTTATGTTCAGGACCCTCCTGAAAAATCGGATTTTACTTTATGTGCAGGACCCTCCTGAAAAATGGGATTTTACTTTATGTTTAGGACCCTCCTGAAAAATGGGAATTTACTTTCAGCTCAGGACCCTCCTGAAAAATGGGATTTTACTTTCAGAGCAGGACCCTCCTGAAAAATGGGATTTTACTTTCAGTTCAGGACCCTCCTGAAGAATGGGAATTTACTTTCAGTTCAGGACCCTCCTGAAAAATGGGATTTTACTTTATGTTTAGGACCTTCCTGAAAAATGGGATTTTACTTTCAGTTCAGGACCCTCGTGGAGAATGGGAATTTACATTCAGTTCAGGGCCTTCCTGAAAAATGGGATTTTACCAACAGTGCAGGACCCTCCTGAAAAATGGGATTTTACTTTCTGTTATGGACTCTCCTAAAGAATGGGAATTTACTTTCAGTTCAGGACCCTCTTGAAAAATGGGATTGTACCTTCAATGCAGGACCCTCCTGAAAAATAGGATTTTACTTTCTGTTCAGGACCCTCCTGAAGAATGGGAATTTACTTTCAGTTCAGGACTCTCCTGAAAAATGGGATTTTACTTTATGTTCAGGACCCTTCTGATAAATGAGATTTTACTTTCAGTTCACGACCCTCCGGAAGAATGGGAATTTACTTTCAGTTCAGGACCCTCCTAAAAAATGGGATTTTACCTTCAGTGCAGGACCCTCCTTAAAAATGGGATTTTACTTTCTGTTCAGGACCCTCCTAAAGAATGTGATTTTACTTTCTGTTCAGGACCCTCCTGAATAATGGGAATTTACTTTCTGTTCAGGAAACTCCTGAAAAATGGGATTTTACTTTCTGTTCAGGACCCACCTAAAGAATGGGAATTGAATTTCAGTTTAGGACCCTCCTGAAAAATGGGATTTTACTTTATGTTCAGTACCCTCCTGAAAAATGGGATTTTACTTTCAGTTCACGACCCTCCTGAAAAAAAGGATTTTACTTTCTGTTCAGGACCCTCCTAAAGAATGGGATTTTACTTTCTGTTCAGGACGCTCCTGAAGAATGGGAATTTACTTTCAGTTCAGGACCCTCCTGAAAAATGAGATTTTACTTTCTGTTCAGGACCCTACTGAAGAATGGGAATTTACTTTCAGTTCAGGACCCTCCTGAAAAATAGGATTTTACTTTATGTTCAGGACCCTCCGGAAAAATGGGATTTTACTTTATGTTCAGGACCCTCCTGAAAATGGGATTTTACATTCTGTTCAGGACCCTCCTGAAAAATGGGATTTTACTTTCTGTTCAGGACCCTCCTGAAAAATGGGATTTTATTTGATGTTCAAGACCCTCCTGAAAAATGGGATTTTACTTTATACTCAGGACCCTCCTGAAAAATGGGATTTTACTTTTTGTTCAGGACCCTCCTGAAAAATGGAATTTTACTTTATGTTCAGGACCCTCCTGAAGAATGGGATTTTACCTTAGGTTCAGGACCCTCCTGAAGAATGGGATTTTACTTTTGATTAGGACCCTCCTGAAAAATGGGATTTTACTTTATGTCTAGGACCCTTCTGAAAAATGGGATTTTACTTTCTGTTCAGGACCCTCCTGAAGAATGGGATTTTACTTTATGTTCAGGACCTTCCTGAAAAATGGGATTTTACTTTATCTGCAGGACCCTCCTGAAAAATGGGATTTTACTTTATGTTCACGACCCTCCTGAAAAATGGAAATTTACATTCAGTTCAGGACTCTCCTGAAAAATGGGATTTTACCTTCAGTGCAGGACCCTCCTGAAAAATGGGATTTTACTTTCAGTTCAGGACCCTCCTGAAGAATGGGAATTTACTTTCAGTTCAGGACCCTCCTGAAAAATGGGATTTTACTTTATCTTCAGGACCTTCCTAAAAAATGGGATTTTACTTTTAGTTCAGGACCCTCGTGAAGAATGGGAATTTACATTAAGTTCAGGGCCCTCCTAAAAATGGGATTTTACCTTCAGTGCAGGACCCTCCTGAAAAATGGGATTTTACTTTCTGTTCAGGACCCTCCTGAAGAATGGGATTTTACTTTCTGTTCAGGACCCTCCTGAAAAATGGGATTTTACTTTATGTTCAGGACCCTCCTGAAAAATGGGATTTTACTTTCTGTTCAGGACCCACCTGAAAAATGGGATTTTACATTCTGTTCAGGACCCTCCTGAAAAATGGGATTTTACTTTCTGTTCAGGACCCTCCTGAAAAATGGGATTTTATTTGATGTTCAGGACCCTCCTGAAAAATGGGATTTTACTTTATGCTCAGGACCCTCCTGAAAAATGGAATTTTACTTTTTGTTCAGGACCCTCCTGAAAAATAGAATTTTTCTTTATGTTCAGGACCCTCCTGAAGAATGGGATTTTACCTTAGGTTCAGGACCTTCCTGAAGAATGGGATTTTACTTTTGTTTAGGACCCTCCTGAAAAATGGGATTTTACATGTCCAGGACCCTCCTGAAAAATGGGATTTTACTTTCAGTCCAGGACCCAACTGAAGAATGGGATTTTACTTTATGTTCAGGACCCTCCTGAAAAATGGGATTTTACTTTATGTTTAGGACCCTACTGAAAAATGGGATTTTACTTTATGTTTAGGACCCTCCTTAAAAATGGGAATTTACTTTCAGTTCAGGACCCTCCTGAAAAATGGGATTTTACTTTCAGTGCAGGACCCTCCTGAAAAATGGGATTTTACTTTCAGTTCAGGACTCTCCTGAAGAATGGGAATTTACTTTCAGTTCAGGACCCTCCTAAAAAATTGGATTTTAGTTTATGTTTAGGACTCTCCTGAAAAATGGGATTTTACTTTCAGTTCAGGACCCTCGTGAAGAATGGGAATTTACATTCACTTCAGGGCCTTCCTGAAAAATGTGGTTTTACCTACAGTGCAGGACCCTCCTGAAAAATGGGATTTTACTTTCTGTTATGGACCCTCCTAAGGAATGGGAATTTACTTTCAGTTCAGGACCCTCCTGAAAAATGGGATTTTACCTTCAATGCAGGACCCTCCGGAAAAATAGGATTTTACTTTCTGTTCAGGACCCTCCTGAAGAATGGGAATTTACTTTCAGTTCAGGACTCTCCTGAAAAATGGGATTTTACTTTATGTTCAGGACCCTTCTGAAAAATGAGATTTTACTTTCAGTTCACGACCCTCCGAAAGAATGGGAATTTACTTTAAGTTCAGGACCCTCCTGAAAAATGGGATTTTACCTTCAGTGCAGGACCCTCCTGAAAAATGGGATTTTACTTTCTGTTCAGGACACTCCTGAAGAATGTGATTTTACTTTCTATTCAGGACCCTCCTAAATAATGGGAATTTACTTTCTGTTCAGGAAACTCCTGAAAAATGGGATTTTACTTTCTGTTCAGGACCTACCTAAAGAATGGGAATTGACTTTCAGTTCAGGACCCTCCTGAAAAATGGGATTTTACTTTATGTTCAGTACCCTCCTGAAAAATGGGATTTTACTTTCAGTTCACGACCCTCCTGAAAAAAAGGATTTTACTTTCTATTTAGGACCCTCCTAAAGAATGGGATTTTACTTTCTGTCCAGGACCCTACTGAAGAATGGGAATTTACTTTCAGTTCAGGACCCTCCTGAAAAATGGGATTTTACTTTCTGTTCAGGACCCTACTGAAGAATGGGAATTTACTTTTAGTTCAGGACCCTCCTGAAAAATAGGATTTTACTTTATGTTTAGGACCCTCCTTAAAAATGGGAATTTACTTTCAGTTCAGGACCCTCCTGAAAATGGGATTTTACATTCTGTTCAGGACCCTCCTGAAAAATGGGATTTTACTTTCTGTTCAAGACCCTCCTGAAAAATGGGATTTTATTTGATGTTCAGGACCCTCCTGAAAAATGAGATTTTACTTTATGCTCAGGACCCTCCTGAAAAATGGGATTTTACTTTTTGTTCAGGACCCTCCTGAAAAATGGAATTTTACTTTATGTTCAGGACCCTCCTGAAGAATGGGATTTTACCTTAGGTTCAGGACCCTCCTGAAGAATGGGATTTTACTTTATTTTAGGACCCTCCTGAAAAATCGGATTTTACTTTATGTGCAGGACCCTCCTGAAAAATGGGATTTTCCTTTCAGTCCAGGACCCTACTGAAGAATGGGATTTTACTTTATGTTCAGGACCCTCCTGAAAAATCGGATTTTACTTTATGTGCAGGACCCTCCTGAAAAATGGGATTTTACTTTATGTTTAGGACCCTCCTGAAAAATGGGAATTTACTTTCAGCTCAGGACCCTCCTGAAAAATGGGATTTTATTTTCAGAGCAGGACCCTCCTGAAAAATGGGATTTTACTTTCAGTTCAGGACCCTCCTGAAGAATGGGAATTTACTTTCAGTTCAGGACCCTCCTGAAAAATGGGATTTTACTTTATGTTTAGGACCTTCCTGAAAAATGGGATTTTACTTTCAGTTCAGGACCCTCGTGGAGAATGGGAATTTACATTCAGTTCAGGGCCTTCCTGAAAAATGGGATTTTACCAACGGTGCAGGACCCTCCTGAAAAATGGGATTTCACTTTCTGTTATGGACCCTCCTAAAGAATGGGAATTTACTTTCAGTTCAGGACCCTCTTGAAAAATGGGATTGTACCTTCAATGCAGGACCCTCCTGAAAAATAGGATTTTACTTTCTGTTCAGGACCCTCCTGAAGAATGGGAATTTACTTTCAGTTCAGGACTCTCCTGAAAAATGGGATTTTACTTTATGTTCAGGACCCTTCTGATAAATGAGATTTTACTTTCAGTTCACGACCCTCCGGAAGAATGGGAATTTACTTTCAGTTCAGGACCCTCCTAAAAAATGGGATTTTACCTTCAGTGCAGGACCCTCCTTAAAAATGGGATTTTACTTTCTGTTCAGGACCCTCCTGAAGAATGTGATTTTACTTTCTGTTCAGGACCCTCCTGAATAATGGGAATTTACTTTCTGTTCAGGAAACTCCTGAAAAATGGGATTTTACTTTCTGTTCAGGACCCACCTAAAGAATGGGAATTGAATTTCAGTTTAGGACCCTCCTGAAAAATGGGATTTTACTTTATGTTCAGTACCCTCCTGAAAAATGGGATTTTACTTTCAGTTCACGACCCTCCTGAAAAAAAGGATTTTACTTTCTGTTCAGGACCCTCCTAAAGAATGGGATTTTACTTTCTGTTCAGGACGTTCCTGAAGAATGGGAATTTACTTTCAGTTCAGGACCCTCCTGAAAAATGAGATTTTACTTTCTGTTCAGGACCCTACTGAAGAATGGGAATTTACTTTCAGTTCAGGACCCTCCTGAAAAATAGGATTTTACTTTATGTTCAGGACCCTCCGGAAAAATGGGATTTTACTTTATGTTCAGGACCCTCTTGAAAATGGGATTTTACATTCTGTTCAGGACCCTCCTGAAAAATGGGATTTTACTTTCTGTTCAGGACCCTCCTGAAAAATGGGATTTTATTTGATGTTCAAGACCCTCCTGAAAAATGGGATTTTACTTTATACTCAGGACCCTCCTGAAAAATGGGATTTTACTTTTTGTTCAGGACCCTCCTGAAAAATGGAATTTTACTTTATGTTCAGGACCCTCCTGAAGAATGGGATTTTACCTTAGGTTCAGGACCCTCCTGAAGAATGGGATTTTACTTTTGATTAGGACCCTCCTGAAAAATGGGATTTTACTTTATGTCTAGGACCCTTCTGAAAAATGGGATTTTACTTTATGTTCAGGACCCTCCTGAAGAATGGGATTTTACTTTATGTTCAGGACCTTCCTGAAAAATGGGATTTTACTTTATCTGCAGGACCCTCCTGAAAAATGGGATTTTACTTTATGTTCACGACCCTCCTGAAAAATGGAAATTTACATTCAGTTCAGGACTCTCCTGAAAAATGGGATTTTACCTTCAGTGCAGGACCCTCCTGAAAAATGGGATTTTACTTTCAGTTCAGGACCCTCCTGAAGAATGGGAATTTACTTTCAGTTCAGGACCCTCCTGAAAAATGGGATTTTACTTTATCTTCAGGACCTTCCTAAAAAATGGGATTTTACTTTTAGTTCAGGACCCTCGTGAAGAATGGGAATTTACATTAAGTTCAGGGCCCTCCTAAAAATGGGATTTTACCTTCAGTGCAGGACCCTCCTGAAAAATGGGATTTTACTTTCTGTTCAGGACCCTCCTGAAGAATGGGATTTTACTTTCTGGTCAGGACCCTCCTGAAAAATGGGATTTTACTTTATGTTCAGGACCCTCCTGAAAAATGGGATTTTACTTTCTGTTCAGGACCCACCTGAAAAATGGGATTTTACATTCTGTTCAGGACCCTCCTGAAAAATGGGATTTTACTTTCTGTTCAGGACCCTCCTGAAAAATGGGATTTTATTTGATGTTCAGGACCCTCCTGAAAAATGGGATTTTACTTTATGCTCAGGACCCTCCTGAAAAATGGAATTTTACTTTTTGTTCAGGACCCTCCTGAAAAATAGAATTTTTCTTTATGTTCAGGACCCTCCTGAAGAATGGGATTTTACCTTAGGTTCAGGACCTTCCTGAAGAATGGGATTTTACTTTTGTTTAGGACCCTCCTGAAAAATGGGATTTTACATGTCCAGGACCCTCCTGAAAAATGGGATTTTACTTTCAGTCCAGGACCCAACTGAAGAATGGGATTTTACTTTATGTTCAGGACCCTCCTGAAAAATGGGATTTTACTTTATGTTTAGGACCCTACTGAAAAATGGGATTTTACTTTATGTTTAGGACCCTCCTTAAAAATGGGAATTTACTTTCAGTTCAGGACCCTCCTGAAAAATGGGATTTTACTTTCAGTGCAGGACCCTCCTGAAAAATGGGATTTTACTTTCAGTTCAGGACTCTCCTGAAGAATGGGAATTTACTTTCAGTTCAGGACCCTCCTGAAAAATTGGATTTTAGTTTATGTTTAGGACCCTCCTGAAAAATGGGATTTTACTTTCAGTTCAGGACCCTCGTGAAGAATGGGAATTTACATTCACTTCAGGGCCTTCCTGAAAAATGTGGTTTTACCTACAGTGCAGGACCCTCCTGAAAAATGGGATTTTACTTTCTGTTATGGACCCTCCTAAGGAATGGGAATTTACTTTCAGTTCAGGACCCTCCTGAAAAATGGGATTTTACCTTCAATGCAGGACCCTCCGGAAAAATAGGATTTTACTTTCTGTTAAGGACCCTCCTGAAGAATGGGAATTTACTTTCAGTTCAGGACTCTCCTGAAAAATGGGATTTTACTTTATGTTCAGGACCCTTCTGAAAAATGAGATTTTACTTTCAGTTCACGACCCTCCGAAAGAATGGGAATTTACTTTAAGTTCAGGACCCTCCTGAAAAATGGGATTTTACCTTCAGTGCAGGACCCTCCTGAAAAATGGGATTTTACTTTCTGTTCAGGACACTCCTGAAGAATGTGATTTTACTTTCTATTCAGGACCCTCCTGAATAATGGGAATTTACTTTCTGTTCAGGAAACTCCTGAAAAATGGGATTTTACTTTCTGTTCAGGACCTACCTAAAGAATGGGAATTGACTTTCAGTTCAGGACCCTCCTGAAAAATGGGATTTTACTTTATGTTCAGTACCCTCCTGAAAAATGGGATTTTACTTTCAGTTCACGACCCTCCTGAAAAATAGGATTTTACTTTCTATTTAGGACCCTCCTAAAGAATGGGATTTTACTTTTTGTCCAGGACCCTACTGAAGAATGGGAATTTACTTTCAGATCAGGACCCTCCTGAAAAATGGGATTTTACTTTCTGTTCAGGACCCTACTGAAGAATGGGAATTTACTTTTAGTTCAGGACCCTCCTGAAAAATAGGATTTTACTTTATGTTTAGGACCCTCCTTAAAAATGGGAATTTACTTTCAGTTCAGGACCATCCTGAAAATGGGATTTTACATTCTGTTCAGGACCCTCCTGAAAAATGGGATTTTACTTTCTGTTCAGGACCCTCCTGAAAAATGGGATTTTATTTGATGTTCAGGACCCTCCTAAAAAATGGGATTTTACCTTCAGTGCAGGACCCTCCTTAAAAATGGGATTTTACTTTCTGTTCAGGACCCTCCTGAAGAATGTGATTTTACTTTCTGTTCAGGACCCTCCTGAATAATGGGAATTTACTTTCTGTTCAGGAAACTCCTGAAAAATGGGATTTTACTTTCTGTTCAGGACCCACCTAAAGAATGGGAATTGAATTTCAGTTTAGGACCCTCCTGAAAAATGGGATTTTACTTTATGTTCAGTACCCTCCTGAAAAATGGGATTTTACTTTCAGTTCACGACCCTCCTGAAAAAAAGGATTTTACTTTCTGTTCAGGACCCTCCTAAAGAATGGGATTTTACTTTCTGTTCAGGACGTTCCTGAAGAATGGGAATTTACTTTCAGTTCAGGACCCTCCTGAAAAATGAGATTTTACTTTCTGTTCAGGACCCTACTGAAGAATGGGAATTTACTTTCAGTTCAGGACCCTCCTGAAAAATAGGATTTTACTTTATGTTCAGGACCCTCCGGAAAAATGGGATTTTACTTTATGTTCAGGACCCTCCTGAAAATGGGATTTTACATTCTGTTCAGGACCCTCCTGAAAAATGGGATTTTACTTTCTGTTCAGGACCCTCCTGAAAAATGGGATTTTATTTGATGTTCAAGACCCTCCTGAAAAATGGGATTTTACTTTATACTCAGGACCCTCCTGAAAAATGGGATTTTACTTTTTGTTCAGGACCCTCCTGAAAAATGGAATTTTACTTTATGTTCAGGACCCTCCTGAAGAATGGGATTTTACCTTAGGTTCAGGACCCTCCTGAAGAATGGGATTTTACTTTTGATTAGGACCCTCCTGAAAAATGGGATTTTACTTTATGTCTAGGACCCTTCTGAAAAATGGGATTTTACTTTATGTTCAGGACCCTCCTGAAGAATGGGATTTTACTTTATGTTCAGGACCTTCCTGAAAAATGGGATTTTACTTTATCTGCAGGACCCTCCTGAAAAATGGGATTTTACTTTATGTTCACGACCCTCCTGAAAAATGGAAATTTACATTCAGTTCAGGACTCTCCTGAAAAATGGGATTTTACCTTCAGTGCAGGACCCTCCTGAAAAATGGGATTTTACTTTCAGTTCAGGACCCTCCTGAAGAATGGGAATTTACTTTCAGTTCAGGACCCTCCTGAAAAATGGGATTTTACTTTATCTTCAGGACCTTCCTAAAAAATGGGATTTTACTTTTAGTTCAGGACCCTCGTGAAGAATGGGAATTTACATTAAGTTCAGGGCCCTCCTAAAAATGGGATTTTACCTTCAGTGCAGGACCCTCCTGAAAAATGGGATTTTACTTTCTGTTCAGGACCCTCCTGAAGAATGGGATTTTACTTTCTGTTCAGGACCCTCCTGAAAAATGGGATTTTACTTTATGTTCAGGACCCTCCTGAAAAATGGGATTTTACTTTCTGTTCAGGACCCACCTGAAAAATGGGATTTTACATTCTGTTCAGGACCCTCCTGAAAAATGGGATTTTACTTTCTGTTCAGGACCCTCCTGAAAAATGGGATTTTATTTGATGTTCAGGACCCTCCTGAAAAATGGGATTTTACTTTATGCTCAGGACCCTCCTGAAAAATGGAATTTTACTTTTTGTTCAGGACCCTCCTGAAAAATAGAATTTTTCTTTATGTTCAGGACCCTCCTGAAGAATGGGATTTTACCTTAGGTTCAGGACCTTCCTGAAGAATGGGATTTTACTTTTGGTTAGGACCCTCCTGAAAAATGGGATTTTACATGTCCAGGACCCTCCTGAAAAATGGGATTTTACTTTCAGTCCAGGACCCAACTGAAGAATGGGATTTTACTTTATGTTCAGGACCCTCCTGAAAAATGGGATTTTACTTTATGTTTAGGACTCTACTGAAAAATGGGATTTTACTTTATGTTTAGGACCCTCCTTAAAAATGGGAATTTACTTTCAGTTCAGGACCCTCCTGAAAAATGGGATTTTACTTTCAGTGCAGGACCCTCCTGAAAAATGGGATTTTACTTTCAGTTCAGGACTCTCCTGAAGAATGGGAATTTACTTTCAGTTCAGGACCCTCCTGAAAAATTGGATTTTAGTTTATGTTTAGGACCCTCCTGAAAAATGGGATTTTACTTTCAGTTCAGGACCCTCGTGAAGAATGGGAATTTACATTCACTTCAGGGCCTTCCTGAAAAATGTGGTTTTACCTACAGTGCAGGACCCTCCTGAAAAATGGGATTTTACTTTCTGTTATGGACCCTCCTAAGGAATGGGAATTTACTTTCAGTTCAGGACCCTCCTGAAAAATGGGATTTTACCTTCAATGCAGGACCCTCCGGAAAAATAGGATTTTACTTTCTGTTAAGGACCCTCCTGAAGAATGGGAATTTACTTTCAGTTCAGGACTCTCCTGAAAAATGGGATTTTACTTTATGTTCAGGACCCTTCTGAAAAATGAGATTTTACTTTCAGTTCACGACCCTCCGAAAGAATGGGAATTTACTTTAAGTTCAGGACCCTCCTGAAAAATGGGATTTTACCTTCAGTGCAGGACCCTCCTGAAAAATGGGATTTTACTTTCTGTTCAGGACACTCCTGAAGAATGTGATTTTACTTTCTATTCAGGACCCTCCTGAATAATGGGAATTTACTTTCTGTTCAGGAAACTCCTGAAAAATGGGATTTTACTTTCTGTTCAGGACCTACCTAAAGAATGGGAATTGACTTTCAGTTCAGGACCCTCCTGAAAAATGGGATTTTACTTTATGTTCAGTACCCTCCTGAAAAATGGGATTTTACTTTCAGTTCACGACCCTCCTGAAAAATAGGATTTTACTTTCTATTTAGGACCCTCCTAAAGAATGGGATTTTACTTTTTGTCCAGGACCCTACTGAAGAATGGGAATTTACTTTCAGATCAGGACCCTCCTGAAAAATGGGATTTTACTTTCTGTTCAGGACCCTACTGAAGAATGGGAATTTACTTTTAGTTCAGGACCCTCCTGAAAAATAGGATTTTACTTTATGTTTAGGACCCTCCTTAAAAATGGGAATTTACTTTCAGTTCAGGACCATCCTGAAAATGGGATTTTACATTCTGTTCAGGACCCTCCTGAAAAATGGGATTTTACTTTCTGTTCAGGACCCTCCTGAAAAATGGGATTTTATTTGATGTTCAGGACCCTCCTGAAAAATGGGATTTTACTTTATGCTCAGGACCCTCCTGAAAAATGGGATTTTACTTTTTGTTCAGGACCCTCCTGAAAAATGGAATTTTACTTTATGTTCAGGTCCCTCCTGAAGAATGGGCTTTTACCTTAGGTTCAGGACCCTCCTGAAGAATGGGATTTTACTTTTGTTTAGGACCCTTCTGAAAAATGGGATTTTACTTTATGTCTAGGACCCTCCTGAAAAATGAGATTTTACATTCAGTCCAGGACCCTCTTGAAGAATGGGATTTTACTTTATGTTAAGGACCTTCCTGAAAAATGGGATTTTACATTATGTGCAGGACCCTCCTGAAAAATGGGATTTTACTTTATGTTTAGGACCCTCCTAAAAAATGGGATTTTACTTTCAGTTTAGGACCCTCCTGAAAAATGGGATTTTACCTTCAGTGCAGGACCCTCCTGAAAAATGGGATTTTACTTTCAGTTCAGGACCCTCCTGAAGAATGGGAATTTACTTTCAATTCAGGACCCTCCTGAAAAATGGGATTTTACTTTATCTTTAGGACCCTCCTAAAAAATGGGATTTTACTTTTAGTTCAGGACCCTGGTGAAGAATAGGAATTTACATTAAGTTCAGGGCCCTCCTGAAAATGGGATTTTACCTTCAGTGCAGGACCCTCCTGAAAAATGGGATTTTACTTTCTGTTCAGGACCCTCCTGAAGAATGGTATTTTACTTTCTGTTCAGGACCCTCCTGAAAAATGGGATTTTACTATATGTTCAGGACCCTCCTGAAAAATGGGATTTTACTTTCTGTTCAGGACCATCCTGAAAAATGGGATTTTACATTCTGTTCAGGACCCTCCTGAAAAATGGGATTTTACTTTCTGTTCAGGACCCTCCTGAAAAATGGGATTTTTTGATGTTCAGGACCCTCCTGAAAAATGGGATTTTACTTTATGCTCAGGACCCTCCTGAAAAATGGGATTTTACTTTCTGTTCAGGACCCTACAGAAAAATAGAATTTTTCTTTATTTTCAGGACCCTCCTGAAGAATGGGATTTTACCTTAGGTTTAGGACCTTCCTGAAGAATGGGATTTTACTTTTGTTTAGGACCCTCCTGAAAAATGGGATTTTACTGTATGTCCAGGACCCTCCTGAAAAATGGGATTTTACTTTTAGTCCAGGACCCTACTGAAGAATGGGATTTTACTTTATGTTCAGGACCCTCCTGAAAAATGGGATTTTACTTTATGTGCAGGACCCTACTGAAAAATGGGATTTTACTTTATGTTTAGGACCCTCCTGAAAAATGGGAATTTACTTTCAGTTCAGGACCCTCGTGAAAAATGGGATTTTACTTTCAGTGCAGGACCCTCCTGAAAAATGTGATTTTACTTTCAGTTCAGGACCCTCCTGAAGAATGGGAATTTACTTTCAGTTCAGGAACCTCCTGAAAAATGGGATATTACTTTATATTTAGGACCCTCCTGAAAAATGGGATTTTACTTTCAGTTTAGGACCCTCGTGAAGAATGGGAATTTACATTCAGTTCAGGGCCTTCCTGAAAAATGGGATTTTACCTATAGTGCAGGACCCTCCTGAAAAATGGGATTTTACTTTCTGTTATGGACCCTCCTAAAGAATGAGAATTTACTTTCAGTTCAGGACCCTCCTGAAAAATGGGATTTTACCTTCAATGCAGGACCCTCCTGAAAAATAGGATTTTACTTTCTGTTCAGGACCCTCCTGAAGAATGGGAATTTACTTTCAGTTCAGAACTCTCCTGAAAAATAGGATTTAACTTTATGTTCAGGACCCTTCTGAAAAATGAGATTTTACTTTCATGTTCAGGACCCTCCGGAAGAATGGGAATTTACTTTCAGTTTAGGACCCTTCTGAAAAATGGGATTTTACCTTCAGTGCAGGACCCTCCTGAAAAATGGGATTTTACTTTCTGTTCAGGACCCTCCTGAAGAATGGGATTTTATTTTCTGTTCAGGACCCTCCTGAAGAATGGGAATTTACTTTCTGTTCAGGAAACTCCTGAAAAATGGGATTTTATTTTCTGTTCAGGACCCACCTAAAGAATGGGAATTGACTTTCAGTTCAGGACCCTCCTGAAAAATGGGATTTTACTTTATGTTCAGTGCCCTCCTGAAAAATGGGATTTTACTTTCAGTTCACGACCCTCCTGAAAAATAGGATTTTACTTTCTGTTCAGGACCCTCCTAAAGAATGGGATTTTACTTTCTGTTCAGGACCCTCCTGAAGAATGGGATTTTACTTTCTGTTCAGGACCCTCCTGAAAAATGGGATTTTATTTTCTGTTCAGGACCCACCTGAAGAATGTTAATTTACTTTCAATTTAGGACCCTTCTGAAAAATGGGATTTTACCTTCAATGCAGGACCCTCCTGAAAAATGGGATTTTACTGTCTGATCAGGACCCTTCGGAAGAATGGAAATTTACTTTCAGTTCAGGACCCTCCTAAAGAATGGGATTTTACTTTTGTTTAGGACCCTCCTGAAAAATGGGATTTTACTTTATGACCAGGACCCTCCTGAAAAATGGGATTTTACTTTCAGTCAACGACCCTCCTGATGAATGGGATTTTACTTTATGTTCAGGACCTTCCTGAAAAATGGGATTTTACTTTATGTGCAGGACACTCCTAAAAAATGGGATTTTACATTATGTTCAGGACCCTCCTGAAAAATGGGAATGTACTTTCAGTCAGGACCCTCCTGAAAAATGGGATTTTACCTTCAGTGCAGGACCCTCCTGAAAAATAGGATTTTACTTTCAGTTCAGGACCCTCCTGAAGAATGGGAATTTACTTTCAGTTCAGGACCCTCCTGAAAAATGGGATTTTACTTTATGATCAGGACCCTCCTAAAAACTGGGATTTTACTTTCAGTTCAGGTCTCTTGTGAAGAATGGAAATTTACATTCAGTTCAGGACCCTTCTGAAAAATGGGATTTTACCTACAGTGCAGCACCCTCCTGAAAAATGGGATTTTACTTCCTGTTCAGGACCCGCCTGAAGAATGGGATTTTACTTTCAGTTCAGGACCCTCCTGAAAAATGGGATTTTACTTTATGATCAGGACCCTCCTAAAAACTGGGATTTTACTTTCAGTTCAGGTCTCTTGTGAAGAATGGAAATTTACATTCAGTTCAGGACCCTTCTGAAAAATGGGATTTTACCTACAGTGCAGCACCCTCCTGAAAAATGGGATTTTACTTCCTGTTCAGGACCCGCCTGAAGAATGGGATTTTACTTTCAGTTCAGGACCCTCCTGCAAAATGGGATTTTACTTTATGTTCAGGACCCACCTGAAAAATGGGATTTTACTTTCAGTTCAGGACCCTCCTGTAAAATAGGATTTTACTTTCTGTTTAGGTCCCTCCTGAAGAATGGGATTTTACTTTCTGTTCAGGACCCTCCTGAAGAATGGGAATTTACTTTCAGTTCAGAACTTTCAGTTCAGGACCCTCCAGAAGAATGGGAATTTACTTTCTGTTCAGGACCCTCCTGAAAAATGGGATTTTACCTTCAATGCAGGACCCTCTTGAAGAATGGGAATTTACTTTCAGTTCAGGACCCTCCTGAAAAAAGGGATTTTACTTTATGTTCAGGACCCTCAAGAAAAATGGGATTTTACATTCTGTTCAGGACCCTCCTGAAAAATGGGATTTTACTTTCTGTTCAGGACCCTCCTGAAAAATGGGATTTTACCTTATGTTCAGGACCCTCATGAAAAATGGGAATTGACTTACAGTTCAGGACCCTCCTAAAAAATGGGATTTTACTTTATGTTCAGGACCCTCCTGAAAAATGGGATTTTACTTTCAGTTCAGGACCCTCCTAAAAATTGGGATTTTACTTTCTGTTCAGGACCCTCCTGAAGAATGGGATTTTACTTTCTGTTCAGGACCCTCCTGAAGAATGGGAATTTACTTTCAGTTCAGTACTTTCAGTTCAGGACCCTCCTAAAAAATGAGATTTTAGTTTCTGTTATGGACCCTCCTGAAGAATGGGAATTTACTTTCAATTCAGGACCTCTCTGAAAAATGGGATTTTACCTTCAATGCAAGACCCTCCTGAAAAATAGGATTTTACTTTCATTTCAGGACCCTCCTGAAGAATGAGAATTTACTTTCAGTACTGGACCCTTCTGAAAAATGGGATTTTACTTTATGTTCAGGACCCTCCTGAAAAATGGGATTTTACTTTCAGTTGAGGACCCTCCGGAAGAATGGGAATTTACTTTCAGTTCAGGACCCTCCTAAAAAATGGGATTTTACCTTCAGTGCAGGACCCTCCTAAAAAATGGGATTTTACTTTCATTTCAGGACCCTCCTGAAGAATGGGAATTTACTTTAAGTTCAGGACCCTCATGAAAAATGGGATTTTACTTTCTGTTCAGGACCCTCCTGAAGAATGGGAATTTAATTTCTGTTCAGGACCCTCCTGAAAAATGGGATTTTACTTTCTGTTCAGGACCCGCCTAATGAATGGGAATTTACTTTCAGTTCAGGACCCTCCTGAAAAATGAGATTTTTCTTTATGTTCAGGTCCCTCCTGAAAAATGGGATTTTACTTTCAGTTCACGACCCTCCTGAAAATTAGGATTTTACTTTTTGTTCAGGACCCTCCTAAAGAATGGGATTTTACTTTCTGTTCAGGACCCTCCTAAAAAATGGGATTTTACTTTAAGTTCAGGTCCCTTGTGAAGAATGGAAATTTACATTCAGTTCAGGGCCCTTCTGAAAAATGGGATTTTACCTACAGTGCAGGACCCTCCTGAAAAATGGGATTTTATTTCCTGTTCAGGACCCGCCTGAAGAATGGGATTTTACTTTCAGTTCAGCACCCTCCTGCAAAATGGGATTTTACTTTATGTTCAGGACCCACCTGAAAAATGGGATTTTACTTTCAGTTCAGGACCCTCCTGTAAAATAGGATTTTACTTTCTGTTTAGGACCCTCCTGAAGAATGGGATTTTACTTTCTGTTCAGGACCCTCCTGAAGAATGGGAATTTACTTTCAGTTCAGAACTTTCAGTTCAGGACCCTCCAGAAGAATGGGAATTTACTTTCTGTTCAGGACCCTCCTGAAAAATGGGATTTTACCTTCAATGCAGGACCCTCTTGAAGAATGGGAATTTACTTTCAGTTCAGGACCCTCCTGAAAAAAGGGATTTTACTTTATGTTCTGGACCCGCAAGAAAAATGGGATTTTACATTCTGTTCAGGACCCTCCTGAAAAATGGGATTTTACTTTCTGTTCAGGACCCTCCTGAAAAATGGAATTTTTACCTTATGTTCAGGACCCTCATGAAAAATGGGAATTGACTTACAGTTCAGGACCCTCCTAAAAAATGGGATTTTACTTTATGTTCAGGACCCTCCTGAAAAATGGGATTTTACGTTCAGTTCAGGACCCTCCTAAAAATTGGGATTTTACTTTCTGTTCAGATCCCTCCTGAAGAATGGGATTTAAATTTCTGTTCAGGACCCTCCTGAAGAATGGGAATTTACTTTCAGTTCAGGACCCTTCTAAAAAATGAGATTTTAGTTTCTGTTATGGACCCTCCTGAAGAATGGGAATTTACTTTAAATTCAGGACCCTTCTGAAAAATGGGATTTTACCTTCAATGCAAGACCCTCCTGAAAAATAGGATTTTACTTTCATTTCAGGACCCTCCTGAAGAATGAGAATTTACTTTCAGTACTGGACCCTCCTGAAAAATGGGATTTTACTTTATGTTCAGGACCCTCCTGAAAAATGGGATTTTACTTTCAGTTGAGGACCCTCCAGAAGAATGGGAATTTACTTTCAGTTCAGGACCCTCCTAAAAAATGGGATTTTACCTTCAGTGCAGGACCCTCCTGAAAAATGGGATTTTACTTTCTGTTCAGGACCCTCCTGAAAAATGGGATTTTACTTTCTGTTCAGGACCCTCCTGAAGAATGGGAATTTAATTTTTGTTCAGGACCCTCCTGAAAAATGGAATTATACTTTCTGTTCAGGACCCGCCTAAAGAATGGGAATTTACTTTCAGTTCAGGACCCTCCTGAAAAATGAGATTTTTCTTTATGTTCAGGTCCCTCCTGAAAAATGGGATTTTACTTTCAGTTCACGACCCTCCTGAAAATAAGGATTTTACTTTTTGTTCAGGACCCTCCTAAAGAATGGGATTTTACTTTCTGTTCAGGACCCTCCTGAAGAATGGGAATTTACTTTCAGTTCAGGACCCTCCTGAAAAATGGAATTTTATTTTCTGTTCAGGACCCTCCTGAAGAATGTTAATTTACTTTCAGTTTAGGACTCTCCTGAAAAATGGGATTTTACCTTCAATGCAGGATCCTCCTGAAAAATGGGATTTTACTTTCTGTTCAGGACCCTTCTGAAGAATGGGAATTTACTTTCAGTTCAGGACCCTCATGAAAAATGGGATTTTACTTTATGTTCAGGACCCTCCTGAAAAATAGGATTTTACTTTCTGTTCAGGACCCTCCTGAAAAATGGGATTTTACATTCTGTTCAGGACCCTCCTGAAAAATGGGATTTTACTTTCTATTCAGGACCCTCCTAAAAAATGGGATTTTATTTGATGTTCTGGACCCTCCTGAAAAATGGGATTTTACTTTTTGCTCAGGACCCTCCTGAAAAATGGGATTTTACTTTTTGTTCAGAACCCTCCTGAAAAATGGAATTTTACTTTATGTTCAGGACCCTCCTGAAGAATGGGATTTAACTTAGGTTCAGGACCCTCCTGAAGATTGGGATTTTACTTTTGTTCAGGACCCTCCTGTAAAATGGGATTTTACTTTATATCCAGGACCCTCCTGAAAAATGAGATTTTACTTTCAGTCCAGGACCCTCCTGAAGAATGGGATTTTACTTTATGTTCAGGACTCTCCTGAAAAATGGGATTTTACTTTCAGTTCAGGACCCTTCTGAAAAATAGGATTTTACCTTCAGTGCAGGACCCTCCTGAAAAATGGGATTTTACTTTCTGTTCAGGACCCTCCTGAAGAATGGGAATTTACTTTCAGTTTAGGACCTTACTAAAAAATGGGATTTTACTTTATGTTCAGGACCCTCTTGAAAAATGGGATTTTACTTTCTGTTCAGGACCCACCTGAAGAATGGGAATTTACTTTCAGTTCAGGACCCTCCTGAAAAATGGGATTTTACCTTCAGTGCAAGACCATTTTGAAAAATGGGATTTTACTTTCTGTTCAGGACCCTCCTGAAGAATGGGAATTTACTTTCCGTTCAGGACCCTCCTAAAGAATGGGATTTTACTTTATGTTCAGGGCCCTCCTGAAAAATGGGATTTTACTTTCAGTTCATGTCCCTCCTGAAAAATGGGATTTTACCTTCAGTGCAGGACCCTCCTGAAAAATGGGATTTTACTTTCTGTTCAGGACCCGCCTGAAGAATGGGAATTTACTTTCAGTTCAGGACCCTTCTGAAAAATGGGATTTTCTTTATGTTTAGGACCCACCTGAAAAATGGGATTTTACTTTCAGTTCAGGTCCTTCCTGTAAAATAGGATTTTACTTTCTGTTTAGGACCCTCCTGAAGAATGGGATTTTACTTTCTGTTCAGGACCCTCCTGAAGAATGGGAATTTACTTTCAGTTTAGGACTCTCCTGAAAAATGGGATTTTACTTTCTGTTCAGGACCTGCCTGAAGAATGGGAATTTACTTTCAGTTTAGGTCCCTCCTAAAAAATGGGATTTTACTTTATGTTCAGGACCCACCTGAAAAATGGGATTTTACTTTCAGTTCAGGACCCTCCTGTAAAATAGGATTTTACTTTCTGTTTAGGACCCTCCTGAAGAATGGGATTTTACTTTCTGTTCAGGACTCTCCTGAAGAATGGGAATTTAATTTTAGCTCAGAACTTTCAGTTCAGGACCCTCCTGAAAAATGGGATTTTACTTTTTGTTCGGGACCCTCCAGAAGAATGGGAATTTACTTTCAGTTCAGGACCCTTCTGAAAAATGGGATTTTACCTTCAATGCAGGACCCTCCTAAAAAATGGGATTTTACTTTCTTTTCAGGACCCTCTTGAAGAATGGGAATTTACTTTCAGTTCAGGACCCTCCTGATAAATGGGATTTTACTTTATGTTCAGGACCCTCCAAAAAAATGGGATTTTACTTTCTGTTCAGGACCCTCCTGTAAAATAGGATTTTACTTTCTGTTCAGGACCCTCTTGAAAAATGGGAGTTTACCTTATTTTCAGGACCCTTCTGAAAAATGGGAATTTACTTTCAGTTCAGGACCCTCCTAAAAAATGGGATTTTACTTTATGTTCAGGACCCTCCTGAAAATTGGGATTTTACTTTCAGTTCAAGACCCTCCTAAAAATTGGGATTTTACTTTCTGTTCAGGACCCTCCTGAAGAATGGGATTATACTTTCTGTTCAGGACCCTCCTGATTAATGGGAATTTACTTTCAGTTAGGACTTTCAGTTCAGGACCCTCGTAAAAAATGGGATTTTACTTTCTGTTATGGAACCTCCTGAAGAATGGGAATTTACGTTCAGTTCAGGACCCTCCTGAAAAATGGGATTTTACCATCAATGCAGGACCTTCCTGAAAAATGGGATTTTACTTTCAGTTCAGGACCCTCAGGAAGAATGGGAATTTACTTTCAGTTCAGGACCCTCCTGAAAAATGGGATTTTACCTTTAGTGCAGGACCCTCCTGAAAAATGGGATTTTACTTTTTGTTCAGGACCCTCCTGATGAATGGGATTTTACTTTCTGTTCAGGACCTTCCTGAAAAATGGGAGTTTACCTTATTTTCAGGACCCTCCTGAAAAATGGGAATTTACTTTCAGTTCAGGACCCTCCTAAAAAATGGGATTTTAATTTATGTTCAGGACCCTCCTGAAAATTGGGATTTTACTTTCAGTTCAGAACCCTCCTAAAAATTGGGATTTTACTTTCTGTTCAGGACCCTCCTGAAGAATGGGATTATACTTTCTGTTCAGGACCCTCCTGAATAATGGGAATTTACTTTCAGTTCAGGACTTTCAGTTCAGGACCCTCGTAAAAAATGGGATTTAACTTTCTGTTATGGACCCTTCTGAAGAATGGGAATTTACTTTAAGTTCAGAACTTTCAGTTCAGGACCCTCCTGAAAAATGGGATTTCACTTTCTGTTCAGGACCCTCCAGAAGAATGGGAATTTACTTTCAGTTCAGGACCCTCTTGAAAATTGGGATTTTACCTTCAATGCAGGACCCTCTTGAAGAATGGGAATTTACTTTCAGTTCAGGACCCTCCTGAAAAATGGGATTTTACTTTATGTTGAGGACCCTCCAGAAAAATGGGATTTTACTTTCTGTTCAGGACCCTCCTGAAAAATGGAATTTTACTTTCTGTTCAGGACCCTCCTGAAAAATAGGAATTTACTTACAGTTCAGGACCCTCCTGAAAAATGGGATTTTACTTTATGTTCAGAACCCTCCTAAAAAATGGGATTTTACTTTCAGTTCAGGACCCTCCTAAAAATTGGGATTTTACTTTCTGTTCTGGACCCTCCTGAAGAATGCGATTTTACTTTCAGTTCAGGACCCTCCTAAAAAATGGGATTTTACTTTCTGTTATGGACCCTCTTGAAGAATGGGAATTTACTTTCAATTCAGGACCATTCTGAAAAATGGGATTTTACCTTCAATGCAGGAACCTCCTAAAAAATGGGATCTTACCTTCATTTCAGGACACTCCTGAAGAATGGGAATTTACTTTCAGTTCAGGACCCTCCTGAAAAATGGGATTTTACCTTCAATGTAGGACCCTCCTGAAAAATGGGATTTTAGTTTCTGTTCAGGACCCTCCTGAAGAATGGGAATTTACTTTCAGTTCAGGACCCTCCTGAAAAATGGGATTTTACTTTATGTTCAGGACCCTCCTGAAAAATGGGATTTTACTTTCTGTTCAGGACCCTCCTGAAAAATGGGATTTTACTTTCTGTTCAGGACCCTACTGAAGAATGGGAATTTACTTTCAGTTCAGGAACCTTCTAAAAAATGGGATTTTACTTTATGTTCAGGACCCTCCTAATAAATGGGATTTTACTTTCCGTTCAGGACCCTCCTGAAGAATGGGAATTTACTTTCAGTTCAGGAACCTCCTAAAAAATGGGATTTTACTTTATGTTCAGGACCCTCCTGAAAAATGGGATTTAACTTTCTGTTCAGGACCCACCTGAAGAATGGGAATTTACTTTCAGTTCAGGACCCTCCTGAAAAATATGATTTTACCTTCAGTGCAGGACCCTTCTGAAAAATGGGATTTTACTTTCTGTTTAGGATCCTCCTGAAGAATGGGAATTTACTTTCAGTTCAGGACCCTCCTGAAGAATGGGAATATACTTTCAGTTTAGAACTTTCAGTTCAGAACTTTCAGTTTAGGACCCTCCTGAAAAATGGGATTTTACTTTCTGTTCAGGACCCTCCAGAAGAATGGGAATTTACTTTCAGTTCTGGACCCGGCTGAAAAATGGGATTTTACCTTCAATGTAGGACCCTCTTGAAGAATGGGAATTTACTTTCAGTTCAGGACCCTCCTAAAAAATGGGATTTTACTTTATGTTCAGGACCCTCCAGAAAAATAGGATTTTACTTTCTGTTACGGACCCTCCTGAAAAATGGGATTTTACTTTCTGTTCAGGACCCTCCTGAAAAAGGGGAATTTACTTACAGTTCAGGACCCTCCTGTAAAATGGGATTTTACTTTATGTTCAGGACCCTCCTGAAAAATGGGATTTTACTTTAAGTTCAGGACCCTCCTAAAAATTAGGATTTTACTTTCTGTTCAGGACCCTCCTGAAGAATGGGATTTTACTTTCTGTTCAGGACCCTCCTGAAGAATGGGAATTTACTTTCAATTCAGGACTTTTAGTTCAGGACTTTCAGTTCAGGACCCTCCTGAAAAATGGGATTTTACTTTATGTTCAGGACCCTCCTGAAAAATGGGAATTTACTTTCAGTTCAGGACTCTCCTGCAAAATGGGATTTTACTTTATGTTCAGGACCCACCTGAAAAATGGGATTTTATTTTCTGTTCAGGACCCTCCTGAAAAATGGGATTTTATTTTCTGTTCAGGACCCTCTTGAAAAATGGGATTTTACTTTCTGTTCAGGACCCTCCTGAAGAATGGGAATTTACTTTCTGTTCAGGACCCTCCTGAAAAATGGGATTTTACTTTCTGTTCAGGACCCGCCTATAGAATGGGAATTTACTTTCAGTTCAGGACCCTCCTGAAAAATAAGATTTTACTTTATGTTCAGGACCCTCCTGAAAAATGGGATTTTACTTTCCGTTCACGACCCTCCTGAAAAATAGGATTTTACTTTCTGTTAAGGACCCTCCTAAAGAATGGGATTTTACTTTCTGTTCAGGACCCTCCTGAAGAATGGGAATTTACTTTCAGTTCAGGACCCTCCTGAAAAATGGGATTTTACTTTCTGTTCAGGACCTTCCTGAAGAATGTTAATTTACTTTCAGTTTAGGACCCTCCTGAAAAATGGGATTTTACCTTCAATGCAGGACCCTCCTGACAAATGGGATTTTACTTTCTGTTCAGGACCCTTCTGAAGAATGGGAATTTACTTTCAGTTCAGGACCCTCCTGAAAAATGGGATTTTACTTTATGTTCAGGACCCTCCTGAAAAATGGGATTTAACTTTCTGGTCAAGACCCTCCTGAAAAATGGGATTTTACATTCTGTTCAGGATCTTCCTGAAAAATGGGATTTTACTTTGTGTTCAGGACCCTCCTGAAAAATGGGATTTTATTTGATGTTCTGGACCCTCCTGAAAAATGGGATTTTACTTTATGTTCAGGACCCTCCTGAAGAATGGGCTTTTACCTTAGGTTCAGGACCCTCCTGAAGAATGGGATTTTACTTTTGTTTAGGACCCTTCTGAAAAATGGGATTTTACTTTATGTCTAGGACCCTCCTGAAAAATGAGATTTTACATTCAGTCCAGGACCCTCTTGAAGAATGGGATTTTACTTTATGTTAAGGACCTTCCTGAAAAATGGGATTTTACATTATGTGCAGGACCCTCCTGAAAAATGAGATTTTACTTTATGTTCAGGACCCTCCTAAAAAATGGGATTTTACTTTCAGTTTAGGACCCTACTGAAAAATGGGATTTTACCTTCAGTGCAGGACCCTCCTGAAAAATGGGATTTTACTTTCAGTTCAGGACCCTCCTGAAGAATGGGAATTTACTTTCAATTCAGGACCCTCCTGAAAAATGGGATTTTACTTTATCTTTAGGACCCTCCTAAAAAATGGGATTTTACTTTTAGTTCAGGACCCTGGTGAAGAATAGGAATTTACATTAAGTTCAGGGCCCTCCTGAAAATGGGATTTTACCTTCAGTGCAGGACCCTCCTGAAAAATGGGATTTTACTTTCTGTTCAGGACCCTCCTGAAGAATGGTATTTTACTTTCTGTTCAGGACCCTCCTGAAAAATGGGATTTTACTATATGTTCAGGACCCTCCTGAAAAATGGGATTTTACTTTCTGTTCAGGACCATCCTGAAAAATGGGATTTTACATTCTGTTCAGGACCCTCCTGAAAAATGGGATTTTACTTTCTGTTCAGGACCCTCCTGAAAAATGGGATTTTTTGATGTTCAGGACCCTCCTGAAAAATGGGATTTTACTTTATGCTCAGGACCCTCCTGAAAAATGGGATTTTACTTTTTGTTCAGGACCCTACAGAAAAATAGAATTTTTCTTTATTTTCAGGACCCTCCTGAAGAATGGGATTTTACCTTAGGTTTAGGACCTTCCTGAAGAATGGGATTTTACTTTTGTTTAGGACCCTCCTGAAAAATGGGATTTTACTGTATGTCCAGGACCCTCCTGAAAAATGGGATTTTACTTTTAGTCCAGGACCCTACTGAAGAATGGGATTTTACTTTATGTTCAGGACCCTCCTGAAAAATGGGATTTTACTTTATGTGCAGGACCCTACTGAAAAATGGGATTTTACTTTATGTTTAGGACCCTCCTGAAAAATGGGAATTTACTTTCAGTTCAGGACCCTCGTGAAAAATGGGATTTTACTTTCAGTGCAGGACCCTCCTGAAAAATGTGATTTTACTTTCAGTTCAGGACCCTCCTGAAGAATGGGAATTTACTTTCAGTTCAGGAACCTCCTGAAAAATGGGATATTACTTTATATTTAGGACCCTCCTGAAAAATGGGATTTTACTTTCAGTTCAGGACCCTCGTGAAGAATGGGAATTTACATTCAGTTCAGGGCCTTCCTGAAAAATGGGATTTTACCTATAGTGCAGGACCCTCCTGAAAAATGGGATTTTACTTTCTGTTATGGACCCTCCTAAAGAATGAGAATTTACTTTCAGTTCAGGACCCTCCTGAAAAATGGGATTTTACCTTCAATGCAGGACCCTCCTGAAAAATAGGATTTTACTTTCTGTTCAGGACCCTCCTGAAGAATGGGAATTTACTTTCAGTTCAGAACTCTCCTGAAAAATAGGATTTAACTTTATGTTCAGGACCCTTCTGAAAAATGAGATTTTACTTTCATGTTCAGGACCCTCCGGAAGAATGGGAATTTACTTTCAGTTTAGGACCCTTCTGAAAAATGGGATTTTACCTTCAGTGCAGGACCCTCCTGAAAAATGGGATTTTACTTTCTGTTCAGGACCCTCCTGAAGAATGGGATTTTATTTTCTGTTCAGGACCCTCCTGAAGAATGGGAATTTACTTTCTGTTCAGGAAACTCCTGAAAAATGGGATTTTATTTTCTGTTCAGGACCCACCTAAAGAATGGGAATTGACTTTCAGTTCAGGACCCTCCTGAAAAATGGGATTTTACTTTATGTTCAGTGCCCTCCTGAAAAATGGGATTTTACTTTCAGTTCACGACCCTCCTGAAAAATAGGATTTTACTTTCTGTTCAGGACCCTCCTAAAGAATGGGATTTTACTTTCTGTTCAGGACCCTCCTGAAGAATGGGATTTTACTTTCTGTTCAGGACCCTCCTGAAAAATGGGATTTTATTTTCTGTTCAGGACCCACCTGAAGAATGTTAATTTACTTTCAATTTAGGACCCTTCTGAAAAATGGGATTTTACCTTCAATGCAGGACCCTCCTGAAAAATGGGATTTTACTGTCTGATCAGGACCCTTCGGAAGAATGGAAATTTACTTTCAGTTCAGGACCCTCCTAAAGAATGGGATTTTACTTTTGTTTAGGACCCTCCTGAAAAATGGGATTTTACTTTATGACCAGGACCCTCCTGAAAAATGGGATTTTACTTTCAGTCAACGACCCTCCTGATGAATGGGATTTTACTTTATGTTCAGGACCTTCCTGAAAAATGGGATTTTACTTTATGTGCAGGACACTCCTAAAAAATGGGATTTTACATTATGTTCAGGACCCTCCTGAAAAATGGGAATGTACTTTCAGTCAGGACCCTCCTGAAAAATGGGATTTTACCTTCAGTGCAGGACCCTCCTGAAAAATAGGATTTTACTTTCAGTTCAGGACCCTCCTGAAGAATGGGAATTTACTTTCAGTTCAGGACCCTCCTGAAAAATGGGATTTTACTTTATGATCAGGACCCTCCTAAAAACTGGGATTTTACTTTCAGTTCAGGTCTCTTGTGAAGAATGGAAATTTACATTCAGTTCAGGACCCTTCTGAAAAATGGGATTTTACCTACAGTGCAGCACCCTCCTGAAAAATGGGATTTTACTTCCTGTTCAGGACCCGCCTGAAGAATGGGATTTTACTTTCAGTTCAGGACCCTCCTGAAAAATGGGATTTTACTTTATGATCAGGACCCTCCTAAAAACTGGGATTTTACTTTCAGTTCAGGTCTCTTGTGAAGAATGGAAATTTACATTCAGTTCAGGACCCTTCTGAAAAATGGGATTTTACCTACAGTGCAGCACCCTCCTGAAAAATGGGATTTTACTTCCTGTTCAGGACCCGCCTGAAGAATGGGATTTTACTTTCAGTTC
Source organism: Capsicum pubescens (assembly GCA_030864215.1). Taxonomy (NCBI): domain Eukaryota; kingdom Viridiplantae; phylum Streptophyta; class Magnoliopsida; order Solanales; family Solanaceae; genus Capsicum; species Capsicum pubescens. The sequence goes on from CM061540.1 coordinate 298,632,238, forward strand.
AGGACCCTCCTGCAAAATGGGATTTTACTTTATGTTCAGGACCCACCTGAAAAATGGGATTTTACTTTCAGTTCAGGACCCTCCTGTAAAATAGGATTTTACTTTCTGTTTAGGTCCCTCCTGAAGAATGGGATTTTACTTTCTGTTCAGGACCCTCCTGAAGAATGGGAATTTACTTTCAGTTCAGAACTTTCAGTTCAGGACCCTCCAGAAGAATGGGAATTTACTTTCTGTTCAGGACCCTCCTGAAAAATGGGATTTTACCTTCAATGCAGGACCCTCTTGAAGAATGGGAATTTACTTTCAGTTCAGGACCCTCCTGAAAAAAGGGATTTTACTTTATGTTCAGGACCCTCAAGAAAAATGGGATTTTACATTCTGTTCAGGACCCTCCTGAAAAATGGGATTTTACTTTCTGTTCAGGACCCTCCTGAAAAATGGGATTTTACCTTATGTTCAGGACCCTCATGAAAAATGGGAATTGACTTACAGTTCAGGACCCTCCTAAAAAATGGGATTTTACTTTATGTTCAGGACCCTCCTGAAAAATGGGATTTTACTTTCAGTTCAGGACCCTCCTAAAAATTGGGATTTTACTTTCTGTTCAGGACCCTCCTGAAGAATGGGATTTTACTTTCTGTTCAGGACCCTCCTGAAGAATGGGAATTTACTTTCAGTTCAGTACTTTCAGTTCAGGACCCTCCTAAAAAATGAGATTTTAGTTTCTGTTATGGACCCTCCTGAAGAATGGGAATTTACTTTCAATTCAGGACCTCTCTGAAAAATGGGATTTTACCTTCAATGCAAGACCCTCCTGAAAAATAGGATTTTACTTTCATTTCAGGACCCTCCTGAAGAATGAGAATTTACTTTCAGTACTGGACCCTTCTGAAAAATGGGATTTTACTTTATGTTCAGGACCCTCCTGAAAAATGGGATTTTACTTTCAGTTGAGGACCCTCCGGAAGAATGGGAATTTACTTTCAGTTCAGGACCCTCCTAAAAAATGGGATTTTACCTTCAGTGCAGGACCCTCCTAAAAAATGGGATTTTACTTTCATTTCAGGACCCTCCTGAAGAATGGGAATTTACTTTAAGTTCAGGACCCTCATGAAAAATGGGATTTTACTTTCTGTTCAGGACCCTCCTGAAGAATGGGAATTTAATTTCTGTTCAGGACCCTCCTGAAAAATGGGATTTTACTTTCTGTTCAGGACCCGCCTAATGAATGGGAATTTACTTTCAGTTCAGGACCCTCCTGAAAAATGAGATTTTTCTTTATGTTCAGGTCCCTCCTGAAAAATGGGATTTTACTTTCAGTTCACGACCCTCCTGAAAATTAGGATTTTACTTTTTGTTCAGGACCCTCCTAAAGAATGGGATTTTACTTTCTGTTCAGGACCCTCCTAAAAAATGGGATTTTACTTTAAGTTCAGGTCCCTTGTGAAGAATGGAAATTTACATTCAGTTCAGGGCCCTTCTGAAAAATGGGATTTTACCTACAGTGCAGGACCCTCCTGAAAAATGGGATTTTATTTCCTGTTCAGGACCCGCCTGAAGAATGGGATTTTACTTTCAGTTCAGCACCCTCCTGCAAAATGGGATTTTACTTTATGTTCAGGACCCACCTGAAAAATGGGATTTTACTTTCAGTTCAGGACCCTCCTGTAAAATAGGATTTTACTTTCTGTTTAGGACCCTCCTGAAGAATGGGATTTTACTTTCTGTTCAGGACCCTCCTGAAGAATGGGAATTTACTTTCAGTTCAGAATTTTCAGTTCAGGACCCTCCAGAAGAATGGGAATTTACTTTCTGTTCAGGACCCTCCTGAAAAATGGGATTTTACCTTCAATGCAGGACCCTCTTGAAGAATGGGAATTTACTTTCAGTTCAGGACCCTCCTGAAAAAAGGGATTTTACTTTATGTTCTGGACCCGCAAGAAAAATGGGATTTTACATTCTGTTCAGGACCCTCCTGAAAAATGGGATTTTACTTTCTGTTCAGGACCCTCCTGAAAAATGGAATTTTTACCTTATGTTCAGGACCCTCATGAAAAATGGGAATTGACTTACAGTTCAGGACCCTCCTAAAAAATGGGATTTTACTTTATGTTCAGGACCCTCCTGAAAAATGGGATTTTACGTTCAGTTCAGGACCCTCCTAAAAATTGGGATTTTACTTTCTGTTCAGATCCCTCCTGAAGAATGGGATTTAAATTTCTGTTCAGGACCCTCCTGAAGAATGGGAATTTACTTTCAGTTCAGGACCCTTCTAAAAAATGAGATTTTAGTTTCTGTTATGGACCCTCCTGAAGAATGGGAATTTACTTTAAATTCAGGACCCTTCTGAAAAATGGGATTTTACCTTCAATGCAAGACCCTCCTGAAAAATAGGATTTTACTTTCATTTCAGGACCCTCCTGAAGAATGAGAATTTACTTTCAGTACTGGACCCTCCTGAAAAATGGGATTTTACTTTATGTTCAGGACCCTCCTGAAAAATGGGATTTTACTTTCAGTTGAGGACCCTCCAGAAGAATGGGAATTTACTTTCAGTTCAGGACCCTCCTAAAAAATGGGATTTTACCTTCAGTGCAGGACCCTCCTGAAAAATGGGATTTTACTTTCTGTTCAGGACCCTCCTGAAAAATGGGATTTTACTTTCTGTTCAGGACCCTCCTGAAGAATGGGAATTTAATTTTTGTTCAGGACCCTCCTGAAAAATGGAATTATACTTTCTGTTCAGGACCCGCCTAAAGAATGGGAATTTACTTTCAGTTCAGGACCCTCCTGAAAAATGAGATTTTTCTTTATGTTCAGGTCCCTCCTGAAAAATGGGATTTTACTTTCAGTTCACGACCCTCCTGAAAATTAGGATTTTACTTTTTGTTCAGGACCCTCCTAAAGAATGGGATTTTACTTTCTGTTCAGGACCCTCCTGAAGAATGGGAATTTACTTTCAGTTCAGGACCCTCCTGAAAAATGGAATTTTATTTTCTGTTCAGGACCCTCCTGAAGAATGTTAATTTACTTTCAGTTTAGGACTCTCCTGAAAAATGGGATTTTACCTTCAATGCAGGATCCTCCTGAAAAATGGGATTTTACTTTCTGTTCAGGACCCTTCTGAAGAATGGGAATTTACTTTCAGTTCAGGACCCTCATGAAAAATGGGATTTTACTTTATGTTCAGGACCCTCCTGAAAAATAGGATTTTACTTTCTGTTCAGGACCCTCCTGAAAAATGGGATTTTACATTCTGTTCAGGACCCTCCTGAAAAATGGGATTTTACTTTCTGTTCAGGACCCTCCTAAAAAATGGGATTTTATTTGATGTTCTGGACCCTCCTGAAAAATGGTATTTTACTTTTTGCTCAGGACCCTCCTGAAAAATGGGATTTTACTTTTTGTTCAGAACCCTCCTGAAAAATGGAATTTTACTTTATGTTCAGGACCCTCCTGAAGAATGGGATTTAACTTAGGTTCAGGACCCTCCTGAAGATTGGGATTTTACTTTTGTTCAGGACCCTCCTGTAAAATGGGATTTTACTTTATATCCAGGACCCTCCTGAAAAATGAGATTTTACTTTCAGTCCAGGACCCTCCTGAAGAATGGGATTTTACTTTATGTTCAGGACTCTCCTGAAAAATGGGATTTTACTTTCAGTTCAGGACCCTTCTGAAAAATAGGATTTTACCTTCAGTGCAGGACCCTCCTGAAAAATGGGATTTTACTTTCTGTTCAGGACCCTCCTGAAGAATGGGAATTTACTTTCAGTTTAGGACCTTACTAAAAAATGGGATTTTACTTTATGTTCAGGACCCTCTTGAAAAATGGGATTTTACTTTCTGTTCAGGACCCACCTGAAGAATGGGAATTTACTTTCAGTTCAGGACCCTCCTGAAAAATGGGATTTTACCTTCAGTGCAAGACCATTTTGAAAAATGGGATTTTACTTTCTGTTCAGGACCCTCCTGAAGAATGGGAATTTACTTTCCGTTCAGGACCCTCCTAAAGAATGGGATTTTACTTTATGTTCAGGGCCCTCCTGAAAAATGGGATTTTACTTTCAGTTCATGTCCCTCCTGAAAAATGGGATTTTACCTTCAGTGCAGGACCCTCCTGAAAAATGGGATTTTACTTTCTGTTCAGGACCCGCCTGAAGAATGGGAATTTACTTTCAGTTCAGGACCCTTCTGAAAAATGGGATTTTCTTTATGTTTAGGACCCACCTGAAAAATGGGATTTTACTTTCAGTTCAGGTCCTTCCTGTAAAATAGGATTTTACTTTCTGTTTAGGACCCTCCTGAAGAATGGGATTTTACTTTCTGTTCAGGACCCTCCTGAAGAATGGGAATTTACTTTCAGTTCAGGACCCTCCTGAAAAATGGAATTTTATTTTTTGTTCAGGACCCTCCTGAAGAATGTTAATTTACTTTCAGTTTAGGACTCTCCTGAAAAATGGGATTTTACCTTCAATGCAGGATCCTCCTGAAAAATGGGATTTTACTTTCTGTTCAGGACCCTTCTGAAGAATGGGAATTTACTTTCAGTTCAGGACCCTCATGACAAATGGGATTTTACTTTTTGTTCAGGACCCTCCTGAAAAATAGGATTTTACTTTCTGTTCAGGACCCTCCTGAAAAATGGGATTTTACATTCTGTTCAGGACCCTCCTGAAAAATGGGATTTTACTTTCTGTTCAGGACCCTCCTAAAAAATGGGATTTTATTTGATGTTCTGGACCCTCCTGAAAAATGGGATTTTACTTTTTGCTCAGGACCCTCCTGAAAAATGGGATTTTACTTTTTGTTCAGGACCCTCCTGAAAAATGGAATTTTACTTTATGTTCAGGACCCTCCTGAAGAATGGGATTTTACCTTAGGTTCAGGACCCTCCTGAAGATTGGGATTTTACTTTTGTTCAGGACCCTCCTGTAAAATGGGATTTTACTTTATATCCAGGACCCTCCTGAAAAATGAGATTTTACTTTCAGTCCAGGACCCTCCTGAAGAATGGGATTTTACTTTATGTTCAGGACTCTCCTGAAAAATGGGATTTTACTTTCAGTTCAGGACCCTTCTGAAAAATAGGATTTTACCTTCAGTGCAGGACCCTACTGAAAAATGGGATTTTACTTTCTGTTCAGGACCCTCCTGAAGAATGGGAATTTACTTTCAGTTCAGGACCTTTCTAAAAAATGGGATTTTATTTTATGTTCAGGACCCTCTTGAAAAATGGGATTTTACTTTCTGTTCAGGACCCACCTGAAGAATGGGAATTTACTTTCAGTTCAGGACCCTCCTGAAAAATGGGATTTTACCTTCAGTGCAGGACCCTCCTGAAAAATGGGATTTTACTTTCTGTTCAGGACCCGCCTGAAGAATGGGAATTTACTTTTAGTTCAGGACCCTTCTGAAAAATGGGATTTTACTTTATGTTTAGGACCCACCTGAAAAATGGGATTTTACTTTCAGTTCAGGTCCTTCCTGTAAAATAGGATTTTACTTTCTGTTTAGGACCCTCCTTAAGAATGGGATTTTACTTTCTGTTCAGGACCCTCCTGAAGAATGGGAATTTACTTTCAGTTCAGAACTTTCATTTCAGGACCCTCCTGAAAAATGGGATTTTACTTTCTGTTCAGGACCCTCCAGAAGAATGGAAATTTACTTTCATTTCAGGACCCTCCTGAAAAATAGGATTTTACCTTCAATGCAGGACCCTCCTGAAAAATGGGATTTTACTTTCTGTTCAGGACCCTCCTGAAAAATGGAATTTTACATCCTGTTCAGGACCCTCCTGAAGAATGGGAATTTACTTTCAGTTCAGGACTTTAAGTTCAGGACCCTCCTAAAAAATGGGATTTTACTTTCTGTTATGGACACTCCTGAAGAATAGGAATTTACTTTCAATTCATGACCCTCCTGAAAAATGGGATTTTATTTGATGTTCTGGACCCTCCTGAAAAATGGGATTTTACTTTATGCTCTGGACCCTCCTGAAAAATGGGATTTTACTTTTTGTTCAGGACCCTCCTGAAAAATGGAATTTTACTTCATGTTCCGGACCCTCTTGAAGAATGGGATTTTACCTTAGGTTCAGGACCCTCCTGAAGAATGGGATTTTACTTTTGTTCAGGACCCTCCTAAAAAATGGGATTTTACTTTATATCCAGGACCCTCCTGAAAAAGTGGATTTTACTTTCAGTCCAAGACCCTCCTGAAGAATGGGATTTTACTTTATGTTCAGGACCCTCCTGAAAATTGGGGATTTACATTCAGTTCAGGACCCTCCTGAAGAATGGGAATTTACTTTCAGTTCAGGACCCTCCTAAAAAATGGGATTTTAATTATGTTCAGGACCCTCCTGAAAAATGGGATTTTACTTTCTGCTCAGGACCCACCTGAAGAATGGGAATTTACTTTCAGTTCAGGACCCTCCTGAAAAATGGGAATTTACCTTCAGTGCAGGACCCTTCTGAATAATGGGATTTTACTTTCTGTTTAGGACCCTCCTAAAGAATGGGAATTTACTTTCAGTCCAGGACCCTTCTAAAAAATGGGATTTTACCTTCAGTGCAGGACCCTCCTGAAAAATGGGATTTTACTTTCTGTTCAGGACCTGCCTGAAGAATGGGAATTTACTTTCAGTTTAGGTCCCTCCTAAAAAATGGGATTTTACTTTATGTTCAGGACCCACCTGAAAAATGGGATTTTACTTTCAGTTCAGGACCCTCCTGTAAAATAGGATTTTACTTTCTGTTTAGGACCCTCCTGAAGAATGGGATTTTACTTTCTGTTCAGGACTCTCCTGAAGAATGGGAATTTAATTTTAGCTCAGAACTTTCAGTTCAGGACCCTCCTGAAAAATGGGATTTTACTTTTTGTTCGGGACCCTCCAGAAGAATGGGAATTTACTTTCAGTTCAGGACCCTTCTGAAAAATGGGATTTTACCTTCAATGCAGGACCCTCCTAAAAAATGGGATTTTACTTTCTTTTCAGGACCCTCTTGAAGAATGGGAATTTACTTTCAGTTCAGGACCCTCCTGATAAATGGGATTTTACTTTATGTTCAGGACCCTCCAAAAAAATGGGATTTTACTTTCTGTTCAGGACCCTCCTGTAAAATAGGATTTTACTTTCTGTTCAGGACCCTCTTGAAAAATGGGAGTTTACCTTATTTTCAGGACCCTTCTGAAAAATGGGAATTTACTTTCAGTTCAGGACCCTCCTAAAAAATGGGATTTTACTTTATGTTCAGGACCCTCCTGAAAATTGGGATTTTACTTTCAGTTCAAGACCCTCCTAAAAATTGGGATTTTACTTTCTGTTCAGGACCCTCCTGAAGAATGGGATTATACTTTCTGTTCAGGACCCTCCTGATTAATGGGAATTTACTTTCAGTTAGGACTTTCAGTTCAGGACCCTCGTAAAAAATGGGATTTTACTTTCTGTTATGGAACCTCCTGAAGAATGGGAATTTACGTTCAGTTCAGGACCCTCCTGAAAAATGGGATTTTACCATCAATGCAGGACCTTCCTGAAAAATGGGATTTTACTTTCAGTTCAGGACCCTCAGGAAGAATGGGAATTTACTTTCAGTTCAGGACCCTCCTGAAAAATGGGATTTTACCTTTAGTGCAGGACCCTCCTGAAAAATGGGATTTTACTTTTTGTTCAGGACCCTCCTGATGAATGGGATTTTACTTTCTGTTCAGGACCTTCCTGAAAAATGGGAGTTTACCTTATTTTCAGGACCCTCCTGAAAAATGGGAATTTACTTTCAGTTCAGGACCCTCCTAAAAAATGGGATTTTAATTTATGTTCAGGACCCTCCTGAAAATTGGGATTTTACTTTCAGTTCAGAACCCTCCTAAAAATTGGGATTTTACTTTCTGTTCAGGACCCTCCTGAAGAATGGGATTATACTTTCTGTTCAGGACCCTCCTGAATAATGGGAATTTACTTTCAGTTCAGGACTTTCAGTTCAGGACCCTCGTAAAAAATGGGATTTAACTTTCTGTTATGGACCCTTCTGAAGAATGGGAATTTACTTTAAGTTCAGAACTTTCAGTTCAGGACCCTCCTGAAAAATGGGATTTCACTTTCTGTTCAGGACCCTCCAGAAGAATGGGAATTTACTTTCAGTTCAGGACCCTCTTGAAAAATGGGATTTTACCTTCAATGCAGGACCCTCTTGAAGAATGGGAATTTACTTTCAGTTCAGGACCCTCCTGAAAAATGGGATTTTACTTTATGTTGAGGACCCTCCAGAAAAATGGGATTTTACTTTCTGTTCAGGACCCTCCTGAAAAATGGAATTTTACTTTCTGTTCAGGACCCTCCTGAAAAATAGGAATTTACTTACAGTTCAGGACCCTCCTGAAAAATGGGATTTTACTTTATGTTCAGAACCCTCCTAAAAAATGGGATTTTACTTTCAGTTCAGGACCCTCCTAAAAATTGGGATTTTACTTTCTGTTCTGGACCCTCCTGAAGAATGCGATTTTACTTTCAGTTCAGGACCCTCCTAAAAAATGGGATTTTACTTTCTGTTATGGACCCTCTTGAAGAATGGGAATTTACTTTCAATTCAGGACCATTCTGAAAAATGGGATTTTACCTTCAATGCAGGAACCTCCTAAAAAATGGGATCTTACCTTCATTTCAGGACACTCCTGAAGAATGGGAATTTACTTTCAGTTCAGGACCCTCCTGAAAAATGGGATTTTACCTTCAATGTAGGACCCTCCTGAAAAATGGGATTTTAGTTTCTGTTCAGGACCCTCCTGAAGAATGGGAATTTACTTTCAGTTCAGGACCCTCCTGAAAAATGGGATTTTACTTTATGTTCAGGACCCTCCTGAAAAATGGGATTTTACTTTCTGTTCAGGACCCTCCTGAAAAATGGGATTTTACTTTCTGTTCAGGACCCTACTGAAGAATGGGAATTTACTTTCAGTTCAGGAACCTCCTAAAAAATGGGATTTTACTTTATGTTCAGGACCCTCCTAATAAATGGGATTTTACTTTCCGTTCAGGACCCTCCTGAAGAATGGGAATTTACTTTCAGTTCAGGAACCTCCTAAAAAATGGGATTTTACTTTATGTTCAGGACCCTCCTGAAAAATGGGATTTAACTTTCTGTTCAGGACCCTCCTGAAGAATGGGAATTTACTTTCAGTTCAGGAGCCTCCTGAAAAATATGATTTTACCTTCAGTGCAGGACCCTTCTGAAAAATGGGATTTTACTTTCTGTTTAGGATCCTCCTGAAGAATGGGAATTTACTTTCAGTTCAGGACCCTCCTGAAGAATGGGAATATACTTTCAGTTTAGAACTTTCAGTTCAGAACTTTCAGTTTAGGACCCTCCTGAAAAATGGGATTTTACTTTCTGTTCAGGACCCTCCAGAAGAATGGGAATTTACTTTCAGTTCTGGACCCGGCTGAAAAATGGGATTTTACCTTCAATGTAGGACCCTCTTGAAGAATGGGAATTTACTTTCAGTTCAGGACCCTCCTAAAAAATGGGATTTTACTTTATGTTCAGGACCCTCCAGAAAAATAGGATTTTACTTTCTGTTACGGACCCTCCTGAAAAATGGGATTTTACTTTCTGTTCAGGACCCTCCTGAAAAAGGGGAATTTACTTACAGTTCAGGACCCTCCTGTAAAATGGGATTTTACTTTATGTTCAGGACCCTCCTGAAAAATGGGATTTTACTTTAAGTTCAGGACCCTCCTAAAAATTAGGATTTTACTTTCTGTTCAGGACCCTCCTGAAGAATGGGATTTTACTTTCTGTTCAGGACCCTCCTGAAGAATGGGAATTTACTTTCAGTTCAGGACTTTTTGTTCAGGACTTTCAGTTCAGGACCCTCCTGAAAAATGGGATTTTACTTTATGTTCAGGACCCTCCTGAAAAATGGGAATTTACTTTCAGTTCAGGACTCTCCTGCAAAATGGGATTTTACTTTATGTTCAGGACCCACCTGAAAAATGGGATTTTATTTTCTGTTCAGGACCCTCCTGAAAAATGGGATTTTATTTTCTGTTCAGGACCCTCTTGAAAAATGGGATTTTACTTTCTGTTCAGGACCCTCCTGAAGAATGGGAATTTACTTTCTGTTCAGGACCCTCCTGAAAAATGGGATTTTACTTTCTGTTCAGGACCCGCCTATAGAATGGGAATTTACTTTCAGTTCAGGACCCTCCTGAAAAATAAGATTTTACTTTATGTTCAGGACCCTCCTGAAAAATGGGATTTTACTTTCCGTTCACGACCCTCCTGAAAAATAGGATTTTACTTTCTGTTAAGGACCCTCCTAAAGAATGGGATTTTACTTTCTGTTCAGGACCCTCCTGAAGAATGGGAATTTACTTTCAGTTCAGGACCCTCCTGAAAAATGGGATTTTACTTTCTGTTCAGGACCTTCCTGAAGAATGTTAATTTACTTTCAGTTTAGGACCCTCCTGAAAAATGGGATTTTACCTTCAATGCAGGACCCTCCTGACAAATGGGATTTTACTTTCTGTTCAGGACCCTTCTGAAGAATGGGAATTTACTTTCAGTTCAGGACCCTCCTGAAAAATGGGATTTTACTTTATGTTCAGGACCCTCCTGAAAAATGGGATTTAACTTTCTGGTCAAGACCCTCCTGAAAAATGGGATTTTACATTCTGTTCAGGATCTTCCTGAAAAATGGGATTTTACTTTGTGTTCAGGACCCTCCTGAAAAATGGGATTTTATTTGATGTTCTGGACCCTCCTGAAAAATGGGATTTAACTTTTTGCTCAGGACCCTCCTGAAAAATGGGATTTTAATTTTTGTTCAGGACCCTCCTGAAAAATGGAATTTTACTTTATGTTCAGGACCCTCCTGAAGATTGGGATTTTACTTTTGTTCAGGACTCTCCTGAAAAATGGGATTTTACTTTATATCCAGGACCCAACTGAAAAATGAGATTTTACTTTCAGTCCAAGACCCTCCTGAAGAATGGGATTTTACTTTATGTTTAGGACCCTCCTGAAAAATGGGAGTTTACCTTATTTTCAGGACCCTTCTGAAAAATGGGAATTTACTTTCAGTTCAGGACCCTCCTAAAAAATGGGATTTTACTTTATGTTCAGGACCCTCCTGAAAATTGGGATTTTACTTTCAGTTCAGGACCCTCCTAAAAATTGGGATTTTACTTTCTGTTCAGGACCCTCCTCAACAATGGGATTATACTTTCTGTTCAGGACCCTCCTGAATAATGGGAATTTACTTTCAGTTAGGACTTTCAGTTCAGGACCCTCGTAAAAAATGGGATTTTACTTTCTGTTATGGAACCTCCTGAAGAATGGGAATTTACTTTCAGTTCAGGACCCTCCTGAAAAATGGGATTTTACCATCAATGCAGGACCTTCCTGAAAAATGGGATTTTACTTTCATTTCAGGACCCTCCTGAAGAATGGGAATTTACTTTAAGTTCAGGACCCTCATGAAAAATGGGATTTTACTTTATTTTCAGGACCCTCCTGAAAAATGGGATTTTACTTTCTGTTCAGGACCCTCCTGAAGAATGGGAATTTACTTTCAGTTCAGGACCCTCCTAAAAATAGGATTTTACTTTATGTTAAGGTCCCTCCTGAAAAATGGGATTTTACTTTCAGTTCAGGACCCTCCTGAAAAATGGGATTTTACCTTCAGTGCAGGACCCTCCTGAAAAATGTGATTTTACATTCTGTTCAGGCCCTGCCTGAAGAATCGGAATTTACTTTCACTTCAGGTCCCTCCTGAAAAATGGGATTTTACTTTATGTTCAGGACCCACCTGAAAAATGGGATTTTACTTTCAGTTCAGAACCCTCCTGTAAAATAGGATTTTACTTTCTATTTAGGACCCTCCTGAAGAATGGGATTTTACTTTCAGTTCAGGACCCTCCTGAAAAATGGGATTTTACTTTCTGTTCAGGACCCTCCAGAAGAATGGGAATTTACTTTCAGTTCAGGACCCTCCTGAAAAATGGGATTTTACCTTCAATGCAGGTCCCTCTTGAAAAATGGGATTTTACTTTCTGTTCAGGACCCTCTTGAAGAATGGGAATTTACTTTCAGTTCAGGACCCTCCTGAAAAATGGGATTTTACTTTATGTTCAGGACCCTCCAGAAAAATGGGATTTTACTTTCTGTTCAGGACCCTCCTGAAAAATAAGATTTTACATTCTGTTCAGGACCCTCCTGAAAAATGGGAGTTGACCTTATTTTCAGGACTCTCCTGAAATATGGGAATTTACTTTCAGTTCAGGACCCTTCTGAAAAATGGGATTTTACCATCAATGCAGGACCCTCCTGAAAAATGGGATTTTACTTTCAATTCAGGACCCTCCTGAAGAATGGGAATTTACTTTAAGTTCAGGACCCTCATGAAAAATGGGATTTTACTTTATGATCAAGACCCTCCTGAAAAATGGGATTTTACTTTCAGTTCAGGACCCTCAGGAAGAATGGGAATTTACTTTCAGTTCAGGACCCTCCTGAAAAATGGGATTTTACCTTTAGTGCAGGACCCTCCTGAAAAATGGGATTTTACTTTTTGTTCAGGACCATCCTGATGAATGGGATTTTACTTTCTGTTCAGGACCTTCCTGAAAAATGGGAGTTTACCTTATTTTCAGGACCCTCCTGAAAAATGGGAATTTACTTTCAGTTCAGGACCCTCCTAAAAAATGGGATTTTAATTTATGTTCAGGTCTCTCCTGAAAATTGAGATTTTACTTTCAGTTCAGGACCCTCCTAAAAATTGGGATTTTACTTTCTGTTCAGGACCCTCCTGAAGAATGGGATTATACTTTCTGTTCAGGACCCTCCTGAATAATGGGAATTTACTTTCAGTTCAGGACTTTCAGTTCAGGACCCTCGTAAAAAATGGGATTTAACTTTCTGTTATGGACCCTCCTGAAGAATGGGAATTTACTTTAAGTTCAGAACTTTCAGTTCAGGACCCTCCTGAAAAATGGGATTTCACTTTCTGTTCAGGACCCTCCAGAAGAATAGGACTTTACTTTCAGTTCAGGACCCTCTTGAAAAATGGGATTTTACCTTCAATGCAGGACCCTCTTGAAGAATGGGAATTTACTTTCATTTCAAGACCCTCCTGAAAAATGGGATTTTACTTTATGTTCAGGACCCTCCAGAAAAATGGGATTTTACTTTCTGTTCAGGACCCTCCTGAAAAATGGAATTTTACTTTCTGTTCAGGACCCTCCTGAAAAATAGGAATTTACTTACAGTTCAGGACCCTCCTGAAAAGTGGGATTTTACTTTATGTTCAGAACCCTCCTAAAAAATGGGATTTTACTTTCAGTTCAGGACCCTCCGAAAAATTGGGATTTTACTTTCTGTTCTGGACCCTCCTGAAGAATGCGATTTTACTTTCAGTTCAGGACCCTCCTAAAAAATGGGATTTTACTTTCTGTTATGGACCCTCCTGAAGAATGGGAATTTACTTTCAATTCAGGACCATTCTGAAAAATGGGATTTTACCTTCAATGCAGGACCCTCCTAAAAAATGGGATCTTACCTTCATTTCAGGACACTCCTGAAGAATGGGAATTTACTTTCAGTTCAGGACCCTTCTGAAAAATGGGATTTTACCTTCAATGTAGGACCCTCCTGAAAAATGGGATTTTAGTTTCTGTTCAGGACCCTCCTGTAGAATGGGAATTTACTTTTAGTTCAGGACCCTCCTGAAAAATGGGATTTTACTTTATGTTCAGGACCCTCCTGAAAAATGGGATTTTACTTTCTGTTCAGGACCCTCCTGAAAAATGGGATTTTATATTCTGTTCAGGACCCTCCTGAAAAATGGGATTTTACTTTCTGTTCAGGACCCTCCTGAAAAATGAGATTTTGTTTGATGTTTTGGACCCTCCTGAAAAATGCGATTTTACTTTATGCTCAGGACCCTCCTGAAAAATGGGATTTTACTTTTTGTTCAGGACCCTCCTGAAAAATGGAATTTTACTTTATGTTCAGGACCCTCCTGAAGAATGGGAATTTACTTTCAGTTCAGGAACCTCCTAAAAAATGGGATTTTACTTTATGTTTAGGACCCTCCTAATAAATGGGATTTTACTTTCCGTTCAGGACCCTCCTGAAGAATGGGAATTTATTTTCAGTTCAGGAACCTCCTAAAAAATGGGATTTTACTTTATGTTCAGGACCCTCCTGAAAAATGGGATTTAACTTTCTGTTCAGGACCTACCTGAAGAATGGGAATTTACTTTCAGTTCAGGACCCTCCTGAAAAAATATGATTTTACCTTCAGTGCAGGACCCTTCTGAAAAATGGGATTTTACATTCTGTTTAGGATCCTCATGAAGAATGGGAATTTACTTTCAGTTCAGGACCCTCCTGAAGAATGGGAATATACTTTCAGTTCAGAACTTTCAGTTCAGAACTTTCAGTTCAGAACTTTCAGTTCAGGACCCTCCTGAAAAATGGGATTTTACTTTCTTTTCAGGACCCTCCAGAAGAATGGGAATTTACTTTCAGTTCTGGACCCGGCTGAAAAATGGGATTTTACCTTCAATGTAGGACCCTCTTGAAGAATGGGAATTTACTTTCAGTTCAGGACCCTCCTGAAAAATGGGATTTTACTTTATGTTCAGGACCCTCCAGAAAAATAGGATTTTACTTTCTGTTACGGACCCTCCTGAAAAATGGGATTTTACTTTCTGTTCAGGACCCTCCTGAAAATGGGGAATTTACTTACAGTTCAGGACCCTCCTGTAAAATGGGATTTTTCTTTATGTTCAGGACCCTCCTGAAAAATGGGATTTTACTTTAAGTTCAGGACCCTCCTAAAAATTAGGATTTTACTTTCTGTTCAGGACCCTCCTGAAGAATGGGATTTTACTTTCTGTTCAGGACCCTCCTGAAGAATGGGAATTTACTTTCAGTTCAGGACTTTCAGTTCAGGACTTTCAGTTCAGGACCCTCCTAAAAAATAGGATTTTACTTTCTGTTATGGACCCTCCTGAAGAATGGGAATTTACTTTCAATTCAGGACCATTCTGAAAAATGGGATTTTACCTTCAATGCAGGACCCTCCTAAAAAATGGGATTTTACTTTCATTTCAGGACCCTCCTGAAGAATGGGAATTTAATTTCAGTTCAGGACCCTCCTGAAAAATGGGATTTTACTTTATGTTCAGGACCCTCCTGAAAAATGGGAATTTACTTTCAGTTCAGGACTCTCCTGCAAAATGGGATTTTACTTTATGTTCAGGACCCACCTGAAAAATGGGATTTTATTTTCTGTTCAGGACCCTCCTGAAAAATGGGATTTTACCTTAGGTTCAGGACCCTCCTGAAGATTGGGATTTTACTTTTGTTCAGGACTCTCCTGAAAAATGGGATTTTACTTTATATCTAGGACCCAACTGAAAAATGAGATTTTACTTTCAGTCCAGGACCCTCCTGAAGAATGGGAATTTACTTTCAGTTCAGGACCCTCCTAAAAAATAAGATTTTACTTTATGTTCAGGACCCTCCTGAAAAATGGGATTTTACTTTCCGTTCACGACCCTCCTGAAAAATAGGATTTTACTTTCTGTTAAGGACCCTCCTAAAGAATGGGATTTTACTTTCTGTTCAGGACCCTCCTGAAGAATGGGAATTTACTTTCAGTTCAGGACCCTCCTGAAAAATGGGATTTTACTTTCTGTTCAGGACCTTCCTGAAGAATGTTAATTTACTTTCAGTTTAGGACCCTCCTGAAAAATGGGATTTTACCTTCAATGGAGGACCCTCCTGACAAATGGGATTTTACTTTCTGTTCAGGACCCTTCTGAAGAATGGGAATTTACTTTCAGTTCAGGACCCTCCTGAAAAATGGGATTTTACTTTATGTTCAGGACCCTCTTGAAAAATAGGATTTAACTTTCTGTTCAGGACCCTCCTGAAAAATGGGATTTTACATTCTGTTCAGGATCCTCCTGAAAAATGGGATTTTACTTTGTGTTCAGGACCCTCCTGAAAAATGGGATTTTATTTGATGTTCTGGACCCTCCTGAAAAATGGGATTTAACTTTTTGTTCAGGACCCTCCTGAAAAATGGGATTTTAATTTTTGTTCAGGACCCTCCTGAAAAATGGAATTTTACTTTATGTTCAGGACCCTCCTGAAGAATGGGATTTTACCTTAGGTTCAGGACCCTCCTGAAGATTGGGATTTTACTTTTGTTCAGGACTCTCCTGAAAAATGGGATTTTACTTTATATCTAGGACCCAACTGAAAAATGAGATTTTACTTTCAGTCCAGGACCCTCCTGAAGAATGGGATTTTACTTTATGTTTAGGACTCTCCTGAAAAATGGGATTTTCCTTTCAGTTCAGGACCCTTCTGGAAAATAGGATTTTACCTTCAGTGCAGGACCCTCCTGAAAAATACGATTTTACTTTCTGTTCCGGACCCTCCTGAAGAATGGGAATTTATTTTCAGTTCAGGACCCTCCTAAAAAATAGGATTTTACTTTATGTTCAGGACCCTCCTGAAAAATGGGATTTTACTTTCTGTTCAGGACCCGCCTGAAGAATGGGAATTTACTTTCAGTTCAGGACCCTCCTGAAAAATAGGATTTTACCTTCAGTGCAGGACCCTTCTGAAAAATGGGATTTTACTTTCTGTTCAGGACCTTCCTGATGAATGGGAATTAACTTTCAGTTCAGGACCCTTCTAAAAAATGGGATTTTACTTTATGTTCAGGACCCTCATGAAAAATGGGATTTTACTTTCAGTTCAGGATCGTCCTGAAAAATGGGATTTTACCTTCAGTGCAGGACCCTCCTGAAAAATGGGATTTTACTTTCTGTTCAGGACCCGCCTGAAGAATGGGAATTGACTTTCAGTTCAGGACCCTCCAGAAAAATGGGATTTTACTTTATGTTTAGGACCCACCTGAAAAATGGGATTTTACTTTCAGTTCAGGACCCTTCTGTAAAATAGGATTTTACTTTCTGTTTAGGACCCTCCTGAAGAATGGGATTTTACTTTCTGTTCAGGACCCTCCTGAAGAATGGGAATTTACTTTCAGTTCAGGACCCTTCTGAAAAATGGGATTTTACTTTCTGCTCAGGACCCTCCAGAAGAATGGAATTTTACCTTCAATGCAGGACCCTCCTGAAAAATGGGATTTTACTTTCTGTTCAGGACCCTCCTGAAAAATGGGATTTAACATTCTGTTCAGGACCCTCCTAAAAAATTGGATTTTACTTACTGTTCAGGACCCTCCTGAAAAATGGGATTTTATTTGATGTTCTGGACCCTCCTGAAAAATAGGATTTTACTTTATGCTCTGGACCCTCCTGAAAAATGGGATTTTACTTTTTGTTCAGAAACCTCCTGAAAAATGGAATTTTACTTTATGTTCAGGACCCTCCTGAAGAATGGAATTTTACCTTAGGTTCAGGACCCTCCTGAAGATTGGGATTTTACTTTTGTTCAGGACCCTCCTGAAAAATGGGATTTTACTTTATATCCAAGACCCTCCTGAAAAATGGGATTTTACTTTCAGTCTCGGACCCTCCTGAAGAATGGGATTTTACTTTATGTTCAGGACCCTCCTGAAAATTGGGATTTTACTTTCAGTTCAAGACCCTTCTGAAAAATAGGATTTTACCTTCAGTGCAGGACCCTCCTGAAAAATGGGATTTTACTTTCTGTTCAGGACCCTCCTGAAGAATGGGAATTTACTTTCAGTTCAGGACCCTACTAAAAAATGGGATTTTACTTTATGTTCAGGATCCTCCTGAAAAATGGGATTTTACTTTCTGTTCAGGACCCACCTGACGAATGGGAATTGTCTTTCAGTTCAGGACCCTCCTGAAAAATGGGATTTTACCTTCAGTGCAGGACCCTTCTGAAAAATGGGATTTTACTTTTTGTTCAGGATCCTCCTGAAAAATGGGATTTTACTTTCAGTTCAGGACCCTCCTGAAAAATTGGAATTTACCTTCAGTGCAGGACCCTCCTGAAAAATGGGATTTTACTTTCTGTTCAGGACCCGCCTGAAGAATGGGAATTTACTTTCAGTTCAGGTCCCTCCTGAAAAATGGGATTTTACTTTATGTTCAGGACCCACCTGAAAAATGGGATTCTACTTTCAGTTCAGGACCCTCCTGTAAAATAGGATTTTACTTTCTGTTTAGGACTCTCCTGAAGAATGGGATTTTACTTTCTGTTCAGGACTCTCCTGAAGAATGGGAATTTATTTTCAGTTCAGAACTTTCAGTTCAAGACCCTCTTGAAAAATGGCATTTTACTTTTTGTTCAGGACCCTCCAGAAGAATGGGAATTTACATTCAGTTCAGGACCCTCCTGAAAAATGGGATTTTACCTTCAATGAAGGACCCTCCTGAAAAATGGGATTTTACTTTCTATTCAGGACCCTTTTGAAGAATGGGAATTTACTTTCAGTTCAGGACCCTCCTGAAAAATGGGATTTACTTTATGTTCAGGACCCTCCAGAAAAATGGGATTTTACTTTCTGTTCAGGACCCTCCTGAAAAATGGGAGTTTACCTTATTTTCAGGACCCTCCTGAAAAATGGGATTTTACTTTATGTTCAGGACCCTCCTGAAAAATGGGATTTTACTTTCAGTTCAGGACCCTCCTAAAAATTGGGATTTTACTTTCTGTTCAGGACCCTCCTGAAGAATGGGATTATACTTTCTGTTCAGGACCTTCCTGAATAATGGGAATTTACTTTCAGTTCAGGACTTTCAGTTCAGGACCCTCCTAAAAAATGGGATTTTACTTTCTGCTATGGACCCTCCTAAAGAATGGGAATTTACTTACAGTTCAGGACCCTCCTGAAAAATGGGATTTTACCATCAATGCAGGCCCCTCCTGAAAAATGGGATTTTACTTTCATTTCAGGACCCTCCTGAAGAATGGGAATTTACTTTAAGTTCAGGACCCTCATGAAAAATGTGATTTTACATTATGTTCAGGACCCTCCTGAAAAATGAGATTTTACTTTCTGTTCAGGACCCTCTTGAAGAATGGGAATTTACTTTCAGTACAGGACCCTCCTAAAAAATGGGATTTTAATTTATGTTCAGGACCCTCCTGAAAAATGGGATTTTACCTTCAGTGCAGGACCCTCCTGAAAAATGGGATTTTACTTTCTGTTCAGGACCCGCCTGAAGAATGGGAATTTTCTTTCAGTTCAGGTCCCTCCTGAAAAATGGGATTTTACTTTATGTTCAGGACCCACCTGAAAAATGGGATTTTACTTTCTGTTCAGGACTCTCCTGAGGAATGGGAATTTATTTTTAGTTCAGAACTTTCAGTTCAGGACCCTCCTGAAAAATGGGATTTTACTTTCTGTTCAGGAACCTCCTGAAGAATGGGAATTTACTTTCAGTTCAGGACCCTCCTGAAAAATAGGATATTACCTTCAATGCAGGACCCTCCTGAAAAATGGGATTTAACTTTCTGTTCAAGACCCTCTTGAAGAATGGGAATTTACGTTCAGTTCAGGACCCTCCTGAAAAATGGGATTTTACTTTATGTTCAGGACCCTCCAGAAAAATGGGATTTTACTTTCTGTTCAGGACCCTCCTGAAAAATGGGATTTTACTTTCTGTTCAGGACCCTCCTGAAAAATGGGAGTTTACCTTATTTTCAGGACCCTCATGAAAAGTGGGAATTTACTTTCAGTTTAGGACACTCCTGAAAAATGGGATTTTACTTTATGTTTAGGACCCTTCTGAAAAATGGGATTTTACTTTCAGTTCAGGACCCTCCAAAAAATTGGGATTTTACTTTCTGTTCCGGACCCTCCTGAAGAATGGGATTATACTTTCTGTTCAGGACCCTCCTGAATAATGGGAATTCACTTTCATTTCAGGACTTTCAGTTCAGGACCCTCCTAAAAAATAAGATTATTCTTTCTGTTATGGACCCTCCTGAAGAATGGGAATTTACTTTCAGTTCAGGACCCTCCTGAAAAATGGGAATTTACAATCAATGCAGGACCCTCCTGAAAAATGGGATTTTACTTTCAGATCAGGACCCTCCTAAAAAATGGGATTTAACTTTCTGTTATGGACCCTCTTGAAGAATGAGAATTTACTTACAGTTCAGGACACTCCTGAAAAATGGGATTTTACCATCAATGCAGGACCCTCCTGAAAAATGGGATTTTACTTTCATTTCAGGACCCTCCTGAGGAATGGGAATTTACTTTAAGTTCAGGACCCTCATGAAAAATGGGATTTTACTTTATGTTCAGGACCCTCCTGAAAAATGGGATTTTACTTTCTGTTCAGGACCCACCTGAAGAATGGGAATTTACTTTCAGTTCAGGACCCTCCTGAAAAATGGGATTTACTTTATGTTCAGGACCCTCCAGAAAAATAGGATTTTACTTTCTGTTCATGACCCTTCTGAAAAATGGGATTTTACTTTCTGTTCAGGACCCTCCTGAAAAATGGGAGTTTACCTTATTTTCAGGACCCTCCTGAAAAATGGGATTTTACTATATGTTCAGGACCCTCCTGAATAATGGGATTTTACTTTCAGTTCAGGACCCTCCTAAAAATTGGGATTTTACTTTCTGTTCAGGACCCTCCTGAAGAATGGGATTATACTTTCTGTTCAGGACCTTCCAGAATAATGGGAATTTACTTTCAGTTCAGGACTTTCAGTTCAGGACCCTCCTAAAAAATGGGATTTTACTTTCTGTTATGGACCCTCCTAAAGAATGGGAATTTACTTACAGTTCAGGACCCTCCTGAAAAATGGGATTTTACCATCAATGCAGGACCCTCCAGAAAAATGGGATTTTACTTTCATTTCAGGACCCTCCTGAAGAATGGGAATTTACTTTAAGTTCAGGACCCTCATGAAAAATGGGATTTTACTTTATGTTCAGGATCCTCCTGAAAAATGGGATTTTACTTTCTGTTCAGGACCCTCCTGAAAAATGGGAATTTACTTTCAGTTCAGGACCCTCCTAAAAAATGGGATTTTAATTTATGTTCAGGACCCTCCTGAAAAATGGGATTTTACTTTTAGTTCAGGACCCTCCTGAAAAATGGGATTTTACCTTCAGTGAAGGACCCTCCTGAAAAATGGGATTTTACTTTCTGTTCAGGACCCGCCTGAAGAATGGGAATTTTCTTTCAGTTCAGGTCCCTCCAGAAAAATGGGATTTTACTTTATGTTCAGGACCCACCTGAAAAATGGAAATTTACTATCAGTTCAGGACCCTCCTGTAAAATAGGATTTTTCTTTCGGTTTAGGACCCTCCTGAATAATGGGATTTTACTTTCTGTTCAGGACTCTCCTGAAGAATGGGAATTTATATTCAGTTCAGAACTTTCAGTTCAGGACCCTCCTGAAAATTGGGATTTTACTTTCAGTTCAGGACCCTTCTGAAAAATAGGATTTTACCATCAGTGCAGGACCCTCCTGAAAAATGGGATTTTACTTTCTGTTCAGGACCCTCCTGAAGAATGGGAATTTACTTTCAGTTCAGGACCCTACTAAAAAATGGGATTTTACTTTATGTTCAGGATCCTCCTGAAAAATGGGATTTTACTTTCTGTTCAGGACCCACCTGACGAATGGGAATTGACTTTCAGTTCAGGACCCTCCTGAAAAATGGGATTTTACCTTCAGTGCAGGACCCTTCTGAAAAATGGGATTTTACTTTTTGTTCAGGATGCTCCTGAAAAATGGGATTTTACTTTCAGTTCAGGACCCTCCTGAAAAATTGGAATTTACCTTCAGTGCAGGACCCTCCTGAAAAATGGGATTTTACTTTCTGTTCAGGACCCACCTGAAGAATGGGAATTTACTTTCAGTTCAGGTCCCTCCTGAAAAATGGGATTTTAATTTATGTTCAGGACCCACCTGAAAAATGGGATTCTACTTTTAGTTCAGGACCCTCCTGTAAAATAGGATTTTACTTTCTGTTTAGGACTCTCCTGAAGAATGGGATTTTACTTTCTGTTCAGGACTCTCCTGAAGAATGGGAATTTACTTTCAGTTCAGAACTTTCAGTTCAGGACCCTCTTGAAAAATGGGATTTTACTTTTTGTTCAGGACCCTCCAGAAGAATGGGAATTTACATTCAGTTCAGGACCCTCCTGAAAAATGGGATTTTACCTTCAATGAAGGACCCTCCTGAAAAATGGGATTTTACTTTCTATTCAGGACCTTTTTGAAGAATGGGAATTTACTTTCAGTTCAGGACCCTCCTGAAAAATGGGATTTACTTTATGTTCAGGACCTTCCAGAAAAATGGGATTTTACTTTCTGTTCAGGACCCTCCTGAAAAATGGGATTTTACTTTCTGTTCAGGACCCTCCTGAAAAATGGGAGTATACCTTATTTTCAGGACCCTCCTGAAAAATGCGATTTTACTTTCTGTTCCGGACCCTCCTGAAGAATGGGAATTTATTTTCAGTTCAGGACCCTCCTAAAAAATAGGATTTTACTTTATGTTCAGGACCCTCCTGAAAAATGGGATTTTACTTTCTGTTCAGGACCCACCTAAAGAATGGGAATTTACTTTCAGTTCAGGACCCTCCTGAAAAATAGGATTTTACCTTCAGTGCAGGACCCTTCTGAAAAATGGGATTTTACTTTCTGTTCAGGACCTTCCTGAAGAATGGGAATTAACTTTCAGTTCAGGACCCTTCTAAAAAATGGGATTTTACTTTATGTTCAGGACCCTCATGAAAAATGGGATTTTACTTTCAGTTCAGGATCGTCCTGAAAAATGGGATTTTACCTTCAGTGCAGGACCCTCCTGAAAAATGGGATTTTACTTTCTGTTCAGGACCCGCCTGAAGAATGGGAATTGACTTTCAGTTCAGGACCTTCCAGAAAAATGGGATTTTACTTTATGTTTAGGACCCACCTGAAAAATGGGATTTTACTTTCAGTTCAGGACCCTCCTGTAAAATAGGATTTTACTTTCTGTTTAGGACCCTCCTGAAGAATGGGATTTTACTTTCTGTTCAGGACCCTCCTGAAGAATGGGAATTTACTTTCAGTTCAGGACCCGTCTGAAAAATGGGATTTTACTTTCTGCTCAGGACCCTCCAGAAGAATGGAATTTTACCTTCAATGCAGGACCCTCCTGAAAAATGGGATTTTACTTTCTGTTCAGGACCCTCCTGAAAAACGGGATTTTACATTCTGTTCAGGACCCTCCTAAAAAATTGGATTTTACTTACTGTTCAGGACCCTCCTGAAAAATGGGATTTTATTTGATGTTCTGGACCCTCCTGAAAAATAGGATTTTACTTTATGCTCTGGACCCTCCTGAAAAATGGGATTTTACTTTTTGTTCCGAAACCTCCTGAAAAATGGAATTTTACTTTATGTTCAGGACCCTCCTGAAGAATGGAATTTTACCTTAGGTTCAGGACCCTCCTGAAGATTGGGATTTTACTTTTGTTCAGGACCCTCCTGAAAAATGGGATTTTACTTTATATCCAAGACCCTCATGAAAAATGGGATTTTACTTTCAGTCCCGGACCCTCCTGAAGAATGGGATTTTACTTTATGTTCAGGACCCTCCTGAAAATTGGGATTTTACTTTCAGTTCAAGACCCTTCTGAAAAATAGGATTTTACCTTCAGTGCAGGACCCTCCTGAAAAATGGGATTTTACTTTCTGTTCAGGACCCTCCTGAAGAATGGGAATTTACTTTCAGTTCAAGACCCTACTAAAAAATGGGATTTTACTTTATGTTCAGGATCCTCCTGAAAAATGGGATTTTACTTTCTGTTCAGGACCCACCTGACGAATGGGAATTGACTTTCAGTTCAGGACCCTCCTGAAAAATGGGATTTTACCTTCAGTGCAGGACCCTTCTGAAAAATGGGATTTTACTTTTTGTTCAGGATCCTCCTGAAAAATGGGATTTTACTTTCAGTTCAGGACCCTCCTGAAAAATTGGAATTTACCTTCAGTGCAGGACCCTCCTGAAAAATGGGATTTTACTTTCTGTTCAGGACCCGCCTGAAGAATGGGAATTTACTTTCAGTTCAGGTACCTCCTGAAAAATGGGATTTTACTTTATGTTCAGGACCCACCTGAAAGATGGGATTCTACTTTCAGTTCAGGACCCTCCTGTAAAATAGGATTTTACTTTCTGTTTAGGACTCTCCTGAAGAATGGGATTTTACTTTCTGTTCAGGACTCTCCTGAAGAATGGGAATTTACTTTCAGTTCAGAACTTTCAGTTCAGAACTTTCAGTTCAGGACCCTCTTGAAAAATGGGATTTTACTTTTTGTTCAGGACCCTCCAGAAGAATGGGAATTTACATTCAGTTCAGGACCCTCCTGAAAAATGGGATTTTACCTTCAATGAAGGACCCTCCTGAAAAATGGGATTTTACTTTCTATTCAGGACCCTTTTGAAGAATGGGAATTTACTTTCAGTTCAGGACCCTCCTGAAAAATGGGATTTACTTTATGTTCAGGACCCTCCAGAAAAATGGGATTTTACTTTCTGTTCAGGACCCTCCTGAAAAATGGGATTTTACTTTCTGTTCAGGTCCCTCCTGAAAAATGGGAGTTTACCTTATTTTCAGGACCCTCCTGAAAAATGGGGTTTTACTTTATGTTCAGGACTCTCCTGAAAAATGGGATTTTACTTTCAGTTCAGGACCCTCCTAAAAATTGGGATTTTACTTTCTGTTCAGGACCCTCCTGAAGAATGGGATTATACTTTCTGTTCAGGACCTTCCTGAATAATGGGAAATTACTTTCAGTTCAGGACTTTCAGTTCAGGACCCTCCTAAAAAATGGGATTTTACTTTCTGCTATGGACCCTCCTAAAGAATGGGAATTTACTTACAGTTCAGGACCCTCCTGAAAAATGGGATTTGACCATCAATGCAGGCCCCTCCTGAAAAATGGGATTTTACTTTCATTTCAGGACCCTCCTGAAGAATGGGAATTTACTTTAAGTTCAGGACCCTCATGAAAAATGTGATTTTACATTATGTTCAGGACCCTCCTGAAAAATGGGATTTTACTTTCTGTTCAGGACCCTCTTGAAGAATGGGAATTTACTTTCAGTATAGGACCCTCCTAAAAAATGGGATTTTAATTTATGTTCAGGACCCTACTGAAAAATGGGATTTTACCTTCAGTGCAGGACCCTCCTGAAAAATGGGATTTTACTTTCTGTTCAGGACCCGCCTGAAGAATGGGAATTTTCTTTCAGTTCAGGTCCCTCCTGAAAAATGGGATTTTACTTTATGTTCAGGACCCACCTGAAAAATGGGTTTTACTTTCTGTTCAGGACTCTCCTGAGGAATGGGAATTTATTTTTAGTTCAGAACTTTTAGTTCAGGACCCTCCTAAAAAATGGGATTTTACTTTCTGTTCAGGACCCTCCTGAAGAATGGGAATTTACTTTCAGTTCAGGACCCTCCTGAAAAATGGGATTTTACCTTCAATGCAGGACCCTCCTGAAAAATGGGATATAACTTTCTGTTCAAGACCCTCTTGAAGAATGGGAATTTACGTTCAGTTCAGGACCCTCCTGAAAAATGGGATTTTACTTTATGTTCAGGACCCTCCAGAAAAATGGGATTTTACTTTCTGTTCAGGACCCTCCTGAAAAATGGGATTTTACTTTCTGTTCAGGACCCTCCTGAAAAATGGGAGTTTTCCTTATATTCAGGACCCTCATGAAAAATGGGAATTTACTTTCAGTTCAGGACACTCCTGAAAAATGGGATTTTACTTTATGTTCAGGACCCTTCTGAAAAATGGGATTTTACTTTCAGTTCAGGACCCTCCAATAAATTGGGATTTTACTTTCTGTTCCGGACCCTCCTGAAGAATGGGATTATACTTTCTGTTCAGGACCCTCCTGAATAATGGGAATTTACTTTCATTTCAGGACTTTCAGTTCAGGACCCTCCTAAAAAATAGGATTTTTCTTTCTATTATGGACCCTCCTGAAGAATGGGAATTTACTTTCAGTTCAGGACCCTCCTGAAAAATGGGATTTTACAATCAATGCAGGACCCTCTTGAAAAATGGGATTTTACTTTCAGATCAGGACCCTCCTAAAAAATGGGATTTAACTTTCTGTTATTGACCCTCTTGAAGAATGAGAATTTACTTACAGTTCAGGACACTCCTGAAAAATGGGATTTTACCATCAATGCAGGACCCTCCTGAAAAATGGGATTTTACTTTCATTTCAGGACCCTCCTGAGGAATGGGAATTTACTTTAAGTTCAGGACCCTCATGAAAAATGGGATTTTACTTTATGTTCAGGACCCTCCTGAAAAATGGGATTTTACTTTCTGTTCAGGACCCTCCTGAAGAATGGGAATTTACTTTCAGTTCAGGACCCTCCTGAAAAATGGGATTTACTTTATGTTCAGGACCCTCCAGAAAAATGGGATTTTACTTTCTGTTCATGACCCTCCTGAAAAATGGGATTTTACTTTCTGTTCAGAACCCTCCTGAAAAATGGGAGTTTACCTTATTTTCAGGACCCTCCTGAAAAATGGGATTTTACTTTATGTTCAGGACCCTCCTGAAAAATGGGATTTTACTTTCAGTTCAGGACCCTCCTAAAAATTGGGATTTTACTTTCTGTTCAGGCCCCTCCTGAAGAATGGGATTATACTTTCTGTTCAGGACCTTCCGTGAATAATGGGAATTTACTTTCAGTTCAGGACTTTCAGTTCAGGACCCTCCTAAAAAATGGGATTTTACTTTCTGTTATGGACCCTCCTAAAGAATGGGAATTTACTTACAGTTCAGGACCCTCCTGAAAAATGGGATTTTACCATCAATGCAGGACCCTCCAGAAAAATGGGATTTTACTTTCATTTCAGGACCCTCCTGAAGAATGGGAATTTACTTTAAGTTCAGGACCCTCATGAAAAATGGGATTTTACTTTATGTTCAGGATCCTCCTGAAAAATGGGATTTTACTTTCTGTTCAGGACCCTCCTGAAAAATGGGAATTTACTTTCAGTTCAGGACCCTCCTAAAAAATGGGATTTTAATTTATGTTCAGGACCCTCCTGAAAAATGGGATTTTACTTTTAGTTCAGGACCCTCCTGAAAAATGGGATTTTCCTTCAGTGAAGGACCCTCCTGAAAAATGGGATTTTACTTTCTGTTCAGGACCTGCCTGAAGAATGGGAATTTTCTTTCAGTTCAGGTCCCTCCTGAAAAATGGGATTTTACTTTATGTTCAGGACCCACCTGAAAAATGGAATTTTACTATCAGTTCAGGACCCTCCTGTAAAATACGATTTTTCTTTCTGTTTTTGACCCTCCTGAATAATGGGATTTTACTTTCTGTTCAGGACTCTCCTGAAGAATGGGAATTTATTTTCAGTTCAGAACTTTCAGTTCAAGACCCTCCTGAAAAATGGGATTTTACTTTCTGTTCAGGACCCTCCCGAAGAATGGGAATTTACTTTCAGTTCGGGACCCTCCTGAAAAATGGGATTTTACCTTCAATGCAGGACCCTCCAGAAAAATGGGATTTTACATTCTGTTAAAGACCCTCTTGAAGAATGGGAATATACTTTCAGTTCAGGACCCTCCTGAAAAATGGGATTTCACTTTATGTTCAGGACCCTCCAGAAAAATGGTATTTTACTTTCTGTTCAGGACCCTCCTGTAAAATGGGATTTTACTTTCTGTTCAGGACCCTCCTGAAAAATGGGAGTTTACGTTATTTTCAGGACCCTCCTGAACAATGGGATTATACTTTCTGTTCAGGACCCTCCTGAATAATGGGAATTTACTTTCTGTTCAGGACTTTCAGTTCAGGACCCTCCTAAAAAATAGGATTTTTCTTTCTGTTAAGGACCCTCCTGAAGAATGGGAATTTACATTCAGTTCAGGACCCTCCTGAAAAATGGGATTTTACCATCAATGCTGGACCCTCTTGAAAAATGGGATTTTACTTTCATTTCAGGACCCTCCTGAAGAATGGGAATTTACTTTAAGTTCAGGACCCACATGAAAAATGGGATTTTACTTTATGTTCAGAACCCTCCTGAAAAATGGGATTTTACTTTCAGTTCAAGACCCTCCGGAAGAATGGGAATTTACTTTCAGTTCAGTACCCTCCTAAAAAATTGGATTTTACCTTCAGTGCAGGACGCTCCTGAAAAATGGGATTTTACTTTCTGTTCAGGACCCTCCTGAAGAATGGGATTTTACATTATGTTCAGGACCCTCCTGAAGAATGGGAATTTACTTTCTGTTCAGGACCCTCCTGAAAAATGGGATTTTACTTTCTGTTCAGGACCCGCCTAAAGAATGGGAATTTACTTTCAGTTCAGGACCCTCCTGAAAAATGGGATTTTACTTTATGTTCAGGACCCTCCTGAAAAATAGGATTTTACTTTCAGTTCACGACCCTCCTGAAAAATAGGATTTTACTTTCTGTTCAGAACCCTTCAAAAGAATGGGATTTTACTTTCTGTTCAGGACCCTCCTAAAAAATGGGATTTTACTTACTGTTCAGGACCCTCCTTAAAAATGGGATTTTACTTTCTGTTCAGGACCCTTCAGAAGAATGGGATTTTACCTTCAATGCAGGACCCTCCTGAAAAATGGGATTTTACTTTCTGTTCAGGACCCTCCTGAAAAATGGGATTTTACTTTCTGTTCAGGACCCTCCTAAAAAATAGGATTTTACTTACTGTTCAGGACCCTCCTGAAAAATGGGATTTTATTTGATGTTCTGGACCCTCCTGAAAAATAGGATTTTACATTATGCTCTGGACCCTCCTGAAAAATGGGATTTTACTTTTTGTTCAGAACCCTCCTGAAAAATGGAATTTTACTTTATGTTCAGGACCCTCCTGAAGAATGGAATTTTACCTTAGGTTCAGGACCCTCCTGAAGATTGGGATTCTACTTTTGTTCAGGACCCTCCTGAAAAATGGGATTTTACTTTATATCCAGGACCCTCCTGAAAAATGGGATTTTACTTTCAGTCCAGGACCCTCCTGAAGAATGGGATTTTACTTTACGTTCAGGACCCTCCTGAAAATTGGGATTTTACTTTCAGTTCAGGACCCTTCTGAAAAATAGGATTTTACCATCAGTGCAGGACCCTCCTGAAAAATGGGATTTTACTTTCTGTTCAGGACCCTCCTGAAGAATGGGAATTTACTTTCAGTTCAGGACCCTCCTAAAAAATGGGATTTTACTTTATGTTCAGGACCCTCCTGAAAAATGGGATTTTACTTTCTGTTCAGGACCCACCTGAAGAATGGGAATTTACTTTCAGTTCAGGACCCTCCTGAAAAATGGGATTTTACCTTCAGTGCAGGACCCTTCTGAAAAATAGGATTTTACTTTTTGTTCAGGACCCTCCTGAAAAATGGGATTTTACTTTCAGTTCAGGACCCTCCTGAAAAATGGGATTTTACCTTCAGTGCAGGACCCTCCTGAAAAATGGGATTTTACTTTCTGTTCAGGACCCGCCTGAAGAACGGGAATTTACTTTCAGTTCAGGTCCCTCCTGAAAAATGGGATTTTACTTTCAGTTCAGGACCCTCCTAAAAATTGGGATTTTACTTTCTGTTCAGGACCCTCCTGAAGAATGGGATTATACTTTTTGTTCAGGACATTCCATAATAATGGGAATTTACTTTCAGTTCAGGACTTTCAGTTCAGGACCCTCCTAAAAAATGGGATTTTACTTTCTGCTATGGACCCTCCTAAAGAATGGGAATTTACTTACAGTTCAGGACCCTCCTGAAAAATGGGATTTTACCATCAATGCAGGACCCTCCTGAAAAATGGGATTTTACTTTCATTTCAGGACCCTCCTGAAGAATGGGAATTTACTTTAAGTTCAGGACCCTCATGAAAAATTTGATTTTACTTTATGTTCAGGACCCTCCTGAAAAATGGGATTTTACTTTCTGTTCAGGACCCTCCTGAAGAATGGGAATTTACTTTCAGTTCAGGACCCTCCTAAAAAATGGGATTTTAATTTATGTTCAGGACCCTCCTGAAAAATGGGATTTTACTTTTAGTTCAGGACCCTCCTGAAAAATGGGATTTTACCTTCAGTGCAGGACCCTCCTGAAAAATGGGATTTTACTTTCTGTTCAGGACCCGCCTGAAGAATGGGAATTTTCTTTCAGTTCAGGTCCCTCCTGAAAAATGGGATTTTACTTTATGTTCAGGACCCACCTGAAAAATGGGATTTTACTTTCAGTTCAGGACCCTCCTGTAAAATAGGATTTTTCTTTCTGTTTAGGACCCTCCTGAAGAATGGGATTTTACTTTCTGTTCAGGACTCTCCTGAAGAATGGGAATTTATTTTCAGTTCAGAACTTTCAGTTCAGGACCCTCCTGAAAAACGGGATTTTACTTTTTGTTCAGGACCCTCCTGAAGAATGGGAATTTACTTTCAGTTCAGGACCCTCCTGAAAAATGGGATTTTACCTTCAATGTAGGACCCTCCTGAAAAATGGGATTTTACTTTCTGTTCAAGACCCTCTTGAAGAATGGGAATTTACTTTCAGTTCAGGACCCTCTGAAAAATGGGATTTTACTTTATGTTCAGGACCCTCCAGAAAAATGGGATTTTACTTTCTGTTCAGGACCCTCCTGAAAAATGGGATTTTACTTTCTGTTCAGGACCCTCCTGAAAAATGGGAGTTTACCTTATTTTCAGGACCCTCATGAAAAATGGGAATTTACTTTCAGTTAAGGACACTCCTGAAAAATGGGATTTTACTTTATGTTCAGGACCCTTCTGAAAAATGGGATTTTACTTTCAGTTCAGGACCTTCCTAAAAATTGGGATTTTACTTTCTGTTCCGGACCCTCCTGAAGAATGGGATAATACTTTCTGTTCAGGACCCTCCTGAATAATGGGAATTTACTTTCAGCTCAGGACTTTCAGTTCAGGACCCTCCTAAAAAATAGGATTTTTCTTTCTGTTATGGACCCTCCTGAAGAATGGGAATTTACTTTCAGTTCAGGACCCTCCTGAAAAATGGGATTTTACAATCAATGCAGGACCCTCTTGAAAAATGGGATTTTACTTTCAGATCAGGACCCTCCTAAAAAATTGGATTTAACTTTCTGTTATGGACCCTCCTGAAGAATGGGAATTTACTTACAGTTCAGGACACTCCTGAAAAATGGGATTTTACAATCAATGCAGGACCCTCCTTAAAAATGGGATTTTACTTTCATTTCAGGCCCCTCCTGAGGAATGGGAATTTACTTTAAGTTCAGGATCTTCATGAAAAATGGGATTTTACTTTCTGTTCAGGACCCTCCTGAAAAATGGGATTTTACTTTCTGTTCAGGACCCTCCTGAAGAATGGGAATTTACTTTCAGTTCAGGACCCTCCTGAAAAATGGGATTTACTTTATGTTCAGGACCCTCCAGAAAAATGGGATTTTACTTTTAGTTCAGGACCCTCCTGAAAAATGGGATTTTACCTTCAGTGCAGGACCCTCCTGAAAAATGGGATTTTACTTTCTGTTCAGGACCCGCCTGAAGAATGGGAATTTTCTTTCAGTTCAGGTCCCTCCTGAAAAATGGGATTTTACTTTATGTTCAGGACCCACCTGAAAAATGGGATTTTACTTTCAGTTCAGGACCCTCCTGTAAAATAGGATTTTTCTTTCTGTTTAGGACCCTCCTGAAGAATGGGATTTTACTTTCTGTTCAGGACTCTCCTGAAGAATGGGAATTTATTTTCAGTTCAGAACTTTCAGTTCAGGACCCTCCTGAAAAACGGGATTTTACTTTTTGTTCAGGACCCTCCTGAAGAATGGGAATTTACTTTCAGTTCAGGACCCTCCTGAAAAATGGGATTTTACCTTCAATGTAGGACCCTCCTGAAAAATGGGATTTTACTTTCTGTTCAAGACCCTCTTGAAGAATGGGAATTTACTTTCAGTTCAGGACCCTCTGAAAAATGGGATTTTACTTTATGTTCAGGACCCTCCAGAAAAATGGGATTTTACTTTCTGTTCAGGACCCTCCTGAAAAATGGGATTTTACTTTCTGTTCAGGACCCTCCTGAAAAATGGGAGTTTACCTTATTTTCAGGACCCTCATGAAAAATGGGAATTTACTTTCAGTTAAGGACACTCCTGAAAAATGGGATTTTACTTTATGTTCAGGACCCTTCTGAAAAATGGGATTTTACTTTCAGTTCAGGACCTTCCTAAAAATTGGGATTTTACTTTCTGTTCCGGACCCTCCTGAAGAATGGGATAATACTTTCTGTTCAGGACCCTCCTGAATAATGGGAATTTACTTTCAGCTCAGGACTTTCAGTTCAGGACCCTCCTAAAAAATAGGATTTTTCTTTCTGTTATGGACCCTCCTGAAGAATGGGAATTTACTTTCAGTTCAGGACCCTCCTGAAAAATGGGATTTTACAATCAATGCAGGACCCTCTTGAAAAATGGGATTTTACTTTCAGATCAGGACCCTCCTAAAAAATTGGATTTAACTTTCTGTTATGGACCCTCCTGAAGAATGGGAATTTACTTACAGTTCAGGACACTCCTGAAAAATGGGATTTTACAATCAATGCAGGACCCTCCTTAAAAATGGGATTTTACTTTCATTTCAGGCCCCTCCTGAGGAATGGGAATTTACTTTAAGTTCAGGATCTTCATGAAAAATGGGATTTTACTTTCTGTTCAGGACCCTCCTGAAAAATGGGATTTTACTTTCTGTTCAGGACCCTCCTGAAGAATGGGAATTTACTTTCAGTTCAGGACCCTCCTGAAAAATGGGATTTACTTTATGTTCAGGACCCTCCAGAAAAATGGGATTTTACTTTCTATTCAGGACCCTCCTGAAAAATGGGATTTTACATTCTGTTCAGGACCCTCCTGAAAAATGGGAGTTTACCTTTTTTTCAGGACCCTCCTGAAAAATGGGATTTTACTTTATTTTCAGGACCCTCCTGAAAATTGGGATTTTACTTTCAGTTCAGGACCCTCCTAAAAATTGGGATTTTACTTTCTGTTCAGGACCCTCATGAAGAATGGGATTATACTTTCTGTTCAGGACCTTCCTGAATAATGAGAATTTACTTTCAGTTCAGGACTTTCAGTTCAGGACCCTCCTAAAAAATGGGATTTTACTTTCTGTTATGGACCCTCCTAAAGAATGGGAATTTACTTACAGTTCAGGACCCTCCTGAAAAATGGGATTTTACCATCAATGCAGGACCCTCCAGAAAAATTGGATTTTACTTTCATTTCAGGACCCTCCTGAAGAATGGGAATTTACTTTAAGTTCAGGACCCTCATGAAAAATGGGATTTTACTTTATGTTCAGGATCCTCCTGAAAAATGGGATTTTACTTTCTGTTCAGGACCCTCCTGAAAAATGGGAATTTACTTTCAGTTTAGGACCCTCCTAAAAAATGGGATTTTAATTTATGTTCAGGACCCTCCTGAAAAATGGGATTTTACTTTTAGTTCAGGACCCTCCTGAAAAATTGGATTTTACCTTCAGTGAAGGACCCTCCTGAAAAATGGGATTTTACTTTCTATTCAGGACCCGCCTGTAGAATGGGAATTTTCTTTCAGTTCAGGTCCCTTCTGAAAAATGGGATTTTACTTTATGTTCAGGACCCACCTGAAAAATGGGATTTTACTTTCAGTTCAGGACCCTCCTGTAAAATAGGATTTTTCTTTCTGTTTAGGAACCTCCTGAATAATGGGATTTTAGTTTCTGTTCAGGTCTCTCCTGAAGAATGGGAATTTATTTTCAGTTCAGAACTTTCAGTTCAGGACCCTCCTGAAAAATGGGATTTTACTTTCTGTTCAGGACCCTCCCGAAGAATGGGAATTTACTTTCAGTTCAGGACCCTCCTGAAAAATGGGATTTTACCTTCAATGCAGGACCCTCCTGAAAAATGGGATTTTACATTCTGTTAAAGACCCTCTTGAAGAATGGGAATATATTTTCAGTTCAGGACCCTCCTGAAAAATGGGATTTTACTTTATGTTCAGGACCCACCAGAAAAATGGGATTTTACTTTCTGTTCAGGACCCTCCTGAAAAATGGGATTTTACTTTCTGTTCAGGACCCTCCTGAAAAATGGGAGTTTACCTTATTTTCAGGACCCTCCTGAAAAATGGGAATTTACTTTCAGTTCAGGACACTCCTGAAAAATGGGATTTTACTTTATGTTCAGGACCCTTCTGAAAAATGGGATTTTACTTTCAGTTCAGGACCCTCCAAAAAATTGGGATTTTACTTTTTGTTCCGGACCCTCCTGAAGAATGGGATTATACTTTCCGTTCAGGACCCTCCTGAATAATGGGAATTTACTTTCTGTTCCGGACATTCAGTTCAGGACCCTCCTAAAAAATAGGATTTTTCTTTCTGTTATGGACCCTCCTGAAGAATGGGAATTTACATTCAGTTCAGGACCCTCCTGAAAAATGGGATTTTACCATCAATGCAGGACCCTCTTGAAAAATGGGATTTTACATTCATTTCAGGACCCTCCTGAAGAATGGGAATTTACTTTAAGTTCAGGACCCACATGTAAAATGGGATTTTACTTTATGTTCAGAACCCTCCTGAAAAATGGGATTTTACTTTCAGTTCAGGACCCTTCGGAAGAATGAGAATTTACTTTCAGTTCAGTACCCTTCTGAAAAATGGGATTTTACCTTCAGTGCAGGACGCTCCTGAAAAATGGGATTTTACTTTCAGTTCAGGACCCTCCTGAAGAATGGGATTTTACTTTCTGTTCAGGACTCTCCTGAAGAATGGGCATTTACTTTCTGTTCAGGACCCTCCTGAAAAATGGGATTTTACTTTCTGTTCAGGACCCGCCTAAAGAATGGGAATTTACTTTCAGTTCAGGACCCTCCTGAAAAATGGGATTTTACTTTATGATCAGGACCCTCCTGAAAAATAGGATTTTACTTTCAGTTCACGACCCTCCTGAAAAATAGGATTTTACTTTCTGTTCAGAACCATTCTAAAGAATGGGATTTTACTTTCTGTTCAGGACCTTCCTAAAGAATGGGAATTTACTTTCAGTTCAGGACCCTCTTGAAAAATGGGATTTTACTTTTTGTTCAGGACCCTCCTGAAGAATGGGAATTTACTTTCTGTTCAGGACCCTCCTGAAGAATGGGAATTTATTTTCAGTTCAGGACCCTCCTAAAAAATAGGATTTTACTTTATGTTCAGGACCCTCCTGAAAAATGGGATTTTACTTTCTGTTCAGGACCCACCTGAAGAATGGGAATTTACTTTCAGTTCAGGACCCTCCAGAAAAATAGGATTTTACCTTCAGTGCAGGACCCTTATGAAAAATGGGATTTTACTTTCTGTTCAGGACCCTCGTGAAGAATGGGAATTTACTTTCAGTTTAGGACCCTCCTAAAAAATAGGATTTTACTTTATGTTCAGGACCCTCCTGAAAAATGGGATTT
Source organism: Capsicum pubescens (assembly GCA_030864215.1). NCBI lineage: Eukaryota > Viridiplantae > Streptophyta > Magnoliopsida > Solanales > Solanaceae > Capsicum > Capsicum pubescens. The sequence continues at coordinate 298,667,710 of CM061540.1, forward strand.
TACTTTCAGTTCAGGATCGTCCTGAAAAATTGGATTTTACCTTCAGTGCAGGACCCTCCTGAAAAATGGGATTTTACTTTCTGTTCAGGACCCGCCTGAAGAATGGGAATTTACTTTCAGTTCAGGACCCTCCTGAAAAATGGGATTTTACTTTATGTTTAGGACCCACCTGAAAAATGGGATTTTACTTTCAGTTCAGGACCCTCCTGTAAAATAGGATTTTACTTTCTGTTTAGGACCCTCCTGAAGAATGAGATTTTACTTTCTGTTCAGGACGTTCCTGAAGAATGGGAATTTACTTTCAGTTCATTACTTTCAGTTCAGGACCCTCCTGAAAAATGGGATTTTACTTTCTGTTCAGGACCCTTCAGAAGAATGGGATTTTACCTTCAATGCAGGACCCTCCTGAAAAATGGGATTTTACTTTCTGTTCAGGACACTCCTGAAAAATGGGATTTTACATTCTGTTCAGGACTCTCCTAAAAAATGGGATTTTACTTACTGTTCAGGACCCTCCTGAAAAATGGGATTTTATTTGATGTTTTGGACCCTCCTGAAAAATAGGATTTTACTTTATGCTCTGGACCCTCCTGAAAAATGGGATTTTACATTTTGTTCAGAACCCTCCTGAAAAATGGAATTTTACTTTATGTTCAGGACCCTCCTGAAGAATGGAATTTTACCTTAGGTTCAGGACCCTCCTGAAGATTGGGATTCTACTTTTGTTCAGGACCCTCCTGAAAAATGGGATTTTACTTTATATCCAGGACCCTCCTGAAAAATGGGATTTTACTTTCAGTCCAGGACCCTCCTGAAGAATGGGATTTTACTTTATGTTCAGGACCCTCCTGAAAATTGGGATTTTACTTTCAGTTCAGGACCATTCTGAAAAATAGGATTTTACCTTCAATGCAGGACCCTCCTGAAAAATGGGACTTTACTTTCTGTTCAGGACCCTCCTGAAGAATGGGAATTTACGTTCAGTTCAGGATCCTCCTAAAAAATGGGATTTTACTTTATGTTCAGGACCCTCCTGAAAAATGGGATTTTACTTTCTGTTCAGGACCCACCTGAAGAATGGGAATTTACTTTCAGTTCAGGACCCTCCTGAAAAATGGGATTTTACCTTCAGTGCAGGACCCTTCTGAAAAATGGGATTTTACTTTTTGTTCAGGACCCTCCTGAAAAATGGGATTTTACTTTCAGTTCAGGACCCTCCTGAAAAATGGGATTTTACCTTCAGTGCAGGACCCTCCTGAAAAATGGGATTTTACTTTCTGTTCAGGACCCGCCTGAAGAATGGGAATTTTCTTTCAGTTCAGGTCCCTCCTGAAAAATGGGATTTTACTTTATGTTCAGGACCCACCTAAAAAATGGGATTTTACTTTCAGTTCAGGACCCTCCTGTAAAATAGGATTTTACTTTCTGTTTAGGACTCTCCTGAAGAATGGGATTTTACTTTCTGTTCAGGATTTTCTTGAAGAATGGGAATTTACTTTCAGTTCAGAACTTTCAGTTCAGGACCCTCCTGAAAAATGGGATTTTTCTTTCCGTTCAGGACCCTCCAGAAGAATGGGAATTTACTTTCAGTTCAGGACCCTCCTGAAATATGGGATTTTAACTTCAATGCAGGACCCACCTGAAAAATGGGATTTTACTTTCTGTTCAGGACCCTCTGGAAGAATGGGAATTTACTTTCAGTTCAGGACCCTCCTGAAAAATGGGATTTACTTTATGTTCAGGACCCTCCAGAAAAATGGGATTTTACTTTCTGTTCAGGACCCTCCTGAAAAATGGGATTTTTCTTTCTGTTCAGGACCCTCCTGAAAAATGGGAGTTTACCTTATTTTCAGGAACCTCCTGAAAAATGGGAATTTACTTTCAGTTCAGGACCCTCCTGAAAAATGAGATTTTACTTTATGTTCAGGACCCTCCAGAAAAATGGGATTTTACTTTCATATCAGGACCCTCCTAAAAATTGGGATTTTACTTTCTGTTCAGGACCCTCCTGAAGAATGGGATTATACTTTCTGTTCAGGACCTTCCTGAATAATGGGAATTTACTTTCAGTTCAGGACTTTTAGTTCAGGACCCTCCTAAAAAATGGGATTTTACTTTCTGTTATGGACCCTCCTAAAGAATGGGAATTTACTTACTGTTCAGGACCCTCCTGAAAAATAGGATTTTACCATCAATGCAGGACCCTCCTGAAAAATGGGATTTTACTTTCATTTCAGGACCCTCCTGAAGAATGGGAATTTACTTTAAGTTCAGGACCCTCATGAAAAATGGGATTTTACTTTATGTTCAGGACCCTCCCGAAAAATGGGATTTTACTTTCTGTTCAGGACCCTCCTGAAGAATGGGAATTTACTTTCAGTTCAGGACCCTCCTGAAAAATGGGATTTTACCTTCAGTGCAGGACCCTTCTGAAAAATGGGATTTTACTTTTTGTTCAGGACCCTCCTGAAAAATGGGATTTTACTTTCAGTTCAGGACCCTCCTGAAAAATGGGATTTTACCTTCAGTGCAGGACCCTCCTGAAAAATGGGATTTTACTTTCTGTTCAGGACCCGCCTGAAGAATGGGAATTTTCTTTCAGTTCAGGTCCCTCCTGAAAAATGGGATTTTACTTTATGTTCAGGACCCACCTAAAAAATGGGATTTTACTTTCAGTTCAGGACCCTCCTGTAAAATAGGATTTTACTTTCTGTTTAGGACTCTCCTGAAGAATGGGATTTTACTTTCTGTTCAGGGTTCTCTTGAAGAATGGGAATTTACTTTCAGTTCAGAACTTTCAGTTCAGGACCCTCCTGAAAAATGGGATTTTACTTTCCGTTCAGGACCCTCCAGAAGAATGGGAATTTACTTTCAGTTCAGGACCCTCCTGAAAAATGGGATTTTAACTTCAATGCAGGACCCACCTGAAAAATGGGATTTTACTTTCTGTTCAGGACCCTCTGGAAGAATGGGAATTTACTTTCAGTTCAGGACCCTCCTGAAAAATGGGATTTACTTTATGTTCAGGACCCTCCAGAAAAATGGGATTTTACTTTCTGTTCAGGACCCTCCTGAAAAATGGGAGTTTACCTTATTTTCAGGACCCTCCTGAAAAATGGGAATTTACTTTCAGTTCAGGACCCTCCTGAAAAATGAGATTTTACTTTATGTTCTGGACCCTCCAGAAAAATGGGATTTTACTTTCAGATCAGGACCCTCCTAAAAATTGGGATTTTACTTTCTGTTCAAGACCCTCCTGAAGAATGGGATTATACTTTCTGTTCAGGACCTTCCTGAATAATGGGAATTTACTTTCAGTTCAGGACTTTCAGTTCAGGACCCTCCTAAAAAATGGGATTTTACTTTCTGTTATGGACCCTCCTAAAGAATGGGAATTTACTTACTGTTCAGGACCCTCCTGAAAAATAGGATTTTACCATCAATGCAGGACCCTCCTGAAAAATGGGATTTTACTTTCATTTCAGGACCCTCCTGAAGAATGGGAATTTACTTTAAGTTCAGGACCCTCATGAAAAATGGGATTTTACTTTATGTTCAGGACCCTCCTGAAAAATGGGATTTTACTTTCTGTTCAGGACCCTCCTGAAGAATGGGAATTTACTTTCAGTTCAGGACCCTCCTAAAAAATGGGATTTTAATTTATGTTCAGGACCCTCCTGAAAAATGGGATTTTACTTTCAGTTCAGGACCCTCCTGAAAAATGGGATTTTACCTTCAGTGCAGGACCCTCCTGAAAAATGGGATTTTACTTTCTGTTCAGGACCTGCCTGAAGAATGGGATTTTTTTTTCAGTTCAGGTACCTCCTGAAAAATGGTATTTTACTTTCAGTTCAGGACCCTCCTGTAAAATAGGATTTTTCTTTCTGTTTAGGACCCTCCTGAAGAATGGGATTTTACTTTCTGTTCAGGACTCTCCTGAAGAATGGGAATTTATTTTTAGTTCAGAACTTTCAGTTCAGGACCCTCTTGAAAAATGAGATTTTACTTTCTGTTCAGGACCCTCCCGAAGAATGGGAATTTACTTTCAGATCAGGACCCTCCTGAAAAATGGGATTTTACCTTCAATGCAGAACCCTCCTGAAAAATGGGATTTTACTTTCTGTTCAAGACCCTCTTGAAGAATGGGAATTTACTTTCAGTTCAGGACCCTCCTGAAAAATGGGATTTTACTTTATGTTCAGGACCCTCCAGAAAAATGGGAATTTATTTTCTGTTCAGGACCCTCCTGAAAAATGGGATTTTACTTTCTGTCTAGGACCCTCCTGAAAAATGGGAGTTTACCTTATTTTCAGGACCCTCCTGAAAATTGGGAATTTACTTTCAGTTCAGGACCCTCCTGAAAAATGGGATTTTAGTTTATGTTCAGGACTCTTCAGAAAAATGGGATTTTACTTTCAGTTCAGGACCCTCCTAAAAATTGGGATTTTACTTTCTGTTCCGGACCCTCCTGAAGAATGGGATTATACTTTCTATTCAGGACCCTCCTGAATAATGTGAATTTACTTTCAGTTCAGGACTTTCAGTTCAGGACCCTCCTAAAAAATAGGATTTTTCTTTCTGTTATGGACCCTCCTGAAGAATGGGAATTTACTTTCAGTTCAGGACCCTCCTGAAAAATGGGATTTTACCATCAATGCAGGACCCTCTTGAAAAATAGGATTTTACTTTCATTTCAGGACCCTCCTGAAGAATGGGAATTTACTTTAAGTTCAGGACCCACATGAAAAATGGGATTTTACTTTATGTTCAGGACCCTCCTGAAAAATGGGATTTTACTTTCAGTTCAGGACCCTCCGGAAGAATGGGAATTTACATTCAGTTCAGGACCCGTCTGAAAAATGGGATTTTACCTTCAGTGCAGGACGCTCCTGAAAAATGGGATTTTACTTTATGTTCAGGACCCTCCTGAAGATTGGGATTTTACTTTCTGTTCAGGACCCTCCTGAAGAATGAGAATTTTCTTTATGTTCAGGACCCTCCTGAAAAATGGGATTTTACTTTCTGTTCAGGAACCGCCTAAACAATGGGAATTTACTTTCACTTCAGGACCCTCCTGAAAAATGGGATTTTACTTTATGTTCAGGACCCTCCTGAAAAATGGGATTTTATTTTCAGTTCACGACCCTTCTGAAAAATAGGATTTTACTTTCTGTTCAGAACCCTCCTAAAGAATGGGATTTTACTTTCTGTTCAGGACCTTCCTGAAGAATGGGAATTTACTTTCAGTTCAGGACCTTCTTAAAAAATGGGATTTTACTTTCTGTTCAGGACCCTCCTGAAGAATGGGAATTTACTTTCAGTTCAGGACCCTCCTGAAAAATAGGATTTTACCTTCAATGTAGGACCCTCCTAAAAAATGGGATTTTACTTTCTGTTCAGGACCCTCCTGAAGAATGGGAATTTACTTTCAGTTCAGGACCCTCCTGAAAAATAGGATTTAATTTATGTTCAGGACCCTCCTGAAAAATGGGATTTTACTTTCTGTTTAGGACCCTCCTGAAAAATGGGATTTTACATTCTGTTCAGGACCCTCTTGAAAAATGGGATTTTACTTTCTGTTCCAGACCCTCCTGAAAAATGGTATTTTGTTTGATGTTCTGGACCCTCCTGAAAAATGGGATTTTACTTTATGCTCAGGACCCTCCTGAAAAATGGGATTTTACTTTTTGTTCAGGACCCTCCTGAAAAATGGAATTTTACTTTATGTTCAGGACCCTCCTGAAGAATGGGATTTTACCTTAGGTTCAGGACCCTCCTGAAGAATGGGATTTTACTTTTGTTCAGGTCCCTCCTGAAAAATGGGATTTTACTTTATATCCAGGACCTTCCTGAAAAATGGGATTTTACTTTCAGTCCAGGACCCTCCTGAAGAATGGGATTTTACTTTTTGTTCAGGACCCTCCTGAAAAATGGGATTTTACTTTATGTTCAGGACCCTCCTGAAAAATGGGAATTTACTTTCAGTTCAGGACCCTCCTGAAAAATGGGATTTTACCTTCAGTGCAGGACCCTCCTAAAAAATGGGATTTTACTTTCAGTTCAGGACCCTCCTGAAGAATGGGAATTTACTTTCAGTTCAGGACCCTCCTGAAAAATGGGATTTTACTTTATGTTCAGGACCTTCCTCAAAAATGGGATTTTACTTTCAGTTCAGGACCCTCGTGAAGAATGGGAATTTACATTCAGTTCAGGACCCTCCTGAAAAATGGGATTTTACTTTCTGTTCAAGACCCTCCTGAAGAACGGGATTTTACTTTCTGTTCAGGACCCTCCTGAAGAATGGAAATTTACTTTCTGTTCAGAACAATCCTGAAAAATGGGATTTTACTTTATGTTCAGGACCCTCCAGAAAAATGGGATTTTACTTTATGTTCAGGACCTTCCTGAAAAATGTGAATTTACTTTCAGTTCAGGACCCTTCTGAAAAATAGGATTTTACCTTCAGTGCAGGACCCTCTTGAAAAATGGGATTTTTCTTTCTGTTCATGACCCTCCTGAATAATGGGAATTTACTTTCAGTTCAGGACCCTCCTAAAATATGGGGATTTACTTTCAGTTCAGGACCATCCTGAAAAAATGGGATTTTACTTTATGTTCAGGACTCACCTGAAGAATGGGAATTTACTTTCAGTTCAGGACCCTCCTGAAAAATGGGATATTAGCTTCAGTGCAGGACCCTTCTGAAAAATAGGATTTTACCTTCAGTGCAGGACCCTCCTGAAAAATGGGATTTTACTTTCTGTTGAGGACCCTCCTGAAGAATGGGAATTTAATTTCAGTTCAGGACCCTCCTGATAAATGGGATTTTACTTAATGTTCAGGACCCTCCTGAAAAATGGGATTTAACTTTCAGTTCAGGACCCTCCTGAAAAATGAGATTTTACCTTCAGTGCTGGACCCTCCTGAAAAATGGGATTTTACATTCTGTTCAGGACCCGCCTGAAGAATGGGAATTAACTTTAAGTTCAGGACCCTCCTGAAAAATGGGATTTTACTTTATGTTCAGGACCCTCCTGAAAAATGGGATTTTACTTTATGTTCAGGACCCTCCGGAAGAATGGGAATTTACATTCAGTTCAGGACCCTCCTGAAAAATGGGATTTTACCTTCAGTGCAGGACGCTCCTGAAAAATGGGATTTTACTTTCTGTTCAGGACCCTCCTGAAGAATGGGATTTTACTTTCTGTTCAGGACCCTCCTGAAGAATGAGAATTTACTTTTTGTTCAGGACCCTCCTGAAAAATGGGATTTTACTTTATGTTCAGGACCCTCCTGAAAAATGGGATTTTATTTTCAGTTCACGACCCTCCTGAAAAATAGGATTTTACTTTCTGTTCAGAACCCTACTAAAGAATGGGCTTTTACCTTCTGTTCAGGACCTTCCTGAAGAATGGGAATTTACTTTCAGTTCAGAACCTTCTTGAAAAATGGGATTTTACTTTCTGTTCAGGAACCTCCTGAAGAATGGGAATTTACTTTCAGTTCAGGACCCTCCTGAAAAATGGGATTTTACCTTCAATGTAGGACCCTCCTAAAAAATGGGATTTTACTTTCTGTTCAGGACCCTCCTGAAGAATGGGAATTTATTTTCAGTTCAGGACCCTCCTGAAAAATAGGATTTTACTTTATGTTCAGGACCCTCCTGAAGAATGGGATTTTATTTTCAGTTCACGACCCTCCTGAAAAATAGGATTTTACTTTCTGTTCAGAACCCTCCTAAAGAATGGGATTTTACTTTTAGTTCAGAACCTTCTTGAAAAATGGGATTTTACTTTCTGTTCAGGACCCTCCTGAAGAATGGGAATTTACATTCAGTTCAGGACCCTCCTGAAAAATGGGATTTTACCTTCAATGTAGGACCCTCCTAAAAAATGGGATTTTACTTTCTGTTCAGGACCCTCCTGAAGAATGGGAATTTACTTTCAGTTCAGGACCCTCCTGAAAAATAGGATTTTACTTTATGTTCAGGACCCTCCTGAAAAATAGGATTTTACCATCAATGCAGGACCCTCCTGAAAAATGGGATTTTACTTTCATTTCAGGACCCTCCTGAAGAATGGGAATTTACTTTAAGTTCAGGACCCTCATGAAAAATGGGATTTTACTTTATGTTCAGGACCCTCCTGAAAAATGGGATTTTACTTTCTGTTCAGGACCCTCCTGAAGAATGGGAATTTACTTTCAGTTCAGGACCCTCCTAAAAAATGGGATTTTAATTTATGTTCAGGACCCTCCTGAAAAATGGGATTTTACTTTCAGTTCAGGACCCTCCTGAAAAATGGGATTTTACCTTCAGTGCAGGACCCTCCTGAAAAATGGGATTTTACTTTCTGTTCAGGACCTGCCTGAAGAATGGGATTTTTTTTTCAGTTCAGGTACCTCCTGAAAAATGGGATTTTACTTTCAGTTCAGGACCCTCCTGTAAAATAGGATTTTTCTTTCTGTTTAGGACCCTCCTGAAGAATGGGATTTTACTTTCTGTTCAGGACTCTCCTGAAGAATGGGAATTTATTTTTAGTTCAGAACTTTCAGTTCAGGACCCTCTTGAAAAATGAGATTTTACTTTCTGTTCAGGACCCTCCCGAAGAATGGGAATTTACTTTCAGATCAGGACCCTCCTGAAAAATGGGATTTTACTTTATGCTCAGGACCCTCCTGAAAAATGGGATTTTACTTTTTGTTCAGGACCCTCCTGAAAAATGGAATTTTACTTTATGTTCAGGACCCTCCTGAAGAATGGGATTTTACCTTAGGTTCAGGACCCTCCTGAAGAATGGGATTTTACTTTTGTTCAGGTCCCTCCTGAAAAATGGGATTTTACTTTATATCCAGGACCTTCCTGAAAAATGGGATTTTACTTTCAGTCCAGGACCCTCCTGAAGAATGGGATTTTACTTTTTGTTCAGGACCCTCCTGAAAAATGGGATTTTACTTTATGTTCAGGACCCTCCTGAAAAATGGGAATTTACTTTCAGTTCAGGACCCTCCTGAAAAATGGGATTTTACCTTCAGTGCAGGACCCTCCTAAAAAATGGGATTTTACTTTCAGTTCAGGACCCTCCTGAAGAATGGGAATTTACTTTCAGTTCAGGACCCTCCTGAAAAATGGGATTTTACTTTATGTTCAGGACCATCCTCAAAAATGGGATTTTACTTTCAGTTCAGGACCATCGTGAAGAATGGGAATTTACATTCAGTTCAGGACCCTCCTGAAAAATGGGATTTTACTTTCTGTTCAAGACCCTCCTGAAGAACGGGATTTTACTTTCTGTTCAGGACCCTCCTGAAGAATGGAAATTTACTTTCTGTTCAGAACAATCCTGAAAAATGGGATTTTACTTTATGTTCAGGACCCTCCAGAAAAATGGGATTTTACTTTATGTTCAGGACCTTCCTGAAAAATGTGAATTTACTTTCAGTTCAGGACCCTTCTGAAAAATAGGATTTTACCTTCAGTGCAGGACCCTCCTGAAAAATGGGATTTTACTTTCTGTTCATGACCCTCCTGAATAATGGGAATTTACTTTCAGTTCAGGACCCTCCTAAAATATGGGGATTTACTTTCAGTTCAGGACCATCCTGAAAAAATGGGATTTTACTTTATGTTCAGGACTCACCTGAAGAATGGGAATTTACTTTCAGTTCAGGACCCTCCTGAAAAATGGGATATTAGCTTCAGTGCAGGACCCTTCTGAAAAATAGGATTTTACCTTCAGTGCAGGACCCTCCTGAAAAATGGGATTTTACTTTCTGTTGAGGACCCTCCTGAAGAATGGGAATTTAATTTCAGTTCAGGACCCTCCTGATAAATGGGATTTTACTTAATGTTCAGGACCCTCCTGAAAAATGGGATTTAACTTTCAGTTCAGGACCCTCCTGAAAAATGAGATTTTACCTTCAGTGCTGGACCCTCCTGAAAAATGGGATTTTACATTCTGTTCAGGACCCGCCTGAAGAATGGGAATTAACTTTAAGTTCAGGACCCTCCTGAAAAATGGGATTTTACTTTATGTTCAGGACCCTCCTGAAAAATGGGATTTTACTTTATGTTCAGGACCCTCCGGAAGAATGGGAATTTACATTCAGTTCAGGACCCTCCTGAAAAATGGGATTTTACCTTCAGTGCAGGACGCTCCTGAAAAATGGGATTTTACTTTCTGTTCAGGACCCTCCTGAAGAATGGGATTTTACTTTCTGTTCAGGACCCTCCTGAAGAATGAGAATTTACTTTTTGTTCAGGACCCTCCTGAAAAATGGGATTTTACTTTATGTTCAGGACCCTCCTGAAAAATGGGATTTTATTTTCAGTTCACGACCCTCCTGAAAAATAGGATTTTACTTTCTGTTCAGAACCCTACTAAAGAATGGGCTTTTACCTTCTGTTCAGGACCTTCCTGAAGAATGGGAATTTACTTTCAGTTCAGAACCTTCTTGAAAAATGGGATTTTACTTTCTGTTCAGGAACCTCCTGAAGAATGGGAATTTACTTTCAGTTCAGGACCCTCCTGAAAAATGGGATTTTACCTTCAATGTAGGACCCTCCTAAAAAATGGGATTTTACTTTCTGTTCAGGACCCTCCTGAAGAATGGGAATTTATTTTCAGTTCAGGACCCTCCTGAAAAATAGGATTTTACTTTATGTTCAGGACCCTCCTGAAGAATGGGATTTTATTTTCAGTTCACGACCCTCCTGAAAAATAGGATTTTACTTTCTGTTCAGAACCCTCCTAAAGAATGGGATTTTACTTTTAGTTCAGAACCTTCTTGAAAAATGGGATTTTACTTTCTGTTCAGGACCCTCCTGAAGAATGGGAATTTACATTCAGTTCAGGACCCTCCTGAAAAATGGGATTTTACCTTCAATGTAGGACCCTCCTAAAAAATGGGATTTTACTTTCTGTTCAGGACCCTCCTGAAGAATGGGAATTTACTTTCAGTTCAGGACCCTCCTGAAAAATAGGATTTTACTTTATGTTCAGGACCCTCCTGAAAAATAGGATTTTACCATCAATGCAGGACCCTCCTGAAAAATGGGATTTTACTTTCATTTCAGGACCCTCCTGAAGAATGGGAATTTACTTTAAGTTCAGGACCCTCATGAAAAATGGGATTTTACTTTATGTTCAGGACCCTCCTGAAAAATGGGATTTTACTTTCTGTTCAGGACCCTCCTGAAGAATGGGAATTTACTTTCAGTTCAGGACCCTCCTAAAAAATGGGATTTTAATTTATGTTCAGGACCCTCCTGAAAAATGGGATTTTACTTTCAGTTCAGGACCCTCCTGAAAAATGGGATTTTACCTTCAGTGCAGGACCCTCCTGAAAAATGGGATTTTACTTTCTGTTCAGGACCTGCCTGAAGAATGGGATTTTTTTTTCAGTTCAGGTACCTCCTGAAAAATGGGATTTTACTTTCAGTTCAGGACCCTCCTGTAAAATAGGATTTTTCTTTCTGTTTAGGACCCTCCTGAAGAATGGGATTTTACTTTCTGTTCAGGACTCTCCTGAAGAATGGGAATTTATTTTTAGTTCAGAACTTTCAGTTCAGGACCCTCTTGAAAAATGAGATTTTACTTTCTGTTCAGGACCCTCCCGAAGAATGGGAATTTACTTTCAGATCAGGACCCTCCTGAAAAATGGGATTTTACCTTCAATGCAGAACCCTCCTGAAAAATGGGATTTTACTTTCTGTTCAAGACCCTCTTGAAGAATGGGAATTTACTTTCAGTTCAGGACCCTCCTGAAAAATGGGATTTTACTTTATGTTCAGGACCCTCCAGAAAAATGGGAATTTATTTTCTGTTCAGGACCCTCCTGAAAAATGGGATTTTACTTTCTGTCTAGGACCCTCCTGAAAAATGGGAGTTTACTTATTTTCAGGACCCTCCTGAAAATTGGGAATTTACTTTCAGTTCAGGACCCTCCTGAAAAATGGGATTTTAGTTTATGTTCAGGACTCTTCAGAAAAATGGGATTTTACTTTCAGTTCAGGACCCTCCTAAAAATTGGGATTTTACTTTCTGTTCCGGACCCTCCTGAAGAATGGGATTATACTTTCTGTTCAGGACCCTCCTGAATAATGTGAATTTACTTTCAGTTCAGGACTTTCAATTCAGGACCCTCCTAAAAAATAGGATTTTTCTTTCTGTTATGGACCCTCCTGAAGAATGGGAATTTACTTTCAGTTCAGGACCCTCCTGAAAAATGGGATTTTACCATCAATGCAGGACCCTCTTGAAAAATAGGATTTTACTTTCATTTCAGGACCCTCCTGAAGAATGGGAATTTACTTTAAGTTCAGGACCCACATGAAAAATGGGATTTTACTTTATGTTCAGGACCCTCCTGAAAAATGGGATTTTACTTTCAGTTCAGGACCCTCCGGAAGAATGGGAATTTACATTCAGTTCAGGACCCGTCTGAAAAATGGGATTTTACCTTCAGTGCAGGACGCTCCTGAAAAATGGGATTTTACTTTATGTTCAGGACCCTCCTGAAGATTGGGATTTTACTTTCTGTTCAGGACCCTCCTGAAGAATGAGAATTTACTTTATGTTCAGGACCCTCCTGAAAAATGGGATTTTACTTTCTGTTCAGGAACCGCCTAAACAATGGGAATTTACTTTCACTTCAGGACCCTCCTGAAAAATGGGATTTTACTTTATGTTCAGGACCCTCCTGAAAAATGGGATTTTATTTTCAGTTCACGACCCTTCTGAAAAATAGGATTTTACTTTCTGTTCAGAACCCTCCTAAAGAATGGGATTTTACTTTCTGTTCAGGACCTTCCTGAAGAATGGGAATTTACTTTCAGTTCAGGACCTTCTTAAAAAATGGGATTTTACTTTCTGTTCAGGACCCTCCTGAAGAATGGGAATTTACTTTCAGTTCAGGACCCTCCTGAAAAATGGGATTTTACCTTCAATGTAGGACCCTCCTAAAAAATGGGATTTTACTTTCTGTTCAGGACCCTCCTGAAGAATGGGAATTTACTTTCAGTTCAGGACCCTCCTGAAAAATAGGATTTAATTTATGTTCAGGACCCTCCTGAAAAATGGGATTTTACTTTCTGTTTAGGACCCTCCTGAAAAATGGGATTTTACATTCTGTTCAGGACCCTCTTGAAAAATGGGATTTAACTTTCTGTTCCAGACCCTCCTGAAAAATGGTATTTTGTTTGATGTTCTGGACCCTCCTGAAAAATGGGATTTTACTTTATGCTCAGGACCCTCCTGAAAAATGGGATTTTACTTTTTGTTCAGGACCCTCCTGAAAAATGGAATTTTACTTTATGTTCAGGACCCTCCTGAAGAATGGGATTTTACCTTAGGTTCAGGACCCTCCTAAAGAATGGGATTTTACTTTTGTTCAGGTCCCTCCTGAAAAATGGGATTTTACTTTATATCCAGGACCTTCCTGAAAAATGGGATTTTACTTTCAGTCCAGGACCCTCCTAAAGAATGGGATTTTACTTTTTGTTCAGGACCCTCCTGAAAAATGGGATTTTACTTTATGTTCAGGACCCTCCTGAAAAATGGGAATTTACTTTCAGTTCAGGACCCTCCTGAAAAATGGGATTTTACCTTCAGTGCAGGACCCTCCTAAAAAATGGGATTTTACTTTCAGTTCAGGACCCTCCTGAAGAATGGGAATTTACTTTCAGTTCAGGACCCTCCTGAAAAATGGGATTTTACTTTATGTTCAGGACCTTCCTCAAAAATGGGATTTTACTTTCAGTTCAGGACCCTCGTGAAGAATGGGAATTTACATTCAGTTCAGGACCCTCCTGAAAAATGGGATTTTACTTTCTGTTCAAGACCCTCCTGAAGAACGGGATTTTACTTTCTGTTCAGGACCCTCCTGAAGAATGGAAATTTACTTTCTGTTCAGAACAATCCTGAAAAATGGGATTTTACTTTATGTTCAGGACCCTCCAGAAAAATGGGATTTTACTTTATGTTCAGGACCTTCCTGAAAAATGTGAATTTACTTTCAGTTCAGGACCCTTCTGAAAAATAGGATTTTACCTTCAGTGCAGGACCCTCCTGAAAAATGGGATTTTTCTTTCTGTTCATGACCCTCCTGAATAATGGGAATTTACTTTCAGTTCAGGACCCTCCTAAAATATGGGGATTTACTTTCAGTTCAGGACCATCCTGAAAAAATGGGATTTTACTTTATTTTCAGGACCCACCTGAAGAATGGGAATTTACTTTCAGTTCAGGACCCTCCTGAAAAATGGGATATTAGCTTCAGTGCAGGACCCTTCTGAAAAATAGGATTTTACCTTCAGTGCAGGACCCTCCTGAAAAATGGGATTTTACTTTCTGTTGAGGACCCTCCTGAAGAATGGGAATTTAATTTCAGTTCAGGACCCTCCTGATAAATGGGATTTTACTTAATGTTCAGGACCCTCCTGAAAAATGGGATTTAACTTTCAGTTCAGGACCCTCCTGAAAAATGAGATTTTACCTTCAGTGCTGGACCCTCCTGAAAAATGGGATTTTACATTCTGTTCAGGACCCGCCTGAAGAATGGGAATTAACTTTAAGTTCAGGACCCTCCTGAAAAATGGGATTTTACTTTATGTTCAGGACCCTCCTGAAAAATGGGATTTTACTTTATGTTCAGGACCCTCCGGAAGAATGGGAATTTACATTCAGTTCAGGACCCTCCTGAAAAATGGGATTTTACCTTCAGTGCAGGACGCTCCTGAAAAATGGGATTTTACTTTCTGTTCAGGACCCTCCTGAAGAATGGGATTTTACTTTCTGTTCAGGACCCTCCTGAAGAATGAGAATTTACTTTTTGTTCAGGACCCTCCTGAAAAATGGGATTTTACTTTATGTTCAGGACCCTCCTGAAAAATGGGATTTTATTTTCAGTTCACGACCCTCCTGAAAAATAGGATTTTACTTTCTGTTCAGAACCCTACTAAAGAATGGGCTTTTACTTTCTGTTCAGGACCTTCCTGAAGAATGGGAATTTACTTTCAGTTCAGAACCTTCTTGAAAAATGGGATTTTACTTTCTGTTCAGGAACCTCCTGAAGAATGGGAATTTACTTTCAGTTCAGGACCCTCCTGAAAAATGGGATTTTACCTTCAATGTAGGACCCTCCTAAAAAATGGGATTTTACTTTCTGTTCAGGACCCTCCTGAAGAATGGGAATTTATTTTCAGTTCAGGACCCTCCTGAAAAATAGGATTTTACTTTATGTTCAGGACCCTCCTGAAGAATGGGATTTTATTTTCAGTTCACGACCCTCCTGAAAAATAGGATTTTACTTTCTGTTCAGAACCCTCCTAAAGAATGGGATTTTACTTTTAGTTCAGAACCTTCTTGAAAAATGGGATTTTACTTTCTGTTCAGGACCCTCCTGAAGAATGGGAATTTACATTCAGTTCAGGACCCTCCTGAAAAATGGGATTTTACCTTCAATGTAGGACCCTCCTAAAAAATGGGATTTTACTTTCTGTTCAGGACCCTCCTGAAGAATGGGAATTTACTTTCAGTTCAGGACCCTCCTGAAAAATAGGATTTTACTTTATGTTCAGGACCCTCCTGAAAAATGGGATTTTACTTTCTGTTTAGGACCCTCCTGAAAAATGGGATTTTACATTCTGTTCAGGACCCTCTTGAAAAACGGGATTTTACTTTCTGTTCCAGACCCTCCTGAAAAATGGGATTTTGTTTGATGTTCTTGACCCTCCTGAAAAATGGGATTTTACTTTATGCTCAGGACCCTCCTGAAAAATGGGATTTTACTTTTTGTTCAGGACCCTCCTGAAAAATGGAATTTTACTTTATGTTCAGGACCCTCCTGAAGAATGGGATTTTACCTTAGGTTCAGGACCCTCCTGAAGAATGGGATTTTACTTTTGTTCAGGTCCCTCCTGAAAAATGGGATTTTACTTTATATCCTGGACCTTCCTGAAAAATGGGATTTTACTTTCAGTCCAGGACCCTCCTGAAGAATGGGATTTTACTTTATGTTCAGGACCCTCCTGAAAAATGGGATTTTACTTTATGTTCAGGACCCTCCTGAAAAATGTGAATTTACTTTCAGTTCAGGACCCTCCTGAAAAATGGGATTTTACCTTCAGTGCAGGACCCTCCTAAAAAATGGGATTTTACTTTCAGTTCAGGACCCTCCTGAAGAATGGGAATTTACTTTCAGTTCAGGACCCTCCTGAAAAATGGGATTTTACTTTCTGTACAGGACCCTCCTGAAAAATGGGATTTTACTTTCTGTTCAGGACCCTCCTGAAGAACGGGATTTTACTTTCTGTTCAGGACCCTCCTGAAGAATGGAAATTTACTTTCTGTTCAGAACACTCCTGAAAAATGGGATTTTACTTTATGTTCAGGACCTTCCTGAAAAATGGGAATTTACTTTCAGTTCAGGACCCTTCTGAAAAATAGGATTTTACCTTCAGTGCAGGACCCTCCTGAAAAATGGGATTTTACTTTCTGTTCATGACCCTCCTGAAGAATGGGAATTTACTTTCAGTTCAGGACCCTCCTAAAAAATGGGGATTTACTTTCAGTTCAGGACCCTCCTAAAAAAATGGGATTTTACTTTATGTTCAGGACCCACCTGAAGAATGGGAATTTACTTTCAGTTCAGGACCCTCCTGAAAAATGGGATATTACCTTCAGTGCAGGACCCTTCTGAAAAATAGGATTTTACCTTCAGTGCAGGACCCTCCTGAAAAATGGGATTTTACTTTCTCTTGAGGACCCTCCTGAAGAATGGGAATTTAATTTCAGTTCAGGACCCTCCTGATAAAAGGGATTTTAGTTAATGTTCAGGACCCTCCTGAAAAATAGGCTTTAACTTTCAGTTCAGGACCCTCCTGAAAAATGAGATTTTACCTTCAGTGCAGGACCCTCCTGAATAATGGGATTTCACTTTCTGTTCAGGACCCGCCTGAAGAATGGGAATTTACTTTAAGTTCAGGACCCTCCTGAAAAATGAGATTTTACTTTATGTTCAGGACCCACCTGAAAAATGGGATTTTACTTTCAGTTCAGGACCCTCCTGTAAAATAGGATTTTACTTTCTCTTTAGGACACTCCTGAAGAATGGGATTTTACTTTCTGCTCAGGACCCTCCTGAAGAATGGGAATTTACTTTCAGTTCAGAACTTTCAGTTCAGGACCCTCCTGAAAAATGGGATTTTACTTTCTGTTCACGACCCTCCTGAAGAATGGGAATTTACTTTCAGTTCTGGACCCTCCTGAAAAATGGGATTTTACTTTCTGTTCAGGACCCTCCTGAAAAATGGGATTTTACTTTCTGTTTAGGACCCTCTTGAAGAATGGGAATTTACTTTCAGTTCAGGACCCTCCTGAAAAATGGGATTTTACATTATGTTCAGGACCCTCCAGAAAAATGGGATTTTACTTTCTGTTCAGGACCCTCCTGAAAAATGGGAATTTACTTTCAGTTTAGGACCCTCCTAAAAAATGGGACTTTACCTTCAGTGCAGGACCCTTCTGAAAAATGGAATTTTACTTTCTGTCCAGGACCCTCCTGAAGAATGGGAATTTACTTTCAGTTCAGGCCACACGTGAAAAATTAGATTTTACTTAATGTTCAGGACCCTCCTGAAAAATGGGATTTTACTTTCAGTTCCGGACCCTCCTGAAAAATGGGATTTTACCTTCAGTGCAGGACCCTCCTGAAAAATGGGATTTTACTTTCTGTTCAGGACCCGCCTGAAGAATGGGAATTTACTTTCAGTTCAGGACCCTCCTGAAAAATGGGACTTTACTTTATGTTCAGGACCCACCTGATAAATGGGATTTTACTTTCAGTTCAGGACCCTCCTGTAAGATAAGATTTTACTTTCTGTATAGGACCCTCCTGAAGAATGGGATTTTACTTTCTGTTTAGGACCCTCCTGAAGAATGGAAATTTACTTTCAGTTCAGGACCCTCCTGAAAAATGGGATTTTACTTTCATTTCGGACCCTCCTGAAGAATGGGAATTTACTTTCAGTTTAGGACCTTCCTAAAAAATGGGATTTTCCCTTCAATGCAGGACCCTCCTGAAAAATAGGATTTTACTTTCTGTTCAGGACCCTCTTGAAGAAAAGGAATTTCCTTTCAGTTCAGGACCCTCCTGAAAAATGGGATTTTACTTTATGTTCAGGACCCTCCTGAAGAATGGGAATTTACTTTCAGTTCAGGACCCTCCTGAAAAATGGGATTTTACTTTATGTTCAGGACATTCCTGAAAAATGGGATTTTATTTTCAGTTCACGACCCTCCTGAAAAATAGGATTTTACTTTCTGTTCAGAACCCTCCTAAAGAATGGGATTTTACTTTTAGTTCAGAACCTTCTTGAAAAATGGGATTTTACTTTCTGTTCAGGACCCTTCTGAAGAATGGGAATTTACATTCAGTTCAGGACCCTCCTGAAAAATGGGATTTTACCTTCAATGTAGGACCCTCCTAAAAAATGGGATTTTACTTTCTGTTCAGGACCCTCCTGAAGAATGGGAATTTACTTTCAGTTCAGGACCCTCCTGAAAAATAGGATTTTACTTTATGTTCAGGACCTTCCTGAAAAATGGGATTTTACTTTCTGTTTAGGACCCTCCTGAAAAATGGGATTTTACATTCTGTTCAGGACCCTCTTGAAAAATGGGATTTTACTTTCTGTTCCAGACCCTCCTGAAAAATGGGATTTTTTTTGATGTTCTGGACCCTCCTGAAAAATGGGATTTTACTTTATGCTCAGGACCCTCCTGAAAAATGGGATTTTACTTTTTGTTCAGGACCCTCCTGAAAAATGGAATTTTACTTTATGTTCAGGACCCTCCTGAAGAATGGGATTTTACCTTAGGTTCAGGACCCACCTGAAGAATGGGATTTTACTTTTGTTCAGGTCCCTCCTGAAAAATGGGATTTTACTTTATATCCTGGACCTTCCTGAAAAATGGGATTCTACTTTCAGTCCAGGACCCTCCTGAAGAATGGGATTTTACTTTATGTTCAGGACCCTCCTGAAAAATGGGATTTTACTTTATGTTCAGGACCCTCCTGAAAAATGGGAATTTACTTTCAGTTCAGGACCCTCCTGAAAAATGGGATTTTACCTTCAGTGCAGGACCCTCCTAAAAAATGGGATTTTACTTTCAGTTCAGGACCCTCCTGAAGAATGGGAATTTACTTTCAGTTCAGGACCCTCCTGAAAAATGGGATTTTACTTTATGTTCAGGACCTTCCTCAAAAATGGGATTTTACTTTCAGTTCAGGACCCTCGTGAAGAATGGGAATTTACATTCAGTTCAGGACCCTCCTGAAAAATGGGATTTTACTTTCTGTTCAGGACCCTCCTGAAAAATGGGATTTTACTTTCTGTTCAGGACCCTCCTGAAGAACAGGATTTTACTTTCTGTTCAGGACCCTCCTGAAGAATGGAAATTTACTTTCTGTTCAGAACACTCCTGAAAAATGGGATTTTACTTTATGTTCAGGACCTTCCTGAAAAATGAGAATTTACTTTTAGTTCAGGACCCTTCTGAAAAATAGGATTTTACCTTCAGTGCAGGACCCTCCTGAAAAATGGGATTTTACTTTCTGTTCATGACCCTCCTGAAGAATGGGAATTTACTTTCAGTTCAGGACCCTCCTAAAAAATGGGGATTTACTTTCAGTTCAGGACCCTCCTGAAAAAATGGGATTTTACTTTATGTTTAGGACCCACCTGAAGAATGGGAATTTACTTTCAGTTCAGGACCCTCCTGAAAAATGGGATATTACCTTCAGTGCAGGACCCTTCTGAAAAATGGGATTTTACCTTCAGTGCAGGACCCTCCTGAAAAATGGGATTTTACTTTCTGTTGAGGACCCTCCTGAAGAATGGAAATTTAATTTCAGTTCAGGACCCTCCTGATAAAAGGGATTTTAGTTAATGTTCAGGACCCTCCTGAAATATAGGCTTTAACTTTCAGTTCAGGACCCTCCTGAAAAATGAGATTTTACCTTCAGTGCAGGACCCTCCTGAAAAATGGGATTTTACTTTCTGTTCAGGACCCGCCTGAAGAATGGTAATTTACTTTAAGTTCAGGACCCTCCTGAAAAATGAGATTTTACTTTATGTTCAGGACCCACCTGAAAAATGGGATTTTACTTTCAGTTCAGGACCCTCCTGTAAAATAGGATTTTACTTTCTCTTTAGGACACTCCTGAAGTATGGGATTTTACTTTCTGCTCAGGACCCTCCTGAATAATGGGAATTTACTTTCAGTTCTGGACCCTCCTGAAAAGTAGGATTTTACCTTCAATGCAGGACCCTCCAGAAAAATGGGATTTTACTTTCTGTTTAGGACCCTCTTGAAGAATGGGAATTTACTTTCAGTTCAGGACCCTCCTGAAAAATGGGATTTTACATTATGTTCAGGACCCTCCAGAAAAATGGGATTTTACTTTCTGTTCAGGACCCTCCTGAAAAATGGGATTTTACTTTCAGTCTAGGATCCTCCTGAAGAATGGGATTTTACTTTATGTTCAGGACCCTCCTGAAAAATGGGATTTTACTTTATGTTCAGGACCCTCCTGAAAAATGGGATTTTACTTTATTTTCAGGACCCTCCTGAAAAATGGGAATTTACTTTCAGTTCAGGACCCTCCTGAAAAATGTGATTTTACCTTCAGTGCAGGACCCTCCTGAAAAATGTGATTTTACTTTCAGTTCAGGACCCTCCTGAAGAATGGGAATTTACTTTGAGTTCAGGACCCTCATAAAAAATGGGATTTTACTTTATGTTCAGGACCCTCCTGAAAATTGGGATTTTACTTTCAGTTCAGGACCCTCGTGAAGAATGGGAATTTACATTCAGTTCAGGACCCTCCTAAAAAATGGGATTTTACCTTCAGTGCAGGCCCCTCCTGAAAAATGAGATTTTACCTTCTGTTCAGGACCCCCCTTAAGAATGGGATTTTACTTTCTGTTCAGGACCCTCCTGAAGAATGGAAATATAGTTTCTGTTCAGAACCCTCCTGAAAAATGGGATTTTAATTTATGTTCAGGACCCTCCTGAAAAATGGGATTTTACTTTATGTTCAGGGCCCTCCTGAAAAATGGGAATTTTCTTTCAGTTTAGGACCCTTCTGAAAAATAGGATTTTACCTTCAGTGCAGGACCCTCCTGAAAAATTGGATTTTACTTTCTGTTCAGGACCCTCCTGAAGAATTGGAATTTATTTTCAGTTCAGGACCCTCCTAAAAAATGGGATTTTACTTTATGTTCAGGACCCTCCTGAAAAATGGGATTTTACTTTCTGTTCAGGACCCGCCTGAAGAATGGGAATTTACTTTCAGTTTAGGACCCTCCTAAAAAATGGGATTTTACCTTCAGTGCAGGACCCTTCTGAAAAATGGAATTTTACTTTCTGTCCAGGACCCTCCTGAAGAATGGGAATTTACTTTCAGTTCAGGCCCCACGTGAAAAATTGGATTTTACTTAATGTTCAGGACCCTCCTGAAAAATGGGATTTTACTTTCAGTTCCGGACCCTCCTGAAAAATGGGATTTTACCTTCAGTGCAGGACCCTCCTGTAAAATGGGATTTTACTTTCTGTCCAGGACCCGCCTGAAGAATGGGAATTTACTTTCAGTTCAGGACCCTCCTGAAAAATGGGACTTTACTTTATGTTCAGGACCCACCTGATAAATGGGATTTTACTTTCAGTTCAGGACCCTCCTGTAAGATAAGATTTTACTTTCTGTTTAGGACCCTCCTGAAGAATGGGATTTTACTTTCTGTTTAGGACCCTCCTGAAGAATGGGAATTTACTTTCAGTTCAGGACCCTCCTGAAAAATGGAATTTTACTTTCATTTCGGACCCTCCTGAAGAATGGGAATTTATTTTCAGTTCAGGACCCTCCTAAAAAATGGGATTTTCCCTTCAATGCAGGACCCTCCTGAAAAATAGGATTTTACTTTCTGTTCAGGACCCTCTTGAAGAAAAGGAATTTCCTTTCAGTTCAGGAGCCTCCTGAAAAATGGGATTTTACCTTCAATGCCGGACCCTCCTGAAAAATGGGATTTTACTTTCTGTTCAGGACCCTCTTAAAAAATGGGATTTTACTTTCTGTTCAGGACCCTCCAAAAAAATGGGAGTTTACCTTATGTTCAGGACCGTCCTGAAAAATGGGAATTTACTTTCAGTTCAGGACCCTCCTGAAAAATGGGATTTTACTTTATGTTCAGGACCCTCCTAAAAAATGGGATTTTACTTTCAGTTCAGGACCCTCCTGAAAAATAGGATTTTACTTTCTGTTCAGGACCCTCCTAAAGAATGGGATTTTACTTTCTGTTCAGGACTTTCAGTTCAGGACCCTCCTAAAAAATGGGATTTTACATTCTGTTATGGACGCTCCTGAAGAATGGGAATTTACTTTCAGTTCAGGACCCTCATGAAAAATGGGATTTTACCTTCAACGCAGGACCCTCCTGAAAAATGGGATTTTACTTTCTGTTCAGGACCCTCCTGAAGAATAGAAATTTACTTTCAGTTCAGGACCCTCCTGAAAAATGGGATTTTACTTTATGTTCAGGACCCTCCTTAAAAATGGGATTTTACTTTCAGTTCAGGACCCTCCTGAAAAATGGGATTATACCTTCAGTGCAGGACCCTCCTGAAAAATGGGATTTTACTTTCTTTTCAGGACCCGCCTAAAGAATGGGAATTTACTTTCAGTTCAGGACCCTCCTAAAAAATGGGATTTTACTTTTTGTTCAGGACCCTTCTGAAAAATGGGATTTTACTTTCAGTTCAGGACCCTCCTGAAAAATAGGATTTTACTTTCTGTTCAGGACCCTCCTAAAGAATGGGATTTTACTTTTTGTTCAGGACCCTCCTGAAGAATGGGATTTTACTTTCAGTACAGGACCCTCCTCTAAAAATGGGATTTCACTTTCTGTTCAGGACCCTCCTGAAGAATGGGAATTTACTTTCAGTTCAGGACCCTCCTGAAAAATAAGATTTTACCTTCAATGCAGGACCCTCCTGAAAAATGGGATTTTACTTTCTTTTCAGGACCCGCCTAAAGAATGGGAATTTACTTTCAGTTCAGGACCCTTCTAAAAAATGGGATTTTACTTTATGTTCAGGACCCTTCTGAAAAATGGGATTTTACTTTCAGTTCAGGACCCTCCTGAAAAATAAGATTTTACTTTCTGTTCAGGACCCTCCTAAAGAATGGGATTTTACTTTCTGTTCAGGTCCCTCCAGAAGAATGGGATTTTACTTTCTGTACAGGACCCTCCTCTAAAAATGGGATTTCACTTTCTGTTCAGGACCCTCCTGAAGAATGGGAATTTACTTTCTGTTCAGGACCCTCCTGAAGAATGGGAATTTACTTTCAGTTCAGGACCCTCCTGAAAAATGGTGTTTTACTTTCTGTTCAGGACCCTCCTGAAAAATGGGATTTTACTTTCTGTTCAGGACCCTCCTGAAAAATTGGAGTTTGCATTATGTTCAGGACCCTTCTGAAAAATGGAAATTTACTTTCTGTTCAGGACCCTCCTGAAAAATGGGATTTTACTTTGTGTTCAGGACCCTCCTGAAAAATGGGATTTCACTTTCAGTTCAGGACTTTCCTGAAAAATGGGATTTTACTTACTGTTCAGGACCCTCCTGAAGAATGGGATTTTACTTTCTGTTCAGGACCCTCCTGAAGACCGGGAATTTACTTTCTGTTCAGGACTCTCCTGAAAAATAGGATTTTACCTTCAGTGCAGGACCCTCCTGAAGAATGGGACTTTTACTTTTTGTTCAGAACCATCCTGAAGAATGGGAATTTACTTTCAGTTCAGGACCCTCCTGAAAAATGGTGTTTTACTTTCTGTTCAGGACCCTCCTGAAAAATGGGATTTTAATTTCTGTTCAGGACCCTCCTGAAAAATTGGAGTTTACATTATGTTCAGGACCCTCCTGAAAAATGGAAATTTACTTTCTGTTCAGGACCCTCCTGAAAAATAGGATTTTACTTTATGTTCAGGACCCTCCTGAAAAATGGGATTTTACTTTCAGTTCAGGATCCTCCTAAAAAATGTGATTTTACTTTCTGTTCAGGACCCTCCTGAAGAATGGGATTTAACTTTCTGTTCAGGACCCTCCTGAAGATCGAGAATTTACTTTCTGTTCAGGACTCTCCTGAAAAATATGATTTTACCTTCAGTGCAGGACCCTCCTGAAGAATGGGATATTTACTTTCTATTCAGAACCCTCCTGAAGAATGGGAATTTACTTTCAGTTCAGGCCCCTCCTGAAAAATGGGATTTTACTTTATGTTCTGGACCCTCCTAAAAAATGGGATTTTACTTTATGTTCTGGACCCTCCTAAAAAATGGGATTTTACTTTCTGTTCAGGATCCTACTGAAAAATGGGATTTTACTTTCTTTTCAGGACCCTTATGAAAAATGGGAGTTTACTTTATATTCAGGACCCTCCTGAAAAAATGGGACTTTACTGTCTGTTCAGGACCCTCTTGTAGAATGGGACTTTATTTTATGTTCAGGACCCTCCTGAAAAATGGGAGTTTACTTTATGTTCAGGTCCCTCCTGAATAATGGGATTGTACTTTATGTTCAAGACCCTCTTGAAAAATGGGATTTTACTTTATGTTCAGGACCCTCCTGAAAAAATGGGACTTTACTTTCTGTTCAGGACCCTCCTGAAAAACAGGATTTTACTTTCTGTTCAGGACCATCCTAAAAAATGGGATTTTACTTTACATTCAGGACCCTTCCAAAAAATGGGACTGAGTTTACTTTATGTTCAGGACCTTCCTGAAAAATAGGATTTTATGTTATGTTCAGGATCCTCCTAAAAAATGAGATTTTACATTATGCTCAGGACCCTCCTGAAAAATGGGAATTTTATCTTATGTTCAGGACCCTCCTGAAAAATGGGATTTTACTTTATGCTCAGGACCCTCCTGAAAAATGGGATTTTACTGTATGCTCAGGACCCTCCTGAAAAATGGGATTTTATTTTATGTTCAGGACCCTCCTGAAAAATGGGATTTTACTTTCTGTTCCGGACCCTCCTGAAAAATGGGATTTTACTTTCTGTTCAGGACCCTCCTGAAGAATGGGATTTTAGTTTCTGTTCAGGACCCTCCTGAAGAATGGGAATTTACTTTCATTTCAGGACCCTTCTAAAAAATAGGATTTTATTTCTGTTATGGACACTCCTGAAGAATGGGAATTTACTTACAGTTCAGGACCCTCCTGAAAAATTGGATTTTACCTTCAATGCAGGACCCTCCTGAAAAATGGGATTTTACTTTCTGTTTAGGACCCTCCTGAAGAATGGGAATTTACTTTCAGTTCAGGACACTCCTAAAAAATAGGAGTTTACTTTATGTTCAGGACCCTCCTTAAAAATGGGATTTTACTTTCAGTTCAGGACCCTCCTGAAAAATGGGATTATACCTTCAGTGCAGGTCCCTCCTGAAAAATGGGATTTTACTTTCTGTTCAGGACCCGCCTAAAGAATGGGAATTTACTTTCAGTTCAGGACCCTCCTGAAAAATGGGATTTTACTTTATGTTCAGGACCCTCCTGAAAAATGCGATTTTACTCTCAGTACAGGACCCTCCTGAAAAATAGGATTTTACTTTCTGTTCAGGACCCTCCTGAAGAATAGGATTTTACTTTCTGTTCAGGACCCTTCTGAAGAATGGGAATTTACTTTCAGTTCCGGACCCTCCTGAAAAATGGGATTTTACTTTCTGTTTAGGACTCTCCTGAAGAATGGGAATTTACCTTCAGTTCAGGACCCTCCTGAAAAATGGGATTTTACCTTCAATGCAGGAGCCTCCTGAAAAATGGGATTTTACTTTCTGTTGAGGACCCTCCTGAAGAATTGCAATTTACTTTCAGTTCAGGACCCTCCTGAAAAATGGGATTTTACTTTCTTTTCAGGACCCTCCTGAAAAATGGTATTTTACTTTCTGTTCAGGACCCTCCTGAAAAATGGTATTTTACTTTATGTTCTGGACCCTCCTGAAAAATGGAATTTTACTTTCTGTTCAGGACCCTTCTGAAAAATTGGAGTTGACTTTATGTTCAGGACCCTCCTGAAAAATGGAAATTTACTTTCAGTTTAGGACCCTCCTGAAAAATGAGATTTTACTTTATGTTCATGACCCTCCTGAAAAATGGGATTTTACTTTCTGTTCAGCACCCTCTTGAAGAATGGGATTTTACTTTCTGTTCAGGACCCTCCTGAAGACCGGGAATTTACTTTCTGTTCAGGACCCTCCAGAAAAATAGGATTTTACCTTCAGTGCAGGACCCTCCAGAAGAATCGGATTTTTACTTTCTGTTCAGAACCCTCCTGAAGAATGGGAATTTACTTTCAGTTCAGGAAACTCCTGAAAAATGGGATTTTACTTTATGTTCAGCACCCTCCTGAAAAATGGGATTTTACTTTCTGTTCAGGATCTTACTGAAAAATGGGATTTTACTTTCTGTTCAGGACCCTCCTGAAAAATGGGAGTTTACTTTATGTTCAGGACCCTTCTGAAAAAATGGGACTTTACTTTCTGTTCAGGACCCTCCTGAAGAATGGGACTTTACTTTATGTTCAGGACCCTCCTGAAAAATGGGAGTTTACTTTACGATCAGGACCCTCCTGAAAAATGGGATTTTACTTTATGTTCAGGACCCTCCTGATAAAATGGGACTTAACTTTATGTTCAGGACCCTCTTGAAAAATGATATTTTACTTTCTGTTCAGGACCCTCCTGAAAAATGGGAGTTTACTTTACGATCAGGACCCTCCTAAAAAATGGGATTTTACTTTATGTTCAGGACCCTCCTGATAAAATGGGACTTAACTTTATGTTCAGGACCCTCTTGAAAAATGAGATTTTACTTTCTGTCCAGGACCCTCCTGAAAAATGAGACTTTACTTTATGTTCAGGACTTTCCTGAAAAATGGGACTGACTTTACTTTATGCTCTGGAACCTCCTGAAAAATGGGATTTTATTTTATGTTCAGGACCCTCCCAAAAATGGGAGTTTACTTTATGTTCAGGACCCTCCTGAAAAATGGTATTTTACTTTCTGTTCAGGACCCTCCTGAAAAATGGTATTTTACTTTATGTTCAGGACCCTCCGGAAAAATTGGAGTTTACTTTATGTTCAGGACCCTCCTGAAAAATGGAAATTTACTTTCAATTCAAGACCCTCCTGAAAAATGGGATTTTACTTTATGTTCAGGACCCTCCTGAAAAATGGGATTGTACTTTCAGTTCAGGACCCTCCTGAAAAATGGGATTTTACTTTCTGTTCAGCACCCTCTTGAAGAATGGGATTTTACTTTCTGTTCAGGACCCTCCTGAAGACCGGGAATTTAATTTCTGTTCAGGACCCTCCTGAAAAATAGGATTTTACCTTCAGTGCAGGACCCTCCAGAAGAATCGGATTTTTACTTTCTGTTCAGAACCCTCCTGAAGAATGGGAATTTACTTTCTGTTCAGGAAACTCCTGAAAAATGGGATTTTACTTTATGTTCAGGACCCTCCTGAAAAATGGGATTTTACATTCATTTCAGGATCTTACTGAAAAATGGGATTTTACTTTCTGTTCAGGACCCTCCTGAAAAATGGGAGTTTACTTTATGTTCAGGACCCTTCTGAAAAAATGGTACTTTACTTTCTGTTCAGGACCCTCCTGAAGAATGGGACTTTACTTTATGTTCAGGACCCTCCTGAAAAATGGGAGTTTACTTTATGATCAGGACCCTCCTGAAAAATGGAATTTTTCTTTCTATTCAGGTCCCTCCTAAAAAATGGGATTTTACTTTATGTTCAGGACCCTCCTGAAAAAATGGGACTTTACTTTATGTTCAGGACCCTCTTGAAAAATGAGATTTTACTTTCTGTTCAGGACCCTCCTGAAAAATGAGACTTTACTTTATGTTGAGGACTTTCCTGAAAAATGGGACTGACTTTACTTTATGCTCTGGACCCTCCTGAAAAATGGGATTTTATTTTATGTTCAGGACCCTCCTAAAAATGGGAGTTTACTTTATGTTCAGGACCCTCCTGAAAAATGGTATTTTACTTTCTGTTCAGGACCCTCCTGAAAAATGGTATTTTACTTTATGTTCAGGACCCTCCTGAAAAATTGGAGTTTACTTTATGTTCAGGACCCTCCTGAAAAATGGAAATTTACTTTCAATTCAAGACCCTCCTGAAAAATGGGATTTTACTTTATGTTCAGGACCCTCCTGAAAAATGGGATTGTACTTTCAGTTCAGGACCCTCCTGAAAAATGGGATTTTACTTTCTGTTCAGCACCCTCTTGAAGAATGGGATTTTACTTTCTGTTCAGGACCCTCCTGAAGACCGGGAATTTAATTTCTGTTCAGGACCCTCCTGAAAAATAGGATTTTACCTTCAGTGCAGGACCCTCCAGAAGAATCGGATTTTTACTTTCTGTTCAGAACCCTCCTGAAGAATGGGAATTTACTTTCAGTTCAGGAAACTCCTGAAAAATGGGATTTTACTTTATGTTCAGGACCCTCCTGAAAAATGGGATTTTACATTCATTTCAGGATCTTACTGAAAAATGGGATTTTACTTTCTGTTCAGGACCCTCCTGAAAAATGGGAGTTTACTTTATGTTCAGGACCCTTCTGAAAAAATGGGACTTTACTTTCTGTTCAGGACCCTCCTGAAGAATGGGACTTTACTTTATGTTCAGGACCCTCCTGAAAAATGGGAGTTTACTTTATGATCAGGACCCTCCTGAAAAATGGAATTTTTCTTTCTATTCAGGTCCCTCCTAAAAAATGGGATTTTACTTTATGTTCAGGACCCTCCTGAAAAAATGGGACTTTACTTTATGTTCAGGACCCTCTTGAAAAATGAGATTTTACTTTCTGTTCAGGACCCTCCTGAAAAATGAGACTTTACTTTATGTTGAGGACTTTCCTGAAAAATGGGACTGACTTTACTTTATGCTCTGGACCCTCTGAAAAATGGGATTTTATTTTATGTTCAGGACCCTCCTAAAAATGGGAGTTTACTTTATGTTCAGGACCCTCCTGAAAAATGGTATTTTACTTTCTGTTCAGGACCCTCCTGAAAAATGGTATTTTACCTTATGTTCTGGACCCTCCTGAAAAATGGGATTTTACTTTCTGTTCAGGACCCTCCTGAAAAATTGGAGTTTACTTTATGTTCAGGACCCTCCTGAAAAATGGAAATTTACTTTCAGTTCAGGACCCTCCTGAAAAATGGGATTTTACTTTATGTTCAGGACCCTCCTGAAAAATGGGATTGTACTTTCAGTTCAGGACCCTCCATAAAAATGGGATTTTACTTTCTGTTCAGCACCCTCTTGAAGAATGGGATTTTACTTTCTGTTCAGGACCCTCCTGAAGACCGGGAATTTACTTTCTGTTTAGGACCCTCCTGAAAAATAGAATTTTACCTTCAGTGCAGGACCCTCCAGAAGAATCGGATTTTTACTTTCTGTTCAGAACCCTCCTGAAGAATGGGAATTTACTTTCAGTTCAGGAAACTCCTGAAAAATGGGATTTAACTTTATGTTCAGGACCCTCCTGAAAAATGGGATTTTACTTTCTGTTCAGGATCCTACTGAAAAATTGGATTTTAGTTTCTCTTCAGGACCCTCCTGAAAAATGGGAGTTTACTTTATGTTCAGGACCCTTCTGAAAAAATGGGACTTTACTTTCTGTTCAGGACCCTCCTGAAGAATGGGACTTTACTTTATGTTCAGGACCCTCCTGAAAAATGGGAGTTTACTTTATGATTAGGACCCTCCTGAAAAATGGAATTTTTCTTTCTATTCAGGACCCTCCTAAAAAATGGGATTTTTCTTTATGTTCAGGACCCTCCTGAAAAAATGGGACTTTACTTTATGTTCAGGACCCTCTTGAAAAATGAGATTTTACTTTCTGTTCAGGACCCTCCTGAAAAATGAGACTTTACTTTATGTTCAGGACTTTCCTGAAAAATGGGACTGACTTTACTTTATGCTCTGGACCCTCCTGAAAAATGGGATTTTATTTTATATTCAGGACCCTCCTAAAAATGGGAGTTTACTTTATGTTCAGGACCCTCCTGAAAAATGGGATTTTACTTTCTGTTCAGGACCCTCATAAAAAATTGGATTTTAATTTATGTTCAGGACCCTCCTGAAAAAATGGGACTTTACTTTATGTTCAGGACCCTCTTGAAAAATGAGATTTTACTTTCTGTTCAGGACTTTCCTGAAAAATGGGACTGAGTTTACTTTATGCTCTGGACCCTCCTGAAAAATGGGATTTTATTTTATGTTCAGGACCCTCCTAAAAATGGGAGTTTACTTTATGTTCAGGACCTTCCTTAAAAATGGGATTTTACTTTATGCTCAGGACCCTCCTGAAAAATGGTATTTTACTTTGTGTTCAGGACCCTCCTGAAAAATGGGATTTTATTTCTGTTCAGGACCCTCCTGAAAAATTGGAGTTTACTCTATGTTCAGGACCCTCCTGAAAAATGGAAATTTACTTTCAGTTCAGTACCCTCCTGAAAAATGGGATTTTACTTTATGTTCAGGACCCTCCTGAAAAATGGGATTTTACTTTCTGTTCAGGACCCTCCTGAAGAATGGGATTCTACTTTCTGTTCAGGACCCTCCTGAAGACCGAGAATTTACTTTTTGTTCAGGACCCTCCTGAAAAATAGGATTTTACCTTCAGTGCAGGACCCTCCTGAAGAATGGGATTTGTACTTTCTGTTCAGAACCCTCCTGAAGAATGGGAATTTACTTTTAGTTCAGGACCCTCCAGAAAAATGAGATTTTACTTTATGTTCAGGACCTCCTGAAAAATGGGGTTTTACTTTCTGTTCAGGATCCTACCGAAAAATGGGATTTTACTTTATGTTCAGGACCCTCCTGAAAATTAGGATTTTACTTTCAGTTCAGGACCCTCGTGAAGAATGGGAATTTACATTCAGTTCAGGACCCTCCTAAAAAATGGGATTTTACCTTCAGTGCAGGACCCTCCTGAAAAATGAGATTTTACCTTCTGTTCAGGACCCCCCTTAAGAATGGGATTTTACTTTCTGTTCAGGACCCTCCTGAAAATTGGAAATATAGTTTCTGTTCAGAACCCTCCTGCAAAATGGGATTTTAATTTATGTTCAGGGCCCTCCTGAAAAATGGGAATTTTCTTTCAGTTTAGGACCCTTCTGAAAAATAGGATTTTACCTTCAGTGCAGGACCCTCCTGAAAAATGGGATTTTACTTTCTGTTCAGGACCCTCCTGAAGACCGGGAATTTAATTTCTGTTCAGGACCCTCCTGAAAAATAGGATTTTACCTTCAGTGCAGGACCCTCCAGAAGAATCGGATTTTTACTTTCTGTTCAGAACCCTCCTGAAGAATGGGAATTTACTTTCAGTTCAGGAAACTCCTGAAAAATGGGATTTTACTTTATGTTCAGGACCCTCCTGAAAAATGGGATTTTACATTCTGTTCAGGATCTTACTGAAAAATGGGATTTTACTTTCTGTTCAGGACCCTCCTGAAAAAGGGAAGTTTACTTTATGTTCAGGACCCTTCTGAAAAAATGGGACTTTACTTTCTGTTCAGGACCCTCCTGAAGAATGGGACTTTACTTTATGTTCAGGACCCTCCTAAAAAATGGGAGTTTACTTTATGATCAGGACCCTCCTGAAAAATGGAATTTTTCTTTCTATTCAGGTCCCTCCTAAAAAATGGGATTTTACTTTATGTTCAGGACCCTCCTGAAAAAATGGGACTTTACTTTATGTTCAGGACCCTCTTGAAAAATGAGATTTTACTTTCTGTTCAGGATCCTCCTGAAAAATGAGACTTTAGTTTATGTTGAGGACTTTCCTGAAAAATGGGACTGACTTTACTTTATGCTCTGGACCCTCCTGAAAAATGGGATTTTATTTTATGTTCAGGACCCTCCTAAAAATGGGAGTTTACTTTATGTTCAGGACCCTCCTGAAAAATGGTATTTTACTTTCTGTTCAGGACCCTCCTGAAAAATGGTATTTTACCTTATGTTCTGGACCCTCCTGAAAAATGGGATTTTACTTTCTGTTCAGGACCCTCCTGAAAAATTGGAGTTTACTTTATGTTCAGGACCCTCCTGAAAAATGGAAATTTACTTTCAGTTCAGGACCCTCCTGAAAAATGGGATTTTACTTTATGTTCAGGACCCTCCTGAAAAATGGGATTGTACTTTCAGTTCAGGACCCTCCTGAAAAATGGGATTTTACTTTCTGTTCAGCACCCTCTTGAAGAATGGGATTTTACTTTCTGTTCAGGACCCTCCTGAAGACCGGGAATTTACTTTCTGTTTAGGACCCTCCTGAAAAATAGAATTTTACCTTCAGTGCAGGACCCTCTAGAAGAATCGGATTTTTACTTTCTGTTCAGAACCCTCCTGAAGAATGGGAATTTACTTTCAGTTCAGGAAACTCCTGAAAAATGGGATTTAACTTTATGTTCAGGACCCTCCTGAAAAATGGGATTTTACTTTCTGTTCAGGATCCTACTGAAAAATTGGATTTTACTTTCTCTTCAGGACCCTCCTGAAAAATGGGAGTTTACTTTATGTTCAGGACCCTTCTGAAAAAATGGGACTTTACTTTCTGTTCAGGACCCACCTGAAGAATGGGACTTTACTTTATGTTCAGGACCCTCCTGAAAAATGGGAGTTTACTTTATGATCAGGACCCTCCTGAAAAATGGAATTTTTCTTTCTATTCAGGACCCTCCTAAAAAATTGGATTTTTCATTATGTTCAGGACCCTCCTGAAAAAATGGGACTTTACTTTATGTTCAGGACCCTCTTGAAAAATGAGATTTTACTTTCTGTTCAGGACCCTCCTGAAAAATGAGACTTTACTTTATGTTCAGGACTTTCCTGAAAAATGGGACTGACTTTACTTTATGCTCTGGACCCTCCTGAAAAATGGGATTTTATTTTATATTCAGGACCCTCCTAAAAATGGGAGTTTACTTTATGTTCAGGACCCTCCTGAAAAATGGGATTTTACTTTCTGTTCAGGACCCTCTTAAAAAATTGGATTTTAATTTATGTTCAGGACCCTCCTGAAAAAATGGGACTTTACTTTATGTTCAGGACCCTCTTGAAAAATGAGATTTTACTTTCTGTTCAGGACTTTCCTGAAAAATGGGACTGAGTTTCCTTTATGCTCTGGACCCTCCTGAAAAATGGGATTTTATTTTATGTTCAGGACCCTCCTAAAAATGGGAGTTTACTTTATGTTTAGGACCTTCCTTAAAAATGGGATTTTACTTTATGCTCAGGACCCTCCTGAAAAATGGTATTTTACTTTGTGTTCAGGACCCTCCTGAAAAATGGGATTTTACTTTCTGTTCAGGACCCTCCTGAAAAATTGGCGTTTACTCTATGTTCAGGACCCTCCTGAAAAATGGAAATTTACTTTCAGTTCAGTACCCTCCTGAAAAATGGGATTTTACTTTATGTTCAGGACCCTCCTGAAAAATGGGATTTTACTTTCTGTTCAGGACCCTCCTGAAGACCGAGAATTTACTTTCTGTTCAGGACCTTCCTGAAAAATAGGATTTTACCTTCAGTGCAGGACCCTCCTGAAGAATGGGATTTGTACTTTCTGTTCAGAACCCTCCTGAAGAATGGGAATTTACTTTTAGTTCAGGACCCTCCAGAAAAATGAGATTTTACTTTATGTTCAGGACCTCCTGAAAAATGGGGTTTTACTTTCTGTTCAGGATCCTACCGAAAAATGGGATTTTACTTTATGTTTAGGACCCTCCTGAAAATTAGGATTTTACTTTCAGTTCAGGACCCTCGTGAAGAATGGGAATTTACATTCAGTTCAGGACCCTCCTAAAAAATGGGATTTTACCTTCAGTGCAGGACCCTCCTGAAAAATGAGATTTTACCTTCTGTTCAGGACCCCCCTTAAGAATGGGATTTTACTTTCTGTTCAGGACCCTCCTGAAAATTGGAAATATAGTTTCTGTTCAGAACCCTCCTGAAAAATGGGATT
This sequence comes from Capsicum pubescens, assembly GCA_030864215.1. Lineage (NCBI taxonomy): Eukaryota > Viridiplantae > Streptophyta > Magnoliopsida > Solanales > Solanaceae > Capsicum > Capsicum pubescens. The sequence continues at coordinate 298,701,814 of CM061540.1, forward strand.
TTAATTTATGTTCAGGACCCTCCTGAAAAATGGGATTTTACTTTATGTTCAGGGCCCTCCTGAAAAATGGGAATTTTCTTTCAGTTTAGGACCCTTCTGAAAAATAGGATTTTACCTTCAGTTCAGGACCCTCCTGAAAAATGGGATTTTACTTTCTGTTCAGGACCATCCTGAAGAATTGGAATTTATTTTCAGTTCAGGAGCCTCCTAAAAAATGGGATTTTACTTTATGTTCAGGACCCTCCTGAAAAATGGGATTTTACTTTCTGTTCAGGACCCGCCTGTAGAATGGGAATTTACTTTCAGTTTAGGACCCTCCTAAAAAATGGGATTTTACGTTCAGTGCAGGACCCTTCTTAAAAATGGAATTTTACTTTCTGTTCAGGACCCTCCTGAAGAATGGGAATTTACTTTCAGTTCAGGCCCCACGTGAAAAATGGGATTTTACTTAATGTTCAGGACCCTCCTGAAAAATGGGATTTTACTTTCAGTTCAGGACCCTCCTGAAAAATGGGATTTTACCTTCAGTGCAGGACCCTCCTGAAAAATGGGATTTTACTTTCTGTTCAGGACCCGCCTGAAGAATGGGAATTTACTTTCAGTTCAGGACCCTCCTGAAAAATGGGACTTTACTTTATGTTCAGGACCCACCTGAAAAATGGGATTTTACTTTCAGTTCAGGACCCTCCTGTAAGATAGGATTTTACTTTCTGTTTAGGACCCTCCTGAAGAATGGGATTTTACTTTCTGTTTAGGACCCTCTTGAAGAATGGGAATTTACTTACAGTTCAGGACCCTCCTGAAAAATGGGATTTTACCTTCAACGCAGGACCCTCTTGAAAAATAGGATTTTACTTTCTGCTCAGGACCCTCCTAAAGAATAGGAATTTACTTTCAGTTCAGGACCCTCCTGAAAAATGGGATTTTACTTTATGTTCAGGACCCTCCTTAAAAATGGGATTTTACTTTCAGTTCAGGACCCTCCTGAAAAATGGGATTATACCTTCAGTGCAGGACCCTCCTGAAAAATGGGATTTTACTTTCTTTTCAGGACCCGCCTAAAGAATGGGAATTTACTTTCAGTTCAGGACCCTCCTGAAAAATGGGATTTTACTTTATGTTCAGGATCCTTCTGAAAAATGGGATTTTACTTTCAGTTCAGGACCCTCCTGAAAAATAGGATTTTACTTTCTGTTCAGGACCCTCCTGAAGAATGGGATTTTACTTTCTGTTCAGGACCCTCCTGAAAAATGGGATTTTACTTTCAGTACAGGACCCTCCTCTAAAAATGGGATTTCACTTTCTGTTCAGGACCCTCCAGAAGAATGGGAATTTACTTTCAGTTCAGGACCCTCCTGAAAAATAAGATTTTACCTTCAATGCAGGACCCTCCTGAAAAATGGGATTTTACTTTCTGTTCAGGACCCTCCTGAAGAATGGGAATTTACTTTCAGTTCAGGATCCTCCTGAAAAATGGTGTTTTACTTTCTGTTCAGGACCCTCCTGAAAAATGGGATTTTACTTTCTGTTCAGGACCCTCCTGAAAAATTGGAGTTTACATTATGTTCAGGACCCTCCTGAAAAATAGAAATTTACTTTCTGTTCAGGACCCTCCTGAAAAATGGGATTTTACTTTATGTTCAGGACCCTCCTGAAAAATGGGATTTCACTTTCAGTTCAGGACCCTCCTGAAAAATGGGATTTTACTTTCTGTTCAGGACCCTCCTGAATAATGGAATTTTACTTTCTGTTCAGGACCCTCCTGAAGACCGGGAATTTACTTTCTGTTCAGGACTCTCCTGAAAAATAGGATTTTACCTTCAGTGCAGGACCCTCCTGAAGAATGGGACTTTTACTTTCTGTTCAGAACCCTCCTGAAGAATGGGAATTTACTTTCAGTTCAGGACCCTCCTGAAGAATGGTGTTTTACTTTCTGTTCAGGACCCTCCTGAAAAATGGGATTTTACTTTCTGTTCAGGACCCTCCTGAAAAATTGGAGTTTACATTATGTTCAGGACCCTCCTGAAAAATGGAAATTTACTTTCTGTTCAGGACCCTCCTGAAAAATGGGATTTTACTTTATGTTCAGGACACTCCTGAAAAATGGGATTTTACTTTCAGTTCAGGACCCTCCTGAAAAATGGGATTTTACTTTCTGTTCTGGACCCTCTTGAAGAATGGGATTTTACTTTCTGTTCAGGACCCTCCTGAAGACCGGGAATTTACTTTCTGTTCAGGACCCTCCTGAAAAATAGGATTTTACCTTCAGTGCAGGACCCTCCAGAAGAATCAGATTTTTACTTTCTGTTCAGAACCCTCCTGAAGAATGGGAATTTACTTTCAGTTCAGGAAACTCCTGAAAAATGGGATTTTACTTTATGTTCAGGACCCTCCTGAAAAATGGGATTTTACTTTCTGTTCAGGATCCTACTGAAAAATGGGATTTTACTTTCTGTTCAGGACCCTCCTGAAAAATGGGAGTTTACTTTATGTTCAGGACCCTTCTGAAAAAATGGGACTTTACTTTCTGTTCAGGTCCCTCCTGAAGAATGGGACTTTACTTTATGTTCAGGACCCTCCTGAAAAATGGGAGTTTACTTTATGATCAGGACCCTCCTGAAAAATGGAATTTTTCTTTCTATTCAGGACCCTCCTAAAAAATGGGATTTTACTTTATGTTCAGGACCCTCCTGAAAAAATGGGACTTTACTTTATGTTCAGGACCCTCTTGAAAAATGAGATTTTACTTTCTGTTCAGGACCCTCCTGAAAAATGAGACTTTACTTTATGTTCATGACTTTCCAGAAAAATGGGACTGACTTTACTTTATGCTCTGGACCCTCCTGAAAAATGGGATTTTATTTTATGTTCAGGACCCTCCTAAAAATGGGAGTTTACTTTATGTTCAGGACCCTCCTGAAAAATGGGATTTTACTTTCTGTTCAGGACCCTCTTAAAAAATTGGATTTTACTTTATGTTCAGGACCCTCCTGAAAAAATGGGACTTTACTTTATGTTCAGGACCCTCTTGAAAAATGAGATTTTACTTTCTGTTCAGGACCCTCCTGAAAAATGAGACTTTACTTTATGTTCAGGACTTTCCTCAAAAATGGGACTGAGTTTACTTTATGCTCTGGACCCTCCTGAAAAATGGGATTTTATTTTATGTTCAGGACCCTCCTAAAAATGGGAGTTTACTTTATGTTCAGGACCCTCCTTAAAAATGGGATTTTACTTTATGCTCAGGACCCTCCTGAAAAATGGTATTTTACTTTGTGTTCAGGACCCTCCTGAAAAATGGGATTTTACTTTCTGTTCAGGACCCTCCTGAAAAATTGGAGTTTACTTTATGTTCAGGACCTTCCTGAAAAATGGAAATTTACTTTCAGTTCAGGACCCTCCTGAAAAATGGGATTTTACTTTATGTTCAGGACCCTCCTGAAAAATGGGATTTTACTTTCTGTTCAGGACCCTCCTGATGAATGGGATTTTACTTTCTGTTTAGGACCCTCCTGAAGACCGAGAATTTACTTTCTGTTCAGGACCCTCCTGAAAAATAGGATTTTACCTTCAGTGCAGGACCCTCCTGAAGAATGGGATTTGTACTTTCTGTTCTGAACCCTCCTGAAGAATGGGAATTTACTTTTAGTTCAGGACCCTCCAGAAAAATGAGATTTTACTTTATGTTCAGGACCTCCTGAAAAATGGGATTTTACTTTCTGTTCAGGATCCTACCGAAAAATGGGATTTTACTTTATGTTCAGGACCCTCCTGAAAATTGGGATTTTACTTTCAGTTCAGGACCCTCGTGAAGAATGGGAATTTACATTCAGTTCAGGACCCTCCTAAAAAATGGGATTTTACGTTCAGTGCAGGACCCTCCTGAAAAATGAGATTTTACCTTCTGTTCAGGACCCCCCTTAAGAATGGGATTTTACTTTCTGTTCAGGACCCTCCTGAAGATTGGAAATATAGTTTCTGTTCAGAACCCTCCTGAAAAATGGGATTTTAATTTATGTTCAGGACCCTCCTGAAAAATGGGATTTTACTTTATGTTCAGGGCCCTCCTGAAAAATGGGAATTTTCTTTCAGTTTAGGACCCTTCTGAAAAATAGGATTTTACCTTCAGTGCAGGACCCTCCTGAAAAATGGGATTTTACTTTCTGTTCAGGACCCTCCTGAAGAATTGGAATTTATTTTCAGTTCAGGAGCCTCCTAAAAAATGGGATTTTACTTTATGTTCAGGACCCTCCTGAAAAATGGGATTTTACTTTCTGTTCAGGACCCGCCTGTAGAATGGGAATTTACTTTCAGTTTAGGTCCCTCCTAAAAAATGGGATTTTACCTTCAGTCCAGGACCCTTCTGAAAAATGGAATTTTACTTTCTGTTCAGGACCCTCCTGAAGAATGGGAATTTACTTTTAGTTCAGGCCCCACGTGAAAAATGGGATTTTACTTAATGTTCAGGACCCTCCTGAAAAATGGGATTTTACTTTCAGTTCAGGACCCTCCTGAAAAATGGGATTTTACCTTCAGTGCAGGACCCTCCTGAAAAATGGGATTTTACTTTCTGTTCAGGACCCGCCTGAAGAATGGGAATTTACTTTCAGTTCAGGACCCTCCTGAAAAATGGGACTTTACTTTATGTTCAGGACCCACCTGAAAAATGGGATTTTACTTTCAGTTCAGGACCCTCCTGTAAGATAGGATTTTACTTTCTGTTTAGGACCCTCCTGAAGAATGGGATTTTACTTTCTGTTTAGGACCCTCTAGAAGAATGGGAATTTACTTTCAGTTCAGGACCCTCCTGAAAAATGGGATTTTACTTTCATTTCGGACCCTCCTGAAGAATGGGAATTTACTTTCAGTTCAGGACCCTCCTAAAAAATGGGATTTTCCCTTCAATGCAGGACCCTCCTGAAAAATAGGATTTTACTTTCTGTTCAGGACCCTCTTGAAGAAACAAAATTTCCTTTCAGTTCAGGACCCTCCTGAAAAAAAGGATTTTACCTTCAATGCAGGACCCTCCTGAAAAATGGGATTTTACTTTTTTTCAGGACCCTACTAAAAAATGGGAGTTCACCTTATGTTCAGGACCGTCCTGAAAAATGGGAATTTACTTTCAGTTCAGGACCCTCCTGAAAAATGGGATTTTACTTTATGTTCAGGACCCTCCTAAAAAATGGGATTTTACTTTCAGTTCAGGACCCTCCTGAAAAATAGGATTTTACTTCCTGTTCAGGACCCTCCTAAAGAATGGGATTTTACTTTTTGTTCAGGACTTTCAGTTCAGGACCCTCTTAAAAAATGGGATTTTACTTTCTGTTATGGACCCTCCTGAAGAATGGGAATTTACTTTCAGTTCAGGACCCTCCTGAAAAATGGGATTTTACCTTCAACGCAGGACCCTCTTGAAAAATAGGATTTTACTTTCTGTTCAGGACCCTCCTAAAGAATAGGAATTTACTTTCAGTTCAGGACCCTCCTGAAAAATGGGATTTTACTTTATGTTCAGGACCCTCCTTGAAAATGGGATTTTACTTTCAGTTCAGGACCCTCCTGAAAAATGGGATTATACCTTCAGTGCAGGACCCTCCTGAAAAATGGGATTTTACTTTCTTTTCAAGACCCGCCTAAAGAATGGGAATTTACTTTCAGTTCAGGACCCTCCTGAAAAATGGGATTTTACTTTATGTTTAGGATCCTTCTGAAAAATGGGATTTTACTTTCAGTTCAGGACCCTCCTGAAAAATAGGATTTTACTTTCTGTTCAGGACCCTCCTGAAGAATGGGATTTTACTTTCTGTTCAGGACCCTCCTGAAAAATGGGATTTTACTTTCAGTACAGGACCCTCCTCTAAAAATGGGATTTCACTTTCTGTTCAGGACCCTCCTGAAAAATGGGAATTTACTTTCAGTTCAGGACCCTCCTGAAAAATAAGATTTTACCTTCAATGCAGGACCCTCCTGAAAAATGGGATTTTACTTTCTGTTCAGGACCCTCCTGAAGAATGGGAATTTACTTTCAGTTCAGGACCCTCCTGAAAAATGGTGTTTTACTTTCTGTTCAGGACCCTCCTGAAAAATTGGAGTTTACATTATGTTCAGGACCCTCCTGAAAAATGGAAATTTACTTTCTGTTCAGGACCCTCCTGAAAAATAGGATTTTACCTTCAGTGCAGGACCCTCCTGAAGAATGGGATTTGTACTTTCTGTTCAGAACCCTCCTGAAGAATGGGAATTTACTTTCAGTTCTGGACCCTCCAGAAAAATGAGATTTTACTTTATGTTCAGGACCTCCTGAAAAATGGGATTTTACTTTCTGTTCAGGATCCTACCGAAAAATGGGATTTTACTTTATGTTCAGGACCCTCCTGAAAATTGGGATTTTACTTTCAGTTCAGGACCCTCGTGAAGAATGGGAATTTACATTCAGTTCAGGACCCTCCTAAAAAATGGGATTTTACCTTCAGTGCAGGACCCTCCTGAAAAATGAGATTTTACCTTCTGTTCAGGACCCCCCCTTAAGAATGGGATTTTACTTTCTGTTCAGGAGCCTCCTGAAGAATGGAAATATAGTTTCTGTTCAGAACCCTCCTGAAAAATGGGATTTTAATTTATGTTCAGGACCCTCCTGAAAATGGGATTTTACTTTATGTTCAGGGCCCTCCTGAAAAATGGGAATTTTCTTTCAGTTTAGGACCCTTCTGAAAAATAGGATTTTACCTTCAGTGCAGGACCCTCCTGAAAAATGGGATTTTACTTTCTGTTCAGGACCCTCCTGAAGAATTGGAATTTATTTTCAGTTCAGGACCCTCCTAAAAAAGAGGATTTTACTTTATGTTCAGGACCCTCCTGAAAAATGGGATTTTACTTTCTGTTCAGGACCCGCCTGAAGAATGGGAATTTATTTTCAGTTTAGGACCCTCCTAAAAAATGGGATTTTACCTTCAGTGCAGGACCCTTCTGAAAAAGGGAATTTTACTTTCTGTTCAGGACCCTTCTGAAGAATGGGAATTTACTTTCAGTTCAGGCCCCACGTGAAAAATGGGATTTTACTAAATGTTCAGGACCCTCCTGAAAAATGGGATTTTACTTTCAGTTCAGGACCCTCCTGAAAAATGGGATTTTACCTTCAGTGCAGGACCCTCCTGAAAAATGGGATTTTACTTTCTGTTCAGGACCCACCTGAAGAATGGGAATTTACTTTCAGTTCAGGACTCTCCTGAAAAATGGGACTTTACTTTATGTTCAGGACCCACCTGAAAAATGGGATTTTACTTTCAGTTCAGGACCCTCCTGTAAGATAGGATTTTACTTTCTGTTTAGGACCCTCCTGAAGAATGGGATTTTACTTTCTGTTTAGGACCCTCTTGAAGAATGGGAATTTACTTTCAGTTCAGGACCCTCCTGAAAAATGGGATTTTACTTTCATTTCGGACCCTCCTGAAGAATGGGAATTTACTTTTAGTTCAGGACCCTCTTAAAAAATGGGATTTTCCCTTCAATGCAGGACCCTCCTGAAAAATAGGATTTTACTTTCTGTTCAGGACCATCTTGAAGAAAAGGAATTTCTTTTCAGTTCAGGACCCTCCTGAAAAATGGGATTTTACCTTCAATGCAGGACCCTCCTGAAAAATGGGATTTTACTTTCTGTTCAGGACCCTCTTGAAAAATGGGAATTTACTTTCTGTTCAGGACCCTACTAAAAAATGGGAGTTTACCCTATGTTCAGGACCGTCCTGAAAAATGGGAATTTACTTTCAGTTCAGGACCCTCCTGAAAAATGGGATTTTACTTTATGTTCAGGACCCTCCTAAAAAATGGGATTTTACTTTCAGTTCAGGACCCTCCTGAAAAATAGGATTTTACTTCCTGTTCAGGACCCTCCTAAAGAATGGGATTTTACTTTCTGTTCAGGACTTTCAGTTCAGGACCCTCCTAAAAAATGGGATTTTACTTTCTGTTATGGACCCTCCTGAAGAATGGGAATTTACTTTCAGTTCAGGACTCTCCTGAAAAATGGGATTTTACCTTCAACGCAGGACCCTCTTGAAAAATGGGATTTTACTTTCTGTTCAGGACCCTCCTGAAGAATAGGAATTTACTTTCAGTTCAGGACCCTCCTGAAAAATGGGATTTTACTTTATGTTCAGGACCCTCCTTAAAAATGGGAATTTACTTTCAGTTCAAGACCCTCCTGAAAAATGGGATTATACCTTCAGTGCAGGACCCTCCTGAAAAATGGGATTTTATTTTCTTTTCAGGACCCGCCTAAAGAATGGGAATTTACTTTCAGTTCAGGACCCTCCTGAAAAATGGGATTTTAATTTATTTTCAGGATCCTTCTGAAAAATGGGATTTTACTTTCAGTTCAGGACCCTCCTGAAAAATAGGATTTTACTTTCTGTTCAGGACCCTCCTGAAGAATGGGATTTTACTTTTTGTTCAGGACCCTCCTGAAAAATGGGATTTTACTTTCAATACAGGACCCTCCTCTAAAAATGGGATTTCACTTTCTGTTCAGGACCCTCCTGAAGAATGGGAATTTACTTTCAGTTCAGGACCCTCCTGAAAAATAAGATTTTACCTTCAATGCAGGACCCTCCTGAAAAATGGGATTTTACTTTGTGTTCAGAACCCTCCTGAAGAATGGGAATTTACTTTCAGTTCAGGACCCTCCTGAAAAATGGTGTTTTACTTTCTGTTCAGGACCCTCCTGAAAAATGGGATTTTACTTTCTGTTCAGGACCCTCCTGAAAAATTGGAGTTTACATTATGTTCAGGACCCTCCTGAAAAATGGAAATTTACTTTCTGTTCAGGACCCTCCAGAAAAATGGGATTTTACTTTATGTTCAGGACCCTCCTGAAAAATGGGATTTCACTTTCAGTTCAGGACCCTCCTGAAAAATGGGATTTTACTTTCAGTTCAGGACCCTCCTGAAGAATGGGATTTTACTTTCTGTTCAGGACCCTTCTGAAGACCGGGAATTTACTTTCTGTTCAGGACTCTCCTGAAAAATAGGATTTTACCTTCAGTGCAGGACCCTCCTGAAGAATGGGACTTTTACTTTCTATTTAGAACCCTCCTGAAGAATGGGAATTTACTTTCAGTTCAGGACCTTCCTGAAAAATGGTGTTTTATTTTCTGTTCAGGACCCTCCTGAAAAATGGGATTTTACTTTCTGTTCAGGACCCTCCTGAAAAATGGAAATTTACTTTCTGTTCAGGACCCTCCTGAAAAATGGGATTTTACTTTATGTTCAGGATCCTCCTGAAAAATGGGATTTTACTTTCAGTTCAGGACCCTCCTGAAAAATGGGATTTTACTTTCTGTTCAGGACCCTCCTGAAGAATGGGATTTTACTTTCTGTTCAGGACCCTCCTGAAGACCGAGAATTTACTTTCTGTTCAGGACTCTCCTGAAAAATAGGATTTTACCTTCAGTGCAGGACCCTCCTGAAGAATGGGAATTTACTTTCAGTTCAGGACCATCCTGAAAAATGGGATTTTACTTTTTGTTCTGGACCCTCCTAAAAAATGGGATTTTACTTTATGTTCTGGACCCTCCTAAAAAATGGGATTTTACTTTCTGTTCAGGATCCTACTGAAAAATGGGATTTTACTTTCTGTTCAGGACCCTTATGAAAAATGGGAGTTTACTTTATATTCAGGACCCTCCTGAAAAAATGGGACTTTACTTTCTGTTCAGGACCCTCTTGAAAAATGGGATTTTACTTTTTGTTCTGGACCCTCCTAAAAAATGGGATTTTACTTTATGTTCTGGACCCTCCTAAAAAATGGGATTTTACTTTCTGTTCAGGATCCTACAGAAAAATGGGATTTTACTTTCTGTTCAGGACCCTTATGAAAAATGGGAGTTTACTTTATATTCAGGGCCCTCCTGAAAAAATGGGACTTTACTTTTAGTTCAGGACCTTCCTGAAAATTGGGATTTTACTTTATGTTCAGGACCCTCCTTAAAAATGGGATTTTACTTTCAGTTCAGGACCCTCCTGAAAAATGGGATTATACCTTCAGTGCAGGACCCTCCTGAAAAAAGGGATTTTACTTTCTTTTCAGGACCCGCCTAAAGAATGGGAATTTACTTTATGTTCAGGATCCTTCTGAAAAATGGGATTTTACTTTCTTTTCAGGACCCGCCTAAAGAATGGGAATTTACTTTATGTTCAGGATCCTTCTGAAAAATGGGATTTTACTTTCAGTTCAGGACCCTCCTGAAAAATAGGATTTTACATTCTGTTCAGGACCCTCCTGAAGAATGGGATTTTACTTTCTGTTCAGGACCCTCCTGAAAAATGGGATTTTACTTTCAGTACAGGACCCTCCTCTAAAAATGGGATTTCACTTTCTGTTCAGGACCCTCCTGAAGAATGGGAATTTACTTTCAGTTCAGGACCCTCCTGAAAAATAAGATTTTACCTTCAATGCAGGACCCTCCTGAAAAATGGGATTTTACTTTCTGTTCAGGACCCTCCTGAAGAATGGGAATTTACTTTCAGTTCAGGACCCTCCTGAAAAATGGTGTTTTACTTTCTGTTCAGGACCCTCCTGAAAAATTGGAGTTTACATTATGTTCAGGACCCTCCTGAAAAATGGAAATTTACTTTCTGTTCAGGACCCTCCTGAAAAATAGGATTTTACCTTCAGTGCAGGACCCTCCTGAAGAATGGGATTTGTACTTTCTGTTCAGAACCCTCCTGAAGAATAGGAATTTACTTTCAGTTCTGGACCCTCCAGAAAAATGAGATTTTACTTTATGTTCAGGACCTCCTGAAAAATGGGATTTTACTTTCTGTTCAGGATCCTACCGAAAAATGGGATTTTACTTTATGTTCAGGACCCTCCTGAAAATTGGGATTTTACTTTCAGTTCAGGACCCTCGTGAAGAATGGGAATTTACATTCAGTTCAGGACCCTCCTAAAAAATGGGATTTTACCTTCAGTGCAGGACCCTCCTGAAAAATGAGATTTTACCTTCTGTTCAGGACCCCCCCTTAAGAATGGGATTTTACTTTCTGTTCAGGAGCCTCCTGAAGAATGGAAATATAGTTTCTGTTCAGAACCCTCCTGAAAAATGGGATTTTAATTTATGTTCAGGACCCTCCTGAAAATGGGATTTTACTTTATGTTCAGGGCCCTCCTGAAAAATGGGAATTTTCTTTCAATTTAGGACCCTTCTGAAAAATAGGATTTTACCTTCAGTGCAGGACCCTCCTGAAAAATGGGATTTTACTTTCTGTTCAGGACCCTCCTGAAGAATTGGAATTTATTTTCAGTTCAGGACCCTCCTAAAAAAGGGGATTTTACTTTATGTTCAGGACCCTCCTGAAAAATGGGATTTTACTTTCTGTTCAGGACCCGCCTGAAGAATGGGAATTTATTTTCAGTTTAGGACCCTCCTAAAAAATGGGATTTTACCTTCAGTGCAGGACCCTTCTGAAAAATGGAATTTTACTTTCTGTTCAGGACCCTCCTGAAGAATGGGAATTTACTTTCAGTTCAGGCCCCCACGTGAAAAATGGGATTTTACTAAATGTTCAGGACCCTCCTGAAAAATGGGATTTTACTTTCAGTTCAGGACCCTCCTGAAAAATGGGATTTTACCTTCAGTGCAGGACCCTCCTGAAAAATGGGATTTTACTTTCTGTTCAGGACCCACCTGAAGAATGGGAATTTACTTTCAGTTCAGGACCCTCCTGAAAAATGGGACTTTACTTTATGTTCAGGACCCACCTGAAAAATGGGATTTTACTTTCAGTTCAGGACCCTCCTGTAAGATAGGATTTTACTTTCTATTTAGGACCCTCCTGAAGAATGGGATTTTACTTTCTGATTAGGACCCTCTTGAAGAATGGGAATTTACTTTCAGTTCAGGACCCTCCTGAAAAATGGGATTTTACTTTCATTTCGGACCCTCCTGAAGAATGGGAATTTACTTTTAGTTCAGGACCCTCTTAAAAAATGGGATTTTCCCTTCAATGCAGGACCCTCCTGAGAAATAGGATTTTACTTTCTGTTCAGGACCCTCTTGAAGAAAAGGAATTTCCTTTCAGTTCAGGACCCTCCTGAAAAATGGGATTTTACCTTCAATGCAGGACCCTCCTGAAAAATGGGATTTTACTTTCTGTTCAGGACCCTCTTGAAAAATGGGAATTTACTTTCTGTTCAGGACCCTACTAAAAAATGGGAGTTTACCCTATGTTCAGGACCGTCCTGAAAAATGGGAATTTACTTTCAGTTCAGGACCCTCCTGAAAAATGGGATTTTACTTTATGTTCAGGACCCTCCTAAAAAATGGGATTTTACTTTCAGTTCAGGACCCTCCTGAAAAATAGTATTTTACTTCCTGTTCAGGACCCTCCTAAAGAATGGGATTTTACTTTCTGTTCTGGACTTTCAGTTCAGGACCCTCCTAAAAAATGGGATTTTACTTTCTGTTATGGACCCTCCTGAAGAATGGGAATTTACTTTCAGTTCAGGACTCTCCTGAAAAATGGGATTTTACCTTCAACGCAGGACCCTCTTGAAAAATGGGATTTTACTTTCTGTTCAGGACCCTCCTGAAGAATAGGAATTTACATTCAGTTCAGGACCCTCCTGAAAAATGGGATTTTACTTTATGTTCAGGACCCTCCTTAAAAATGGGATTTTACTTTCAGTTCAAGACCCTCCTGAAAAATGGGATTATACCTTCAGTGCAGGACCCTCCTGAAAAATGGGATTTTACTTTCTTTTTAGGACCCGCCTAAAGAATGGGAATTTACTTTCAGTTCAGGACCCTCCTGAAAAATGGGATTTTACTTTATTTTCAGGATCCTTCTGAAAAATGGGATTTTACTTTCAGTTCAGGACCCTCCTGAAAAATAGGATTTTACTTTCTGTTCAGGACCCTCCTGAAGAATGGGATTTTACTTTCTGTTCAGGACCCTCCTGAAAAATGGGATTTTACTTTCAGTACAGGACCCTCCTCTAAAAATGGGATTTCACTTTCTGTTCAGGACCCTCCTAAAGAATGGGAATTTACTTTCAGTTCAGGACCCTCCTGAAAAATAAGATTTTACCTTCAATGCAGGACCCTCCTGAAAAATGGGATTTTACTTTCTGTTCAGGACCCTCCTGAAGAATGGGAATTTACTTTCAGTTCAGGACCCTCCTGAAAAATGGTGTTTTACTTTCTGTTCAGGACCCTCCTGAAAAATGGGATTTTACTTTCTGTTCAGGACCCTCCTGAAAAATTGGAGTTTACATTATGTTCAGGACCCTCCTGAAAAATGGAAATTTACTTTCTGTTGAGGACCCTCCTGAAAAATGGGATTTTACTTTATGTTCAGGACCCTCCTGAAAAATGGGATTTCACTTTCAGTTCAGGACCCTCCTGAAAAATGGGATTTTACTTTCAGTTCAGGACCCTCCTGAAGAATGGGATTTTACTTTCTGTTCAGGACCCTTCTGAAGACCAGGAATTTACTTTCTGTTCAGGACTCTCCTGAAAAATAGGATTTTACCTTCAGTGCAGGACCCTCCTGAAGAATGGGACTTTTACTTTCTGTTTAGAATCCTCCTGAAGAATGGGAATTTACTTTCAGTTCAGGACCTTCCTGAAAAATGGTGTTTTATTTTCTGTTCAGGACCCTCCTGAAAAATGGGATTTTACTTTCTGTTCAGGACCCTCCTGAAAAATGGAAATTTACTTTCTGTTCAGGACCCTCCTGAAAATGGGATTTTACTTTATGTTCAGGATCCTCCTGAAAAATGGGATTTTACTTTCAGTTCAGGACCCTCCTGAAAAATGGGATTTTACTTTCTGTTCAGGACCCTCCTGAAGAATGGGATTTTACTTTCTGTTCAGGACCCTCCTGAAGACCGAGAATTTACTTTCTGTTCAGGACTCTCCTGAAAAATAGGATTTTACCTTCAGTGCAGGACCCTCCTGAAGAATGGGAATTTACTTTCAGTTCAGGAACCTCCTGAAAAATGGGATTTTACTTTTTGTTCTGGACCCTCCTAAAAAATGGGATTTTACTTTCTGTTCAGGATCCTACTGAAAAATGGGATTTTACTTTCAGTTCAGGACCCTTATGAAAAATGGGAGTTTACTTTATATTCAGGACCCTCCTGAAAAAATGGGACTTTACTTTCTGTTCAGGACCCTCTTGAAGAATGGTACTTTATTTTATGTTCAGGACCCTCCTGAAAAATGGGAGTTTACTTAATGTTCAGGACCCTCCTGAATAATGGGATTTTACTTTATGTTCAGGACCCTCTTGAAAAATGGGATTTTACTTTATGTTCAGGACCCTCCTGAAAAAATGGGACTTTACTTTCTGTTCAGGACCCTCCTGAAAAACGGGATTTTACTTTCTGTTCAGGACCATCCTAAAAAATGGGATTTTACTTTACATTCAGGACCCTCCCGAAAAATGGGACTGAGTTTACTTTATGTTCAGGACCTTCCTGAAAAATAGGATTTTATGTTATGTTCAGGATCCTCCTAAAAAATGGGATTTTACATTATGCTCAAGACCCTCCTGAAAAATGGGAATTTTATCTTATGTTCAGGACCCTCCTGAAAAATGGGATTTTACTTTATGCTCAGGACCCTCCTGAAAAATGGGATTTTACTGTATGCTCAGGACCCTCCTGAAATATGGTATTTAATTTTATGTTCAGGACCCTCCTGAAAAATGGGATTTTACTTTCTGTTTCGGACCCTCCTGAAAAATAGGATTTTACTTTCTGTTCAGGACCCTCCTGAAGAATGGGATTTTACTTTCTGTTCAGGACCTTCCTGAAGAATGGGAATTTACTTTCAGTTCAGGACTTTCAGTTCAGGACCCTCCTAAAAAATAGGATTTTATTTTTTGTTATGGACACTCCTGAAGAATGGGAATTTACTTACAGTTCAGGACCCTCCTGAAAAATTGGATTTTACCTTAAATGCAGGACCCTCCTGAAAAATGGGATTTTACTTTCTGTTCAGGACCCTCCTGAAGAATGGGAATTTACTTTCAGTTCAGGATCCTCCGAAAAAATGGGATTTTACTTTATGTTCAGGACCCTCCTTAAAAATGGGATTTTACTTTTAGTTCAGGACCCTCCAGAAAAATGGGATTATACCTTCATTGCAGGACCCTCCTGAAAAATGGGATTTTACTTTCTGTTCAGGACCCGCCTAATGAATGGGAATTTACTTTCAGTTCAGGACCCTCCTGAAAAATGGGATTTTACTTTATGTTCAGGACCCTTCTGAAAAATGCGATTTTACTTTCAGTTCAGGACCCTCCTGAAAAATAGGATTTTATTTTCTGTTCAGGACCCTCCTGAAGAATAGGATTTTACTTTCTGTTCAGGACCCTTCTGAAGAATAGGAATTTACTTTCAGTTCAGGACCCTCCTCAAAAATGGGATTTTACTTTCTGTTTAGGACCCTCCTGAAGAATGGGAATTTACCTTCAGTTCAGGACCCTCCTGAAAAATGGGATTTTACCTTCAATGCAGGACCCTCCTGAAAAATGGGATTTTACTTTCTATTTAGGACCCTCCTGTAGAATGGCAATTTACTTTCAGTTCAGGACCCTCCTGAAAAATGGGATTTTACTTTCTGTTCAGGACCCTCCTGAAAAATGGTATTTTACTTTCTGTTCAAGACCCTCCTGAAAAATGGGATTTTACTTTCTGTTCAGGACCCTCCTTAAAAATTGGATTTTACTTTATGTTCTGGACCTTCCTGAAAAATGGAAATTTACTTTCAGTTCAGGACACTCCTGAAAAATGGGATTTTACTTTATGTTCAGGACCCTCCTGAAAAATGGGATTTTACTTTCAGTTCAGGACCCTCCTGAAAAATGGGATTTTACTTTCTGTTCAGCACCCTCTTGAAGAATGGGATTTTACTTTCTGTTCAGGACCCTCCTGAAAACCGGGAATTTACTTTCTGTTCAGGACCCTCCTGAAAAATAGGATTTTACCTTCAGTGCAGGACCCTCCTGAAGAATGGGATTTTTACTTTCTTTTTAGAACCCTCCTGAAGAATGGGAATTTACTTTCAGTTCAGGACACTCCTGAAAAATGGGATTGAACTTTATGTTCAGGACCCTCCTGAAAAATGGGATTTTACTTTCTGTTCAGGATCCTACTGAAAAATGGGATTTTACTTTCTGTTCAGGACCCTCCTGAAAAATGGGAGTTTACTTTATGTTCAGGACCCTTCTGAAAAAATGGGACTTTACTTTCTGTTTAGGACCCTCCTGAAGAATGGGACTTTACTTTATGTTCAGGCCCCTCCTGAAAAATTGGAGTTTACTTTATGATTAGGACCCTCCTGAAAAATGGATTTTTTCTTTCTGTTCAGGACCCTCCTAAAAAATGGGATTTTACTTTATGTTCAGGACCCTCCTGAAAAAATGGGACTTTACTTTATGTTCAGGACCCTCTTGAAAAATGAGATTTTACTTTCTGTTCAGGACCCTCCTGAAAAATGAGACTTTACTTTATGTTCAGGACTTTCCTGAAAAATGGGACTGACTTTACTTTATGCTCTGGACCCTCCTGAAAAATGGGATTTTATTTTATGTTCAGGACCCTCCTAAAAATGGGAGTTTACTTTATGTTCAGGAGCCTCCTGAAAAATGGGATTTTACTTTCTGTTCAGGACCCTCTTGAAAAATTGGATTATACTTTATGTTCAGGACCCTCCTGAAAAATGGGACTTTGCTTTATGTTCAGGACCCTCTTGAAAAATGTGATTTTACTTTCTGTTCAGGAGCCTCCTGAAAAATGAGACTTTACTTTATGTTCAGGACTTTTCTGAAAAATGGGACTGAGTTTACTTTATGCTCTGGACCCTCCTGAAAAATGGGATTTTATTTTATGTTCAGGACCCTCCTAAAAATGGGAGTTTACTTTATGTTCAGGACCCTCCTTAAAAATGGGATTTTACTTTATGCTCAGGACCCTCCTGAAAAATGGTATTTTACTTTCTGTTCAGGACCATCCTGAAAAATGGGATTTTACTTTCTGTTCAGGACCCTCCTGAAAAATTGGAGTTTACTTTATGTTCAGGACCCTCCTGAAAAATGGAAATTTACTTTCAGTTCAGGACCCTCCTGAAAAATGGGATTTTACTTTATGTTCAGGACCCTCCTGAATAATGGGATTTTACTTTCTGTTCAGGACCCTCCTGAAGAATGGGATTTTACTTTCTGTTCAGCACCCTCCTGAAGACCGAGAATTTACTTTCTGTTCAGGACCCTCCTGAAAAATAGGATTTTACCTTCAGTGCAGGACCCTCCTGAAGAATGGGATTTGTACTTTCTGTTCAGAACCCTCCTGAAGAATGGGAATTTACTTTCAGTTCAGGACCCTCAAGAAAAATGAGATTTTACTTTATGTTCAGGACCTCCTGAAAAATGGGATTTTACTTTCTGTTCAGGATCCTACCGAAAAATGGGATTTTACTTTCTGTTCAGGACCCTCCTGAAAAATAGGAGTTTACTTTATATTCAGGACCCTCCTGAAAAAATGGGACTTTGCTTTCTGTTCAGGACCCGCCTGAAGAATGGGACTTTACTTTATGTTCAGGTCCCTCCTGAAAAATGGGAATTTACTTTATGATCAGGACCCTCCTGAAAAATGGATTTTTTCTTTCTGTTCAGGACCCTCCTGAAAAATGGGATTTTACTTTATGTTCAGGACCCTCTTGAAAAAAATGGGACTTTACTTTATGTTCAGGACCCTCTTGAAAAATGAGATTTTACTTTCTGTTCAGGCCCCTCCTGAAAAATGAGACTTTACTTTATGTACAGGACCCTCCTGAAAATGGGATTTTACTTTCAGTTCAGGACCTTCCTGAAAAATGGGATTTTACTTTCTGTTCAGGACCTCCTCTAAAAATGGGATTTCACTTTCTGTTCAGGACCCTCCTGAAGAATGGGAATTTACTTTCAGTTCAGGACCCTCCTGAAAAATAAGATTTTACCTTCAATGCAGGACCCTCCTGAAGAATGGGATTTTTACTTTCTGTTCAGAACCCTCCTGTAGAATGGGAATTTACTTTAAGTTCAGGACCTTCCTGAAAAATGGGATTTTACTTTATGTTCAGGACCCTCCTGAAATATGGGATTTTACTTTCTGTTCAGGATCCTACTGAAAAATGGGACTTTACTTTCTGTTCAGGACCCTCCTGAAAAATAGGAGTTTACTTTATGTGCAGGACCCTTCTGAAAAAATGGGACTTTACTTTCTGTTCAGGACCCTTCTGAAGAATGGGACTTTACTTTATGTTCAGGACTCTCCTGAAGACCGAGAATTTACTTTATGATCAGGACCCTCCTGAAAAATGGAATTTTTCTTTCTGTTCAGGACCCTCCTAAAAAATGTGATTTTACTTTATGTTCAGGACCCTCCGGAAGAATGGGAATTTACTTTCAGTTCAGGACCCTCCAGAAAAATGAGATTTTACTTTATGTTCAGGACCTCCTGAAAAATGGGATTTTACTTTCTGTTCAGGATCCTACCGAAAAATGGGATTTTGCTTTCTGTTCAGGACCCTCCTGAAAAATGGGAGTTTACTTTATGTTCAGGACCCTCCTGAAAAAATGGGACTTTACTTTCTGTTCAGGACCCTCCTGAAGAATGGGACTTTACTTTATGTTCAGGACCCTCCTGAAAAATGGGAGTTTACTTGATGATCAGGACCCTCCTGAAAAATGGAATTTTTCTTTCAGTTCAGGACCCACCTGAAAAATGGGATTTTACTTTATGTTCAGGACCCTCCTGAAAAAATGGGACTTTACTTTATGTTCAGGACTCTCTTGAAAAATGAGATTTTACTTTCTGTTCAGGACCCTCCTGAAAAATGAGACGTTACTTTATGTTCAGGACCCTCCTGAAAAATGGGATTTTACTTTCAGTTCACGACCTTCCTGAAAAATGGGATTTTACTTTCTGTTCATGACCCTCTTGAAGAATGAGATTTTACTTTCTGTTGAGGACCCTCCTGAAGATCGGGAATTTAATTTCTGTTCAGGACCCTCCTAAAAAATAGGATTTTACCTTCAGTGCAGGACCCTCCTGAAGAATGGGATTTTTACTTTCTGTTCAGAACCCTCCTGAAGAATGGGAATTTACTTTCAGTTCAGGACCCTCCTGAAAAATGGTATTTTACTTTCTGTTCAGGACCCTCCTGAAAAATGGGATTTTACTTTCTGTTCAGGACCCTCCTGAAAAATAGGAGTTTACTTTATGTTCAGGACCCTCCTGAAAAATGGAAATTTACTTTCAGTTCAGGAACCTCCTGAAAAATGGGATTTTACTTTATGTTCAGGACCCTCCTGAAAAATAGTATTTTACATTCTGTTCAGGACCCTCCTGAAGAATGGGATTTTACTTTCTGTTCAGGACCCTCCTGAAGACCGGGAGTTTACTTTCTGTTCAGGACCCTCCTGAAAAATAGGATTTTACCTTCAGTGCAGGACCCTCCTGAAGAATGGGATTTTTACTTTCTGTTCAGAACCCTCCTGAAGAATGGGAATTTACTTTCAGTTCAGGACCCTCCTGAAAAATGGGATTTTTCTTTATGTTCAGGACCCTTCTGAAAAATGGGATTTTACTTTCTGTTCAGGATCCTACTGAAAAATAGGAATTTTACTTTCTGTTCAGGACCCTCCTGATAAATGGGAGTTTACTTTATGTTCAGGACCCTCCTGAAAAAATGGGACTTTACTTTCTGTTCAGGACCCTCATGAAGAATGGGACTTTACTTTATGTTCAGGACCCTCCTGAAAAATGGGAGTTTACTTTATGATCAGGACCCTCCTGAAAAATGGAATTTTTCTTTCTGTTCAGGACCCTCCTGAAAAATGGGATTTTACTTTATGTTCAGGACACTCCTGAAAAAATGGGACTTTACTTTATGTTCAGGACCCTCTTGAAAAATGAGATTTTACTTTCAGTTCAGGACCCTCCTGAAAAATGAGACTTTACTTTATGTTCAGGACCCTCCTGAAAAATGGGACTGATTTTACTTTATGCTCTGGACCCTCCTGAAAAATGGGATTTTATTTTATGTTCAGGACCCTCCTGAAAAATGGGAGTTTACTTTATGTTCAGGACCCTCCTGAAAAATGGGATTTTACTTTCTGTTCAGGACCGTCTTGAAAAATGGGATTTTACTTTATGTTCAGGACCCTCCTGAAAAAATGGGACTTTACTTTCTGTTCAGGACCCTCCTGAAAAATGGGATTTTACTTTCTGTTCAGGACTCTCTTAAAAAATGGGATTTTTCTTTCTGTTATGGACCCTCCTGAAGAATGGGAATTTAGTTTCAGTTCAGGACCCTCCTGAAAAATGGGATTTTACCTTCAAAGCAGGACCCTCCTGAAAAATGGGATTTCACTTTCTATTCAGGACTCTCCTGAAGAATGGAAATTTACTTTCAGTTCAGGACCCTCCTGAAAAATGAGATTTTACTTTTTGTTCAGGACCCTCCTTAAAAATGGGATTTTACTTTCAGTTCTGGACCGTCCTGAAAAATGGGATTATACCTTCAGTGCAGGACCCTCCTGAAAAATGGGATTTTACTTTCTGTTCAGGACCCGCCTAATGAATGGGAATTTACTTTCAGTTCTGGACCCTCCTGAAAAATAGGATTTTACTTTATGTTCAGGACCCTCCTGAAAAATGGGACTTTACTTTCTGTTCAGGACCCTCCTGAAGAATGGGAATTTACTTTCAGTTCAGGACCCTCCTGAAAAATAGGATTTTACTTTCTCTTCAGGACCCTCCTGAAGAATGGGATTTTACTTTCTGTTCAGGATCCTCCTGAAGAATGGGAATTTACTTTCAGTTCAGGACCCTCCTGAAAAAATAGGATTTTACTTTCTGTTCAGGGCCCTCCTGAAGAATGGGAATTTACTTTCAGTTCAGGACCCTCCTGAAAAATAGGATTTTACCTTCAATGCAGGACCCCTCTGAAAAATGGGATTTTACTTTCTGTTCAGGACCCTCCTGAAGAATGGGAATTTACTTTCAGTTCAGGACCCTCCTGAAAAATGGTATTTTACTTTCTGTTCAGGACCCTCCCGAAAAATGGGATTTTACTTTCTGTTCAGGACCCTCCTGATAAATGGGAGTTTACTTTATGTTCAGGACCCTCCTGAAAAAATGGGACTTTACTTTCTGTTCAGGACCCTCATGAAGAATGGGACTTTACTTTATGTTCAGGACCCTCCTGAAAAATGGGAGTTTACTTTATGATCAGGACCCTCCTGAAAAATGGAATTTTTCTTTCTGTTCAGGACCCTCCTGAAAAATGGGATTTTACTTTATGTTCAGGACCCTCCTGAAAAAATGGGACTTTACTTTATGTTCAGGACCCTCTTGAAAAATGAGATTTTACTTTCAGTTCAGGACCCTCCTGAAAAATGAGACTTTACTTTATGTTCAGGACCCTCCTGAAAAATGGGACTGATTTTACTTTATGCTCTGGACCCTCCTGAAAAATGGGATTTTATTTTATGTTCAGGACCCTCCTGAAAAATGGGAGTTTACTTTATGTTCAGGACCCTCCTGAAAAATGGGATTTTACTTTCTGTTCAGGACCGTCTTGAAAAATGGGATTTTACTTTATGTTCAGGACCCTCCTGAAAAAATGGGACTTTACTTTCTGTTCAGGACCCTCCTGAAAAATGGGATTTTACTTTCTGTTCAGGACTCTCTTGAAAAATGGGATTTTTCTTTACATTCAGGACCCTCCCGAAAAATGGGACTGAGTTTACTTTATGTTCAGGACCAACCTGAAAAATTGGATTATATTCTATGTTCAGGACCCTCCTAAAAAATGGTACTTTACTTTATGCTCAGGATCCTCTTAAAAAATGGGAATTTTATTTTATGTTCAGGACCCTCCTGAAAAATAGGATTTTACTTTATGCTCAGGACCCTCCTGGAAAATGGGATTTTACTGTATGGTCAGGACCCTCCTGAAAAATGGGATTTTATTTTATGTTCAGGACCCTCCTGAAAAATGGGATTTTACTTTCTGTTCCGGACCCTCCTAAAAAATGGGATTTTACTTTCTGTTCCGGACCCTCCTGAAGAATTGGATTTTACTTTATGTTCAGGACCCTCCTGAAGAATGAGAATTTACTTTCAGTTCAGGACTATCAGTTCAGGACCCTCCTAAAAAATGGGATTTTTCTTTCTGTTATGGACCCTCCTGAAGAATGGGAATTTACTTTCAGTTTAGGACCCTCCTGAAAAATGGGATTTTACCTTCAAAGCAGGACCCTCCTGAAAAATGGGATTTTACTTTCTATTCATGACTCTCCTGAATAATGGGAATTTACTTTCAGTTCAGGACCCTCCTGAAAAATGAGATTTTACTTTTTGTTCAGGACCCTCCGTAAAAATGGGATTTTACTTTCAGTTCAGGACCCTCCTGAAAAATGGGATTATACCTTCAGTGCAGGACCCTCCCAAAAAATGGGATTTTACTTTCTGTTCAGGACCCGCCAAATGAATGGGAATTTACTTTCAGTTCTGGACCCTCCTGAAAAATGGGATTTTACTTTATGTTCAGGACACTCCTGAAAAATGGGACTTTACTTTCTGTTCAGGACCCTCCTGAATGGGAATTTACTTTCAGTTCAGGACCCTCCTGAAAAATAGTATTTTACTTTCTGTTCAGGACCCTCCTGAAGAATGGGATTTTACTTTCTGTTCAGGATCCTCCTAAAGAATGGGAATTTACTTTCAGTTCAGGACCCTCCTGAAAAATGGGATTTTACTTTCTGTTCAGGGCCCTCCTGAAGAATGGGAATTTACTTTCAGTTTAGGACCCTCCTAAAAATAGGATTTTACCTTCAATGCAGGACCCCCCTGAAAAATGGGATTTTACTTTCTGTTCAGGACCCTCCTGAAAAATGGGAATTTATTTTCAGTTCAGGACCCTCCTGAAAAATGGTATTTTACTTTCTGTTCAGGACTCTCCCGAAAAATGGGATTTTACTTTCTGTTCAGGACCCTCCTGAAAAATTGGAGTTTACATTATGTTCAGGACCCTCCTGAAAAATGGAAATTTACTTTCAGTTCAGGACCCTCCTGAAAAATGGGATTTTACTTTATGTTCAGGACCCTCCTGAAAAATGGGATTTTACTTTCTGTTCCGGACCCTCCTGAAGAATTGGATTTTACTTTCTGTTCAGGACCCTCCTGAAGAATGGGAATTTACTTTCAGTTCAGGACTTTCAGTTCAGGACCCTCCTAAAACATGGGATTTTTCTTTCTGCTATGGACCCTCCTGAAGAATGGGAATTTACTTTCAGTTCAGGACCCTCCTGAAAAATGGGATTTTATCTTCAATGCAGGACCCTCCTGAATAATGGGATTTCACTTTCTATTCAGGACTCTCCTGAAGAATGGAAATTTACTTTCAGTTCAGGACCCTCCTGAAAAATGAGATTTTACTTTTTGTTCAGGACCCTCCTTAAAAATGGGATTTTACTTTCAGTTCTGGACCCTCCTGAAAAATGGGATTATACCTTCAGTGCAGGACCCTCCTGAAAAATGGGATTTTACTTTCTGTTCAGGACCCGCCTAATGAATGGGAATTTACTTTCAGTTCTGGACCCTCCTGAAAAATAGGATTTTACTTTATGTTCAGGACCCTCCTGAAAAATGGGACTTTACTTTCTGTTCAGGACCCTCCTGAAGAATGGGAATTTACTTTCAGTTCAGGACCCTCCTGAAAAATAGGATTTTACTTTCTCTTCAGGACCCTCCTGAAGAATGGGATTTTACTTTCTGTTCAGGATCCTCCTGAAGAATGGGAATTTACTTTCAGTTCAGGACCCTCCTGAAAAAATAGGATTTTACTTTCTGTTCAGGGCCCTCCTGAAGAATGGGAATTTACTTTCAGTTCAGGACCCTCCTGAAAAATAGGATTTTACCTTCAATGCAGGACCCCTCTGAAAAATGGGATTTTACTTTCTGTTCAGGACCCTCCTGAAGAATGGGAATTTACTTTCAGTTCAGGACCCTCCTGAAAAATGGTATTTTACTTTCTGTTCAGGACCCTCCCGAAAAATGGGATTTTACTTTCTGTTCAGGACCCTCCTGAAAAATTGGAGTTTACATTATGTTCAGGACCCTCCTGAAAAATGGAAATTTACTTTCATTTCAGGACCCTCCTGAAAAATGGGATTTTACTTTATGTTCAGGACCCTCCTGAAAAATGGGATTTTACTTTCAGTTCAGGACCCTCCTGAAGAATGGGATTTTACTTTCTGTTCAGGACCCTCCTGACGACCGGGAATTTACTTTCTGTTCAGGATTCTCCTGAAAAATAGGATTTGACCTTCAGTGCAGGACCCTCCTGAAGAATGGGATTTTTACTTTTTGTTCAGAACCCTCCTGAAGAATGGGAATTTACTTTCAGTTCAGGAACCTCCTGAAAAATGGGATTTTACTTTAGGTTCAGGACTCTCCTGAAAAATGGGATTTTACTTTCTGTTCAGGATCCTACTGAAAAATGGGATTTTACTTTCTGTTCAGGACCCTCCTGAAAAATGGGAGTTTACTTTATGTTCCGGACCCTCCTGAAAAATGGGACTTTACTTTCTATTCAGGACCCTCCTGAAGAATGGGACTTTACTTTATGTTTAGGACCCTCCTGAAAAATGGGAGTTTACTTTATGATCAGGACCCTCCTGAAAAATGGAATTTTTCTTTCTGTTCAGGACCCTCTTGAAAAATAGGATTTTACTTTATGTTCAGGACCCTCCTGAAAAAATGGGACTTTACTTTATGTTCAGGACCCTCTTGAAAAATGAGATTTTACATTCTGTTCAGGACCCATCTGAAAAATGAGACTTTACTTTATGTTCAGGACCCTCCTTAAAAATGGGACTGAGTTTACTTTATACTTTGGACCCTCCTGAAAAATGGGATTTTATTTTATGTTCAGGACCCTCCTGAAAAATGGGTGTTTACTTTATGTTCAGGACCCTCCTGAAAAATGGGATTTTACTTTCTGTTCAGGACCCTCCTGAAAAATGGGATTTTACTTTATGTTCAGGACCCTTCTGAAAAATGAGACGTTACTTTATATCCAGGACCCTCCTGAAAAATGGGATTTTACTTTCAGTTCACGACCTTCCTGAAAAATGGGATTTTACTTTCTGTTCAGGACCCTCTTGAAGAATGGGATTTTACTTTCTGTTGATGAACCTCCTGAAGATCGGGAATTTACTTTCTGTTCAGGACCCTCCTAAAAAATAGGATTTTACCTTCAGTGCAGGACCCTCCTGAAGAATGGGATTTTCACTTTCTGTTCAGAACCCTCCTGAAGAATGGGAATTTACTTTCAGTTCAGGACCCTCCTGAAAAATGGTATTTTACTTTCTGTTCAGGACCCTCCTGAAAAATGGGATTTTACTTTCTGTTCAGGACCCTCCTGAAAAATAGGAGTTTACTTTATGTTCAGGACCCTTCTGAAAAATGGAAATTTTCTTTCAGTTCAGGAACCTCCTGAAAAATGGGATTTTACTTTATGTTCAGGACCCTCCTGAAAAATAGTATTTTACATTCTGTTCAGGACCCTCCTGAAGAATGGGATTTTACTTTCTGTTCAGGACCCTCCTGAAGACCGGGAGTTTACTTTCTGTTCAGGACCCTCCTGAAAAATAGGATTTTACCTTCAGTGCAGGACCCTCCTGAAGAATGGGATTTTTACTTTCTGTTCAGAACCCTCCTGAAGAATGGGAATTTACTTTCAGTTCAGGACCCTCCTGAAAAATGGGATTTTACTTTATGTTCAGGACCCTTCTGAAAAATGGGATTTTACTTTCTGTTCAGGATCCTACTGAAAAATAGGATTTTACTTTCTGTTCAGGACCCTCCTGATAAATGGGAGTTTACTTTATGTTCAGGACCCTCCTGAAAAAATGGGACTTTACTTTCTGTTCAGGACCCTCATGAAGAATGGGACTTTACTTTATGTTCAGGACCCTCCTGAAAAATGGGAGTTTACTTTATGATCAGGACCCTCCTGAAAAATGGAATTTTTCTTTCTGTTCAGGACCCTCCTGAAAAATGGGATTTTACTTTATGTTCAGGACCCTCCTGAAAAAATGGGACTTTACTTTATGTTCAGGACCCTCTTGAAAAATGAGATTTTACTTTCAGTTCAGGACCCTTCTGAAAAATGAGACTTTACTTTATGTTCAGGACCCTCGTGAAAAATGGGACTGATTTTACTTTATTCTCTGGATCCTCCTGAAAAATGGGATTTTATTTTATGTTCAGGACCCTCCTGAAAAATGGGAGTTTACTTTATGTTCAGGACCCTCCTGAAAAATGGGATTTTACTTTCTGTTCAGGACCGTCTTGAAAAATGGGATTTTACTTTATGTTCAGGACCCTCCTGAAAATATGGGACTTTACTTTCTGTTCAGGACCCTCCTGAAAAATGGGATTTTACTTTCTGTTCAGGACCCTCTTGAAAAATGGGATTTTTCTTTACATTCAGGACCCTCCCGAAAAATGGGACTGAGTTTACTTTATGTTCAGGACCAACCTGAAAAATTGGATTTTATGTTATGTTCAGGACCCTCCTTAAAAATGGGATTTTACTTTATGCTCAGGATCCTCTTAAAAAATGGGAATTTCCTTTTATGTTCAGGACCCTCCTGAAAAATGGGATTTTACTTTATGCTCAGGACCCTCCTGAAAAATGGGATTTTACTGTATGGTCAGGACCCTCCTGAAAAATGGGATTTTATTTTATGTTCAGGACCCTCCTGAAAAATGGGATTTTACTTTCTGTTCCGGAACCTCCTAAAAAATGGGATTTTACTTTCTGTTCCGGACCCTCCTGAAGAATTGGATTTTACTTTCTGTTCAGGACCCTCCTGAAGAATGAGAATTTATTTTCAGTTCAGGACTATCAGTTCAGGACCCTCCTAAAAATGGGATTTTTCTTTCTGTTATGGACCCTCCTGAAGAATGGGAATTTACTTTCAGTTCAGGACCCTCCTGAAAAATGGGATTTTACCTTCAAAGCAGGACCCTCCTGAAAAATGGGATTTTACTTTCTATTCAGGACTCTCCTGAAGAATGGGAATTTACTTTCAGTTCAGGACCCTCCTGAAAAATGAGATTTTACTTTTTGTTCAGGACCCTCCTTAAAAATGGGAATTTACTTTCAGTTCAGGACCCTCCTGAAAAATGGGATTATACCTTCAGTGCAGGACCCTCCCAAAAAATGGGATTTTACTTTCTGTTCAGGACCCGCCTAATGAATGGGAATTTACTTTCAGTTCTGGACCCTCCTGAAAAATGGGATTTTACTTTATGTTCAGGACCCTCCTGAAAAATGGGACTTTACTTTCTGTTCAGGACCCTCCTGAATGGGAATTTACTTTCAGTTCAGGACCCTCCTGAAAAATAGTATTTTACTTTCCGTTCAGGACCCTCCTGAAGAATGGGATTTTACTTTCTGTTTAGGATCCTCCTAAAGAATGGGAATTTACTTTCAGTTCAGGACCCTCCTGAAAAATGGGATTTTACTTTCTGTTCAGGGCCCTCCTGAAGAATGGGAATTTACTTTCAGTTCAGGACCCTCCTGAAAAATAGGATTTTACCTTCAATGCAGGACCCCCCTGAAAAATGGGATTTTACTTTCTGTTCAGGACCCTCCTGAAAAATGGGAATTTATTTTCAGTTCAGGACCCTCCTGAAAAATGGTATTTTACTTTCTGTTCAGGACCCTCCCGAAAAATGGGATTTTACTTTCTGTTCAGGACCCTCCTGAAAAATTGGAGTTTACATTATGTTCAGGACCCTCCTGAAAAATGGAAATTTACTTTCAGTTCAGGACCCTCCTGAAAAATGGGATTTTACTTTATGTTCAGGACCCTCCTGAAAAATGGGATTTTACTTTCTGTTCCGGACCCTCCTGAAGAATTGGATTTTACTTTCTGTTCAGGACCCTCCTGAAGAATGGGAATTTACTTTCAGTTCAGGACTTTCAGTTCAGGACCCTCCTAAAAAATGGGATTTTTCTTTCTGCTATGGACCCTCCTGAAGAATGGGAATTTACTTTCAGTACAGGACCCTCCTGAAAAATGGGATTTTACCTTCAAAGCAGGACACTCCTGAAAAATGGGATTTTACTTTCTATTCAGGACTCTCCTGAAGAATGGAAATTTACTTTCAGTTCAGGACCCTCCTGAAAAATGAGATTTTACTTTTTGTTCAGGACCCTCCTTAAAAATGGGATTTTACTTTCAGTTCTGGACCCTCCTGAAAAATGGGATTATACCTTCAGTGCAGAACCCTCCTGAAAAATGGGATTTTACTTTCTGTTCAGGACCCGCCTAATATATGGGAATTTTCTTTCAGTTCTGGACCCTCCTGAAAAATAAGATTTTACTTTATGTTCAGGACTCTCCTGAAAAATGGGACTTTACTTTCTGTTCAGGACCCTCCTGAAGAATGGGAATTTACTTTCAGTTCAGGACCCTCCTGAAAAATAGGATTATACTTTCTCTTCAGGACCCTCCTGAAGAATGGGATTTTACTTTCTGTTCAGGATCCTCCTGAAGAATGGGAATTTACTTTCAGTTCAGGACCCTCCTGAAAAAATAGGATTTTACTTTCTGTTCAGGGCCCTCCTGAAGAATGGGAATTTACTTTCAGTTCAGGACCCTCCTTGAAAATTGGATTTTACCTTCAATGCAGGACCCCTCTGAAAAATGGGATTTTACTTTCTGTTCAGGACCCTCCTGAAGAATGGGAATTTACTTTCAGTTCAGGACCCTCCTGAAAAATGGTATTTTACTTTCTGTTCAGGACCCTCCCGAAAAATGGGATTTTACTTTCTGTTCGGGACCCTCCTGAAAAATTGGAGTTTACATTATGTTCAGGACCCTCCTGAAAAATGGAAATTTACTTTCATTTCAGGACCCTCCTGAAAAATGGGATTTTACTTTATGTTCAGGACCCTCCTGAAAAATGGGATTTTACTTTCAGTTCAGGACCCTCCTGAAAAATGGGATTTTACTTTCTGTTCAGGACCCTCCTGAAGAATGGGATTTTACTTTCTGTTCAGGACCCTCCTGACGACCGGGAATTTACTTTCTGTTCAGGATTCTCCTGAAAAATAGGATTTTACCTTCAGTGCAGGACCCTCCTGAAGAATGGGATTTTTACTTTCTGTTCAGAACCCTCCTAAAGAATGGGAATTTACTTTCAGTTCAGGACCCTCCTGAAAAATGGGATTTTACTTTATGTTCAGGACTCTCCTGAAAAATGGGATTTTACTTTCTGTTCAGGATCCTACTGAAAAATGGGATTTTACTTTCTGTTCAGGACCCTCCTGAAAAATGGGAGTTTACTTTATGTTCAGGACCCTCCTAAAAAAATGGGACTTTACTTTCTATTCAGGACCCTCCTGAAGAATGGGACTTTACTTTATGTTCAGGACCCTCCTGAAAAATGGGAGTTTACTTTATGATCAGGACCCTCCTGAAAAATGGAATTTTTCTTTCTGTTCAGGACCCTCTTGAAAAATAGGATTTTACTTTATGTTCAGGACCCTCCTGAATAAATGGGACTTTACTTTATGTTCAGGACCCTCTTGAAAAATGAGATTTTACATTCTGTTCAGGACCCTCCTGAAAAATGAGACTTTACTTTATGTTCAGGACCCTCCTTAAAAATGGGACTGAGTTTACTTTATACTCTGGACCCTCCTGAAAAATGGGATTTTATTTTATGTTCAGGACCCTCCTGAAAAATGGGAGTTTACTTTATGTTCAGGACCCTCCTGAAAAATGGGATTTTACTTTCTGTTCAGGACCCTCCTGAAAAATGGGATTTTACTTTATGTTCAGGACCCTCCTGAAAAAATGGGACTTTACTTTCTGTTCAGGACCCTCCTGAAAAATGGGATTTTACTTTCTGTTCAGGACCCTCCTGAAAAATGGGATTTTACTTTACATTCAGGACCCTCCCGAAAAATGGGACTGAGTTTATTTTATGTTCAGGACCTTCCTGAAAAATAGGATTTTATGTTATGTTCAGGACCCTCCTAAAAAATGGGATTTAACTTATGCTCAGGACCCTCTTGAAAAATGGGAATTTTATTTTATGTTCAGGACCCTCCTGAAAAATGGGATTTTACTTTATGCTCAGGACCCTCCTGAAAAATGGGATTTTACTGTATGCTCAGGACCCTCCTGAAAAATGGGATTTTATTTTATGTTCAGGACCCTCTTGAAAAATGGGATTTTACTTTCTGTTCCGGACCCTCCTGAAAAATGGGATTTTATTTTATGCTCAGGACCCTTCTGAAAAATGGGAATTTACTTTATGCTTAGGACCCTTCTGAAAAATGGGATTTTACTTTATGCTCAGGACCCTCCTGAAAAATGGGATTTTATTTTATGTTCCGGACCCTCCTGAAAAATGAGATTTTACTTTATGCTCAGGACCCTCCTGAAAAATGGGATTTTACCTTCTGTTCAGGACCCTCCTGAAAAATGGGATTTTACTTTATGCGCAGGACCCTCCTGAAAAATGGGATTTTACTTTCTGCTCAGGACCCTCCTGGAAAATGGGACAACGCTTTCAAAAGTGAAATACTATTTTACTATAATTTTTATTTGGGATAATTTTTGTTCTAGTTTTAATGTTGGGTTTCAGGAGCCCGCCTGAAGAACAGGGTGATGAAATAGCAAGTCAGGAGCCCGCCTGAAGAACAGGGTGATGAAATAGCAAGTCCGGAGCCCGCTTTGAGAATAGGGTGAAGAAATGAAAAGTCATGCAACAAAGCGAAGTAATTGAAAGCCAAGCAACAAGTCGAAAGAAATTGCAAGTCAGGAGCCCGCCTGAAGAATAGGGTGATGAAAGTCGAGTCAAGAACCAACAGAAGCTGTATAGATAGGATTTTTGTAATTTCATTTATGTTTTAGCTTGTAATTTTCATTTTGATGTAATAACAGAGCCGCGGACCGGAACCTCGACGGAACCTCACTCGACTCACCAACTCGGTATAGTCAATATCCGTCCAATCCTTGGAGATACTAATCACTTGATCCCTTCATAACTTGGGTGGGTAGGCTGTCCTAATTCAAAACCCGATAGTCCTTCTTCTTCTGTTTCTTCCTTTGAATAATAGTCGGGACAAAATTCTGTCTCGTTGTCTACTTCTTTATCTAAAAACACTGCGTGTTTACATTCAACGGGGGCATGATGTAGACACTTAATTTTATCCCCCTCGAAAGTTCGTTTTATTCATTTCTACCTTAGCATATCATGTACTCTCCCCCACGTGATTACACCCCACAAAATACAAAAAATAATAAACAAATAATAAAATAACTAATCCTATCTTATCCTAACAACCTACCCAATAAAAAAATAACACCTCACCGCTACCCCCCTACCCCACGTTACCCCACCCTCCTCTCTTTTTTTCTTGTCCAAGAAGAAAGGACTCAAAATACAATATATACATACCCACATACACACAAAAAAGGAAGGAAAAGGAACCAAAAACAAGAAACAACAAAAAGTCATCAACTCCTTCTTTCTCTAGACCTCTCTCTACTCTCTCTATCTCTCTCAAAAAGCTTCACCGGCCGCCCTCTCTCGCCGGCACCGGCGAGACCATCGGAGAAAGTTCTCTCACCGGCAACCCCCTCCGTAACCAAACTCCTCTCCCAACCCGAAATCCAACCACAACGACAACGGCGTCGGCACCAGCGCCTTCTTCTCTCTCGGTTTACGATCTCTCTTTCCCTCCGGCGAACTAGCGCCGGCACCGCCTAGATCTGCCGCCGCCGTCACCAACAAATCCTCCGTCGATCGGCAAAGCCGTCACCACAGCCGAACACCGTTCGCCGGCCAGCAACCCGACCCGACCTCTCCGGTTCCCTCCATCTCTCTTTCTTTCTAAGCTCCATCCGCAGCTCACCCGTCCGGCGAAACAGCCGGCGAACCAGTGTCGCCACCGGAGAACAGGCGCCACCGCCGCCGCCGTCTCTCCGTCACCGAAGCTCCCCGGAGCTCGATCTGCGTTGGGTTTTTGGTTTCCTGCTGTTTGTTGGTTGATCTTGGTTTCATCTATTTCTTGGTTCGTCGTCGATAGTGGATTTCGAGTCGTCTTTATCGAATCACGTCGTTGTTCTTGGTTGGGTTTCGTATAGTAAAGTTTTTATTCACTGGTTTTTGAAGCTGTCCGGTTATTATTTTAATACCGAGTTTGGTTTGCTCGTTGTGAGGTTCTCCGGTCGAGTATTTTGGTCTTCGGATTTCTTTATTATCGACAAGGATCAATTTTATCGAGGTCCATTTCTTCTAACCGAATCTTTAATTTATTTTTCGTGATGTTGTGGGTGTGGATGATTTTATTTGTTGCGTGCTTGGTATGTTCGAATATGTGTTATGTGTTGGTTGATGTTGGTTTCGGACTTCGAGAAGTGAATTGATAAATCGAAGCATGTTTAATCGTATTGTTTGAAATAAATTTGGGGATGGGAATTGAAAATTGATAAAAGTAAATATTTTGATATTTTTGATACATTGTTGATGTTGAATGCGGTATGTCGACGAGCGGGTAGGCAAACGTAGGTCGGGTAGGCAAAATTTAGGAATAAGTATTTCGTGGGATATTGGAATGTGCGTGTGAATGTCTCTTTCTAGATTATCGTGTTTAAATTCAGATGTATTTATTTAGCCGGGGAATGCTTCAAGATCATTTGTATTTATTCACCGGGGAATGCCCCGACGTATCATGTTGGTGGAAAATAATCGTGATGAAGGCCCGTGGCGTCGGGTAAGGCATTGGATCTTAGTCTAGATTTAGTTTAGACTAGGATT
Source organism: Capsicum pubescens (assembly GCA_030864215.1). Classification (NCBI taxonomy): domain Eukaryota; kingdom Viridiplantae; phylum Streptophyta; class Magnoliopsida; order Solanales; family Solanaceae; genus Capsicum; species Capsicum pubescens. The sequence continues at coordinate 298,734,722 of CM061540.1, forward strand.
TATATTTTTGTATTTTTTCTATTTTTCGGACTGTATAATTGGACTGGACTTTTACGTTTTTGGACTATTTTGTTTTGTTTATTGTTTGATTATTTTGTGTTCTTTTGTGTGGTTTATACGTTTCATAATGCCAAAATAGTCGATACACTCCACCAAGCGACCGTGGTCGAACCACGGGATCGAGGGGTGCCTAACACCTTTCCCTCGGTCAACAGAATTTCTTAGACGGAATCTTTGTTCGCAAACCGGTTTAAGAGTCAAATGGTTTCGAAAAGGATTTTCCAAAGGTGACTTGGTACACCGGATTATGCCAAGCGGCGACTCTGAATAAAAAATGCAAATAATCCTTTTTCGAAACAAATTTTCATTTCTTGTCACTTAAATAATAAAACCCTTTCGCGCTAAAACATAATATTTTGGAGTACGTAAAAAAGGGCTGTGACAAACATTAGTTCATCAGAAGACTCAGTCATGCATTTATGAGTCAGTTACACATGCATCAGCTATGCATGTCCAGTATGATATATTAGTTATCAGTCATGAGATCATTGTTTAGTTGTTTATGTTCAGTAAGTACGTCAGTTTATCTTCTCCCCTCTCACTCAGTCTCATTCAAGGATGAATATTCTCAAGGGGGAGATATTGTAATACCCCGTACTTCTACCTAGCTTGAAATCATCCCAAGAACATTAGAAACTTACTTTGAAAGATGTATCCACTTTTATACACATTGAATTTCTCAGATTTTCACTTTTTGTTGAGTGGGAAATTGAATAAGCTTTCCATTAATACCCATTTCGTCAAAATCTGGTATCGGGGTAGAAAGTTATGGCCAAAATACAAAAAGCATCAAAACTGCCCAGGTGCGATGGTGAGAGCCAATAGAACGTCGAGCTAGAGACGGACCGTCGCCCAAGCCGTCACAGCGGAGGCAGTGAGAACACATTCTGGCTAAGAGCGATAGCTCAGGCCGAAGGACCGTCGAGATAGCGACGATCTGTCGCCCAATCCATCGTAGAAGAGGTAGTGAACCCCTATTCTACCCAGGTGCGATGGTCAGGACCGACGGACCGTCGCACCCACCATCGCATATTTTGTTAAACTATTTTAAGTTATTTTAAACAGGGCTTTTTGGTCTTTTACCACCCCTTTTTTATACCTAGTTATATCAGGTCAAGGCTCATAAGTTCATTATTCATCTACAACATCAAATTAGGGTTTTCTCTCAAAGATATACCCTAAGAACAAAATCCAAATCCTTCTTCAAGAAACTAAGAGATTCAAGTTCTTCAAGTCCAAGGACTTCAAGAAACTCATAATCAAGGTATGTCATGTGTTGATTCATGGGTCCCTTTCACCCATGAAGCTCAAGAATATCTTTTCAAAATCCAAGATTTGTGTATTTATGAATGTTCATGATTTAAATTGAATTGAAATTCATGTTCATGATGTTGTGGGGTTTTGATTCATGTTTTAAATTACATATTCCAATGATTGACCCTAGGATGTGGTGATTTGCATAATAGTCTTGATAAACCCTTAAATTTAAACGTTGATTGATGTATCCATGATTATTAGATGTGTTGATGATTGTATAACCAAAGCATGCTCCCCATGTGTTCGATTAAATGCCTATGTGAAGGAAAAGTGCCATACTAGTATGATAATATGAAATCCCCATTCATGTACAAGTTTATGCATGTCAAATTTTTGATGAAATGTCTTACTCGGTGAATTATGGATACATGTGTAGCCCTTGTGGTGCTTTAGAACTTGTACTCCATGAAATCTCCAACTTATTATATTATGGATTGTTGATGTTTGTCATGTATTCAAGAAATTCATTCTTTGTCGGTTTCTTTTCATCGAGTCCTGGGGGTACTTGTACCCAAAAATTTAGTTGTGTGCCTAAAATCAGTGTCATGTTTTCAAGATACTCTCAGTCAAGCCATGATCTATAGAATTCAGTCAGTCTCATGACTTAGGCAAACTCAATAATCTCAGTAGTATTTCATCAGTCAACAGAACTCAGTTAACTCAGTCCAATTCAGTTCAGTTAATCATGTTAAGTGTGTGTTCAGATGAGAGTAGAAATTAGCACTGAGTGAACCCAAGGATAGGAACCCACCTGTTATATGAGGATGTGATTCTTAGAAGCAATGCTTGTGTTCCCGAATTACATAGCCAACGTAGGTTGAGACATCATAGCATGTTCTATGAGGGTAGATGAGATGGATTAACCTGTTATATGGGGGTTACCACCATTCTCACTAGAGTTACTTGTTATATGAGGGTTACTAATAGATTGTCCTTACCAATGGCGTGGTATTGACACCCTTCCAATTGGTGTTACAGATTGGACCCTAACTTAGCTATATTGCGTTATTTGGTGCATGCTGGTTAGATGACTACTTCCCATAGTTTCAGTTACTGAATTCAGGACTGTCAAATATAGTCAACTCAGAAAAGCACGAAACTCAGCTAGTTCCATCAGAACCTAGACTGTCAGATACAGTCACTCCATATTACTTATTTCAGTATACAGTTATCAGTACTCAGGCTCAGTAATCATGTTATCGCGATCTCAGTTACAGTTATTATGTATTCACACATGTATTCTCATGTTCATGTTATCCAGTCAGTTAGTATAGTTCATGCATTTGAACCCTTTGCATTCATCCTACCTCACATGCATACCAGTACATTCAAACATACTGACACATTTGTGCTATGGTGTTTTATACCTTAGGTTTAGAAGCACGAGCTCCAGAGTATCAGTAATATTCAGTCTCAGTAGTCAGAGTTAGTAGTGAGTCATATCCTTCGAAGACATGACCATTACTTTATTATATCATTAATTAATTTATTTTAGTAGTTGGAGTTAGTTGGGGATATGTCCCATCAACTCCTTATTCAGACAGTTTAGAGGCTTTCGGACTAGCATGTTCAGACAGTTATTTCAGTTTTGGTATTGTGATACCGTATTATTCATATGTTATGTTTTAGCAGATTTTTGAACCTTATGGCCTTTTATCCTTTTATTCCGCATTTATAAAGTATGTTATGCAGTGCTCAGTTACATATATCAGTCATGGGTTAGCTTGTGGTCCTTCGCGGTTATGAGCACCATGTGGCATTCCGGGTACCAGATTCGGGGCGTTACACCAAGCCTCCACAATGACAAATCGCTGTTGGTCAGAGATTCCCGCGGACACCTCTGGAGCTTCTTCAAATATGAACCTTTGAAGACAAAGAGTTGTAAGGTAGAAGAACATTTTCTGCTGCCACCTTTTGAAGTCAATACCCACAAATTTTACGGGTTTCTCTGCTGGTGCCATTGCCGGTGGAGCATTCGTACGACTTGTTGTGGCAATATTAGTTGCTGCCACAGTCGTTGTAGTATCATGCACTTGACTTTCTGTAGTCATTTTCCTGTCACAATAAGATAAAAACTTTAGTATATCAAAATACTATTAATAAAGTTGTATCAACTGTAAAGCACCTCTTGTTTCTAGTTTAACGATGAAGTTTTTATGACTTTCAATCGTCAACCAATTGATATTTGACTTGTGATGAAGATTTTTATTCTTTAATCACTAGTTAAGTTCAAATAGAGTAGAAAGCTTAAAGCTTTAATCTCCAAAAACCAAGTAATACAGATTCCAAAAATTATTTCCTTAAGATTGTTATCTTTTCAATATTTTCGGGTACACGGAATCTGTAATTTGAAAGAATAACTTCAAGACTAGTTCAAGCATAAAACAAGAACACTATGAAGTACAACAAAACCCTCAACACAAGATCAAAGTGATCTTTCTAAGAATTGTATTTTTCAGAAAAATAAGATGAAACAAAAAAGGCCAAGTCCTCCGAATTCACGGAGTATCCTTAAGGAAATAATTCCCCTCAAGTACCCGAGGTTGTGGAATTTTCCTCCCAGGATAAAATGGCCAAACAAACCAACTGTAGCAGTACCTCAAACAATTGGGATCTTTTCGAACTCACTCAACGATTAAATGATCATACAATTTTTTTTTACTGGAAAGAATTGTTTGTATATTAAAAAAATTTCGTGTCTAAACCTGTGGATAAAAGTAGGTTTATAGAGCCATCAGGTGCCCCTTCCGAAAGGTGGCAATGGTTCACTGAAAAGGTATATCCCTTTTGAAAAATCCTATCTGTTCATTCCAAAGAGTGTCTTTTTCGAAAAATCATAACTATCCAAATGGGCATACCATTTCACAAATCAGTGTGTCTTTTCATCGAAGGGTTGCATCCCTTCCGAAATAGCAATTCGCATTCTGCACTGCATTTTAAATTTTAAAACAGTGTTACTGCATGCATGCACGTTAATGGAGGATTAAAAGCACAAAAAAATTTCTGTTTCTGTTGCGTTTTTCCCTTTTGTTTTTTGGATTAAATTTCTGTCAAATAAATTTTGTCCAAAAAGATAGATCTTATTGATCGATTATTTTTCCAAATCCAAATCCAAAGCCGAAGCCGAGCTGAGCGAGCAACGATGATTACAACGCGAGGTACCTCTTGGTTCTTGCCTCACTGACCATGTGGAGTAAGTGTTTCTTAATATAAACACTTAAAAGTCACATTCTCCCACCAATGTGGGAGAATTAGTAGACATTCCAATTTTAGAGTACACTTTCCATAGTAGTATTTTCTCAAATTTTCCCTCCACTTGGTTCCCTCTATTTCCCATTCACACTTTTCATATTCAACCCAACAATCCCTCACGTGAATGAGGAATGGCTACTTTTTTGTAAACCTTTACGGAAAAGTATGTTATCATCAAGCAAAGACTATTTGCATCTGGATAAGTGGGTTTCCCTTTGAACTTTCCATAGTGAACATGCATCGGATGCACTGATCAATCGGTAGATTTGATATCTTTGAACCGTCGAGTTTTAATGTACACCTAGACAAAACATGTCACACAACCATCCTTTTACAGTTTATGGTTCTCACGATTATGTTTGTTTCAGCCATAAACTCATCCCAGTTTCATGAGAGCTTATAGAACAGGCCTTTACTAACATTCTCCTTGAAGCGGCTTCGACTTCTCCCTCACATAGGTGATTTCTAAGCGTTCAATCCTGTAGATTAAAATATTTGATCAAATAACCAAATTTAGTTAATCATTAAAATACTTCACACCATAAGTCTTATGCTCGTTTACTAAACACTGTCTACATCATGAGAATGAGTTGGGTAAATTGACAATGTTGAACCGGTCAGACACAACATTATTTTATCTCCTTGAACCTAGATCTTGGGATGTCCAGTCTGCTAGGTAGAGTTACCGCCATGATGAATTGTCCTAGGCCTTAAACCCATTCCCTTGGATGTCCTTTCAACTAATTCTCTAGACAGGCCTTTTGTAAGTGGATCCGACACATTATCTTTTGACTTTACAAAGTAAACAATGATAATTCTACTAGATCAAAGTTCTCTAAAGAAATTATATCTCCGTCTTATGTGACGAGATTTACCATTGTACATCATGCTCCCTGCCCTATCTATTACTGCTTGGCTATCACAGTGTATACATACTGGTGCCATTGGTTTGGACCAATAAGAAATATCTTTCAAGAAATTCTGGAGCCATTCTATGTCTTCACCGAATTTATCTAATGTGATAAATTAATATTCCATTGTAGAGCGAGCAGTACATGTCTGTTTGGATGATTTCCAAGAGACTGCTCCTCCACCGATAGTAAATACATATCCACTCGTGGATTTTAATTCGTTCGATCCGGTGATCCAATTTGCATCACTATATCCTTCAAGTACCACGAGATATTTATTATAATGCAAAACATAGTCTTGAGTGTATTTAAGATACCTCAAAATTCTTTTCTTTTCCATCTAATAAGTTTTACTGGGATTACTCGTGTACCGACTCAGTTTACTAATAGCACATGCTATATCTAGTCGTGTACAGTTCATGATATATATTGAACATCCCAGCACTCTTGTATACTCTAACTGTGAGTCACTTTCACCCTTATTCTTTTGAAGTGCGAAGCTCACGTCCAATGGGGTCTTGACAATACCAAATTCCAAATACTTGAATTTTTTGAGTACCTTTTTGATGTAATGAGTCTGTGATAATGCCAACCCTTGTGGAGTTCTATGGATTCTTATTCCTAAGATCACATCTTCAACTCCAAGGTCTTTCATATCAAACATGCTCTCGAGCATTCGTTTCATAGCATTTATGCCAGAAATGTCTCTACTGATGATCAACATATCATCCATATACAAACAAACGATGACTTGGTGATTTGGAGTGTCTTTAATGTAAACACATTTATCACATTCATTAATCTTGAACTCGTTTGCCAACATGGTTTGGTCAAACTTTGCATGCGATTGTTTACGTGCTTGTTTTAGTTCATAAAGTGACTTAAAAAGTTTACACACCTTATTTTCTTTTCTTGGAACCACAAAACCCTCAGGCTTTTCCATGTAGATTTCTTCCTCTAATTATCCATTTAGGAATGCTGTTTTCACATTCATTTGATGGATTTCAAGACCATATACCACCGCCAAGGCAATTAACATCCGAATTGACGTTATCCTTGTTACAAGCGAGTATGTATCAAAGTAATCAAGGCCTTCCTTTTGTTTAAAGCATTTTACTACAAATCTTGCCTTGTATTTTTCAATAGTACCATCCGCTTTCATTTCCCTTTTGAAGATCCATTTAGAACCTAAAGGTTTATTTCCTTGAGGAAGATCAATCAACTCCCATGTATGGTTGCTTAAGATAGAATTAATCTCACTATTGTCTGCCTCTTTCCAAATGGATGAGTCCAAAGATGCCATCGCTTCCTTAAATGTTTGAGTCTCATTTTCTAAGAGAAATATTACGAAATCCGATCCAAACAAAATTGACGTTCTTTGATGTGTAGTACATCTTGGATTTTCATCATTGTGTACATCCTCACTTGGTTCATCTCAAAGTCGTTTAGACCCCACCCCCACTAGACTATTCAGGTCTAGTTTTATACAGATAAATATGTTCAAAGAATTCAACATTATCTGATTCAATTACCATATTTTCATTGATATCCGGATGCTCGGATTTATGAAACAAAAACCAACATGCTTTACTAATTTTAGCATATCCTCTGAACACGCAGTCCACCATCTTAGTTTCTATCCTTACTCTTTTAGGCATAGGAACTTGGACCTTCTCAAGACACCCCCACACTTTGAAATATTTAAGTTGGGTTTCCTTCCTTTCCATTTTTCATATGGAATTGATTGTGTCTTATTATGGGGCACTCTATTTAGTATTTAGTTTCGCCACAAGTTTTATAGTAAACCTGAACTTATTACTAAGTCATTCATCATTTCCTTCAAAGTTCGGTTTTTTCTTTCCACAATTCCATTAGATTGAGGTGAATACGGGGCAGTAGGTTGATGGACAATTTCATTCTCTACACATATTTGCGCAAAGGGAGATTCATATTCTCTGCCCCTATCACTTCTTATTATTTTAATCTTTTTCTCTAACTAATTTTATATTTCTGTTTTATATTGTCTAAACGTATCTATTGCTTCATCCTTACTATTTAGCAAATAGACATAACAGTATCTAGTGCAATTGGCAATAAAAGTCATAAAATACTTTTTTTCACCACGAGATGGTGTTGACTTTATATCACAAATGTTAGTGTGGATTAAGTCTAAGAGATTGGAAATCCTTTCAACGGACTTATACTGATGCTTAGCATATTTTGATTCCACACACGTTTGATATTTTGATTTATTGCACTCAAAGTTTGGCAAAACTTCTAAGTTAATCAGTTTTCACAATGTTTTGTAATTAACATGACCTAATCGTTCATTCCACAAATCATAAGACTCAAGCAAGTAAGAAGAAACTAAAGTTTTATTGATTTCAACATTCATTACATTCATTTTGAATAGGCCCTCAGTGAGGTAGCCTTTCCTTACATACACTTCTCCTTTACTAAGTATAATTTTTCAGGAAACAAATACACATTTGAATCCATTTTTGTCTAGAAGTGATACAAAAATTAAGTTCTTTCGTAACTCCGGTACATACAGGACATTGTTCAAAGTCAACACTTTTCCTGATGCCATTTTCAGGCAGACTTTTCCTGTTCCTCCAACTTTAGCAGTTGCAGAGTTGTCCATATATATCTTTTCCTCACATTGAGCTGAATAAAAAGCAGCAAATAACTCCTTATTAGCACAAACATGGATGGTGGCATCGGAATCCATCCATCATTCTCGAGTATTTCCCACCAAGTTATATTTAGAAAGCATGGCACACAGATCATCTATTTCTTTCTTGGACTCAACCATATTTGCCTGGTCCTTCTTCTTCCCTTTCTTTGGGGCATGGCAATCCGTAGACTTTTGGCCAATCTTGCCACAACTAAAGCATTTTCCCTTGAATTTCTTCTTGGGTTGATTGCTTTCATGTCCAGTTTTCTTCCATTTTTTTGGAGTTTTTTTGATTGTCTTATACAATATTTGCTCCACTTATTGCATAATTTCCCTTCGACCTTCTTTCCATGGCTTTATTATCTTCTCCAATGCACAGTCATATTATAAGATCTTTGAGTGACATCTTATTTTTCTTGTGTTTCAAGTAGTTCTTGAAGTCCTTCCACATAGGTGGTAACTTCTTAATAATTTCTGTGGCTTGGAATGACTCGTTTACGATCAAACCTACAATTAAGTTCATGTGAATATTAAGAGGATTTTTAATATATTCAGCTAAGGTATTCCTCAAAATCATACCTTCTGCGAGAAGATCATAGATGATTACTTGCAGTTCCCGTACTTACGATACAACATACTTACTGTCAATTAGTTTAAACTCTAGGAATCTTGCAACGAAAAACTTTTTGGTTTCTGCATCCTTAGTCTTATACTTTCTTTCCAGCACCCCCATAACTCCTTTGTCGTTTTCATCCCACTGTACACATTGTATAGTTCATCTTGGAGTCCATTCAGAATGTAATTCCTACATAGGAAATCTGAGTGTTTCCAAACCTCCACAATGAAAAATCGCTCTTGGTCAGAGGTTCCCTTGGGCACCTTTGGAGCTTCTTCAAATTGAACCTTTGAAGACAAAGAGTTGTATGGTAGAAGAATATTTTTTGCTGCCACCTTTTGAAGTCAATACTTGCAAATTTTTTGGGTTTCTCCGCTGGTCTCATTGCCGGCGGAGCATTCGTACGACTTGTTGTGGCAACATTAGTTGCTGTCATAGTCGTTGCAGTATCATGCACTTGATTGTCTGTAGTTATTTTCCTGTCACAATAAGACAGAAACTTTAGTATATCAAAATATTATTAATAAAGTTGCATCAACTTTAAAACACCTCTTTTTTCTAGTTTAACGATGAAGTTTTTATGGCTTTCAATCATCAACCGAGTGATATTTAATCGTCAATCATCAACAATTGGAATCTCTTCAAACTCACTCAACGATTAGATGATCATATAGAATGTTTTAGATGGCAAGAATTGTTTGTATATTCAAAAAATTTCATGTCTAAACCTGTGGATAAAAGCAGGTTTATAGAGCTATCAGGTACCTATTCCGAAAGGTGGCAATGGTTCACTGAAAAAGTGTATCCCTTCTGAAAAATCAAGTCTGTTCATTCCAAAGAGTGTGTCTTTTTCGAACAGTCACAACTATCCAAACGGGCATACCATTTAATGAATCAGTGTGTCTTTTCGTAGAAGGGTTGCATCCCTTCCGAAATAGCATTTCGCATTCTGCATGCATTTAGAATTTCAAAATAGTGTTACTACATGTATGCACATTAATGGAGGATTAAAAACACAAAAAGTTTCTGGTTCTGTTGCGTTTTTCCCTTTGATTTTTTGGATTAAATTTCTATTAAATAAATTTTTTCCAAAAAGATAGATATCATTGATCAATCATTTGAAAGATCCATCGATCATTTTCTGAAGCCGAAGCCGAAGTCGAAGCTAAAGCCGAGCGAGCGACGACGACGACGGCGATGACGTGAGGCACCTATTGGTTCTTGCCTCACTTACCATGTGGTGTAAGTTTTTCTTAATATAAACACTTAAAAGTCACATTCTCCCACCAATGTGGGAGAATTAGTAGACTTTCTGATTTTAGAGTACACTTTCCATATTAGTATTTTATCAATTTTTCCTCCACATGGTTCTCTCCATTTTTCATTCACACTTTTCATATTGAACCCAACAGTTTCTTCACTATCGTTCATCCAAGAATATTTAGCTTATCAAGATGGTCCTTGTTGATTCACATGGAATTTCACATGTCCCATGCTATTTGGGTCAGAGCGTAAGCTAGTGATGCTTTTGTCTACTGAACTTCCCCCATCTAAGTTTGATCGAGATGCGCGACACCATTTCAAGTTGAAGTATTTTAGGTTCGATCAAATCATTTGAAAAATAGTACTTCTATTAATTAGTTTCAGAAAAATAATTTGTATTTGACTGATATATTTTCAAAATTTATACCAGGCTAGCTCATGAAGGGGAACCTTGGAGTAACTGGTAAAGTTGCTTCCATGTGACCAGGAGGTCACGGGTTCAAGCCTTGTAAACAGCCTCTGGCAGAAATGCAAGGTAAGGCTACGTACGATACACCCTTGTGGTGGGTCCCTTCCCCGGACACCGCGTATAGCGGTAGCTTTAGTGCACTGGGCTGCCCTTTTTTATACCAGGCTAGCTCATAACCTAATCCCTTGAACCAAACAACCTCTTAGAATTTAAGTTATAATTAAATTGGTTATTACATGTTATTATTCTAGTTTTCTGATTATCTTTGGTATAAAAAGTCAATTTAACCTAATTATAAAAATTCTTTTTACTATTAGTCCAGATAATTTGAACTCTACATTCAACAAATAAAGCACTTGCACTTCTAGATACTTGAAGAAAGTAGTACGAAAAAAATTCAAGAAAAAAAGGAAAGAACTCAAATTGTAATAGTTTTATATTGTTTAGCTATTGTCTATTTCTAAGATGCTATTGGTTATTGTTCACACTTGATCCATCATCTACATTTATAATCTCAAAAACTGAAATAAAACTTATAATCATCTAAATTACTATAATTAGGCCTCATTTGTTTGCATTTAATGGAGATCTAAATCTGAATAATTCAGACTTCAGACCAATAAGTGCATTAATTTTTCATTAAGATTTTGGCTTTTAATATATCTGAATAGGTCTTAATCATTCAGATCTAGAATTAAGACTTAATCATTAAGAGGTATTCTTGTGTTGGATAATATTCACCACCACTATATCCATAATCATCAGTCACCACCACTAACCACCTCTGCCACTATCACCATTGTCAACCACCACCTAGCCACCAACCCCCCCACCCACCTCTACCATCACAACCATCATTCACAATCATAACTGCTACTAACCACTATTTTCGGCCACTATCATATCTACCACCTCCATTATTTTAATTATATCCATCACTATCACCACCATCAATGCCAATGCCAACTTTTAATAACAGTTCTAAAAAAACCTTACGCCTTTTCTGACGGCGATGACTGATCCCATCAAAAAATTTCCCACCACTACCATCCCAAAAGCCCCCAGATGATAAATCTCCTTTAGTACAATCTTAGATTCCCGTTGATATACGGAATCAGTATGCCAACTTATTTAAACAACAAACCCGAGTAAATATGGTTTCTAAAGTCCATATTAAACCAGTGGTGATGTTGCATAGTGAGCCTAATATTATGTGGAAATCATCGGAGGTTAAATCCATGATTGAACAAGAAAACCTTCAATATGCCATTGTAGGGTAATTCTCGTATGAAAAACACTCTGAGAAAAAATATCCCTAGCCAATATGGTGTTAAGCAGGAATGTACGATTGGAGTTCTGGATACTAGGCACATATTAATCAGATTAACAAGTTTGGGGGATTATTTTCAAATGTTATCAATAATATCCTTCTATATCAAGTCAAGTGAAAGATATTGGCAGATAAGAACTCTTAAATGGGACCCATGGTTTGACCCAAATATTGAAACTACTGTAGGAGTTGCATGGACTCTCTTCCAGATCTACCACCAAATTTTTTTCAAAGAAAACAGTATTTTCAATTGCTTCTATAGTTTGAAAACCATTAACGGATATGGATAATAGGAATCAAACGAGACCTAGTTGTGCTAAGGTAAAGATTGAAGTAGATCTAGTAGCAAAACTACCCTATAGAGTCAGAATTAATAAGGAAGATGATGGCACTGGTGAAATTAAATTCAAGTGGATTAAGATTCAGTATGACTATATGCCTAAGTATTATAATGAATGTTATTTGCAGGGGAATGATGAGGCGACTTATTGAACAATTCACCTGGAGTTATTTGAAGCAAAAAAAATGAAGGATAATAAAGAGATTATGAAGGAAGAGGGAAAGAGAACAAAGAGGGATAACAGTAACAATAATAGGAGACAATATGAAAGGGGAATGAATCTTTTTCAGAAACAAGAATGGATGACAAGGAAAAATAAATATAGGTATGGCCACATATAATGTGAACTGGAGTATAAGGATGAAAATCCTTTTGAAGACTTGAGGAAAGAAGGAGAAGAAAAGTAGGATTAATCAGATGATATTAAAAATAAGATGCAAATAAAGGAATGGTTTAACCAAGTTTTTGGTAAGGGTAATGCAACAGATAAAGTAAAGGAGAGACAAAATACAAACAGAGATAAGGACACTACGAGAACAGTTAAAGCTGAGGGGAATATAAGACATCCCAAAGGGGATGATAAAGAAAATCAACATCCTTCCAAGGATATAGAGGAGAAGGGGGAAAATAAAAAGTAAGAGGAGACTAAAACCCCTGGCAAGGAACAAGATGATGTAAAAGATGATGCTGATGATAAAGCTATAGTTATTTTTGAAGAGCAGATGAATGGTGCTTTACCTTTAGCTATTAGAATGGTTTATAATATTGACAAGGAGGATTTGAGGGGTACTATAGAAGATGCTGTAGTATCGGGAGATCTATCACCAAAGTAGAAGGATAAATTAAAGGTGCAATACTCTAAACTTAAGAAGAAAGGATCTGGAGATACAACGGCGGCGCAAACTAATTTTAGGAAGTCAAGGTGAACAATAACAAAGCCCATCAAGTATCAATGAATGTACTGATATGGAATATTAGATTAGTGAACTCTCAAAAAGCGTTCCCTACACTAATAAATATGCAGAAAAGACATCACTTTTACTTTATTGGTCTTATGGAACCATTTCAAGATAAGCAATAGTTAGAGAGGTAGAGAAGAAAGCTAGGATTTAAGCATGCAATATCAAATACCAATGGAAAAATCTTATTTTTTATGGATGAATTTATAGATATGGAAGTGATAAGTGATGATGATTGGAAGATAACGTGTAGGATAATGGACCAAGAAATTGATAAGGATAAGGATTTTAAAGGAATAAAAATTACATGGTGGAATGGTAGAACGGATGATGATTGTATCTTTAAAAGATTTGATAGAGTATTATGTAATGAGAAGATCCAAGAATTATTTACGAAAATAGAGGTGGGGCATTTGATTAGAAGTGGTTCTAATCAAGAACCAATGTATATTTCATATAGCACTGAGGTTGAACAAATAACTAGATTGGATTCCTAAAATTTTGGTTAAAGGAAGATTTGTTATTGAATGTGGTCAGGCAGAATTGGAGTGCTGACTTTTCAGCAATCCTTTCAATATTTTCATTATAAACTCAAAAAGGTTTAAAAATCAATTGCACAATGGAGTAGGAAAACTTTTGATAATATTTTTCAGGAAGTAAAAACTATGGAGGAGATCATTAAGGTGATGGAGATTCAATTTGAAGCAGATCCTTTAGAAAGAAATAGAGAAAAATTGCAAGAGGCACAAGATAATCTTAAAAAATATTTGCATAGAGAGGAGGAGTTTTAGAAACAAAGAGCAGGAATGGAGTGGTTTAAAGATGGGGAGAGAAATTGTAACGCCCTGCATTTTCAAGCTAGAAATCGAACCGTCGTTCCTATGTGTATAAACTCTAATCCCATGACTCATATTTAAATTCATGTGTCATAATGTTTATCCTAATGTTTTAAGTGATTATGAGGTGAAAAATGTTCATGAAAATCAATTAGAGCAAAGTTGAGCTAAGAGCCTTTGAATCGTCCAAAGTTTGGTATTCGATTCTACAAGGGTCTAAATTTGAACGTGTATAAATTTTGATATATGTGAAATTTTTCAGCTCAAGACCCACTAAATTGTAGATAATTGAGTCATCTTTTCAACTATACCAATTTTGCCTTAATCTGATACCCAAGTAAAAAGTTATGAAATTTTTTGTGAGAGACAGTCAAGCTGACGCGTTGCTCTCCTCGACGCGATATCTGATGCGATTTGAAGCTTTTTCACATGCTATTTCAATTCCTTAGGGTTCTAGGGCCACTTTGGTCATATTCCCTCACCCAAAATCCGTCCAAAACACAAAAATTTAGCCCAGGGAGCATTAGTTGCATCTTTATTCAATTTTCTATCAAAGAAAAATCCTAGCCACCTCCCAAGAAACAAGATTCAACTCTTCTTCTCCAAAACAAGAATTCAAGCCATTTAACTTCAAGATTTTCAAAAAGAGAGTCAAGATTAGATTTCCAATCTTCAAACTAATCAATATAAGGCATGTGGGGTTTTCCTAAACAAAATGAGCATGGTGAAATCATTTTAATGATGTTTAAATGTTGAGAAATCATGAATTTACAAAGGGTTTTGAATTTACATTTACAATTATGCATTGTGAAACCTTCTTGATAATATTGTTTTGGTCTTGAGGCCTTCCTTGAAATTGATATTTTACTCATGTATGTATATATATATGTATGTATGTATGTATGTGTTTGATGTTTGGGAATTTGAATCAAGAGCATGAAGATTGATACTCCCTCTCTTGTTATGAAGCATCTTGATTTCACATGTTATGAACTATTCGCTTGCATATTGAGACGCAAGATATAAATGTCATTACTGTTGTTTATTGACTTAGTTTTGGTGATAACATGAGGGGAGGGAATTTTCTTAATTACATAACTATTAAGAAATGACATTTATAGGGGGTCAATTTTGTTTATGTAATTAACTGTGCCTGGTATATAGGATTATTTTGGATTGCTCTATATACCAGTACATTTGTATTGACCCCCTATATTTTACGATCTGAGGCACAGTCCCGGAGTCCCGCTAAGGCATAGATTGATTTGTCAGATGATTGAAGTTGGTGAGCCTCCCTTATTTTGGAAGGCCTTATCTTAAGTGATGATTTCATTGTTTTTAGTTTATGGTTCGACCAGGGGCCTTGTCCCGGTCTTCAAGCAAATATTGTTTTCTTTCAGTTAGTAGAGATTTCCCAAATAGGTGTTAGATAGATTTGGGTCTTGTTGAAATTACAACCATATGGTTTTGTTGAAATTTGATGACCATGATTCTATTTTTTTCTAAATCTTTATAGTATATGAATTATGTATATGATCGCCAGTTAGAGGGGCTCTCGGGCCTTTATGATTTGGGATTCCCGTCGTAGCCAGGTCCTTGATTCAGGTCATGAAAAACTTAGTATCAGAGCATGGTTCATGGTCCCAGGGTGTCTGCGAAGTCGTGTCTAGTAGAGTCTTTCTTATGGGTGTGATGTGCACCACACTTGTAATTAGGAGGCTACTGGGCATTTAGGAGTTGTTTCTTATTTTTTCATACTCTAGTTCATGCTATAGCGTCATCCATAAGAAAGTTATCCAAATTTCTTCCTTGTTTAAAGTTCATGGGTCATGCCTCATTGTTGAGGCGATACAAGTCTAAGAGTCTAGCTCCCCTAGTGGTTCTCTCTGATTGAGTTATCCATAAAGTTATGAGATAGCACAAGGACTTGAGAGAAGTCTGTTAGTGCTTCAAGGTGTATTCTGTTAGTGCTTCAAGGTGTATTGATTCGAGTGTATACCTTTATCCTGATGAAATCATACTTTTAAGTGTATTTAGTCCCCTTTTAAAAATTCATGTCGTAGATGTCATGCTTAAGGGTAATGATGTGTAACAGAATGTTGGAACTATATTTTCACCCGAGTAGTAGTATATGTTAAAGTGTCATGACCTATTGGTAGTGAGATGGTACAAAAGTTAGTGACATGAAGTCACAAGGTTAGCAGTCAGAGTGAGGGTGACTTTTACATAAATAAGTAGTTTTAGTTGTATAACCCTTTGATTGAGGGGTGGTTTTCCTTTTATTGTGATTGGCTAATGTTATAACAAGATTTATAGATTGTATGGTAGTCTGTAAAGGAAGTGTTTGTCTATGATTATTATTTATTTAAATTAGGGAGGGAGCCTAGAGTGGATAGTTATGTTGGTTATAGAAATCAGTTATAGGTTGTGAATGGAAAGGGGTAGACTAGTCAATATTTTATGGGTGAAGACTCATTGGTGTTTAGAGAATTTGGTGATAGTGAGAATATATGTATGGGTAAGTAGACTTAATGTGAGAAGGTATATAGTGGATTTTGAGGTGTAGTAGTAATGTCATAGAGAGGATGTGATTGTAGGTAGTAGTTAAGTGAAATTTCCCTAACTTGATGGACCAGTATAGTATGAGGCATGCTTTATCGGTAGTACATGATTGATTGTAGACTATAGGCTTGAACTTGAGATGTGGATAGTGGTAAAAAGGATAGTAGCTTAAGATTAGTGATGTATGTTTTGTGGGAGGGAATTAGTAGGCTTGATGTGAGGTGTGAAATAGCTTAGGTTGGAGACTTGTGGAAAAAAAGTGGACAATTGTGATATTTTTATACATGAGGACTAGTGTTAAAATGATGAATTGTGGTTGAGTCATTAAGTGTATAATAGCATGAGTATTTAAGAATAAGTTGAATCTGGAGATAGCATGTTGTTAGATAAAATGTGAGGTGTACGAGTGTCATGTGTACCTAGATTTCGTTCTTGAATCACGTAGTATGGAGAAGACTAAGGAATTGTTGTGTGATGTTCTTTAGAGCTTAATGGAGGAAATATAAGTAGGCAGTATGTGCCTTTGGTATAGTCTTAAAATTTTTATTATGATGTAAGTTATGTGATTAGCGATCTAATGTTAAAATGTTAAGTAGTGGAGAGTGGATTTTTATGTGATAAGGAGTGAGGATGCGTATGCTCATGAGACTATGAGTTGTAGGATGATGGCTATAGAGGATAGAGAAAGTGAAGAGTAGCGTTCTTGGAAAGCAATGCCTTTAGAGTATAGTTAAAAAGGGAAAGTTTAGCATTTATGTGTATGGTGATACCCATTATGTTGAGTGTTGTGATTGTAAGATTTAATGGAAAAATATGTCCTTAAGTTTTGGATTGTGACTTTGATCTAAGGGGGAGATGATGAATTAAAGTAGTTCCCGAATTTTCTTGTGGTGTCAAGTTTCAAGTAAGAATCATGATAAAATCAATTCCTATGCAAGCAAGCTCCTTCTGCTCTAATTTAAGAGGTCATTCTACCAAAGTCTTATGTATTCAAGTTTTTCCTATATCTAAGGTTTGAGATATCTATGTAACTCATATCATGTTCTGACCTCCAAACTAGAAGCAATAATGTTCCTCAGTAATCCAATATTCCCTATATTCAAGCTCTATTTTATGTTGCTCATGATCCATAAAAATTCATGTCTCACAAAATGCTTGGTTCTAAGAAATGATGCTTCCTAAATGTTACTGGTTCATTTTATGTCGGGGATTACCCAAAATGATAAAGTTGTGCGAACTCATGACTATTTAAGCTCTGAAAATGAGAAGAGATAGATTCGAGTATAAGTCTTTGTCTTAATCGTTAACTTCATAAATCCCAAACTTATGTTATAAGACTCATGATGTGAGGACTCATGCTATGTTGCATTTATACCAGAGTGACTCTCTACTTACGATCCAGACACTTGATATAAGAAGTACTTTGTGATGGTATCATATATTCACCTCATGTCCCACCTTGAGTAGATCAACAAATATGGGTTATAATTGAGTAGCGTTCCTCCCATTCATGATGATTGTGCTCGGGTCCCTTAACGACCCTCCAAATGTTAGTATGATGGTGGTTGTGAAAGTGTAGTAATCTGTTAGGTAAGAGAGTAGGTGTTCTTGAAGGTGAAATTTTTTATGTGAATTCTTGATCTAAGGCTATAGGAGAAAGGGAAAGAAGGAGATGGACTTTCGTTGTGTGAGATAGTCGGGAAAGAGGTATGTAGCAAAAAAAAATTATGAGAGTGATTGAAACTGTTGGTCTTAGTGGGGATATCCATGAAGTGGGTGTAGCATTGATAGGCTTGAATGTTGTGCTTGATGAAAATATAATCCATGTACTATGTGGTTAGTATTCCTTGAATTAAAACCCGAGGGTGTTTGATGATAGTGATAAGGTGAGGTAATATTCTTAATGGGATGTAGAGTATAGGGTCCTATAGCTTAAGTTATCACCTTGTTACTCCGAGTTAGGCTTCAACATAAAAGCACTTTGCAATGCGACTCAAACTCTTGTGGTTATACGTGTGATGGGAAAATTGTAAGTTGAAAAGTGTGAAGTATGCTATTTATTGTTTGGGGCGTAGATAATTAGTGTCTCAAAGTGTAAGGTCTATTCATTGTATCCTGTAAGGTAGAGAATGCTTCTAATTCTATGTCCCGTGAAAACCTTATTTCATGATTAGTACTGATGTAAGTCAGGCCTATTATCACCAAACTAACTCATGCCTTATGTTGTGATGATTATGATTCATAGAACTCATGTTCAAGATCATCCTTATGTAAAGTCTTGTTACCTCGCGTTTCATGCTTACATGTTTCACTAGGGGTTATCATGAAGCTCGTTTGATTCCTTTGCATATTTCGTTGAGGAAAAATTTTCAACGCGAGACTATGTTCATTATTCTACACTTTTAGAGCTTCAAAAAGTTCCTACCCATCATTCAGGGATGAATGATCCCAAGGGGGAGATAATGTAACACCCCATATTTTCGAGCTAGAAATCGAACCATCATTCCTACATGTGTAAACTCTAATTCCATGACTCATATTTAAATTCATGTGTCATGATCTTTATCCTAGCGTGTCAAGTGATTATGAGGTGAAAAATGTTCATGGAAATCACTTAGAGCAAAGTTGAGCTAAGAGCCTTTGAATCGTCCAAAGTTTGGTATTTGATTCTACAAGGGTCTAAATTTGAACATGAATAAATTTTGATATATGTGGAATATTTCAGCTTAAGACCCACAAAAATGTAGATAATTGAGTCGGCTTTCCAACGATACCAATTTCGCCTTAATTCGATACCCGAGTAAAAAGTTATGACATTTTTCATGAGAGTCAGTAAGCCGACGCGATAGCGATGCGACGCGTTGTTCTCCCCAACGCGATATCTGATGCAATCTGAAGCTTTTTCACACGCGATTTCATTTCCTTAAGTGCCTGTTTTGATGGTGGTTTCCCATGGTATGGTTATCAAGGAAACCATATTTGTTTTGATTGGTTTCTAAAGCGTATGGTATGGTTTGGTATCTTTTCATGGTTTGGTAACCATAAAAACCATCAATTTATCTAACCACCAATTTGGTGGTATACCATGGTTTGATTATTTCTTTTTCCAATTATGTCCTTATATAATATTATCTAACCGTATTTTATCCTTTACCATATATTACTTCCATTCCTTTATTTTTACGCTTTTCCTCATCTCTGCTCTGCATTGTTCTTCATCATTTCACAATGTGTTGGTTTGTGATGTCTCCCTAAGGCCATTGGATGCTCAAGAAACTTAGAGAAGATTGATATGCGGGAGTGCCCTCAAATTGAGAGTTTGCCAAACGTCAGTCTTTCTTGAATCGTTACATTGTGCAATTTGTGACGATGAAGTTTTTTGTCAATGGAAAGAAGTTGAGAAGGCTGCACCAGGTCTCTATGTACAGGTTGTCGAGGAGTGCTTTACTCTTAATTGTCTATCTCAATTATCAAGTTCCCAATAATCTTTTTTCCCTTTACTTGGGTTTTTTTTTTTCATGTAAATGTAGTAAGTATTTTCTCTGCAGGTTGCTGAGGATTGATTACATGGGGTTCCTTATGAAATGGATGAAGTTCAGTTGTCTTAAATTTTGATCAAATTTAAAATTTTTATGATAATGGAACAAGTTTTGGTCTAACTCAACTTCAAAAAGTAGCTTATGAGGGAAGGATTCCGCAATACATATAAGTAGACTAATCAACGTCATATTTTGAAAGCTTCATGATTATTTCATTAATATAAAATTTTAATTTCATTAGAATTTTCATGAATTTAACACCATAATATATTTACAAGGCATGATTTGTGATAAATTTGTAAGAAGAAAATTATTTTATTAACAATTATTGATAAATTTAAAATTTATAATAATTAGGGACATTTTAGTAAACTTACCTGTTACGATACAGTACCATACCATCAAACCAAATAATAAAACTATTTTAAACAGAAGTGAACTATACCGTACATCCAAACATTGTATTGTACTATACTATACTGTACAATACCATACATTATGAAACCATAGCAAACCACCATCCAAACAGACTGTAAGGGTCTAGGGCCACTTTGGTCATATTCCCTCACCCAAAATCCATCCAAAACACAAAATTTCATCCCCAAGGAGCATTAGTTACATCTTTATTCAATTTTCTATCAAAGAGGAACCCTAGCCACCTCCCTAAAAACAAGATTCAACTCTTCTTCTCCGAAACAAGAATTAAAGCCATTTATCTTCAAGATTTTCAAGAAGAGAGTCAAGATTAGGTTTTCAATCTTCCAACTAATAAATATAAGGTATGTGGGCTTTTCCTAAACTACATGGGCATAGTGAAATCATTTTAATAATGTTTAAATGTTCAGAAATCATGAATTTACAAAGGGTTTTGAATTTATATTTACATTTAAGCATTGTGAGACCTTCTTGATAATATTGTTTTGGTCTTGAGGCCTTCTCTTGAAATTGATCTTTTACTCGTATATATATATATTTGTGTTTGATGCTTTGGAGTTTGAATCGAGAGCATGAAGATTGATACTCCCTCTCTTGTTATGAAGCATCTTGATTTCACATGTTATGAACTATTCAATTGCATATTGAGAAGCATGATATAAATGTCTTTACTATTGTTTATTGACTTGGTTTTGGTGATAACATGAGGAGAGGGTGTATTCTTAATTACATAAACAAAATTGATAATTTAAAGAGTTGCATGGTTTGTTACACGATAATTGACACCACGTGTTTGTGAATTGAAATTGAGGATCTTTACCTAAGTTTTTATGAATTTCACTGTACGCATCCTCTTGTATTATTTAAATGATTTGGTGAACTAAATATTATTTTGCTTGAAATGAGTTGTAATTTGATAATTTATGGCTGAGAAGTATACCTTGCAAGTCTTGGTATGAAGATACCAAAACAGATAATGCCATAACAGACTCAGAACAGAATAGAAGTCAGAATTTTGGCAACAAAAAAGGTGAAATCCTAAATTGCCTAAAGTTCTACAACCTTCAAAAAGGACTTGGCAAAAATGAAGGGGATAGGGTCAGATCTAACTTACTTAACCTGAAGGAAGAATCCATCACCATATGGAAAAAGTGTGAAGCTTCCCATGTATTTCACCACATGTTCTACCTACAGAAAAGGAATAACCTGAAGAGAAATGAGAATCAAAGAGTGAGGAGTATTGTTACTTACCTAGTGATGGATTGATACAAGCCAAATTACCTTCAGACCTTTGGATGAGATACGTATGATGCTCGAGGTAATTGATGACTCCTTAGTTCTTTTAAAAGATTCCACATGGAGGAAGATTACCATTAAGGAGAGTCAAAGGAATTTGGTGAGGTCGAATAAGTGCAAAACGGGGCTCGAAAGCCCCTTGGAAGGGACAGGCGCCCAAGGCGCTTTGGATCCGCTTTTGATCCACTCTAGTATTTCAAGAGCGGGTAAAAATAAACCCTAGTGTGTCCTTTCTTACATTTGGGTCACTTTTGGGCCCTAATTATGTAATATTTAGCCAAACTATAAATGCTTGGTCGCTAGGATTATTTCCTTAGTTTTTGTTGATTAAATTATATGATGTATTCCTGAGAACTCCATGGGAGTGATGAGTGCTTGAAAAGTCGATGTTGAACCTTGCTTAGAAACATTGGTTGTAAGAGCAATCTAATCCCCTTTACAATCACGTAAGAGTTAGGTGCTTATTGATAGTCATTAGGGGAGGTTTTAGGGTTTGAAATGCCCTTTGATTGCCCTTTCGTTATCAATTTTGTGTCTATCTTTCTATCATCTATCCTTTTATCCTTTTTCTTTTCATTCTTCAATTTCTTTGATTCTTGTGTTTGTGTTTTTGTTCTCATCTTCATAGATTACTTGCGTATCATTTGGTGTCGAGCTTGATTTAGTTCTTACAAAGTCAATCTTGGGTTTGTTATTGTAAAAACCAACAAAAAAAGTGGTGTCAAAAATAAAAAATCCCAAAAAAAGTTACTATTCACATTTTTAGCCCTAGGTCAAATTTTGAGTTTTTTCTTGTTTCTAGTGTTAGATTTGTGTTCTCTATCACTATACGAGTCTATAAATCAAATTTGAGCCAAATCAAAGCTTATTTGATGTTCTATCCTTGTTGGAAGCTTGGATTGAAGATTTTGGAGTTGGTTGGAAGATTTGAAGGTTAGGTGAAAAATTTGGTCAAAATGAAGTTGGGAAAGAGTTTAGATCATTGAAAAGTACTTACATTCAAAATTTCAACTCATTTCGAGCCCTAGAGAAGAAATTAGTGTTCTTGGTGTTCTTGAAGACATTCAAATCTTCAAGTTGAATCTTCATCAATAGTTGTTGTTTTATCCAAAAGGAAGAAAGAAAATTGGTGAAAAGGTTTTTGTCATAAAGCATCCAAGAATATTCCAAGTATATCCCAAGGAAGAGTACAAAGGGGGGGACCATTTAGAGGGAAAACGGACCATTTCAAAAGAGAGGGGCGGGTAACCTGCCTTGCACCTGAACCCAAGGTGCATTTGGTATGCTCCAACATGCTAGAAGCACCCCAAAACAGTGATCAAAGAAAGCAACTACGTCCAAGATGTGCCCCATATGCTGCAACAGCTCCGCCAACGCAGCCTCAACGCAGAACACCTTAATTTGAATACAAACCAACCCCAAACAAACCCCAAACGCATTTCAACACTTCTCCAACAACAATTCAAGTTCTAAAACACATCTCAACACTTCTAGTTACTCCATTGCTCAAGGTTTAATTCCTAAGTTTCAATTTCTTGATTCCTAATTTCTTATTTTGATTCATAAACTACTCATCAAATAGTAATTCATCTACTAAGTTGATTGATTAGTTCTTGATCCCATTTCATTCATCGTCCTATTTCTTTCAAACATTTATCTTTTTATTTCATTGTAACTTTTTTGATTCAAGTCCTTAAATAGTTTTTTCTTTTAATTTATTTGAGTCGTTCAAACAAGAATCCACTCCGTCCGCAAATTAGAGATTGACACCTTATTGTCCATCGGAGTATAAGCAAGTTTTAACATTCTCCGCTCCAATTGTGAGGATCACAAAGGTGAGTTCATACGAGTTTTGGTGAGGTGCTTTACTACTAATTTTGTTTGTTCAATTTTGTAGGTACAAGGTGATATAAGGGAAACATGTCTTCGAAAGCCTCGAAAATTTGTGACTACGACATAGGAGACTATGATTGTGGTGAAGAATGTTATGGATACGAAGAAGATGGGGATTATGTGGGATATGAATATAGACATGATCAAAGGAGCCATTGTCTTCCTACTCTATCCATCTTTAAAGGAGAACGGGATTCCGAAGTTTACCTTGATTGGGAATGGGAATGTGAAAGAGTCTTTGAGGATTATTCTATGAGCAAAGACGAACAAGCTACATATGACCTTAAGTACATTCAAGGTACGACCTTAGAATGGTGTAAAATTGCAAGGAATCCTACTCAAACTTGGGGTGCCTTGAAAGAGTTTTTGAGGCCAATTTATATGCCGAAGGGTTATATGAAGCTTTATAATAGTGATCCAAGAAGACAACCTTGTTCAAGATGGATAGAGATTTGTGGAGTTCCAAGATGTGTTCTTATACTTGATGATTGGTTTCACGTAAAATACATAACTCCTCTTATCGTTGATTATCTAGGGATACCTCGAGTGTCCAATAGTTTCCCATACTTCTTGGAAGGCTATAGAGTCTTCGAGAGCGCGAAGGGTTCCTTCACCCGAGATGGGTACTATAAGGAGGTGCGGTGTGACATATTCCCATTAGAATGTGGACACATATGTTTGGGTGCCGATTGGTTTGCACAACACAAGATTCCAATGTGGAAAATTGGCCTAAGTTTGAAAAAGACTAATTGGGAAATCATCTATTTCCACCTATCCTTCCCAAGTCTCAAGGAAAGATGACTACTTACTTCAAATTAAATAAAAATGAGAGACAAAATATTGAGAGGAGTAAGGGAGTGTAAGGTAGAAACCTAAGAGAGGCCAAATGAGAGGTAATAAAGAGTGAAGTAAGGGGATTGCCACCAAACCGAGCTAACATTGTTTGTCCTTCTTTTAATAAGGACATTTGTGTAGGTACCAACATGGCAAGCGGAGGAGAAAAAGTGCCAAAAGAGAATATTCCCTTTGAAGATTTGTCGAGGGTAATCTTAGATGATTCCAAAGCTTGTGGAGGACCTACACACAAAGGTAAAGAATAATATGCTCAAGAACTTCAAGGTAACATAGCTAACTCTTACACTTTTGTGGATGTGAATGATGATTGTGTGGCTAGTAGCCCATTGAGTGTGAGTAGTAGCTTATCTATATGTGAGTCTAATGATTCTTTACCTCTTGATGATGATATACAATAAGTGTGGATACACTAATTGATCCTATTGATGACCGAATTGACTCTTCTTGTAAGATCAATTTGTGTCCACCTAGTGTTGAAGACATTGTGTTGGATGATAGTACATCATCTTATGAAAATTGTGTTGATCATCTTGTGTGCGAAACTAGTCCATCCCTTGAGGATGTGTGTAATGTGATTAGAGAACCTCAAGTGAGTGATGAAATTGAGAATGTTGGTCAAGAAAATGGGAGTGACCCTTTGAGCTTGTCTTTTAGTTAAAATCCTAATGCTTGCTTAGCTCATAGGGATGATGTCACGACCCAACTTTTCAGGTCATTATGGCGCCTACCATAACCTACTAGTAGGTAAGCCAACCTGTAATCCGGAACGGCTAGTAACTTTCTACTCAATCGCATAAGAAAAAGAATGTGGAATATATGAGATAAAGATCAATACTAAGTCATTCTATCCAATATCAATCTTAACATTCACATTCACAAGCAATATATATCATACATCATCCATGAAGAAGAGTAGACAGAAACCAACCTCGAGGCTAAACCGCAAAATCACACTTCAAGCACCACATGCTCGTCTTCACTTCACAATCCCCAAAATGCCATCACACTATCAAAAATATAATCTACTCATCAATATGAGTGTAATGATACCCATATTTCACTATTGTGCTTCGGGTCCAAAAACGACACCAAAACTCCCAAGTGGGTCCCATGTACGGAAATCGCATTTCCGAGGTCAACCCAATGCTCAAACATCACCAAGGAATCATAACCCTCAAGGAATTGGTGAAAACAAACCAAATTTAGGGCTAAATCAAGACCTAAGCTAAATTGGGGTTTTGGGTCAAGAACTAAGAAATTCACCAATAAAGTGATAAAATCTTACCTTAATCTAGATGATAATCATGATAAAAGATGTTTACCAAGCTCCCTAGACACCCATAAGACTCAATTTTGAGTTATCATACACATTTAGGGTTTTAGGCTCTAAAAATCCATGAAAAATGGTGCGAAACGCGGCCTATAGGGTGCTTAAATACCCCTACCAGCTTTGGAGATCCGCAGTCGCTGTCTGGGCCACCAGCAAAGTCAAAAACTTATTTTTGACCCTCAGAACTCATTTGGAATCCAAAATATATGATCCAATAGTGAAATTTGAGTGTAAACCACATTTTAAATTCATTGGAATCATCAAAACTTTCATCCGAGATTGTTTCGGCAAAAAGTGGGGTCCACACCTATAGTTTCGTTTTTCATAAATTTGCTCAATTGCTCGAAATAAGCTCGGGTGCATTAGAACCCGAACCAACTGTCTAACTAAACTAAAATCGATATTACGGATCTGCTGACGTAGTCAGAATTTGCATCTGAGATCGTTTCGCTGAATTTTTCACTCGATGGACATTTGGAACTAGTAAAGACTTCTAAACAGGGAATTGACTCTAAAAATCAAACGAACTATTCGGTAACCGAACCGTCGATCCCAACAAGTTATAAATGACTTGGGGCAGCTATGGAGAAGATCAAACGGTGAAGATAAGCATAAATATGGAAAATGACCTGAAGGGTCATTACAACATCCACTACTAAAAGGACTTTCGTCTCCGAAAGTTAATGGATAGAAATAATCTCAAAAGCTCAAAAGGATGAGGTACTGGGCTCGCATGCTCCAAGTAAGACTTCCCAAGTAGCCTCAATGGAGAGAAAACACTTCTAAGGGATTTTGCCACAAGTAAACCTTTTTCAACAAGCACTCTCATTCTATTTCCAAAATAGCCAACTCAACTTAACCGCTAACTGGCCTCCAACTGAGCTGGAAAGGCTTATGCAGCACATCTGAATCATATCATGCTGATACCATCTCTATATCCATATAAATCAACTAAGGCTCATCCAAGCCAAAAGCAAACCAAGACATAAGTCATAAAACCAACTCTAAACCCAAAAATAACATTCCTTAACAATTTTACACATGCTCTCAACTCCAAACCAGGAGGAAAATCACGTAAGTCTCTTCGACTCCATCTCATCATAGAGAAATCAAAGAACTAAAGTTGATCAGCTGAAATTCCATAAGACAAACATGGAAATAAGCTCATAAGGAATTATTTGGGCATACAAATGGAGTAGTCAAGAAATGCAATCCTTGCCAATGCCACAACCAGTCCAAATAAAAATTAAACTAAAATTTAGAAATTCGAGGTATAACTACTTATGACTGAATATTTCGCTCCAGGATGTTCCACCAATCGAGAATAAAGGTATACTAAATCCAACTCGGGTATATTACTCCCACTGAGTTAATCATCCAAAATTTCCAAAGAAAACTGAGTCTCGAGGTCAAAACTAAAATAAATAATACGGGGCCCATGGGCTATCATCTGAACACTTATCAACTATAATCCAACCGATGTCAAGAAGACCGAATAGACAGCCACAGAGTAGGCTCAACCAGCTTATAAATGAAATATGAATGAAGACAAGTCTAAAACAAAAGGTGCACGCAAGCTCTACAACACCAAGCTGAAATCTCAATACCAAGGCTGAATTTCTCGGTCTCAAATATCTTAAACAAAAACTAAGAATGGGTAGGCACTAATAATCCAAATTTATCATACTTTCCAATCTCAATTCCAAAACGTCAAGTCAAAACTGAACTAATAAACCTATATCATTACCAACCATTAAAATCGACTTTAGTATCTAAATCTAACATATTCGAGATAAATCGTACCAAGCCACAATATAGAAATCATGTAAAAGGGTAAATCATCGACTAAAAATGCAAATAACGCACCCCATATCTGCTGGAGGGCATGAGCTATCAAAACATACTCAAAATTCTCAAGACATAAAACCATAACAATGAAGGAAAACACTTTAGCAACTCGAAAAATGCAATTTAAGCCGGAAACTAACCAATACAATACCCCATCTAGGCAAAGAAATAGCCATAAACACATATCATCAAGGAGAATCACTCCACCAAGCCTCACTAGGCCAAACAAATGCTGAAATGGGGATTTCCTGAATCCACCCAAGAACCACATCATCAAAGAAGAAATACCAATCTCAAGGCCAAGGTCAAAGTTGAGACAACCACCAGAGTACCAACAACTCAAGCTAAAGAGTTTCAAATTTTCCAACTTTAGAAGCGATCACAGGAAAGGTCACCTGCCTCTATCTTCCAACTCCTCTAGAAAAAACCATATCACAATGACAAAAGAGTATCCAATCTCCATACTAACAATAAGGCAATCCATAAAAAGAGAACGAACCCAACTTACCTTGAGATGAATCCATGACATCGCAACATCAATATCAAATTGCTATCGAACAAAAAAATAGTAACAAATGAAGATTAGATCTTAAATTGGTCCATCTCACAAACGGGTTATATTGGAAGGGATAGCCAAAATAAAATCCTTCACAAACTAGGAGGCAAGTCTAAGAATCTCAAACTCACAAATGGGCAACATAACTAAATTGTCGACTCAAATCCACAAAAATATGCAAGGTCAACTTACCTTCGATACCACAACATATTCCCGAACAAATCTACTATAGCTAACCAAGAGGGAACACAGTCAACCTCACTAGGCTAGGGGAAAGAAATCACCAATTCAGGCTATATCTACTCTAGCCACCAATTAGTATCACAAGAAAATAAAACTCTAACTAGATAACATTAGTCTATATAGCTAACCAGCGAGAATCAAATTCATATGTAACAACATCATGTAATAATATCAAGTAATATCAATAATTTCACACATTGGTAGCAATAACAATAGCAATATCAAGATCAACAATCTGAACAGGCGATACCAAAATGAACATCAATATCATGTACTACTCAAGGGACACAACAGGGCTAATGTGCCAATATAAATGAGACTCGAACCCAAAATCACACTCATAGGGGAAAAATATCAATATTGATCTACTCCATCCACTATTAAAATAAATAAACCATGGAGTAGTAATGTAATCATGAATTCAACAATAAGACATATATGACCGATATAAATTCATTAAGGCATATAATTATCAATGGGTATGAAAACCCCGATACACATAATAAGAGATAAATATGAGAAGTAAAAATGCACCAATCTTGGCAACATTTGCAGTCACATGACTAACGGGCATAGGGAAAATAAATTTGAACGGGTCTAAATTGGATCGACTGACTGAATCATCAACTGAGGTGCCAAACACACCATCTATAACTGAAGATGCCACAACATCATGACCTGATCTAAATGAGCTGAATAACTGGAATTCATGTCAGGGATACTCCCTAGGCTAGTAGTTGGTCTCTCTATAGTCATAACATTTCCTGAAGCATCAATATTGAGAGAACACAAACTAAGCCCAAATGGATGGCCAACTGCCGCTGAGAGAAATCCGCAAATTTATGTCCAAACTTCCTATATCACAACCTATTTTAGGAACTCTAGGCTAGCGGGGAATACATGCTAACTCTAGCTGATCACTTATCTTATACCAGGGACATGCTTTAATGCCAATTTGTCACGACCCAACTTTTCAGGTCATGATGGCGTCTACCATAACCCACCAGTAGGCAAGCCAGCCTGTAGTCCGAAACGGCTAGTAGCGGACTACTTAATAACATAAGGAAAAAAATGCGAAATATATGAGATAAAGATCAATACTAAGTCATTCTATCCAAAATCAATCTTAACATTCACATTCACACGCAATATATATCATCCATCATCCATGAAGAAGAGTAGACAGAAGCATACCTCGAGGCTAAATCGGAAAATCACACTTCAAGCACCGCATACTCATCTTCACTTTACGATCCCCAAAATGCCATCACACTATCAAAAATATAATCTACTTATCAATATGAGTTTAACAATACCCATATTTTACTATTATGCTTCGAGTCCAAAAATGATATCAAAAACCCCAAGTGGGTCCCACGTACGGAAATCTCATTTCTGAGGTCAACCCAATGCTCATACATCACCAAGGAATCATAACCCTCAATGAATTGGTGAAAACAAACCAAATTTAGGGATAAATCAAGCCCTAAGCTAAAATGGGATTTTGGGTCAAGAACTAAGAAATTCACCAATAAAGTGATAAAATTTTACCTTAATCCAGGTAATAATCATGATAAAAGATGTTTACCAAGCTCTCTAGACACCCATAAGACTCAATTTTGAGTTATCATACCCATTTAGGGTTTTAGGCTCTAAAAAATGAGTGAAAAATGGTGGGAAACGTGGCCTATAGGGTGCTCAAATACCCCTACCAGCTTTGGAGATCTGCAGTCGCTGTCTGGGCCACCAACAAAGTCAAAAACTTATTTTTGATCCTCGAAACTCATTCGGAATCCAAAATATATGATCCAATAGTGAAATTTGAGTGTAAACCACATTTTAAATTCATTGGAATCAGCAAAAACTTTCATCTGAGATCGTTTAAATAAAAAGTGGGGCCCGCAGCTATAGTTTCATTTTTAATAAATTTCGCTCAATAGCTCGAAATGAGCTCGGGTGCATTGAAACCCAAACCAAGGGTCTACCCAAACTAAAATTGATATTTTGGATCTACTGGCATAGTCAGAATTTGCATTTCACTCGGTGGCCATTTGGAACCAGTGAAGACTTCTAAACAGAGAATTGGCTCTAAAAACCAAATGAACTGCCCGGTAATCGAACCATTGATCCCAGCAAGTCATAAATGACTTGGGTCAGCTATGGAGAAGCTCAAATGGTGAAGATAAGCATAAATATGAAAAATGACCTGAAGGGTCATTATAGATGATCATTTGCTTGACACATATTTGATAATTGATAATGGTGTTTTAGAGAATGGACTTGCATGTTCTACATCCTCTGCATGGATAGATCCTATTCTCTTTAAGAATAATATCTTGTTTGAAGATGACGAGCTCACTCCTAGTGAATTACCTAGTGGTATGGATAACATTCTTGATATAGCTCATCTTGAGGGCTATATTCCATATGACAACCCACTATGGTGTGACAATATTCCTCCTAAATATGGAAATTACTTCTTGAAAGATGAGAGTACTCTTAAGGAAAGGAAATGTGAAGTATTGGAAAGGAATAATCAATTGGGCGATGATAATTTTGATTTTCTTGAATCTTTAAGAAACCCAATAAGTGATTATTCCTTAGAAAATGATTGTGGATATGATCCTTTATATGACACCCTACCCTTGTTTGATACTTATAAGGATGAATTGCTTACTTCTTGTGAAGGCCTAAGTAATAATCCCTTTGATATTGGTAGTGGTATGTGTCTACTTGAGGATTCCTCCATTGAAAGAGAAAGTATCAATTGTTTGGAAATTGCTTCCTCTTCTACTTTGTGTGACCTTATTGTTAAGAATAATCACGGTGATGATTTTAAATCTAATAGTGAGTACGTGCATGAGGTAACCTTAGTTGAAGTTGACTTGAGTGATACCTTTCTCTACTCTCTCTTTGCTTTTGATGATGTTTATGCTAATAAGGAGAGTATTTCTTTTAGTTTGCGTGAAACTAGTGGGGAAAAAGAGCGTTGTCTAGACCCATGTCTATTACCACTTTTTCCATTTGACCCCGTTGCCAAATTTGGATATGGTGATTATGGCACACCTAACTTATTGCTAGGTCCACATGATAAGAAAAGTTTGAAGAAGGTGTTGGTATCCTTTCCTATGATGGAATGTCTTTCTTGGGGATTCACAATCCACTTGAGGGACCAAAATTGTGTAAGGGAAAGAACTCCAACCAAGATGAAGGGGTTTTAAAGAAAGGGAGTAGTGAAAAGCTCCAAGAGTGTTCACCATTATGTTTTCCATTCTTGACCAAGGCTCCACTACCTATAGGTCAGGAAGAGAGTCTTCTCTTGAAACTACTTTGGATGAATTCTATTTATGTGATACCCTTCTTCAATACTTGAGTGAAACTAATGACCTCCTTCTCCAAGGTGGTATCATTCTTGAGAACCCGAGGGCAAATGTGTCATTGTCTCCTTTGGGTGTTTCTTATAAACTTGCATCCTTGCTTGACACACTTGTGCTTAAATTGTGTGAATTTTAACTTGTGGATGCCAAGTTGATTATTTGCTTGTTAAATAGCCCATGGATGCTAAGGACTTCACGTCACCTTCATAGGGTTAGACAATTTCAAGTATCTTGTGGGGATCTTGGGAGCATGCTTACCTTTGTTAATAGAGATAAACAAACTACTAAGGGCATGGCCCCATTAATGAATTTCTTTTCTTTGGGAAGTTGTTTGAAAGGAAAGAGTCATATGTGCTTACATGCTTTGATTCCATCCTTGTGTGCATTATGTGCTATGTCTTTTGAGCCAAATGGCCTTCTTATAGATAATAACACCTTGGATGATGCTTTTACAGTTGATTCCTTTCTATACTACCTCTTTTCTTATGATGATATCCATGCTATTCTTGGATTTGTTTTATGTAAAGGTAAGAAACTTATTGGTTAGTCCACTTGTTTGAATGACAATGCTATATAGCTCTTGTGGACTTTAAAACCAATTGAAGTACCACTCTTTATATGGTCTCTTGAAGAGGTAAAGAAACAATTGTGTCTTATGGCTCCTAAGGTGAAGGTAGTTTTACCTTATGAACTATTTGATGCCATTATGACCTTTGTAATTTCCTTATTTCTTGATGAAACCCATAGAAAACCCCTTTGTACATTCTTCGATAAGTTTCTAATGTTCAAAACAAGGGATCCTTGGTTATATCTTAAGTGTGTGCAACCTTGGTATAATGCTATGATTATTTGTGCTAACCCTAACCCTCATTTCATGAGGATGTTGTATTTGTTTGTCCTTCCTTTTGTTTGCAAAGTTTGGATTCGAGGTCGAATCCTTTTCAAGAAGGGGAGGATGATACAAGCCAAATTTCCTTTGGATTTTTGGATGAGATACGTATGATGCTCGAGGTTCTTGATGACTCCTTAGTGCTTTTAAAAGATGCCACATAGAGGAAGATTATCATTAAGGAGGATCAAACGACTTTGGCGAGGTCGAAGAAGTGCAAAATGGGGCTCGAAAGCCCCTTGGAAGGGTCAGGCACCCAAGGCGCTTTGGATCCGCTTTTAATCCACTCTAGCATTTTAAGAGTGGGTCAAAATAGCTCCTGGTGGGTCTTTTCTTACATTTGGGTCACTTTTGGGCCCTAATTATGTACTATTTAGCCAAACTATAAATGCTTGGTAGCTAGGATCATTTTCTTAGTTTTTGTTGATTAAATTACATGATGTATTCCTGAGAACTCCATGGGAGTGATGAGGGCTTGACAAAGCCGATGTTGAACCTTGCTTAGAAACGTTGGTTGTAAGGGCGATCTAATCCCCTTTGTGGTCACGTAGGAGTTAGGTGCTTATTGATTGTCATTAAGGGAGGTTTTAGGATTTGAAACGCCCTTCGATTGCCCTTTCATTATCAATTTTGTGTCTATCTTTCTATCATCTATCCTTTTATCCTTTTTCTTTTCGTTCTTCAATTTCGTCGATTCTTGTGTTTGTGTGTTTGTTCTCATCTTCGTCGATTACGCACGTATCATGGATCCTTACAATCTTGAAAGAGCATCCTCAACAAAAAGGAGATACCACATCCATATACCACAGAACACAGCTGAAACAAGACAAGGTAAGTACAAGGAATTACTTGGAAAGACGAACAGCAGGTTGGGAAACTTACTCTTGAAAGCTGATATAAAGGATATGGAAGGATCTTTGGAAAAAATGTTGATAATCCAAAGGAGAAGAAGGGATATCTGGGAGCTTAGGTGCGGCAGAAACATCGAACAGGTGTTAGAGGATTTTGGAAAGAAAGGAATTGGGTGGAATAGGAAACCCTATCAAATTTTATATGTAATAAAAGGTGTGAGCTTTGGACTAGCCAGATTGGGCTGCCGGATTTTCTTTTTGTTTTGTGTTGCTTTTGGGCCATTTGTTCTTGTAAGTGTTTTGTGACATAAATAAAAGTATAAATAACATAAATACCAACTTTTTAAAAGTAATACACTCTCTCCCACTTTTTAAATCACTTTACTCTCTCTCCCTATTAATATACATAACATAACCGACATATACATAGCATTATGTGTATATGTGGGATTTTTGTAATATGTTTAGGGAGTTGAGATTTTTTGTACTATTGAAAACATAAGTTGTGTATTTGTGTAAATTTTTGTAAATAAAATCTCAAAATTTTAACTAAAAAAAAATCCAATGCCAACACCACCAACACCAACACCCTCATCAACCACCATCGGCCAATCCCAACTACTAATTAACTCATCTATCACAACTAGCGCCACCGCTAACTACCACTAACACATTATCATCATCCACACATTCTTCGGCCACCACCATCATTATCACCGGTGTCGCCACCTCTACAATCGCTTCAATCACCATCATCGCTACAATACATCTCGACTAATAATCATCTCCTCCATCACAGCTAACAACATCTCCAACCACCAACGACACATCATCGACCATCATGCATTCATTTAAGTTATCACAATCAATGCCTCTAACTAGTAACATCAACCAACTTCACATCACTACCACCACCACTACCCATTGTCACCACAATACCAAACATCTCTACCATCACAGCTAACAACATCTCCAACCACCAACAACACATCATCGACCATCATGCATTCATTTAAGTTATCACAATCAATGCCTCCAACTAGTAACATCAACCAACATCACATCACTACCACCACCACTACCCATTGTTACCATCATAACAGTCACCACAATACCAAACATCTCTACCATCACCACCAACATACTAATCACTAATATAAATCATTACCACCACCACCCCATTACAAACCATCTTATTATCACTAACAAATATAAATATTTTTTTCAATCAAATAATAATTTTATTGTATTAAATTAAATATTTTTCTAATATATAATTATTTTTTATTTAGATTATATTTTTTTTTAATTATATATGCAAATAAGTAAATTTTGAATATTCAGATATTGAAAAATAAATAGTTTTAACTATTCAGTTTTTAGATCTGTAGACAACATCTTAATCATTCAGATATGCATTCAGATTCAGACGTCTGAATCTTAATAAAAACAAATGCATCCTTAGCCTCACGTTATATATTTTCACCTTTAATTAGAGATTTCGATTCGAGTTCCTGAGAATGAATTTTTTTTTGTTAGAAGCGCTAACCCCAAAATATGCCATGCAATGTTGAGTACAAATATAATCAAACTTCAATATAAATATTGAATATAAGTGAGGAAAAAAAATGAGATTAACTAAAATCCACTGAAGGTGTAAACATTTTTTTACACCTTCATGTAAATTTAAAGCCTATTAAAGGTAAATTTTAAAATATTAATTTATTTTCTTTAAAAGATAATCTATAAATAAGGAAAATAATACTACAGTTATATTTACCTAATTAATGATGAACTTGTTTACCAAAAATATAAAATATTCCTACGTGTTTTTTATTTTCATCATCATGGGCCAATTTACAATTTACATGTTCTGCTTCTCTAACACAATTGAAACATTTAGCATCATACCTTACGGAAGCAGTCACCATAGTTGTTATTAAGAGTAATAAACTACTTTTAAACTGCTAATCCAACGTACACAAATTATTTAAAACAATTCTTTCTTTTGACAATCAAGCTAAAGCGAAAACAACTTTTTTCATCCTTTTTTCATTACATTAATATTAGAAGATCGTAACTTATAGAATTCTTCGTATAGTTTTTGAACATTCAAATTTTATATTTAAAATATTGAATTAATCTAATTCAATTTAACTTTGAAATTAATTAACTTTACTCTCATAAAGTAAAATGTGACAAGTAAAAATGAACGGATGGGGTAACAGATAGAGCTTAGGAAAGAGGAAGAAATGTGATAGAAAGAGATTAGAAGAGTTTGAAGGCAGAGAGGAGTGTGGGGAGAGAGGAAATTGAGGAGATGAGTACTTATTAACAAATAACAATTACTAAAAATAGATTATCTTTTAAAGAAAATAAATTAATATTTCAAAATTTATCTTTAATAGGCTTTAAATTTACATGAAGGTGTAAAAATAGGTTTACACCGTCAGTGAATTCTAGTTAATCTCAACAATAGAATCAGAATAAAATCATTATACCATTTTATCAAGTAAATGAATTATTAAAAATTATCATAATTAAATAGAGTTGAAGCCGCACTTGTGGAATTCACTCCATCAATCATTCATAACTAATTTATACGAGCAATTTATTTCAATCATTGAATTATTAGTCCACAGTTTTTATCATCACAATAATTAATTCAAAAAATACAACTAAAATTTCTTAAATCAAGTTTTTTTTTTTTTAAATTCTTTCTTTTTCTATTGTTCACTTTTTCCTTGTCGTGGTTGAGGGGAGGAGGACCACATGAGAAGGAACACAATTGGTACAATATATATAAGGCAAAATGACCTTCTGGACCCCTCTACTATATTAGTTTTGTACGTTGGACACTTCTACTTACATGTTTATCATCTGGACCTTTGAACCCATCAAAAAGCAACATTTTGCACCCTTTGACCGTTGACCTTGCCTATGTGGCAAGGTCATGGTGACTAGGACAAAGAGAGTGTAACCACTCGCCTAGGGGTACGAGTGGGGATCAATTTTTGGCCAATTTTACATTAAAATAATTTAAAAAATAAAAATAATATTAAAATTTTGATTTTTTTTTTAAAAAGGGTCCTTTTTTTCTCTCCATCTTTTTAAATTTAAAAATATTTTTAAATTTTTTAAAATAATTTAATAATATTTTTAAAAATATAATAGATAGAATGAAAATTAAATACTCCCTCTGTCTCAAATTACCCGTCCCAAATTTTCTAATTTGATTTCTCATTTTACTTGTCTTTTTTTATTAATCAAGAAGAGATAAAAAAATAATTCCATGTATTACCCTTTGCATTAATCACTTTTTCTTCAAATTAAAATGTAAACATCATTTAATAGAGATATTATGGTAAACTAGACATGCTATTAATTATTTTTCTTAATCAATGTGCCATCTCAATTTGGGAAGGGTAGGGTAATCTGAGACGGAGGGAGTTATCTGTTGAAACAGACTAGTTATCTGTTGCAACATATGAATAATCTGTTTGGAACAACATAAATCAGCCCTTGCCACAAACCCAACAGATAAATCTAAAATCTTGCTATTGCTAATGGATTCAAAATTACCCCTTACGTCCAATCGTCGATATTTTTGTTGAGAAAATAATAAACAGAATGAAAATTAAATATGAATTAAAATGGTCAAAGTTGATCAAACATAATTTATTTATTAAACTAAAACAAATAAAATACATATACAGACTTAGAAAGAAGAAAAAATAAAATAATCTAATTATTATTAATAGATTCTTCATCATTATTATTATTATTATCGCCAGCCACATCTTCGAAAGGTAGCAGCAGCGCCCTTCTTATCCTGCGGATCTCCTGCAACATCCTTACTCTGAAAGCGGCCAACTCCCACTGTATATCATGTACCTGCCTCTGTAGTTTCCATACGTCGTCTCGTAAAATAGCAACATCCCACACTGGATCGCCCATATCTAGAACACGCATAAATTGACAAATAATGCAAAAACAAAAGTAAAAAAAGAATCTGAAAGTAACACAACGTATATTTACACAAAAATCAAGAAAAAGAACTTATCAGAGACAGGGAAAAGAAATCAAGTTCTTGAAGAGAAAGTAGTTGAAGGTTTAATATGAAAGACAAGAGCAAGAAATAAATAGATATGTGTAGTAGAATGAATGAGTCCTATTTATAGAGGATTGAATTTAAATGAGTTAGACAAAAAGACGCAACTTTTCACCTTCATTTATTAATATGGTGACTTTTTGATTACTGCGGAAAGCAGTGACTTGATAAAATTCTTTTCAGTAACTATTTTTTTGAGCTGTGACAACATCTTATATATCTGTTTCTTTAGATAGCCCATCTG
The DNA here is from genome assembly GCA_030864215.1 of Capsicum pubescens. Lineage (NCBI taxonomy): Eukaryota > Viridiplantae > Streptophyta > Magnoliopsida > Solanales > Solanaceae > Capsicum > Capsicum pubescens. Next base: position 298,772,781 of record CM061540.1, read on the forward strand.
TAACAACAGATATAAAATTTGTTTCAACAAATCTATGATCTATTGCAACAGATAATATATCTGTTGCAACATATATCTTTTTAATAATCATCATATCTTTATCTTCAATCTAAATTTGGTGACTTTTTATTATATATATTAAAAAAAAGATTCAAAAACAAAAAGGCGCGATTGTTCACCTCCATTTATTAATATTGGTGGCTTTTTTATTATTGTGGAAAGTTGTGACTTGATAAGTTCTTTTCAGTAACCGTTTTTTGAGTTGCAACAGATATACCATTTGTTGCAACAAATCTATAATCTGTTGCATCAGATAATATATTTGTTGCACATATAATCTATCTTTTTTAATAATCAGCATATCTTTAATCCAAATTTGGTGACTTTTATTATATAAATTAAAAAAAAAATAGATTTAAAAACAAATATGTCGAAGATTCACGATCAGTTATTAAAATTAAATAACCGTTCTGTTATGGTTATAAATTGTGTTTATCATTTATTTCCTTATTATTTATTTACAAATCGTTTTTCATATTAAATAATCGGAAAGTCATGTCTTTTCACCCTCTCAATAACAATAATTCTTTTTTATTAATAATCGCCTGTTGCAATATATGATCGATCTGTCGCATCAGATTAACCTCTGTCAACATGTTGAGAATAAGGAATAAGCAAGAATGATAATTAAATATTAAATAAGAATTAAAAATTCAAAGTCGACCACCAAACATAGATTTTTGAATCCTTTGGGTAGATCCGATATACAAAAGGAGGAAAATACATACATACGCTAAAAGAAAAAAAAACATAACCTAATTATTATTACTACTATTATTATCATTACTATTATTATTATTACTATTAGTATTATCAACTGGACAATTTTCATCCAGCAGTAGCAGGGCCCTCTTCAGCCTTGCTCCAAAGTCGGCCAAATCCCTCTGGAGTTCATCAAATTGCCTTTGAGGTTCCTGCAAGGACTCAATATGAATCTTCTTGTATGAATCGGGATCAGCCATATTTGTAAGTATAGTAGAATGAACGAGTAAGGATGGACCTATTTATAAATGATTGAATTGGAAGGAGTTAGTCAAACAAAAAGCCACGACTGTTTATATCCTTTAATTAAATAAAATTGGTGACTTTTCGAATATGTAAATTAAAAAAAATGGATCTAAATACAACATTTTATCTTTTTATTATATTTCGGAAAGAAAAGAAAATTACTTTAAAATAAATCTAACAGATGGGTAATCTGTTACAAAATATATTTCATCTGTCAGATAACTTACAACATATTGATAATCTATTGCAACAGATAGATATATCAGTTTGCTTTTCCAACAGATATGGCGTCTGTTGCAACTTCCTAGTCATCTGTTTATTCAATTTAAGCCATAAATGGGCTAGGAAGAATAAGGTGCGTACAAATGGATCCACTAACATATGTGTGTGAGTTAAGTAGTATTACTGATAAGGTCACCAAGATAACACACACAAAGTACAATATTTTTGTGAATGCAGTTTTTAATGATTAGACACTGATCATTCAAACAAGATCCTGCATTGTACAGTTAAGTTTGATGGGTTCGAATTGATAAGGCTGAGGGCCTCATGAAGATGGAGCAGATACCCTGTTACGAATTACTGACGGTTGTTGCTCGTGTTTATGCATGTCAAGTTTTGAGAAGGGATCAATATTTGGTGTCATTGCAGAGAACCAATAGCGAATGGACTTAACTTTAAGTGTGCATTGGACTTTGAGAACACCTTTGAAGCCTTGCACTACATCAAACAAGAACGAAAAACTAATAGAAATTCTCCTGGCTCAAATTTATATGGAATGGTTGATCGAGAAGATGATTATACGCCAGAAGAAGCCGACGGAGAATACCTGCGAGGGAAAGGGGAGTTGTTGAAAGACTATATCATATAAGATCTAATTGAAGAAAAGACATAGGGTAGAAAGTAACTTCAAGAGAATATGACCGATGGAATTATCTTAAAACATGAGAAATCTGAATCAAGTACAAATATGAAAGTGTATCCGGTAATGTAAATTCGTTTGTTGTCTCTCTGAAAGAAAAATAATGCAGATGGATACTTTGCTAGGGAGTTGAAACTAGGTAGCATGGTCGGGATTATAACCTAGATAGAAAATAACAAAAGACTAAGAAAGCAACCTTAAGGGCATCGAGGGTTGAAATAATGTACAATAAGTCTAGAAAACTTGCGCCAACAGCAACTGCAGTTAAAGTAAGGAATCTAAATGAAGACAAAAATTTTTGAATTTTAAATTGCATCTCATGCCTTCTTGTTTGTGGTTCCGATTGGGTCCACTGTTGTTGACCTGATCGGAATCATAAACGTGATTGAAAGGTAAATTGAGTATCATTACTTCCTTAGCAATATGGATTAATTGATTGTGTTTTATATCCTTAGCATGCTTTTAACATTTCTTGGAGAAGATCAGAGTCTTGTTCTAGTTTGTGAATTTTGATAATTTTCAAACTTGCTGCAACTTGCTGATTCTGTATTCAAGCTGGTTGTTTCCGTCTTCAAAATTGGTATAGAGTTCCTGATCTCTTGTGAGCTCGACCAGGAACACTACCTTCAAAGTTGTGTCATGGAAGAAGGACTTCAGAACACTTTGTTTAGAAGACTTAAAGGATACATGAAGGGTTGTTGTGTTTGTTTTATGTCAAAATGTGTTGATGTACACTGAAGATGTGGTCCCAACAGTTGAACAACACACTTTTATCGAGTGTTGCTCAATGAATCTTGCTCAACCAATTTGATAAATTAATAAGCAAGGAGTTACGTAGAGTGTGATCTAAACAGACTCTACCAAGCCTATCAAACGTTATGTAACTCCAGACTCATTACCCTATTAAAAAAATTTGATCGAGTTAGTGCATAAATCAAACAAGCTTAATCTCTCAACCTTTCTGTTGATCGCTCTTCTCCAATATAGATGACAAGATATATGCTATGCAAAAGTCTACACCATCGTCAGAAATGCTTGTCAGGGCGCAAGTCTTCCGAAAACATCAACAGTAATCTCTCAATATCAAGTGATATTGAGATATTCCTAGTCATACCTTCTCAAGACGTTTGCTACGACAAGAACTTCTGTTGACGGTGTAGACTTTTGCATGACAAATATCTTGTCATCAGTAGAAATTTTTTCCATAGCAAAAGTCTTGAGAAGGGATGACTACTAATCTCTCAATATCACTTGATATTGAGAGTTTACTATTGATGCCTTCTGAAGACTTGCACCCTGGCAAGAATTTCTAGCGATGGTGTAGACTTTTGCATAGCGGATATCTTTTCATCTATATTAGAGAAGAGCGATCAACAGAAAGGATGAGAGATTGAGCTCGTTTGATTTGTCCACTAACTTGAGCAAAGTTTTTTGATAGAGTAATGATCCTGAAGTTACGTAACGTTTGATAGGCTTGGTAGAGTCAATTTAAATCAAACATTACGTAACTCCTTGCTTATTAATTTATAAAATTGGTTGAGCAAGCTGCATTGAGCAACGCTCGATAAAAGTGTGTTGTTCAATTGTTGGGACCACATCTTCAATATGCATCAACACATTTTGACCTAAAACAAACACAGCGACCCTCCATGTATCCTTTAAGGCTTCTAAAGAAAGAGTTCTGTAGGCCTTCTTCAATGCCATAACTTTGAAGGTGGTGTTCCTGATCGAGCTCACAGGAGATCAGAAACTCTATACCAATTTTGAAGACTGCAATGACTAGCTTGATACAGAATCAGCAAGCTGGAGGCAAGATTGAAAATTATCAAAATTCACAAACTAGAGAAGGCCTCTGATTTTCTCCAAGAAATGTCGAAAGCATGCTAAGGCTATAAAAAAATAATCAATTAATTCATATTGCTAAGGAAGTAATGATACTCAATTTTTCTTTCAATCACGTTTGTGGTTCTGATTAGGTCAACAACAGTGGACCTAATCGAAACCATAAACAAGAAGGCATGAAATGTAATTTAAAATTCAAAAATTGTCGCCTTCGATTAGATTCCTTACTTTAACTACCGTTGTTGTTGGTGCAAGTTTTCTAGACTTACTATACATCATTTCAACCCTCAATACTCTTAAGGATGTTTTCTTAGTCTTCTGCTATTTTCTATCTAGGTGATAATCCTGACTACACTACCTAGTCGCAACTCCCTAACAAAGTGTCCATCTGCATTATTTTTCTTTCAGAGAGACAACAAACGAATTTACATTACCGGATACACTTTCATATTTTCACTTAATTCAGATTTCTCATGTTTTAAGATAATTCCATCAGCTAGATTCACTAGAAGCTACTTTCTACCTTATGTCTCTTCTTCAATTAGCGCTCAGATGATATGGTCTTTCATCAACCACCTATTTTCCCTCGAAGGCATTCTCCTACCGCACCTACTGGCGTATAATCATCACCCCGAGCAATCCATCCCTTTAAATTTGGGCTAGGGAAATAACTATATTGGTTTTTAGTTCTTGTTAGATGTAGTGCTAGGCTTCAAAGTCTTTCTCAGAGTCCAATGCACCCTAAAAGTTAGTCCAATCTCTATTGAATCTCTTTACAATGACACCAAAACTAGATCCCTTCACAATGCTTGATAAATAAACATGAGCAACAACCGAAATAAAATCTTAACAGGGTATCAGAACCATATTCATAGTCCCTCAGCCTTATCAGTTTGGACATACCAAACTTAACTGTAAAATTTCAGATATCTTGTTTGAATGATCTATGACTAATCGGTAAAAAAACATTCACAAAATCAGTGTACTCTATGTCTATTTCCATAATAACATTATCAGTAATACATACCTCCCATATATGAAGTAGTTCCATCTGCATGCAGCTTATTCCTCCGAACCCATCTTTACTGCAGCCTCTTGTGATGGTCAAGAAAATGTTGATCAACTTTCAGTTTCTTATATCTACAAAGAAGAGGAAAAAAATTAATGTCACAAAAAGAATATTATCTATCTGTTGCAACAAATGTAGAGTCTGTTGCATCAGATGAGGAGTCTGTTGCATCAGATGTGGAGTCTGATGCAACATATATGGAGTCTGTTGCAACAGATGTGGAGTCTGTTGCAACAGATGTGGAGTCTGTTGCAACTGATGTAGTGTCTATTGGAATACATCAAACCAGCCTTACTGGTGGTTTGATTTATTCTAACAGTTGCTCCATCTGTTGCAACATCAACAACAACATAAACTACAAAGAAACAACCAATAAAAAACATCAACAACAAAGAAAACAACAACATTTGTTCCAAAAACATCATTAACAACAAAGAAGCAACATCTTATGTTCCAACACCATCAACAACACCACACCACAAGTTCCAACAACTTCAACCCTACCAACAACATAATTAATAGCATCAACAACAAAGAAACAAATAAAATACAGATAAAAAAATGATACTGCCAACAAGGCTTTTAAACTTCTCCCAACAGATGACTTTTATCGCATATTGTAATAAAAATTCTCAGTTCGTTTATTCAATAATTAAAAGTTTCTTCAATTTTTTTTAATAAATATGATATGGGTAAATGGTAATTAAATAAGAAAACAGATGTAAATAACTTGCAAAGAAGAAGATGAGAATGAAAGAGAAATAGTGAACCATACCTTAATGAAAAGGGGATCAAAATAACAATTTTAGTCAAGGAATCTAAGATATGGATCGGCTTAGATCCGAAAGGATCTTTATGAAAAAAATGAGAGAAAAAGGATTGTGATAACCCTAAAGAGGAGAGAAAGAAAAAGATGAGAGACAAATAAAATAAATTTAGGGCTGAAGGAGAGATGAGATAATTCTAATTTCTAGATATACTCTCCTTAATATTAAATGACTAAAAAAAGTGTATTTATTCAAATTTATATTTTTAAAGCATAATTAATAAGGCTAATGTGATAAAATAAATTCCAAATTAATATTTTCTTAATGGGTGTGTCAAGTCAACAGGGGACAACTAATATGAAATGGAGGAAGTATTAGGGTTTCAATATTCATTAATTAATATTCATTAATAATTTGAGGGGTACGAGGAAGAAAATGGGTGACATTGAAAAGACAAGACAAGACTACTCAATGAGATTTTTGAGTTATCCAAGAAATATTTTTAACTGCCTTTAGTAGTACTACTTTGTCTACTCGGACAGAAGCTTGCTTTAAAATTAAAATTGAAAAAAAAAATTCTAACTGATATGTCGTCTGTTGCAACAGATATAAATATTTATTTGAAAATCCCAATAGCTCAGTAATATGTAACAACAGATGCAAATGTCCATTTGATAACTAAATCAGATATGTCATCTGTTACAACAGATATCAATATCTATTTGAAAATTTCCAACAACACAGTCATCTGTCACAACAGATGTAAATATCTATTTGATAATTAAATCAGATATGTCATCTGTTACAACAGATATGATTATCTGTTTGAAAATATCCAATAGCTCAGTCGTTTGTTGCAACAGATTTCATTGCAATTGATTTAGGTGGAACTAGGGATGAATGAATGAGCTCACAGGGTCAACAACAACTTCAATTGGGTTGTTGCATTTGCATGGTATTGGTATTGTATTCATCCCGACCCGAGTCGTTGATCGATCACTCTGAATTAAAATGAGTTCTCATTAACTTAATATTAAAATTAACAGTACCTAAATTGATTTAGGTGTAATTAGGGATGAATGAATGCACTCACAGGGTCAACAACAACTTCAATTGAGTTGTTGCATTTACATGGTATTGGTATTGCGTTCATCCCAACCCGAGTCGTCGATCAATCACTCTGAGTTGAAATGAGTTCTCATTAACTTAATGTTAAGATTAATAGTACCTAAATTGATTTAGGTGGAACTAGGGATGAATGAATGAGCTCACAGGGTCAACAACAACTTCAATTGAGTCATTGCATTTGCATGGTGTTGGTATTGCATTCATCCCGATTCGAGTCATCGATCGATCACTCTAAGTTGAAATGAGTTCTCATTAACTTAATGTTAAGATTAATAGTACCTAAATTAATTTAGATGGAACTAGGTATGAATAAATGTGATCACAAGGTCAACAACAACTTTAATTGAGTCGTTGCATTTGCATGGTATTGGTATTGCGTTCATCCCGACCCGAGTCGTCGATCGATCACTCTAAGTTGAAATGAGTTCTCATTAACTTAATGTTAAGATTAATAGTACCTAAATTAATTTAGGTTGAAATAGGGATGAATGAATGAGCACACAGGGTCAACAACAACTTCAATTGAGTCGTTGCATTTGCATGGTGTTGGTATTGCGTTCATCCCGACTTGAGTCATCGATCGATCACTCTGAGTTGAAATAAGTTCTCATTAACTTAATGTTAATATTAATAGTACCTAAATTGATTTAGGTGGAACTAGGAATGAATGAATGAGCTCACAGGGTCAACAACAACTTCAATTGAGTCGTTGCATTTGCATGGTATTAGTATTGCGTTCATCCCGACCCGAGTCATCGATCGATCACTCTGAGTTGAAATGAGTTCTCATTAACTTAATGTTAAGATTAATAGTACCTAAATTGGTTTAGGTGGAACTAGGGATGAATGAATGAGCTCACAGGGTCAACAACAACTTCAATTGAGTCATTACATTTTCATAGTGTTGGTATTGCGTTCATCCCGAACCGAGTCGTCGATCGATCACTCTGAGTTGAAATGAGTTCTCATTAACTTAATATTTTAAAAACTATATCTTTTGAAATTTTAAAAATTAATTAAGATCAATTCGGACCAAATTAATAAGTCCAAAACTTGTCATTCTTTTCCAAAATTACAAATCAACCCATACAAATCATCTATTTGTGGGAAAAACTTTTTCTTATTTCAAATCTCAAGTTCTCTCTCTTCTCTCTCTCTCTCTCAATAATACAGACAACAACTACTCAACATATTGCTCAACCCTTCAAAATAGATCGATTTTCTTCCCATTTTCGACCATAGTTGTTATTTTTGACTTCATTCTCGCTTGTATCCATTATTTTCTCTGTCTTCATAGGTAACAGAGTTTGAGAAGAGTTCTACATTTGTTCTTTATTCTAAAAATTAGGGCTTTTTAGTTAATGATGAAAAAGAAGACTTTTAGTTGTATTATCTTCGAGAATGGGTTAGTAATTTTGTATTTTGATGCTAAAAAAGCTGGAAGCACCCTAGAAAACCCTAGTTTTTTTCTTAGTTTTTTTTTACTATCGTGGTGTTGTTGGATGGTGTTTGTGGTATTGTTGGTGGCTGTTGTTGGTGGTGTCGGTATTTGTGTTTTTGGTGGTGGTGTCGGTAGTCTTGGTGTTGGTCTTGGTGGCATTAGTGGTGGTCTTGGTGGCATTGGTGGTGGAATTGGTTATGGTGGTGGTGGTCCAACTGTTGTAACGGGTGGAAGATCTGTTGGGAGATATTAAATAGGTCTTCAAACAGATTCCCCATTTGTTCCAACTGATGGGTTATCCGTTGGAGTATTTTTTTATAATGTGGCGTAGAATAATTTATTGAAATTTGTCTTACCTTTTTTTAAAAATTATGCACACATCAAATGCAATGTATTTTTTGTTTTTCTATTATTTGTAGTTAAAAGATATCTCCCAAAATAAAAGAAACTGAAAGTGGAGAAAGTGGATTAACTTCTGATCACCAAACAAAAAAGTCTAGAGTACAGAAGGATTCGAAGTAACTTCCAGAATAATCTCAGGGAAAAATGAAGATAAGAAAAGTGATAACTCCTTCTCACCAATGGGGCGTGAAATAATATCAAAATCCCAGCATGATTCTGTCAAAACCATTAGTATTGACAAGTTTCGAGTTGTGATGCCGATGAATAGCCCTAATGTAGTATTTGGTGATCTTGTACTTAAATGTCAGTTGCGATTTTGAAAAACTTAGAAGTATTATAAAGAATGAAAACATAGATAGAATTTTTAAGAAGAGCTGCTTTGCATACTTTCTCAAGCTGTCTGAGGACTGCAGTCTCCGTTTCCCAATGAGCATGGTATATGACCTTCTCAAGCGCAGGATCAAGTATGCGGGGGATGATAAAGATTCGAAGGAGGGAAAAAAAAGATGGATGAAGTCTGGATCAACTACTGTGGCATGCCGATTTATTTTGGATTGAAAGAGTTTGCAATAGTGACGGGCTTGAGATGCGATCATCTAGAAGAACCTCTCATCACGGAAACACCCCACAAAGAGTCCAACAAATGCAAGGTTAAAAAAGATGGGTTGGTTGGAATTGTTGTACCTAGCTACAAAGTGGAGGATTTGATGGCAGATCTCGAGAATAAAAACATACCAAAGCACTTCATGGAGAAATTGTGCTTAGTTTGGTTTGTCCATTCCGTTTTATTGACAAGAGACGTCAGGAAAGTCATAGAACATTATTTGTTGGTGCTTGCTGATGGTTTTAGAAAATTCAATGATTATCTATGGGGATATGATAGCTACTACTTGACTGTCGAATATTTACTGACAAAGCTATCTCCAAAGACGATCACATTATACGGTTTTCCCTGGGCTTTCATGGTAAAATTGATCACTATTTTTACTCATCCATTAATTTATATTGAATATAGTTATTATGAATTTTTTTGCTTGCTTCCTGTTTACAATTTTTAGGCTTGGGCATGTGAAGTCATTCCTCCCCTCCGAAAGCAGTTCAAGGATTACACAAATAAGGTTTCTCATCTAAGGATCCTTAGGTGGTTGGCTGTAACAAAGAGCAACACAAAATATATTAAGGAGGATGATCTCTTTAACCCTACGGATGATGCAGTACGTCTTCTTTCAACTAAAATAATTTTCCTCAAAGAAAGATTTTGAAATAGATGTTCCATCTGTTGCGACAGATGGGTCGTCTGTTGCAACAGATTACCTATCAACTGCAACTGGTGAAACAGATGGGTAATCTGTTGCGACAGACAATCCATATTTCACAACAGATTAACCATCTGTTGCTCTGGTTCTCTAAACCCAACTCAACAGATTACCAATCTGATGTAAATTATGCAACAGATGTGTAATCTGATGCAATATATTGTCATTCTGTTGCAACTTATAGATCAGCTGTTGTGGAAGATAGATCATCTATTGCATAAGTTGGATGTGTTAACATCCATGTAACCCAACTGACTGCAAATTATTATTATATGATTTAAATGCCTCCTATTTTTTTTTGTAGGTTGTGCATCCTTGGATCGTGCCTACCGTTGATGAGTTCTGGATGACTTCTTTTCTTACTCTGGGTCTTATTAATACAAAAGAAGACCCAATGGTGGAGTTAATAAAGAAAGAATTAAGATGAGCAACATCCATAAGAAGAGCAGTTAGGCAAGGTCAGCTTAATGTTGAAGCTCTTCACGACTAACCTCAAACTGCAACAGATTTGGGTGCTTCTTTTTGGGGTGTTGCTGGTGGAGTTGTTTATGATGGTGGCAGCCATCCTGATGCTGCTGTTGTTGCCAGTCGTGATTATGAGCATGTTGGTGCTCAGCAAAAAAAAAAAAACTTTTGAAAACACCCCTTGCACAGGTCCCTCTCACCCTTACACCGGTCCCTCCCACCCTTACAGTGGTCCTCTCACCCCTCTTCACACTCATGTTCTCATTGTAAATGCAAAGTGTCCAAGAACAGAGAGGATAAGATCCTTGAAAAGCTAGAGGCTATTATTGAAGATGCCAAGGAGTTGAAATCCAGGAGGGGTGTCATACCATCCAACGAGGTGAGGGAGCCATGCATTCCCACAATGGCAGTTAGGAGGAAGAGAAGAAAAAATAGACAAATTCTCTCTATTCCGAAAGAAGCAAAAATTGCAACTTCTTCCGCTCCAAGAGTTGTTGAAGTTCAGGGGCCACTGAAAAAAGTGGACATATTCGCGACACTTGGCAAGGAGAAAAAGAAGGAACCACAAGAAATCATGAATGGCAGGATGAAGGTTCGAAAAGAATACACCATCTATTTATTTGCCGCCAAAGACTTCATGAATATGAAAAATATGCGTGAGTGGTACGAGGACAATATAAGTTTACTTTTGCTAACCTAGCCTTCCAATCTACTCCATGAAGAAGAATCTACACAACAGATGTGTAATCTGTTGCAACAGCTTGGTATTATGTTGAAATATAATACACATCTGTTGTATAAGTTGCGTTGGCTGGGTAATCTGTGAACTGATTCAGAGAAACCTCTGCATCCGATTCTTTTCACTGTGTTTTTTTCTTTACAATTACTAACCTATTTAAAAATTATCTTCTTATACCACAGTATGTTGATGAAATTCTCTACCTCATGAGGAGTAGACATTAGCGTACCCGGATGCTTATGATGCTACCGTAGGATAATAGACCTCAACTTCTACAGTAATTTCAAGGATAGGTATGCTGATCTCTGTAATCTAGCTGATTCCGGTGCCCCAGGATTTGATAAGTTAATTTCTACGTTCCAATGGGATAAAGAAGCAATTAAATATGTTAGAGGAAAGAGGCCATATCTACACGGCAAGAGCTGGACCAAGTCAAAGAGAATCCTTGCAGTCATGAACACGGAAGTGAAATATTTTCTCGCTGTTGAGATACTACTCTATGAGGAAAAGATTAAGGTTTATGACTGCAACTTACCTATCTTTAGCAAGGACACGTTTTTAGCCCACATGCAGCCACTCTTGAAGTTGTTGCCCAAGTTGTTGACCCAGAGTAAGCTGATGGATCATTTGTTGGCTGAAGTCTTGATGAAGGAATAATGGGATTTTGAAGGTCGAAATAAGAATATCTAGCTCCCAAAAAATAAAATCGGTGCAGCGTGCGGGCCATACTCGCTTGCATACATCGAGTGTTTGCTGACCGGTACAGAAACGACTGGTATGTCCGACGCCGTTGTGGGAAAGATACAATGGGTCTGGGCTTATGGGGTACTAACTAAATGGTTGGATCCCATTTATAAAGAAGAATATGTACAAAGACGGAGACGAACACGATAACAATTTTTCATTTCAAGCTACTTCACTTTACATATAGTGGCAATAATTTTTATACTGGCCAAGTTGAATTTTTATAATGTAATAGATAGTATATCTGTTGTAATAGATATAATACCTGTTGTGACAGATTTATTATCTGTTGGAATAGGTTGGTCATCTGTTGCATTAATAGATGTTTCCCAGTTTGTCTGTCGCAACAGATATCCAATCTGTTGCAACTGATAGGTAATCTGTTGGAACAAATCAAGAAAGTAGGAAGACCTGTTATATAATTTCCAGCAGATGCCCTACGTGTTGCATCTCATGTTGCAATATATGTCTAAATCTATTTGATCAGATATGTCATCTGTTGCAATAGATGTATTATCTCTTGTGATATTTGAATCTAGTATTCTATTTCAATTAACATGTCCAAAACTAAGGATTAAATTATATTCATAGAAAGCATAAAATAAGTTGAAGCCTTCAAAAATTACATGAAATAACTCAACAAATAAATGAAATATAAAAAAAATCATTATGGGTACAAATGATCTTCTCTACAAATAAATCAATAAGTTAAACCAAAGAGGATAGGTTATTACATTGACGGAATCAAGCTATAAAGATCTACTCAATATGGACAAGTTGTTCTTCATCCGGTGCTGCGAAATTTGACTTTGGCCGTCGTGGATCTTTAATGTCGCTTGCGTACGGCTTTTGAGCTTTCGCTTCTCCGTATTTCCATAAAAGAGAAGCATATCTTTTGCGGAGTAATCTGACATCAATTCCATCATTTGGTACTTATAATCCATCGCTCAAATACTCGGAGTAGGCGGCAACAAAAAGACCGCAATCCCTGCATTTTAAAAAAATTAGATAATCCATATCTTGTCGTTCATGCAAGCGTTGTGAAATTTGTGAAATGAAACTAAATCATGACACTTAAACTTACAGGATACTAATGGTTTATTGAGAAATTCCTTCAACATATTGTACATCAAATGGATTATCCATTTTATTTCGGTATTCTTCAATCGTCGACCAATCAGTACAAACCTTTTGGTCCAAAAAGCCACTCATATCAAGGTAAGAAGGCAATAGTTTGGCCATCTTTTATATCTCAGACGATGGTCTAGAACGTCTCCTTCGCGACATCGAGTCATAAACTCGGATGTACCTCTCTTTTAGAAAGACGATAGCCAACACCCAATGGAATTCATTACCACAATTGATTGGGAGGTACACTTCGTCGACCAAATGCTAGGGTAAGCCAGTCGGAATTCTAAAACCGTTGATGATGTTGATTAAGAATTCCTCATTTCGGGAAACTTCCGGCTATTGTTGACAATACCTATCATAGGCATTATTGATGTAAACTTTGTACAAATAATTGCTTGTCGTGTATCTGTATTGTTCTTGTATTTGCAACTTGGCCTTCTTTTGGAGGTAGTAAAAAATGACATCGATGTGCTACACATATTATCAAATATTTCAGATTACATGACGAAAAATTAATATGCAGATGTAATTAAATAAAGTATTAATTAATAGTAATATGTATGACATTTAAATCTCACCATTCCAGCAAGTTTGGGGCTATGACATTAAATAGAACTAATTCTTCATTTCGGGATGTGCAACAATAAAGTCGAACATATCAAAACCAAGACTCAATTCATTCACTTTGTAGCGTTTGTCATTTTGTTTTCTACATAATGATTTTTATATGTTAATGTCGCATTCTTACAACAAGAATCGTATAAACCAATATCTTTAAAAATTAATTTATGTACCTGCTAGCATAATGCTTTAATAGCCCATCGAAAATCCATTCTGAATAGTCGTTGATCAACTGTGTTAGTTTTTTTGGAGCCTCATACGAGATGTTGAACCCTTTAAACGGGTAATTCTTCCGTTCTCCTAAATTGGCAGGCTCCACTTTTTCTTCTTCTTCTTTTAAAGCAGTTAATGGATTATCAACTGTGATATTATGCTCTTCAACACTGGATTCTACTGTGACATCCACCTGAAAAGCCAAAAATTGTCAATGCTAATTACAGATATACAACAGATTGTCCATCTGTTCCAACAAATGAGCCTTATGTTACAACAGATGGATCATCTATTGGGATGAATTTGAACAGGTAAATCAGAGAAGTACGATAATTTTGAATAGATGACCCATTTGTTGCAACATAAGACTCATATGTTGCAACAGATAACACATCTGATGCAACAGGTTAGACAACAGTTGCAACAAATGTATATATCTGTTTGATAATTTTTAGCAGATGTATCAACTATTGAAATAGATATGTGCCTATTTGTTTGTTGGAAGAGATGATGTACATTCACCTTCTTCAACTCATGCTGCTCTCCTGTGGCCCTTGCACATTGAACAACGGTGCAAGACAAAGATAGAGGCATTGCAATTTTACTTTTTTCGATGCCTGATGATGCCTTGAAAGTATCTTTCCTTCTCCTCTTACCCACCTTGATCTCTAGTGGAGTGTATGGATATAAAATCCTCTTTGATGGAATGACACCCCTCTTAGATGCCATTTCCTTTACAGAAGCAGTTAGTGCATTAATAGCATTAATCACTCCATCGTGTTTCGCCTTGCAATCTTGATGTTTACTTGTAGAACATTCGCTAAATGTGGAAAAATCTGGAGAAAAATCTGTACAACCAGTATGATCATAATCATAATGGCCTTTTGTTTCAAAAACTGTAGTGGTGCCCCAAAAGAAGCACTACTACCACTACCATCATCAACAACAATAAGCCCACCCTCCAAAATTATTTTTCTTCTGATGGTTGTTGCTCCAAACAATTCCATTTTATTCCATCAATGACCTTAGGGTTCGATAAAGTTTGCACATACCGTAAAGTAAGAAAAAATAGCATCTTCAACTCTCGGTTGGTCGGAACAAGCCACGAATGGAAAATCTAAAATAATTAATACATATATTAGAATGATGATGAAATCATTTAAAATAATCATTAATTAAAATAAAAACTTGATTAGAATTGGACTTACTGCTTCCTTTGGGAGGGGGATGAAAAGATCAAGAAATTTTACATTTTTATCAGTTTTGGCCGACAACCATCTCAGGATTCTTGGACAAAAAATTTCTTCCTGGTAGTTCACTTGTTGTCTCAAATAAGGAATGACTTCAAATGCCCAAGACTATAACATAACACCAATAAATCAAAAGCATTATTGAATAAAAAAATGATGAATCATATCATGATAAAAGAAATATTTACCATGAAGTCCTATGGAAAGCCATATAAGTTGATTGTCTTTGGTATTAACGGAGTCAACAAATATTGGACAGTCATTTTGAAGATTTCATAACCCCAAGGATAGCTGTAAAATGCCTCAAGATCCTCGGAGAGATTTATTAAACTGGGGCTTATGTTGTTGTTAACGTCTCTTGCCCAAAGAATATTATCTACAAACCAAACCAAGCACAATGATTGCTTGTTCTTCTTTGAGAGTCCTTTACCTTTCAACACTTCCATCAAATTTTGTTTTCGAAGCTTGGACCAACAATGGACACTAGGTCCTCACGATCACTCGAGAAGGAGAAGGAGGATAACATTTTAGTCCGGTAACTATGGCAAACTCCTTCCAACAAAAAAAAACAGGCATGCCACAATAATTTATCCACACCTCATCCATCTTGTCTTTGTTTTCATACATAAACCTATGCTTGAGAAGATCGTATACCATTTTCATCTGGAAACGAGCATTGTTGTCCTCCGTCAAATCAAGATATTTCCCAAAGAAGATTTTCCTAAAATAAGCATTCAATTTTTGTTCTCGAAGTATTTTTTGAAGGCGTCGAAAGATTTTCCCATGGCTGGCTTATCCACGAAATCACCCATTAAATTTGTGGTACAATCGCACTGCATTCTCACAGGATAATGATCAATGCTGAAGGTTTTGACCAACTCTTTGGCGGAAGGGCTATTAGCATTTGGATTATCATTTTTGAGACATTCCTCCTCCCTGTGTTCATTATATTCTGCTCCTGATTGAGATAACGCTTGTAAAGCAAGCTCATAGAGTGTTGGATATAGCCGAGCTACTGCACTTGTTCCTTTACTTGGACTTGATTCAGTTTCTTTTCTTTTGGAGGCCATATTATCTTAAATTAACAGGAACATAAAATAGATTATAATTAATTAATGCATCATTAAAAAGGATAACAATACATCTAACATATACACCGGTAAAATAACAGTTCCAATAGACCACACATCGGTTGCACCAGGTATGTTATATGTTGCAACATATAACTGACCTGTTGTAAAGGATGAGTAAATCATTGAAAACAATAAAAATAGATCACTAATCTGTTGCACCAAGTATTTTATCTGATGCAACATATAAACGACCCGTAGCAATGGATGAGTAAACCATTGGAAACCATAAAAATAGATCACTAATATGTTGCACCAGGTAGTTTATCTGTTGCAACATATAACCAACCTATTGCAAGGATGAGTAATCCATTGTAAATAGTAAAAACATATCACTAATCTATTGCACCAGGTAGTTTATCTGTTGCAACATATAACCAACCTGTTGCAAGGATGAGTAATCCGTAGGAAACCATAAAAATAGATCACTAATCTATTGCACTGGGTAGTTTATCTGTTGCAACATATAACCAACCTATTGCAACAGATGAGTAATCTGTTGGAAACCATAAAACAGATCACTAATATGTAGCACCAGGTAGTTTATCTATTGCAACATATAACCAACCTGTTGCAACAGATGAGTAATTCGTTGGAAATCATAAAAAATAGATCACTAATCTGTTGCACCAGGTATGTTATCTGTTGCAACATATAACTGACACGTTGCAGCGGATGAGTAATCCCTTGGAAATCATAAAGACAGATCACTAATCTGTTGCACTAGGTATGTTATCTGTTTCAATAAATAACTGACTTGTTGCAACAAATGAGTAAACCGTTGGAGACAATAAAAATAAATCACTGAACTGTTGAAACATATCACTCATCTGTTGCAAAATGAGTTATCTTTTGGATCAATATTATTTAAATTTTTTTCAAACATAAGGGT
This sequence comes from Capsicum pubescens, assembly GCA_030864215.1. Taxonomy (NCBI): domain Eukaryota; kingdom Viridiplantae; phylum Streptophyta; class Magnoliopsida; order Solanales; family Solanaceae; genus Capsicum; species Capsicum pubescens. The sequence continues at coordinate 298,789,921 of CM061540.1, forward strand.
CGTCTGTCGCAACAGATGAATGATCTATTAGATTGTTCATCTGTTGCATCATATTTTCATAGTTGCATCAGATTTTAATCTGTTGCGGCAAATATCTTCATCTGTCACATCATATGTCTTCATCTACTGCATCAGATATTTTATCTGTTGCATCAGATATTTCATCTATTGCATCAGATGTTTCATCTGTTGCAACACTATTTTTACCAAGACAAACAACAAATCAACCCAGCAACACCAATACATCACACACACACTAAGAATATCAACTGTGAACAAAAATTACCAACAAATTTGAATCAACAGTACGACAACAAGAAGAAGAAATACCAGAAATAATGGTTTTATTTAGTCCACATTTCAATACTAGAAGAGTAGTTGGCTCAAGTTCCTCTGTTTCTTCATAATTTTTTACTTGTGAAAAAGGAAATGGGACGCCGTAGAACTCGAAGTTGTTTTCGCCGGAGAAGTCTTCACGTCGATTGATGGTTGAAAGTAAAAGGGAACTCGCCCGACTATTTTTTGCCTGAGGTTGAAGTCGTCGGGGATTGAAGGGAGAATTTTGCAGAACTGTTGGTTGGGAGAGAGTTGAGAGAAGTTGTCGAGAGAGAGAGAGAGGAGAGAGGCTGGTTGATTTGGATTGAAGAGGGGTGTGGGTTGATTTATATTTTTAAAAAGATTAGAAAGTTTTGAAAATATTAATCAAGTTCATAATTAACTTAATCAAGTTTTCTAATGATGTTTGACCCTTTAAGTTGGTCAATGTCACCAATCCTTCATTCAAGACTTATAAGACACCTTTCCTTCAATTTTCTCTAGTTTCTGCATGCCACTAGCTACCTAGCCAAAAAAAGTTCAAAGTGCACATTTATAATATGTTAGGAGCAACGTGCTTAATATAGCTAGATAGATAGATAATTTTGGACTGATTTAAATTTAGTCGAGTATCAGTATAAATATTGTATTGGATAAAAAAACTAAATAAGAAAAAATAAATAAGAAACTAGATAATCTCTATAAGCTTTATGTTTCACTCAATATATGTATGGGGAAAAGGTCGAAAATACTCCTAAACCATTTGGAATAGGTCAACTTTATTCTCCGTTACGTTAATGGATTAAAATTATCCTTGTAATTAGCTAGCTAATTAAGAAATGCTCTCCAAGTATTTAAATAGCTTAAAAATACCCTTTCTTTGAACGATTGCTCTAAAGCAAGAGAAAATAGGACATTTTAAATGCTTTAAGGCCTGTTTTATAATCATTTTTATTTTTTGTAGAGAATTTTAATAGCTCAATTGATTGTCTATCTGAATTTTACCTTATTGATAGTGTTCGATTTCCTAACTTGTAATTAATCCCTTCCTCGTTCCCCCTTTCCTTGCACCAATTTTTATTTTAAATAAAAACTATATACATATAATTTATTTTTCCTTAAAAGTTCATATCCACTAAAACGTGTAACATAAAAATTAGAAATTTGAACACTAAACTTAAAAATGTAAAAACAAGCACATGTTTTATTTCTTCAATAATTTGAGTCCAGGACCACAGCATTGCTGGTTGAGTGATTTTAATGCATTCAGTGTCAGTATTTCGATAGCACACTACAATATGGGTAAAAATTTATTTGTATGGAGTGTTTATATTGAATTAATTAATAAATAAAAATATATGTGTTGAAGAGAAATATATTATATTGGTGAGGGATGAAATTTTTAAAATTTTTATATGTCTTCGACAAATTCATCACTCTTTACACTATTTTTTAAAGTATGAGTTAGGTTCAAAATCTAACTTCACAGGCGGAATAAGTCGACAAGTCCCTTAATTTGGTACCATTTTTTACTTTACCATCTCAAGTGAATATTGTATATTTTAAGCACCTAAACCAGCTACAAACTGTGTCATTTTGACACCAACTCTGCCGCGTGGATTGCACGCGCTTTCAATGTGGATTAAACGACCAATTGATTAGTGCCAACTCATTTTAAATTGTCACATCATTATATACGCCCATAATTTTTTTTAAAAAAAGGACCAAAACACATGACAAGATGCCCAATGAATTAATGACACATGATTTTTTTAATCAAATAATTACAAAAAAGCCCTCCACAACATCTTTCCTGCCCAACCTTCTTTGAGTTTAACCTCCATCCTCTTCCCCAACCTTTAACAAGGGTTCAGCATCGGAAACTTCCTCTGCTTCCGGTCACTAGACGATTTTTCAACACCATACGGGTTCTAGGTGTGTGAATCTCTCTATTAATTATCTTTCATTCTTAGGGTGATTTCCGACCGTCTTTCCAATGTATATAACTATTCATCATTTTAGGTAAGTTTTTCGGCATTGTTGATATCCTTCTATGACAAATATTTGGGGTTCTAGTCGGATTATTTCTACTTTGTCAATTTCTTTAATGACTATACAAGATGCACTTGGATATTGGTGATGAAAAACAATTTGGGTTGCATTCATTTTGGATTTTATATACTAAAAATCTAAAATCAACTTGGGGTTTGCATGAGCACTATCCACAGTGATAATGCATCGGAATATTTAAGAGTTTGAGTTTGAAAAAATGATGGGAGAAAAATGGGATGAAAAATGAGGAAGAAGATGACTAAAAAAAAAAGGGTAGTCCGGTGCATTAAAGCTATCGCTGTGGCGGTGTCCGGGGAAGGGCCTCACCACAAGGGTGTATTGTACGCAACCTTACCTTGCATTTCTGCCAGAGGTTGTTCCAAAGCTTGAAGATGATAAAATTAAAGAAGATAATAAAATTAAATAAAAGATGGCTGTCACGCGCCCAAACGCAAACATAGAACACTCATTTTGTCATGTCAGTGAAAGGTGTCAAAATGACAATTTGTAGCTAGTTTAGGTGCTTAATGTTGGGTTCGAAATCGAGAGGGCGTTATGCATAAGCTAATATTTTGCAAGCCATGGACGATAAATTAGATGACACAAAAACATACTAAAAGCATATTATTAAATATGGTTTGGCCAATTGGCCTACATATTAAAAAAACTACTATTATAGAAAAACATAAAAACTATGAGAGAAGTCTCCCCCTAACCAAGACTCTTTTAAGACTACGTTGTGGATGCTATTGTGTTATGGTATGAGAAGAGAGGTCTTCTATTTATAGAGTTCCAAAACCTTTCCTTCAAGAAAGAGGTTAGTCAAATATGAAAAAAGTTTTATATTTTCCTTTTAGGAAAAGTAAAAGATATTATGGTATTACTTTTATTTTGCTTCTAAGAAAAATAAAATTTAAATTTGGTAAGAAAATTAGGGTAAAAATCCTAACATTTAAAATGAACAACATCCACTTGAGGCGTCAAAGTAAAAGATGTTGCCAAGTTGAGGGGTTTGGCGATGTATATCAAAGTCATATCCATCCGATTTGATGAGGGAAAGTAAAAAATGCCTCCGGCCTATGAATATGTACTCTTCAATCAGGAAAAAGGTTCAAGCTTTCTTTTAGGGGGAGGGGAGGGGGGGGGGGAGCGAGGGGGGAGGGTGAAGAAAAATATAGAAAAAGGGGTCAAATATGCCCCTACACTTAGTGAAAATATTCAGATATACCTTCCGTTAAAAGTTTAGCTCACCAATGCCCTTGCTGCCCAAATCTTGGGTCATATATACCCTTATTGTCAAGTTATGAGTCATATATACCTCTGTTGTCAAGTTTTAGGTCATATATATCCCTGTTGCCGTTAATTGATTTGGTAAAATTTTCCAACCCCCTTTTTTCTTTTCTTTTTTTCTAGAAATCATATTTCCACATCACTTTTTAATTGACATATCACATATAATTAAATTCACTCCTTCTTCTACACATTAACCATCCGTCAAATGCTCTCATCTACCTCACAACTTCTTTGAATTTTCTCTAATTTATCAAAATTTCTTTGTTGTGTTTTTCAATGCTTGCATAACCCCAAGAATAATCAAGTAAAATATGAAAAAAGTCAAGAACACCCCATAAAAACTCAATGCATAATTGCAATCAAAATCAAGAATTAAAGTTCTTACCAGCTGCAAATTATTTTAGTATCATATCAATCGACTTTATCTTTCACACCACCGTCAATTCCAACATCAAGAATAAGAAGAATAAGGGAAACCCAAGTGAGAAATTGGGATGTAGAAGTGTAAAAGAGGTAGCCCATATAGAGACAACAAAACCAAGTTGTCAATTAAGAGGATATCTTTTGTATGTATGTATATATGTATGTATGTATGTATGTATGTATGAGAGAAATGGTTATGCAAGAATTTGAAAATATAACAAAAGGGTTTCGACAAATTAGAGAAAATCCAAAGAGATTGTGAGGTATATGGGAGCATTTGACTGACGTTTAATGTGTAGAAGAAGGGGTGAATTTAATTATAGAGTTAATACATAAAAATGACCCTAAACTTGACACCAAATTATAACTTGGACCTTAAACTTTGATAGTGCACAAATATGACCTTTAACTATTCAAAACTGCACAAATATGACCTCCAATTCTACGTGGCAAAACGCGTGTTCAACACGCAAAACTGGGCGCGTTCAGCTTAAAATCTAAGGGCATAATACATAAATATGACCTTAAACTTTGATAGTGCACAAATATGACCTTTAACTATTCAAAACTACACAAATATGACCTTTAAATGACTCTTCACTATTATTTTTTCATTATTTTCAGCTCAAAGATGAAAATGACATCTAATTTCTTTTGTCATTGCGGAAAAAGAGCAATATTGAAGATTTATTAATTAGGCGGGTCAGTCTCATACGAAAAAATCGAGCGGGTATGTATATATATTATAAAGCAGAGGACGAATTTAAGTTATATAATATATCGAAATATTATTTATTTAAATATTAAATTAAAGATGAAACTATACTAATAATAATAAAAAAATTATAGTTTTAATAAAACGTTATTAAATTAATGTTATTAAGGATAGTAGTAGTAGTAGTAATATATTAAATTAACGTTATCAAATTAACGTAATTACAATGTTATTAAATTAACGTTATTAAAACTTTATTAAATTAACGAGGGGCGGACCTACGTGGTTGCCATGGGGTTCACCCAAACCCCCTCGGTAAAAAAATTACGTTGTATATATATAAGATAGAAAATGTATATTTATGTACGTATATTAATGTTGAACCACATGAAACAAGACACTTAGATAGCCCAGTGATTTTATTTGCTCTTCTTGGGCGCTTCCTTCAGCCTACTATGCGGGTTCGATCCCTGCTAGTGGCTGTTTTTTTTTTTATTAAAAAAAATGCTAGGTGCTGCTGCTATAGAAATAAATAAAATAATAATAATTTTTTTAAATTAAAAAAAAGTTAGGTACTGCTACTATAGAAATAAATAAATAAATTATAATAATAATAATAATAATAATAATAATAATAATAATAATAATAATAATAATAAAAACAACGTCGTTTTAACACAAAAAGCAAAACTTTGATAGTGCACAAATATGACCTTTAACTATTCAAAACTGCATAAATATGACCTCTCTCTAAGTCAGCCCTTTTAACGACGTGGCACCGTGTGATTGAATTACCTTTCCATGTAGGCGCGAGTGAGACTCACGCATGGGGTTGCAAAATCGGAGGTCATATTTGTTCAGGTTTTGAATAGTTAAAGGTCCTATTTGTGCACTATCAAAGTTTAAGGTCAAAGTTATAATTTAGTGTCAAGTTTAGGGTCATTTTTATGTATTAACTCTTAATTATATGTGATGTAGCAATAAAAAATGATGCGGCAAATATAATTTTTTAAGAAAAAAAAAGTGGGTTGGAAAATTCCAGCAAAGCAATTAACGGCGATAGGGGTATATATGACTCAAAACTTGGCAACAGGGGTATATATGATGTAAAATTTAACAACAGGGGTATATATAGACCAAAACTTGGACGACAAGGGCATTGATGAGCTAAAATTTTAACGGAGGGTATATCTAAACATTTTCGCAAAGTTTAAGGGCATATTTGACCCTTTTCGAAAAAATATATCACATCGGTGAAGGATGAGACTGATAGACTCCTTATATGACTTAAACACAATTCTCTTCCTTTTGATCTAATTTTTGAGTGTTAGTTAGATTCAAAACTTAAATTGATAGGGTATCAGAGTCATATCCATCCGATGAGAGACCCAAACAAGGTGTAGAAGTACTCCTGGTTCATGCATGTGCACATCCCAGTTCGAAAAAAGAGCTCGGTCCTATCTAGTTACGCTTTCACATGTTATATTGGGATTGCCAAATTAAATTTTAACAAGTTCTATCAGGCTGTCATATGTGTTGTTCAATTTCATACATGAAAATATATAGTTGATTATTTTTGTAATCAAATCATAAGAGTACACTAGCTTGAGCAGACAATTTGTAAAATTACGAGGAGAAATTTTATTGGCATTCAAAATTCCCAATGGAATTTCTTTGGAGGAGGAGGAGGAAGAATGAGAAAATTTATATATATAAATATATTATATATATATATATATATAATCTATAATCTATAATATATTAAAAGTGTGAAGGCCTTTAGAAAATTGAATTGAACTTTTTTTTTCTTCATTAAAAGAGTCCGCTTTAGACAAAACCGTTTTTTACCCTTTTTCCTACAATTAAATTCTTCAAAATAAATATATTAAAATTTTTCTATAATTAAATTCTTCCCAAATTTAAAATTTTCTCCTACTTGATTAATGTGCTTTTTTTTAATCCTATTTGATTCCTACCTGATTTCTTTAAACTAAAAAACACCCGACTTTTACCCTAAAATTCCCTACAATTAAATTCTTTCCATATTTAGCTTAACGAGCTATCGTTAAAATCACGTGTAATGCCAAAGTTCTCTTATTGGTAAGGCTATCTACAGCACATGTTATCGTGGCACTACTGTTTTTTATTTGCTTGAGACTTCCCCCAAAAACAAAGAAGAAAGAAGACAACCTGTTGCTTAATGTGAAGAATTCAATTGAAGAGTCATTTTCAATATTCTGTATATTCAATCCACATGGGTTGTCACAATAAAAATAACTGTCGAATGCATAATATATGTGTAACCACTGTCGCATACGTGTATACAACAACAACAACAACAAACTCAGTGTATTCCCACATAGTGAGGTCTGGGGAGGGTAAGATGTACGCAGTCCATACCTCTACCTCTAAAGAAGTAGAAAGGCTGTAGCATACGTGTATAATTAGTATATAATCTACATATACTATTGAGGGAAAATAAACGGTAAAAAAGAAACATTTATGTATGCTTGCTGATTTAGTCATGTTCGCAATTGGCATATCTAATTGCGTTTAATTCAGTGACTTTTCTTGCTTATGTGACCTCGCATGTTTAATAATTTTTCATATATAAAACTCTCTCTTCACACACATCAATAGATACATATCTTCTCACTTTAAGTTCCAAATTTTTTGTATATTACTCCATGGGTAATTGATAATATACTCATACTTAGGTACATTCACATATTAGATATTATTATTGTTAGGAAATATCAATAAGGAATTCTTTGTGTTTTACTATTATATTTCTATCAGTTTCATAGTTTGATGCCACCAATTAGCACCTGCTATGCTATTTTGCAAAGACTATAATATTCATCTATTAAATTATATTTTTTTGTTAGGGCACAAAAATTAATGGTACACTTTTCAATGAACATATTGAAACGTTGGGACATTCTTTACAACAATTCAAAATTTACTATATCATAAACGATCGCATTAATAGGATCAATCCTAATTTTCAATTCATTAATAAGGACATTGAACTTGGATTCTAACGTCCACTATAGTTCAAGAATGTCACAACCCTTTTTTTACATCTTTTTTTTTTTAAAGAATTTTGTTTCATTCGAAGATGAAAGATTGCATACCAAAGAAACAATTTTAGATAATTCCTTTAACTTTCATCAACTAATTAAAATTCTCAAATATCCTACTATTATCTATAATCTATATCTATATTTATAATCTATAATCTATAATCTGTAATCTGTCTATCTATTTCTATAATCTATAATCTGTCTATCTATATATATAATCTATAATCTATATCTATATGTATAATCTATATCTATAATCTATAATATATTAAAAGTGTGAAGACCTTTAGAAATATGATTTGATCATTTTGCCCTTCATTAAAAGTTTCCACAATAGACAAAACTGTCATTTACTATTTTTTAAATATTTAAGATTATTATTGATTAAAAAATCTCACAATTAAATTTTTTCTAATTTGATTTTAGTAGGAATTTCTACTATTAGGTTTTATATGTAATCAAATATACCTTATATAAATTTTGTGTATTAATGTCTATACATGTACTTAAAAAAAAATGCCTACATGTGTAATAGTCACTAATTCCAACTAATGTTGGATGAAAATTTATTATCACTTAAATTTTTGTTCTTAAAAAATTAAAATTTGTATTACACTTTTAAATCAATTAAAATACTACTTTATATTACTATTTATTTATTTATTTATTTATAATAGGTAAGAACTTCTATATTTAATCTACTTCTAAATCAATTAAAATACTATCTTATATTAATTATTTCTTAAACTACAATTCTATTTAAGTAACTTTTTGCAAATCCTTATTTAGCCCTCACTAATGTTCATTTCACCCTTATTTAACCTTCACTAACGTTCATTCCTTTTTCTTCTTTATTTTTCTTTTTATTATTTGGCTTTGATTTGATTTATATTACTTTTTTGTATTCAATGTCATTTTTTTTTTCTTGTCTTTGTTTTAATTAATAAATAGTGATAGAGTGATTTATTTTTATCAATTGCTATAGTTATGTCTTTGTCTTTTATATGTTATGGTGTATGATGATAACATGTTTGCATGGGTATTCTTCCCTGCAACAACATCAAAGAAATAGACAGTGTAATAAAAAATGATAAATATAATATAGTGGATGAGGAAAAGAAGGTTGCCTCAAAAATTTAAGTAGGGGATCGAAAATTATGAGTTGCAAAGATTTGCAGCAACACATTGGATTGACGAATGCGAGATCATAAGCAACCTTTTTTAGGGCTTTAGAAGAGACATCAAATATGATCTTTGTTTGAACTTGATTAAAGAGGTAAACTTTTGGTGCATTCTTTGTCACAAATTAAGTATCTTAATTTGATTTTTGATTTTTGATTAAACGTGAAGTTTAAGAAATATAAAGTGAGTTTTGGATCTTATGATCTTAAATTAAAGATATGTGCAGTCTTTTAAATCTTTTGATCATAAACTTATCATTTAAATTAAGAAATATCTAATACTTTGTTGTTGTAGGACAAGTTTTACTATAAGTACTTTAAAACTTTTTCTTAACAGGAGTGTATGTATAAATTTACATAGAGCCTCTAAAATACATCCATCCAATTGTTCTACTTATTGTAAAATATACAAACTATATGAATTCCACATGAATAAAAACACTTAGAATTATCTCTTACCATTATATAAAGAGTTAAATACTTGCAAGTCATGTATATTTTGATCATGAAGTGCAAGATTTCATGCTGCAATATCTTACAATGAAGGTGCAATGTACTGTCTATTTGATTGCTTTAATCAGCACAACACTTACTATATGCACTTATATGGTTCATAAGATAAGTAGTTCTCTTTTTTATTTTGCTTTTATTTGTTGTTTATTTAACTTAACACTGTTAATTGCTATTTTTAAATAATTTTATTCTATTACATATAATTTTATTTATTAGCACGAGACACACATGCAAAGCATGTACACTTGACTAGTATATATATATGTATGTATATTTTACGATAATTATATAGCCTGAATTCGGTAAAAAAAATATTAACTTGGTCATAGTCATTATATTCTCTCATTCAAACATGATTAATATTCAAGTCAACCCTAATTAAAGTTTTAATTTTGAAGGATAGTTATATGACTTGGTAATGGCCTAATCAATAGGGATGACTAAATCAAAGGATAGTTCCACATGTACTTTAATTTGGAGTTCTAGAAGTATTCTTTCACAATGATTGATAGCGAAGTTGGAGTGTGTCATAGAAAATTTGGTTATAGTTCAGGAATACTAGATTTACACTTTCATTGGGCTTGTTTGTAGAGTAAAGGAGGTTCTTCATCAACAAATAGTTTTGGGGCTTTTTTGGTGTAATTTAATGGGGAAAGGACAAAACTGACACCTAAAACTAAAATAATACCACAAAAATAACACCCACAATTAAATACCCGATAAATAGCCACTCCCAGTATAAGCCGTGTACCATTTCATCTTCTTCTTCTTCCCCCCTTTCTCCCATTCTCTCTACCGCAAAATTCTTTCAATTTCTCATTGCGGCTTTACCTATCAAATTCTCATTTTTGTTGTACGGTGCCCAACAAATTGATGTAAAAAGAATTTTTTTACTGTGATTTTGAAAGTTTGAGTCTTTTTAGAAAGAATTGCACACAAAAAACTTCACCACCAAGTCTTCTTTGAGATGACTGACATCGAGCATGTCGTTTTCCTTTCTTTCTTTCCTTTTCATTCACAGTTTTCTTTCCTTTCAAACTCTTAAACCTCCATTCCTTTACCTTTTTTTATACTCCAATTTACCTTTCTCATTTCACAAATTTTGTATAAAATATTCAAAAATCTGCATTCAATTAGCTTCTTATAGATTTTTTTTCATTGTAAATTTGCTCAAAATTGATATAAAATAATGACTTTAGCTTAATTTTTAGTTTCAATCATGATAAAATACAGAGGTGTATGAATGTGCTATATGTACACAAAAATAAGCACAGATTTCTATCCATCTATTTGAAAGGGGTATGAATGTGCTATATATACTGTGTCTATTTGGTATAACTACTGTATATGCTTGCACAAATTTTCTCTGTAAAAGATGTATTTATGTAGTATATATACTATATCAATGTGATATAAAAGTGTATTAATCTAGTATAAAAGAGTATCAATTGAGTATATGGGCACTGCATATGCGTGTATAGGTTCCCCTTCTTTCTTGTTATAAAAGTGTATCAATGTGGTATAAAAAAATATCAATTGGGTACAAGGCTCCCCCTTTTTGTAAAAAAAAAAGTGTATTAATGTAGTATAAAAATATATCAATGTGGTATAAAAGTGTATCAATTGGGTATAGAGACTGCATGCGACCGACTAACTCCAATTGATATAAATTGGGCCAAATAGCTAAAAAAGAAAAATAAATTGGACCGACTGGCTTCAATTGTCCATATTTTCAAATTGTGGGTCATTTCTTTTCAAAATGGTCAGTCGATGTCCTTTCCCCTAATTTAATCTCCATTTGGGCCTAATAACGATTAAAATGTAACTCATTATACATTTCAATTATCAAATTAAATTTTGTCATCCAAATTTTGCACGTTTTAATAGGCAGATTTTCCATCTATTATAAAATTTAAAAATCGAAGAACGTAGTACATTTACATTTATGAAAAACACAGTGTGATGAACTAGCATCAACCGTCTATAACAATATCAAATTGTTAATCTATAGTTTCCCTTCTTATTACAAGTTATTCTGAACAGATAACAACCAAAAATATTAATTATCAACATGTTTTATAGCATCAACATCAGCATTGGAATCTTTAGCATCATCATCTTCTCCAGCATCAACATCTGAATCTTCATCACCATCATTATGATGTGATTGGAGGAGCATCATTGTGTGATGTGACTTGTGGAAATGAGAAACAAAGTGCAACCTTGGAAAAATTAATACGAAGTGTTTCACTTCTTGATATTTTAATTATTTCGTAAAAGAATTGATCCAAGTAAACCTCATTTTACTAGAATTTATACAATTATCAAATATGATTCATTATCCAATGTGTTTTCCAAACCATTAAATTTATTAGATCCAACGGGTAATATGATAAAATTATTCCTATCATTTATAGTTTCTTAACTTATGTGCCAAGTAATAGTGGACAGCTATTGATGGGCAGAGTGAGTAACAATTAGACCAAATGTGCTAAACTAAAGTATCAAAATTGCTCAAAATTTTTGTCAAAGTTATTGTTGTGAAAGGGTGTAAATGAGAAATAGAGTGTAACCTTGATACATACAATATACTTACATGGATTGGATATATGAACATCCACGAGGTTGTTTCCGAGGTTTTCTTCCTCTTCTTCTTCTTCTCCTTCTTCTCCTTCTTCTTCTCCTTCTTCTCCTTCTTCTCCTTCTTCTCCTTCTTCTTCTCCTTCTTCTCCTCCTTCTTCTCATTCTTCTTCTCCTTCTTCTTCTGCTTCTTCTTCTGCTTCTTCTTCTTCTTCTTCTTCTTCTTCTTCTTCTTCTTCTTCTTCTTCTTCTTCTTCTTCTTCTTCTTCTTCTTCTTCTTCTTCTTCTTCTTCTTCTTCTTCTTCTTCTTCTTCTTCTTCTTCTTCTTCTTCTGAATTCGTACAACAGATTTTCCAAGTTCGGGAAGACAAAAATCTACCTCAATCAGTTGTAGCTACTGGATATATGCAAACTCAATGGGTATCTCCTTCAAATGATGGAAACTTCCAATCATGAGGCGCTCAAGAACAAGAAAATTGTCATTTATGGCTTGCCAGTACTTGAGATGATTACCTTCAATTAGCAAAAGCTTCAACCGATTGAATCCCATAATTGTTGGATACCATTCTTAGCCATCACAAGCATTGAACATCAGCTTTAGCACCTTAAGGTTAGGCAAGTCAGTTATGATGTCCAAGTACGACCAACTTAGATAAGTACTTATTAACTTCAGCTTCTTGAGCGTTACTAGAAAAGTGTTTGCACTTGGAATGGTCACTGGCGAAGATAATTTTTAACTTTCAATCAAAGATGATTTTAAACTAAATGTTTCAAGTTGCTGCAGATGGAAAAGATTGTTGAGAAGCCTAGAGCCCCGAATACTTTTTAAGTCATCCACATTTCCTCCGATTCCTAGTTTTTTAACATTCTGAATCCTCAAAATAGCCTCCTTCTTGCAACTTGTAGACAAGTAAAAAATAGTTTGTATATTTGGAAAATCCAAGTGTCTCCCTTTGTTAACAAATCTGCTTGAAAGATTTGGAAAATAAAATGTGTACAGTTTCAGATGCCTTAATTGCGTTAGTCCCCAAATTTGCTCTGGAAAAGTTGTATGTGACAATAATTCTGCTAGATGAGACCTTTCAATAATGAATGTCTGTAGATTCCATAACCTGTAAATTTTTGGAGGTATGTCAAATTTGTTGGGTTCTATTGGTGTGAATAAAAAATAGAGGGATACAACTCTTTGAGAAAAAGACACATTGTTTTGAAAAAGGAGTAATTATTCGGATAGTTGTGTCTGTTCAGAAAAAGACACAATGTTTCAAATAAACATACATAACTCTTCCAAAGAATACACCTTTCAGATGAACCATTGCCACCTTTCAGAAGGGGCACTTTATGACTATATAAACCTGCATTTTTTCCACAGGTTTAGTATGAAAAATTTCTGCATAAGAAAAATATTCTCTTTCTTCTAAAAACTCTGTGTGATCATCTCCCGTTGAGTGAGTTCGAAGAAAACCAGAAAGTTTAAGGCACCGCTACATTCTGGTTGTGAAGTCATTTTATCCTGGGAGGAAAATTTTGCAACCTCGGGTACTTGAGGGGAATTATTTCCTTAAGGACACTCCTTGAATTCGGAGGACTTGGCTATATTTCTGCTTCATCTATTTTTCTTAAAAAATACAGAATAACACACTTCTTTGAAAGGTCATTTTGATCTTGTGTTGAAGGTGTTGGAAAACTTCAACAGTGTTCTTGAAAACTCGTGAACTAGTGTTGAATTTTAGTGAACTAACATACATATTTTCTTGTACCCGAATGCAACAATCATAAGGAGATGATTTTAGTAATCTGTATTGTTTCATTTACTATTTTTCTAGTAAATAGTTGAACTTCATATTGATAGTTCTTCAACCTTTTGAACTTGCGATTGAAGTTCTTGAAACTTCATTTTTATAGTTCATAAGTTGGTTGAACTTGTGTTGAAGTTCTTAACATTTGGTTTTGCTATTTTTCAGAAAATAGTTTGAACTTCATTTTGTTGATGTTCATAAGTTGGGTTGAACTTTTTGTTAAAAGTTTAAAGTTGTAAATACAAAGTTAAAATTTCATTTGATTGTTTATATGTTAATTTGAACATGTGTGTGAAGTTATTATTGAAAAATATAGATTTTATCAAAATTGAGAAAAACAACAGTAAGGAAAGTATAAAAATATTTATTTTTGTGCTTGTTTGGCGAAGGATTTTTTTTATCACCATTTATAAATCAAGTATTTGGTTAATCTGTATTGGGTTTGATTTTGTGGAGAATAAAATCTTATGATATCTACTCCCTCGATGTAACGCCCCAAGTCTGTACTCCGGACGCTACTCGGTGCTCATAATCCCGAGGGACCAGAAGCTAACCCATGATTGGTAACTTCTGCAATAACTGAACAATAATACTGAATAATATGTGGAATTACGCAGAAACATGCCATAAGGTTCAATCTAAAAATAGTATTGAATACAATATTAAATACCAAAATTGAACAGAGTACTGAAATCTGAATAACTATCTGAAAACACTCTAGTCTGGGAAGCCTCTAACTGTCTGAATAGTGGAGTTGGTGGGAAAAGTACCCAACTAACTCCGTCTACTGACATAAACTGAAATACTGTAAGTATTAATCATGCCCTCAAAATAAGAGGACTCACCACTACGCTGAATACTGAACGTCTGGTCTACAAAGGGTGCCCTGGAGCTCGTGCGTTGGAACCTATGATATAAGACATCATAGCGCAAAAAATATGCATTAGTACTTTGAATGTACTAGTATGCTCAGTGAGGTAGGCTGAAATGCATGGGTTCATATGCATGAACAATAATAACTGTATAACGTGAGTATGACTAAACAAGAGTACATGCATGAATACGTATACCATAACTGAAAATCGTGATAACACTAAACACTGAGTCTAAATACTGATCAACTAATTTACTAGATAACAGATACTGTACTACGGATAACTGGATGACTGTATCTGACAGTTCTGAATTTTGAGGGACTATACTGAGTTCCATACTGAGCTGAGTTAGTTGACTATATCTGATTGTCCTGAATCTGTAGAACTGAACTGAGTTCTATTCTGAGACTGAGAATTTGGGAGGTAATCATCTAATCGACATGCCCCTCTCTAAACTGATTGGGGTCCAACCTGTAACCCCAGTTGGAAGGGTGTCAATATCGTGCCACGTGTAGAGACAAACTATGAGTTAACCCCCTCTAACAGGAAACTCTTCCGTCAACCCTCACTGATAGGAAAAACTCAGATGAGATATATCAACCCTAATAGTATTTGGTAGGAAGATATCTCAACCTATACTGGCTACATAATTCTCAAACACAAGGATTACTTCTAAGGATCACACCCTATACTAGCAGGTGAGTCCCCATCCTTAGGTTCTCTTGATGCTGAATCCTACTCCCAACTGAATAGACACTGAACTGATTTCTAGTCTGTACTAGGATGGACTGAACGGTTACTGAGATTAATGTTTACTTGAACCAAACTGAGTTCACTGAGTTTTGTTAACTGACGAAATTCTACTGAATTCTGTTAACTAATAGAGTTTACTGAGGTTTGAACTGAATAATGGGTTAGACTGAACTACTACTGAATCTATTGAGTTTTCCTAAGTTTTGTAACTGACTAAGAGTGCTATTGATCGTGACGTAACTGATACTGTTCTATGACTGACCATGGCTCTAGGTAATCAGCTAAATTGTCAGGTACAAGTACCCTCAGGACTCGATAGCATAAATTAAGAGACATGGCATAAACACGAAACATGTAAACTATAAACTTGATCATCATTTATTCATTTGGGCATTTTAACAAACACTTGCATGAATTTGAATACATGCTAAAATGATATAATTCCACTATTCAACTCACCTGCTTAATTCAACAATCACTTGAAAGGCATAAAATATGCACATAACACCTATCAACAATTGAGCATACGATTCCAAATACCAAATTCAAAATTTGAAGGTTTTATCATGATTTCACATGATAACACATATAAATCAATTTACCCCACATGAAACTTATCATGAAGCATGGATTTGAAACTCAATTTGTCATTATAAACATGAATATTATCAAACCCAACATAGAATTCATGAAATCCATATACTTGAAGTTTAAAAATGATTTCTTGGACTCCAAGGGTGAAAGGAACCCTTGTATGAACACTTCACATACCTTCATGCTTGAATTCTGAAAACTTGATGGTGTGTTCTTGAGTTCTTGATTTGAAATTTGAACACCTAGGGTTTTGTTCTTGAGAGATTTTGAGAGAAAGTGAGTATACTTTTGTGAATTAGGGCTGAATTTCGTGTTTTTAGGGGATGAAGGTTGGGGAAAAAGACCCAAATACCCTTAAGGACATGTTCTTTTAATGACTGAAATTAGGCTACCGATGCGCAGGTCGATACGGCGCGTCGATGGCATCGATACGATAGCCAATGCGTCGCGTCATGTTTGTGTCGATTCACAGGAATTGGATGCTGGTAGCTGGGAAAATATTAATCAACATGATAGTTGATGCGGCGCGCCAAGATCGCATTGATCCACTATTTTAAGATTCCAAAGGAGCTTCAAACGAAGTCCGAAAAATCCAAAACTTGTCCGAAAACACTTACCGACATTTCTAATCATGAATCAACCTAAACATCAACATTTAATGGATGTAAAGGTCGCGAAATAAGATTGTCAACCTTCATAGGCTAAAATGACACTAAGTCTGAGTACTTAGCTAAAATATTCTAAGTCTGGGACCCCTCGACAAGCCTAAAGGACCGAATTAAGCTTAAGATTTTATGGGATCTTTACATTATCTCCCCCTTGGAACATTCTTCCTCGAATGAGACTGCTAAGACTGAGAATATTGAGAGACTAACTTACTTACTAGACATGAACATCTGGAACATGACAATATGAATGATATTACTGGTATTCTGAATTATCATACTGAACATGCATATCTGATGCATAAGTATAGCTGAGCATGATTCATGAATGCATGACTGGGATTACTGATAAACTGCATCTATATACTGAACATGCATACCTGATGCATGGATACATGATTGAACTGGCTCATAAACGTATAACTGAACATGCAATGGTAACTAATACCAAGTTTGTAACTTAAATCTGAACATGAAACTGAGTAGGTTCATGGAAAAACTATTACTTAAACTGAAAAATACTGATGAACTCAAGATCATTTTCGGAGTACGCATGAATGGGAACATGAGAACATGACTGAGAATGGAACGTGGTACATGAACTGGATATCGTGCACTGAACTGAGCCCTTTGAATACGTAGCTTACGACAGAGATTGGAAATTGAGTGTCAACTTATGAGTACCCACTGCTCCAAACTAGATTCGTTACGTGAAGAGAATTGGGAGGTTTAGGACATGAAAGCTCGAGGCTATAGTGCATCTCCCACTTAGGACATTATGTCCCTCGAAGAATGTTGACTTGGCTGAGATACTGAGGAAAACTGGGGCGATGCACAAGGCACCTATGAACTAAATCATGACTGAATATCTGGGATCTAAAACTGAGACATGATACATGAATTGAGCTGAAAACGTACTACCTGATTTCTCCATCTTGGAATAATTTAAACCATTAGACATTCGGATAGAGCGACTAGATAGAAAAGCGAAAACCACACCACACGAACTTGTCTGTCTGACTGCTAATACTGAATTACTGGCTTTATGGACTAACTTATATTGAAAACTTATTCTCAACTATACTCTCCACCTTAGTATGACAACTCACCTGGGATTACTAAAAAAAATATTCACATGGGCGCTGCGCACGAATGCATAAGCATGCTAACTTATCTGATTAACTAAATGACTGATAGCTGAATATTGAGCATGTAAGACTTAACTGAATTTAGTCTGAATAACGGGACTAAAACTGTAGAGTGTCATGTACATGAGGTAAGGACTGATCGGGTAACATGAGATAACTGAGCATGAATTCATGAAAAAAAATCTGTATTATTTGAGAATGCAAGACCAAACGTATAACATGATTCTAAAATATTCTATAAATTGAGGTACTAAAATACTAATAACTTAATAACTGGTAACTATACGCTATGGTCAAGCAAACCTGAAACTGAATTGAGTTTTTGCTCTGATTGCTCGACTGATACAGGGACTGAGACTGACATTATAACTAAGACTATAACTGAGACTATGATTGATACGGTAACTGGGACTAAACACACTGTAAGGCATGAGTAAATGAGTCATGAGCTGCATGACCTGAGTTTGGAGTTCATGATTTCATAAAAAATAATTCATACTGCTTAATGAACTGGAGCTCCTCATACTAGGAATTGGAAACGAATACGACGCTGTGAAAAGTGTGTGAATATAAGGTATGATCATGGAGCTGATACATAAAGCGTGCATAGGTATCGTGATAATAGAAGTCCAAGCTTTGAACTGAGGTAAAGATAGGTTGGGTATCATTCCCACCCATTACTTTTCTGCACATACTAATATTACTATTGAAATTTGAAAGCCTGACATCCTAAGATATCATAACTGGACAGTTCTTGTATACCAACCAGGCTATGATAGACTGACCTACTAGGGTAGAGGATAAGAAAGGTTTTGTTAATATCTAATCTGACCTTAAAGTTAACTGGTATACAAGGAGTTACAAAAGATAGAGTAACTCCTAGATCTAGCAAAGCGTAAACATGCAAATGATAAACTTGTAATCTACCAGTGACCACATCAGCAGAACTTTCCTGATCTTGTCGGGACTGAAGAGCATAGAGGTTGTTTGGGCGTTTCCCACTGGTGGTACTACTGGAAGAGGCACCCTACTAATTCGGGCGACTGAACTGAGCTGGGGGATGGGTATGTTGAATTTGCGAACCCACCTGAGGACACTGTCTGACTCTATGGACTGACTTTCCATATCTAAAGCACACATCACTACCAGCTCTGCAGACACCTTGATGGTTTCTTCCATACTGCTGGTAGAGAGGATTTGTTCGGCCAGTTTTTGGCCTAGGCATTCTGGCACTCTTATTCTTCCTCCTTTTCTCCTACGCCTCTTCTCCCCACTCTGCAGAGCATGAGCCATAAGACTTGATAGGATAATGGACAGATGATTGTTCTGAGTAGCTACTGAATAAGATAAGGCGGTGAAAGCAACTCTAAATTTAGAATGAGAGACATGCTCATTCAGGGGATCTGCTTGAACGGGTGGAGGGGCTGACTGATTTTCATTACTTCTCTTGTTAGCTTCTCTGGAAGGCATGTTATGAAAGCATAAGGAATAGAGGGATTTAACTGAGAGTTTAACTTGAGCTTGTGCCCACTCGCACGACATGAATACTAAAAGAAGGGATACTGTTCCTAAAATATCGTATAGCTTCCTGTCCATAAGTGTGACGCGCAACACACCCATGCATAAGACTCTAGATGCGGCTTCCAGACTTCCTAGGACTCTATTGAACCTTAGGCTTTGATACCAAGTTTGTAACGCCCCGAGTCTATACCCCGGACGCTACACGGTGCTTATAATCTTGAGGGACCACAACCTAACCCATGACTGGTACCTGCTGCAATAACTGAATAATAATATTGAATAATATGCAGAATTAGGTGGAAACATGCCATAAGGTTCAATCTAAAAATAATACTGAATAATACTGAATGCGGTATTAAATACCAAAACTGAACAAAGTACTGAAATCTGAATAACTATTTGAAAACACTTAGTCTGGGAAGCCTCTAACTGTCTGAACTGTAGAGTTGATGGGACAAGTCCCCAACTAACTCTGTGTACTGTCATAAACTGAAGTACTGTAAGTAATAATCATGTTCTTGAACTAAGAGGACTCACCACTATGCTGAATGCTGAAAGTCTAGTCTACTGAGGGTACTCTGGAGCTCGTACATCGGAACCAATGATATAAGACATCATAGCACAAAAAATATACGTCAGTACTTTGAATGTACTGGTATGCTTAGTGAGGTAGACTGAAATGCATGGGTTTATATGCATGAACAATAATAACTGTATAACATGAGTATGCCTGAATAAGAGTACATGCATAAATAAATATATCGTAACTAAAAATTGTGATAATGCTGAATACTGAGTCTGAATACTGATCAACTAATTTACTGGATAATTGGTACTATACTACGGATAAATGGATGACTGTATCTGATAGTTCTGAATTTTGAGGAACTATACTGAGTTCCATACTAAGCTGAGTTGGGTGACTATATCTGATAGTCCTAAATCTGTAGAACTAAACTGAGTTTTATTCTGAGACTGAGACTTTAGGAGGTAATCATCTAACCAACATGCCCCTCTCTAAACTAATTGGGGTCCAACCTATAACCCTAGTTGGAAGGGTGTCAATACCGTGCCACGGGTAGAGACAAACTATGAGTTAACCCTCTATGACAAGAAACTCTTCCATCAACCCTCACTGATAGAAAAAACTCAAATGAGATATATCAACCCTAATAGTATCTGGTAGGAAGATATCTTAAACTACGCTAGCTACGTAGTTCTGGAACACAAGGATTGCTTCTAAGGATCACACCTTATACTAGTAGGTGAGTCCCTATCCTTAGGTTCTCTCGGTGCTGAATCCTACTCCCAACAGAATAGACACTGCACTGATTTCTAGTCTGTACTAGGCTAGACTGAACGGTTACTGAGATTACTGTTTACTTGAACCAAACTGAGTTCACTGAGTTCCGTTAACTGATAGAATTCTACTGAATTCTATTAACTGATAGAGTTTACTGATGTCTGAACTGAATACTGGGTTAGAATAAACTACTACTGAATCTACTGAGTTTTCCTGAGTTCTGTAACTGAATGAGAGTACTATTGATCGTGACGTAACTGATACTGTTCTATGACTGACCATGGCTCTAGGTAATTAGATAAATTGTCAGGTACAAGTACCCTCAGGACTCGATAGCATAAATTAAGAGCCATGGCATAAACATGAAACATGTAAACTATACACTTGATCATCTTTATTCATTCGGGCATTTTAACAAACACTTGCATAGCATGAATTTGAATACATGCTAACATGATATAATTCCACTATTGAACTCACATGCTTAATTCAACAATCACTTGAAAGATATAAAATATGAACATAACACCAATCAACATGTGAGAATACGATTCCAAATACCAAATTCACAATTTGAAGGCTTTAGCATGATTTTACATGATAACACATATAAATCAATTTACCCCACATAGAACTTATCATGAAGCATGGATTTGAAACTCAATTTGTCATTATAAATATGAATATTATCAAACCCAACATGGAATTCATGAAATTCATACACTTGAAGTTTAAAAATGGTTTCTTGGACTCCAAGGGTGAAAGGAACCCTTGGATGAACACTTCACATACCTTAGCACCTGAATTCTTAAAACTTGATGGTGTGTTCTTGAGTTCTTGATTTGAAATTTGAACACCTAGAGTTTTGTTCTTGTGAAATTTTGAGAGAAAGTGAGTATACTTTCGTGAATTAGGGCTGAATTTCGTGTTTTTGGGGGATGAAGGTTGGGGAAAAAGACCCAAATACCCCCAAGGATTCGGTTTTTTAATGACTAAAAATAGCCTACCGACGCGCAGGTTGACGCGGTGCGTCGATGGCATCGATGCGATAGCCAACGCATCACGTTATGTTTGCGTTGATTCACTGGAATTGGACGCTGGTAGCTGGAAAAAATATTAATCAATGCGATAGTTGATGTGGCGCGCCAAGATCACGTTGATCCACTGTTTTAAGATTTCAAAGGATCTTCAAACGAAGTTTGAAAAATCTAAAACTTATCCGAAAACACATACGGACATTTCTGATCATGAATCAACCTAAACATTAACATTTAATGGATGTAAAGGTCGTGAAATAAGATTTTCAATCTTCGTAGGCTAAAATGACTCTAAGTCTGAGTACTTAGCTAAAATATTCTAAGTTTGGGACTCCATGACAAGCCTAAAGGACCGAATTAAGCTTAGGATTTTGTGGGGTCTTACACTTGATTAGAAAAATATAAAAACTTCATCGATTAATCATTATGAGAATTTGGTTTGAAGAATATAAAAACTTCACCGATTTATTAAGATCTCTGTATTTATTTATGAAGTTTAAAATCTGTGGGATTTCACTCTGTTTGAATTTGATTATGATTTGAAGTCATAAAAACTTTGTCATGTTTCATAGTTCATTCAGTTCATGATTTGAAGATATAAAAACTTCATCACTGACTAGAAACAAGTTGACGAAAGATTAAATTCTTTTATGTTACTATTTTGAAAAACTAAAGAGCATGTCAAAGATTGACAAGAAAATGACGAATGAAACTGAACAATAACTTATTTTGGTTGTGAATGGTGTTTTCCCAATGACTACCAATGTTGTGTCATTAAGTTGTTCAGATATTGCTCTAGCAATAAAAATGACAGAGAAATAGAAAAATATTTTGGTGTGAACTTCAAAGAATGGCAACAGATGATGTCTTTTTGACTGGCCAAACTTACAATGAAAATGTTCACAAGTGTAGATCCTTATATTCTTAAATAATAATAATAATAATAATAATAATAATAATAATAATAATAATAATGATTGGGAATCATTGTTTGACTTGAAAGATCTTATGAGTCATTCCAAGATAGACGAGGATAATGAGTTGAATGAAAAATCATCAATGATGGTTGCAAATACTGTTAAGGATGATGCTCTAAATAATAACAAGATGAAAAAGTCCCCTGGACAAGAAAAGATATTAGATAAACATGTTGGAAACAACTAGAAAGACTGAAAATCTATGTGATATGATCACTGAAAGCAATCTAGTTGGATATCCAAATGAATGGTGGTTTAATTTAGGAGCCACTTGACATGTTTGGACAGACAAAGAAGCTTTTGCTACGTATGATTCCATTGGTCCCAAAGAAGTTATCTTCATGAAAAATAATACAACAATCAAGGTTGAAGGAAGTGAGAAGATATTCTCAAAAGTGACTTCCGACTAGGTGTTGACTCTCAACAATGTTCTCCATGTTCCAACTATTAGGAAAAACTTAGTATCAATAACACTTCTCATTAAAAATAGGTTTAAGTGTGTGTTTATTTTTGAGAAAGTTGTAATAAGCAAGAATGAAACATATGTAGAAAAGGGCTACCTCAATGAGGGCCTTTACAAATTTTATGTAATGGTTGTTGAAATAAAGAAGGTTGAGGCTTCTTCTTACTTGATAGAGTCAAACGATTTGTGGCATAGTCGTTTAGGACATGTCAAGTATAAAACCTTTCAAAAACTGATTAACTTAAAATTTTTGCCAAACTTTGAGTGCAATAAATCAAAATGTAAAACATGTGTGGAATCAAAGTATGCTAAGCATCCATATAAGTCTGTTGAAAGGAATTCCAATCCTTAGACTTAATCCATATTGATATTTGTGATATGAAGTCAACATCATCTTGTGGTGGAAAAAAGTATTTTATAACTTTTATTGACGATTGCACTAGATATTATTATGTCTATTTGCTAAATAGTAAGGATGAAACAATAGATGCGTTTAGGCAATATAAAATAGAAGTTGAAAATCAGTTAGAGAAAAAGATCAAAATGATAAGAAGTGATAGGGACAGAGAATATGAATCTCCCATTGCGCAAATATGTGTAGATAATAGAATTGTCCATAAAAACACGACCCCGTATTCACCTCAATCTAATAGAAATGCAAAAAGAAAAAATCAAACCTTGAAGGTAATGATGAATGTCTTACTTATAAGTTCAGGTTTACCGTAAAAATTGTGGGGAAAAGCTATCCTTACAGCTAACCGAATACTCAATAGAGTGCCCCATAGTAAGACACAATCGATTCCATATGAAAAATGAAAAGGAAGGAAACCCAACTTGAAATATTTCAATGTGTGGGGGTGTCTAGCAAGGTCCAAGTTTCTATGCCTAAAAGAGTAAGGATAGGACCTAAGACGGTGGACCGCGTATTCATAGGATATGCTAAAAATAGTAAAGCATATCGTTTTTTGGTTCATATATCCAAACATTTGGATATCAATGAAAATACGGTAATTGAATTAGATAATGTTGAACTCTTTGAACACATTTATCCGTATAAAACTAGACAAAAATAGTCTAGTGGGGGTCCTAAACGACCTCGAGATAAACCAAGTAAGGATTTACATAATGACGATAATCCAAGATATAGTACACGTCAAAGAACGTCAACTTCATTTGGATTGGATTTTGTAACATTTCTTTTAGAAAATGAGCCTCAAACTTTTAAGGAAGCGATGTCATCGTCTGACTCATTGATACGGGTACGATCATGATTGGGGTCCAATGCGTCAATACTTGAGCTCGGGGGGCTTCCCATCCAAGGAACAAGCTTTGAAGTGTAGAGAACAAGTCCCACAAGCTCCAAAACTATTCACTGTTCATCTGCCCTTTGCAAGGGTTTTTTAGTCATTTGTAATAAGTTAACCTAGGTTTAAATAGAACCTCATTAGGTCATTTTTGGGGAGATTTTTTGGATAATATATTTTGTAGCCTCTTTGAAAGTCTTTAGCAAGGTGGAATCCTTGGACAAGGTGGAATCCTTGTGTTGATCATTTGCTTAGAAACGGAGATTGCTTGGGAATTTCGGTTCCCTTGAGGTCACGTAAGAGATAGGTTTAGGTTGTGTGTGATATTAAAGTTCCAAAAGTGGAATAAGCTTTTGGGTTGTTAATATTATACCATCCCTTTGTCTATCTATCTATCTTTACTTTCTTATAATCGTTTGTCTATATCTAGTGTAATCTATTTGTGTTATTATCTTGTAACCGTGTGTTGTTGTTATTGCATCTTGTTCATCAAGTGTTGTTTATGTTTTAGTGTATTTTACTCTTGATATCACTTCCCTTCTTGTTCTTCTTGTGAATCCGAGAGAGGTCATCAAAAGGGTCCATAGTTCTTGAACTAGTGGACTGATTTTGGTGTTTGTGTTGTTGTGTTCTTGGAGAGTTTGGTATCATTTGGTATCAAATAAAGGATGGTTGTGTTCCTACACTACCAATCTTGGGTTCTCTTGGACGAAAATTCAAAAAAAAATAAAAATTGAAAGCTGAATTTTTTTTCCAGAAAAGTGCAAATCTGTCCATTTTGTGCTCTTGGCCAAAAATTGTGTTGTTGTTATCTTGGCCAAGATTTATTTGTTGTGTGTCTAGAAATTGTAGTATTTTGTTTGTTTAGAGTGTTTTTAGTGTTGATTTCTTTCTCATCAACACTAAAAAGTGTCCAAATTTAAGATTGAACTTGATCTTGTTGAAGTTGTTGATGTGAACAAGGTGTGGCCGAGTTAGATGTTGTTGTTACCTAAACTTTGGCCTATTTGATGGTCTTTTTGTAGTGGAGTTGGAAACTGAAATTGTTGTTGTTCTTGGAGTTTTTGTGTTCTTAAGGTTCTTCACCCTTTCATCATCTTGTTAATCCTTAAAGTGCAAACTAGATCTAAAAAGGTGAAAGACAAGCTTGTAGTAGTTGTTAGTGAAAGACTTGTCCCTATCACTTCAAAGACTTTTCATCTACTTTTCCTTGATTTAAGGACCTTGTTTCAAGGATAAAGTTCAAAGAAGTCAAGTTTTGCTTTTGAAATTTGAACAAAAAGGCTCCAAGACCACTTTTCCCTCCATTAACCAAATCCACCAATTCCAAATTGTATATTGATCAAGACTTGAAATTGGGAAATAAAATTTTGATAAAACTCGAGGCCAATAGTGTACTTCCACGTCACTAAAGTACTGTTCACGCAACATTTTTGAGTTCAAATTTTAGATTTCTTAGTTTCATTTTATTGTTTCCTAGTTTCATTTGTTTGCTCGACACTAATTGACAACCTAGTAATACCCTACTAGCTTGTAAGTTAGTTTTGTGTACGTTCTTTGTGTTAATGTTGTTTGTTGTGTGCTTTTCTCATTTTTGAGTCATAGTATCTTTTTTGGTTCAAGTTCATACATTATTTATTTGAGTTGTTTCAAACAGGAATCTACTCTGACCTCGAGCCACAATTGGGACCAAGTAACCTCATTGGAGTATAAACGAGTTATCAACACTTGTAAGTCCAATAGAGTGAAAAATCCAAAGTGTGAAAGTGAGGGATTGTGGACTAGACGCATTGTGGACTGTTTATGACTAATTGTGGACTAATTTTTGCTAATCTTTAATGTGTTTGTTGTTTTCGTGTTGTTTCCTTAGTATCTCTTGATGGGTACAATGGCGAATGAAGATGAAATGCCTAGTTGGGTTAAATCCATCATGGCAAGGCTTGATGCCATAGATAGGCGAATAATGGACAGAATGGAAGGAAGATTGGAAGGGACGAAAGGCTCTCTGTGCAACAAGTTGGATAACTTGATGGAGAATCCAAGCCTTCATAATCAAATTCCCGTGAGTGGCCATGGTCTACATGAGCTACAAGGTAATCAAACTAACTTTTGCACTCTAGTGAATGAAGATAATAGCCAACTAAGTGTGAATGATATTTTGTCTTTAAGTGAGCCGAATGTGCCTTCATTTTGTGATGATAATGTACAACTTGAGATTTTGGATACACTAGTTGATTAACCTAGTGTTGAAACCATTATGAAAAGTGGTAGTACATTGTCTTATGGAAGTCATGAAGACCAACTTGTGTGTGAAAATGATGATGTTGAACATGTTAGCCGAATGACTAAGGATGATCCTCTAGTTATTTTTATTATTGACCATGATAGTATAGGGGGGACATTTGATCATTATTTTAGTAGTATTGGGGTAAGGAAGTGTATTCCCAACCCGTGCCCATGGACACTCTACCCATTTGATTCTGGTAATCATTTGAAGTGTGGTGATGAGGATGTCTTTTGGAATGACTTGAATGTGCATGGAATGTATGGCTTTCCTCTCTCGGATTTCAAGTATAATTGTTGTTCCAAGAAGATTCTATGTTTTCCACTTGATAAGCGACGCTTTTTCCTTGTTTCTTTTCACACTTATGTGGATAAACTAGTTGATTCTCCCTTGGTAGGGTATTCGGGTAAGAGGGATGTTTGGGTATATGTGAAGTTTCAGACACCTTGGCAAAGATACTATGATTGATTACACTAATCCTAACCCTCATACCTTGAGGAACTTTTGTTTGCTTGTCCTTCCTATTGCTTTGCAAGATTCGAATTCGAGGACGAATCCTTTCTAAAGAGGGGAGGATGATATGGGTACGATCATGATCAGGGTCCAATGAGTTAAGACTAGGGCTCGGGGGGATTCCCATCCAAGGAACAAGCTTTTAAGTGTAGAGAACAAGTCCCATAAGCTCCAAAACTATTCACTGTTCATCCGCGTTCACTGTTCATCCGCCCTTTGCAAAGGTTTTTTAGTCATATGTAATAAGTTAAACTAGTTATAAATAGAACCTCATTAGGTCATTTTTGGGGAGATTTTTTGGAGAATATATTTTGTAGACTCTTTGAGAGTCTTCAGCAAGGTGGAATCCTTGGACAAGGTGGAACCCTTGTGTTGATCATTTGCTTAGAAACAGAGATTGCTTGGGAATTCCGGTTCCCTTGAGGTCACGTAAGAGATAGGTTTAGGTTGTGTGTGCTATTAAAGGTCCAAAAGTGGAATAAGATTTTGGGTTGTTAATATTATATCATCCCTTTGTCTATCTATCTATCTTTACTTTCTTGTAATCATTTGTCTATATCTAGTGTAATCCGTTTGTGTTCTTTTCTTGTAACCGTGTGTTGTTGTTATTGCATCTTGTTCATAAAGTGTTGTTGCTGTTTTAGTGTGTTTTACTCTTGATATCACTTCCCTTATTGTTCTTCTTGTGAATCCGAGAGAGGTCATCAGAAGGGTCCATAGTTCTTGAACTAGTGGACTGATTTTGGTGTTTGTGTTGTTGTGTTCTTGGGGAGTTTGGTATCACTCATCCTTTTGGAAAGAGGTAGTCAATAGTTTGATTAATTCAATCTTAAGCAACCATACATGGGAACTGGTTGATCTCCTCTAGGAAATAAACCTTTAGGTTCTGAATAGATCTTCATAAGGAAAATGAAAGCGGATGGTACTATTGACAAATACAAGGCATGACTTGTAGTAAAAGGCTTTAAACAAAAAGAAGGCCTTGATTACTTTGATACATACTCTCCAGTAACAAGGATAACGTCAATTCAGATGTTAATTGCCTTGGCGGTGGTATATGGTTTTGAAATCCATCAAATGGATGTGAAAACAACATTCCTAAATGGAGAATTGGAGGAAGAAATTTACATGGAACAACCTGAGGGTTTTGTGGTTCCAGGAAAAGAAAATAAGGTGTGTAAATTTGTTAAGTCACTTTATGGACTAAAATAAGCACCAAAATAATGGCATGTGAAGTTTGACCAAACTATGTTGGCAAACGGGTTTAAGATAAATGAATGTGATAATGTGTTTACATTAAACACACTCCAAATCACCAAGTCAGTTTGTTTGTATGTGGATGATATGTTGATCATCAGTAGAGACATTTCTAACATAAATGCAACAAAATGAATTCTTGTGAGCAAGTTTGATATGAAAGACCTTGGGGTTGTGGGTGTGATCATGGGAATAAGAATCCATAGAACTCCACAAGGGTTGGCATTGTCACAGTTTCATTACATTGAAAAGGTACTTGATAAATTCAAGTATTTGGAATTTGGTATTGCCAAGACTCCATTGGACGTGAGCTTTGCACTTCAAAAGAATGAAGGTGAAAGTGAATCACGGTTGGAGTACGCAAGAGTTTTGGGATGTTTAATATATATCATGAATTGTACACGACCAGACATAGCATTACTATTAGTAAGTTGAGTCGGTAAACGATTAATCCCAATAAAACTCATTGGATGGCAATGAAAAGAGTTTTGGGGTATCTTAAATACACTCAAGACTATGCTTTACATTATAATAAATATCCTGCGCTACTTGAAGGATATAGTGATGCAAATTGGATCATCGGATCAAATGAAGTAAAATCCACGAGTAGATATGTATTTACTATCAGTGGAGTAGTAGTCTCTTGGAAATCATCCAAATAGACATGTATTGCCCGCTCTACAATAGAATCTGAGTTTATCTCATTGGATAAATCCAGTGAAGAAGCGGAATGGCTCCGGAATTTCTTGTAAGATATTCCTTATTGGCCCAAACTAGTGGCACCAGTATGTATACACAACGATAGACAAACGACAATAGGTAGGGCAGGAAGTATGATATATAAAGGTAAATCTTGTCACATAAGACTGAGACATAATACCATTAGAGAACTTCTCTCTAGTGGAATTATCACTACTGACTATGTAAATTCAAAGGATAATGTGTTGGATCCACTTACAAAAGGCCTGTCTAGAAAAGGAGTTGAGAGGACATCTAAGGGAATATGTTTACGACCTAGGACAAGTCAGCATGGCAGTAACTCTACCTAGCAGACTGGAGATCCTAAGAGCTAGGTTCAAGGTGATCAAACAAAGTTGTGTCTGACAGGTTCAACATTGTCAATATATCCGATCCATTCTCATAATGTAAAAAATGTTTAGTAAACAAGGATAAGATTTTTGGAGTGAAGTCTTTTAATGATTATCTAAATTTGGTATATTTGACAAAATATTTTAATCTATAGGATTGAACATTTAGAAATCACCTATGTGAGGGCCAAGTCGAAGCCTCTTCAAGGAGAATGTTAGTAAAGGTTTATTCTCTAAGATCTCATGAGTCCGGGACGTGTTCATGGATGAAATGAACAAAACCGTGAGAACCATAAACAGTAAAAGGATGATTGTGTGACATGTTTTGTCTAGGGGTACATTAAAGCTCGACGGTTCCAAGCTATCGAATCTACCAATTGACCTAGTGCATTCAATGCATGTTCACTACGGAATGTTCAAAGGGAAACCCACTTATCCAGAAGCAATTAGTCTTTGCTTGATGATCACATACTTGTCCGTAAAGTTTTACAAGGAATAGACATTCCCCATTCATGTGGGGGTTTGTTGGGTTCTATTGGTGTGAATGGAAAATGAAGGGACACAACTCTTTGAGAAAAAGACACATTATTTTGGAAAAAGAGTGACTGTTTGGATAGTTTCCTGTTCAGAAAAAAGATATAATGTTTCAAATGAACAGACGTAACTCTTCCAAAGGATACACCTTTCGGTTGAACCATTGCCACCTTTCAGAAGGGGCACTTTATGGTTATATAAACCTGTATTTTTTCCACAGGTTTAGGATGAAAATTTTTTGCATAAGAAAAATATTCTCTTGCTTCTAAAAACTCTTTCTGATCATCTCCCGTTGAGTGAGTTCGAAGAAAACTAGAAAGTTTGAGGTACCGCACCATTCTGGTTGTGAAGTCATTTTATTCTGGGAGGAAAATTCTGCAACCTCGGGTACTTGAGGGGAATTATTTCCTTAAGGACACTCCTTGAATTTGGAGGACTTGACTATATTTCTACTTTATCTATTTTTCTTAAAAAATACAGAATAACACACTTCTTTGAAAGGTCATTTTGATCTTGTGTTGAAAGTGTTGGAAAACTTCAAAAGTGTTCTTGAAAACTCGTGAAATAGTGTTGAAGTTTAGTGAACTAACATACAAATTTTCTTATACCCGAATACAACAAAATTTTCAATGGTAGAGCGATGTACGTAACTCAACAAGATGAGGCTTAGTATCTCTATAGAGATTCTATTTCTCTTAATTCCAAGGTTTTGAGTAATTTGAAATGAATAAGCTCTGACTTGATAATAAAAGATGACGATGTCTAGGAGAAAGAAGGGTCGTATAAAGTTCATAGCAAAAATCACTAATTTCATCTTCTGTCCAATGCTTAAAAGGTTTTATTTTAAGGCTACTAAGAGATTGGCATTCTGAAGAAACATGATCTGCATCTGATTTTTCAAACACGATTTTGTTCATGATAAAGACATTTCCCTTTAGAACTTTTCTCAAGCACAGGTCATGTATTAGATCATGAACCTTACATGATCTAATTTTCATTCTATCTTGACTTTTTTTGCTGACGAGAACTAGAGATCTGTTGATAAGATCTTGAAAGCATTTCTCAGCCTCTCCTCTCAAGTCACTTTTAAAATTCAGGAACCCCTCAGCCATCCATAATCTCATCAAATACTTTACTGGAATCTTAGTGTCTTCTGAAATTTTTTTGAAATACAGAAGACATGCTTTTAGATCATTCAAGTGATTGTAACTCAAACCAAGAATATGTAAACATTGTTCATCAGGATCATTTGTGATAAATGACGTGACATCTTTGGCAACACTTTCCCATTCTTCTATTGCCCTTTTAGAATTGAGAATCCCAACAACCACAACAATAGTTAGTGGTAATCCATGATATTTCCCTGCAATTCGCTTCCCAATAGTCTCAAACTCAGATGGTAATGCTTCATTTGAAAATTCTGCACTTTTAAAAAGGTTTCAACTCTCATCTTGATTCATGAAGTCTATCTGCATCGAAAGATTCTCACGTCAATAAAATAGCTTGTTTTTCTCCCTTGAGCAAGGAGTTTCCACGTAAAAATCCTTGTGTTTGCTATTTATTTCATTCCTGCACTCTTTACTCAGATTCTCCTAGTTCTTTCCATGTGAGTTTGTCTGGGAAAAGGTCCCAAGTTGAGGAGCGACCCACTATAGTTCTTTATTTAGCATCAGAGAAAGGTCTTCCTATCAAGACTAACACCTTGAAAGGATTTTCAGAATGGCTGATCCTCTTAATCTTGAAGAAGGCCAGTCAACCACTAGACCACCCAGATTCAATGATGAGTATTATGTGTTGTGGAAGACAAGAATGCATGATTTTATCATGGCTGAAGATTCAGAGTAATGAAATGTCATTGAGGATCATATTTTGATTCCTATAAGGGTAGTGAAAGTTGGTGATGTGACTTCACAAGTTCCTAAGACAAAGAAGGAATATGATGATGCAGACAGGAAAAAGACTGAAGAATTATAAGGCAGAGAAGTTGCTGGTTTGTGGTATTGGTCCTGATGAATACAACGGGATCTCTGCCTGTGAATATGCTAGGGAGATCTGGGATTGTATTCAGACAACTTATGAGGGAACAAGTCAGGTTAAGGATTCCAAAATGGATATGCTTACAAATCAATATGAAACCTTCTTCATGAAAGAGGGAGAGTCCATACAGAAAATGCACACCAGGTTTACAACCATAACAAATGAGCTTCACTAATTGGTAAAGGACATCAAAACTACTAAATAGGTTCATAAAGTTCTGAGCATTCTTCCTAAGTGATAACGCTCAATCTACAGCTCTCGTTTGAGTGTAAAGCGGTCGTTAGCAAATATAGAACCCAACCTGGGTTGGGTGTCGATCCCACAGGGAATAGCTTGGCCAACAAGTAAGTAAAATTACTAAACTTTTGGTGCAAGTCTCGTAAAAAGGGGGGATTCTTGTCTTGCAAGTAATGTAAACAAAAGCTGAAAATAATAAAGTAAAAAGAGAGAGATTGTTACGTTGGTTGTAAACAATGAGAATTGAAGCGTTGGGGTTATGTCCACCTTCTGAGGTATACGTCTCTATTGGCTATGAGTGTGTAGAATTCTGACATGCAATTGCTTATAGAGGATTGTAGTCGATGGTAAATCCAAGCGTCTCTCGACCTAAACAAGGACTATTTCACTTTAACTCTCTCGAGCTTAAAGCGTATCTAACGGTACAAATTCTCCAAGAGGTTAGTCCAGTTACGGCACTAGCTTTTTAATAGGAAAGGGTGTCCTACTACCTTGACATTATCTCTTTTCCAGACAAATAACTTTTCTCTCGAACAAGTTAAATGTTAGACTGGCGTATTCTTGCGTTTGCAACTGCAAAGAATGTAGATTAAGATGAAGAGAATAATGATATAAGCAATATACGTGCCTCGAACTCACAAACTCACAGCAATAGATAGTAACTCATTCGGCTTCCATAACCCCAACAGAGAAGTTTAGTTACCCATGAATGCGAAGGAAATCACAATTGACATTGTTATTATATCACGATATTGAGTAATGGCGTGTAGATCAAGTGATAGGCGTGAGGCGTGATTCCTTAGCAAGTAACGATTCTCTTGTTGTGGAATTTAAGAATAGAAGAGTAGAAGAAGAAAAATAGAATTAATGGAAAGATTAGAAGAGTTGAGAAGATGTTAGAAGATGAGAGGGATGGAAGAAGGTATTGTGTTCTCCCTCCTTCCTCCCTCCTTATTCTCCAAAATCTCTAGCATGATAGGGTATTTATAATACCCATATCCTAATCCTACTAAGCTAATGAAATAAATAACCAAATCCTATTAGACTAATGAAATCCTTAACCCAAATGTACTAGGTTAAGGTAACATTATCATAATCCACATAAAATAATGAAATACATAACCTAATTGTACTAGGTTAATGTATCATTGTCAAAATCCAGCTTTGTGTCTGTAAGTCCCCAAAGTCTTCAGAATTGCTGTTTTAGCCCGGGACAGATTTTCCATGCAGCAGGTTTGGTCCCCCAAAGACTTCAGAAATGCTGTTTTAGCCCGGGACAGATTTTCCATGCAGCAGTTTTGGTCCTTAGGCGTGTAAACTCCCTTCCCTTCCTTCGTGAGCTTTCTTTAGCGTCAAGTAAGCCATAAAATGCTGAATTATGCATCATTTATACCTGAAACTTTACTAATCATGTTCGTTAGCTCATTTACAGGAAAAAGGACTAAAAGTGCATGAAATATATAATTTGTTCTCAAAACTAGGCTAAAATATGGGCAAAATATATTGATATAGGTGCGTAAATTCGCCTATCATCAACACCCCACACTTAGAGCTTTGTTCATCCTCGAACAAACTATCATGTCCTTCTAAACGTCAACTTAGGGTTTTACAGCAACAACACCAAATATTCGTCAAGACAAGCACAACAATTATCAACAAAGAGTATCTTTTCGATTATAGGTAGAAGCAATTTAACCTCTAGCATAGACTCGTGATGGTGATCAACTCGCATGCAAACGTTAAGGTACAAGGAATCATATATAACTACCCAAACCTCATCAACCATGTGTGTCTCACACTATAGTACCCATAATCACTCACAAGTATAGCATATTTTTCAAACATGGGTATCAAAATATCCTTGCTCTCGCTCTCACAAAGAATTCATATGTAGCGACTGATGACCATAGGCTTGCCCTTAATGTAGTACTCCACTAAATGTCGGAATGTTAAGATTAGGATCAAGTAGGTCTTTTGATGGTTGTAATGTAGGCTAAGGGATGGGTAGGACTATTTTGGCCAAGAATAGTGACTAGGTTCCTAAGCGCTTTAATACATCACTTTGTATCATTGACACTTTTTTCTTTCAACCTTTCTTCTTTCTTTTTTTCTACCACCCTTGTTCTCCTCTTTTTTTCAATTTTAAGCACAACTCACTTTTCAGCTTTCTTTTCCTTTTTCTTTTCACAACATACCTCTTATGATAGCATTTTTTTTTCTTTTTCATAACACATTCAAGAACCATTCCAATTTATAGCACTATACTCACCCAATTTCCTCTTATGTTGTCACATGACTTTTTCACTTTAAAGCACTTAGGAGTTTGGATCAAATTACGGTCTTGAAAAAAATGGATTAGGCTTACATACAAGGTTGTCAAAGAAAATAGGCTAAAGGCTCAAAAGGGTTTAACTAGGATGATGTCCATGGGTAGGTAAAACTGAAGGTAAGCAAATATAGGTTGCCAAAGAAATGCCTAAATCATATCCTAAACTTACACTCCTTATTTTCGCTTTGCATACATACCAGGCAAGTTCTAGCATCAGCCACACACATAGAATATACGATTATCTCACACACACAAGGCACATGGTCGACTTGCTTGGAAGTAATATAGACTCTCGACCCAACAAGTGAAGGAATTGAACCACACAATATCACATAATGAGTCACAACTAGAGCCTAAACGTCTCAATAGTCACAATTGTAGCACATACTCTTGTTATAATCTCATGCTGCCTATCAAAATAATTTCATGCGAAGCTAGAAAAAATTTACTACTAAAAAAATGAAAAAAAATGAAACAAAAACAAAGCAAGCAAACATAGATGCGAGTAGAGAAGTATAGCATGCGACAAGCAAACATAGATGCGAGTAGAGAAGTATAGCATGCGATACCACCACCCCACACTTAGTCGGGACACTGTCCTCAGTGGAAAATAAATACGAAGAACCTGGTCAGTCGGACTCGTCCTCAATTTCGGGGGTCATACCCTTTGCATCGGAATCATCATCAGAGTCGTCATTCTCAGAAGTTCCTCATAAGTATCCCACTTAATTCCAAGAGTGAGTCGAGGTATTTGCAGCGAGGAGGGTTCTCCTTGCTCTTTTCGGCCTCTTTTCTTGCCTTTTTGTGAAGTGGTCTTGCTTTGGGTGCCATTGTACCTGAGACTTAAAAAAAATGTTCATGTTAGCATCATCTCGATGGATATAATCTATAAACAAGCAGTAGTGGCACCACCCCACACTTAGTTTGTTGGTACAGACTAGTGAAGTGAAAGTGGTCGATTACTCAGACTTCATCGACATACGTTTTAGGGGCTATATTCCAACAAAAAATTCAGATATGTAACACTTCTTGCAATCTTTGCAATACTTTCATGTTAGGTATATCAAGACTTCTTCATAGGGATTACATCATGGTATAGTTTCTATCAATAATCACAATCTCCTATGTCGGTAGGCAACTATAAGTCTTATTCCGATGAGCGAGACATCCCAACATGTAAGTATTCAAGTGACAAGAGCATGCAATGTTCATGACTATAGCAATTCCGCAAGTAGTATAACAATGCATCAAAATTAATTTCTAGTTGGAAACAAGTTAAGAGTATCCTAACGTTCATGTTCACTCACTTGGTTTTGTATCAACAATTCAAACACATTAACATCACCAATATTTCTTCAAGATGTAGCAATTCGTAATAGACATAGCAACGTAGCACTTACGAAAAATAGATGAAGAACAAAAGAGTACTTACGTGATTGAAGCCTTTGGAGATGTTCTTGTGAAGTGGGAGAGCAAAAAGAAAAGTTTTGAGATGATTTGGAGAGTATATGCGGTGCCTAGGTCAAGTTTTCAATGTGTTTGTGTTTCAAGACTAAGTCTCCTTTATATAGGAAGAGAATGGGTCGGGTTTTGACCCATTT
The DNA here is from genome assembly GCA_030864215.1 of Capsicum pubescens. Taxonomy (NCBI): domain Eukaryota; kingdom Viridiplantae; phylum Streptophyta; class Magnoliopsida; order Solanales; family Solanaceae; genus Capsicum; species Capsicum pubescens. The sequence continues at coordinate 298,826,398 of CM061540.1, forward strand.
ACAATCGGTTTTGGAGACAAAAATGCTACATATGCGGCGCATAATGCTTGGCATAGTCATGGTATATGCGGCGCATTGTCTATGGCATAATGGGACATATGCGCCGCATAGTCTATGGCATTTGTAGACATATGCACCGCATAGTCTATGGCATATGAGATACTGAGACCAAACGCCATAGCATAGGCGGCGCATAGTCAAAAGCATACCTAGGAATAGGCGGCGCATAGTGTATAGCACACTAGATTCTGAGACCTTAGGCTATAGGATAGGTTATGCATCGTTCGTGGCCTAGTTTTACCTAGGCCTAGCCTTCCTCGATTCCTAGTTTGGCATGAGCAATGCTCAATCCATAGCCTTATGCATCACTATTCCTAACTTACCAACTTTACCATACAATGCGTCCAAATCGTCAATTGAAATCAATCTCCTCGTTGAATACCTCTTGCACCTACATTTGCTCAAAACAATAAAAACGATTAGTACGATGGGTTGCCTCCCACCAAGCGCCTTAGTTTTGGTCGTGGCACGACTCTTATTTTTGGATTTTTCATTTATCAAAATCAAAACAAGTACTAGAAGAAATGATAAAACGATAAAACGATGGGTTGCCTCCCATCTAGCGCCTTATTTATTGTCGTGGCACGACATGGTTACCTCGAGTACTCAGACTTCGTCGAGTTAAATAGAGGATCGTTTTCTAAAAGGATTTAGACGACAATGAGGCTTACCTGTGGGCATGCGATCTTCTTCGAGATGGCTCATACATTTCCCCGGAGAGTCACCAATTATATCATCAATAGTCCAACCCATAGCTCTCTTGTATCTCTTCAGAGCAGAGATGAGAGCTTCTACACGCTGTTCACTTAAATCATCTGCACTCTCCGGAAGTATATTTCTACTTTCCAAGAACACATACCTTAGATAATCGGGGAGCTCTTGCGATTCTAGTGTTGGTGTCTCGTCAAGGGAAGTCTTCGCTGGTGGTATGGGTCGATTTTGGAGATCAAGGTCCAGCTTCTTGGGAGCATAGCGATATGTCCCTAATCCTGATAGAGTACTAATAGCTTCTTTGCAATTTTCAGCATCCTTACTCTCTCCATTCATGAGCACAACCGCCAAAGGGTCAGCAATAATTTGCTTTTCTTTAAGTAATTCTTTCGGATCATCAAATAAAACATCAGCCACCGAAAATACACTCGGATCTTTGGGTTGCTTCATTGATTTGCAAACATCAAATCGAACCACTTCGTCATTTATTCGGAATGAAAGTTCATTAGCTCTCAAATCAATGAGCACACTTCCTGTAGCAAGGAAAGGGCGTCCCAAGATTATGGGAACCTCTGAATCTGCTTCACAATCCAAGATGACAAAGTCTGCTGGAAAGATAAATGAAGAAACCTTTACCAAGACATCGCATAGAATACCAACCGGTCGTTTTACCGACCTATCCGCCATAACAAGCCTCATATTAGTTGGTGTAGGATCTCCTAACCCCAACTTCTTGTAGATCGATAATGGCATTAAGTTGATGCTGGATCCTAGGTCACATAATGCTTTGGCAAAGTTCAAAGATCCGACGGTGCAAGGAATAGTGAAAGCTCCGGGGTCAGCCTTCTTCTGAGCTATTGATCGGGTAGCGATTGCGCTGCAGTGATGGACATCATCTTTCAACTCATAACTTGCTGCCCGCTTCTTTGTCAAAAGATCCTTCATAAATTTCGCATACCCAGGCATTTGTTCAAGTGCTTCCACCAATGGAACATTAATGGTCAGCTGCTTTAACATAGTCATGAATTTGCTGAACTTCGTATCATCCGCCACCTTCTTCAATCTTTGGGGAAAAGGTGGTGGTGGGTATGGCATTGTTCTCTCCACGGCTTTCTTCTCCTCTTATTTTTCAGCTTTTCCAGGCTGCACGTCGTGAGGAGTGACGTTAAGGACATTAGGATCGGCTGCTGCGGCATCTTCCCCTTTCGCCGTATCATCAATGTCCACTACTTCTTCAACCACTTGCTTGCCCTTAGATGAGGTTTCCATCACCTTACCACTTCGGGTAGTAATAGCCATGCATGACCCATCATTCCTTGGGTTTTGCACGGTGTTGCTAGGTAAAGTGCCAGCCTTTCTTTGATTGAGTGCTGCTGAGAGTTGGCTCAATTGCTGCTCTATTTGCTTGATTGAAGTGGAATGAGAATCAACTAGTTGTTTCATGGAGGACAAATCATTAATTACCTCAGTAACTCCCGCGCTCGTTGCTTCCACTCCTTTCAATAATTTAGCCATCATGTCTTCCATACTTCCAGAATTAGATGTGGTGGTATCACGTCTACCAGGGGGAACATATACACCACTCTTTTCATTGTTTTTTCTCCAACTACCTTGGTCCTTGTTTCCAGAATTATCATAATAGTTCCGACCTTGGTTTCCTTGGGTATTACCTCGGAAACCCCCCTGATTGTTCAAGTAGTTGGCCTCCTCTTCCGAATCAGATTCGTCTCTTCCTTTTAGCGCCACAGCTTTCACTTTTTCGGTCTTCCCTGATAATAGATGCTTTTTCAGAAGATCCACTTGCGTTTTCATGTGCGCTAAATCTTGATCACGTTCTTCTTGTCTTCTTCTTTGGTCTGCAGTCATGCCTATAGATAAAGTGGGGCTTGCTACCTCAGAATCCCTGGTATGCCAAGCTCTACTTTGTTTCGTCATGCGATCTAGCATATTGCTTGCTTGACCAAAGGTGAGGTCCATAAAAGATCCTCCAGCTGCGTTATCCACCACTGGCTTAGTTATTGAATTCAAGGCTCTATACAATATCTCCATGAGGTGAACATTAGTCATGTGATGGTTTGGGCATCTCGCTAGCTTTGTCTTGAACCTCTCCCATATTTCATGAAGAGCTTCAGTGGGAAGCTGACAAAAGTTGCTGATTTCATCTCTCAATTGTGCCCTTTTGGAAGGCGGAAAGAATCTTTCTAGGAAAGCGTCTCTCAATTGCCTCCAATTTGTAATTGAATCAGGAGTCAGCCCATTCAACCATAGTGTTGCCTCCCCAGACAGAGACAATGGAAATAGACGTAATCAAATTGCATTCTGACCAACACCAGGATTGTCAAAAGACTTGCATGTAGAAATAAAGTTGATGAGATGCATATTCGGATCATCGCCTGCTAATCCACCAAACAATCCCTTGAGTTGCAATAACTGAATCATGGTGCTTGTGATGTTGAACTTGGCTCCGGGCGCTAATGGTGGTGGAATTATAGCTCCAGTGGCTCCGGCACCATCAAGATCATCATCAACATCATCGAACGGTATTTCACGTTGTGCATCCATTGATGCACTGAACAAAAACCTGCAGTAAACAAAAACAAAAACTAAAAGTAAAAATACGAGAGTCTTCGACCAAAGGGTCTAGTAATTATTACGAACTTAATTGACACTTGTATTCCCCGGCAACGGCGCCAATTTTTGATAACGCTCAATCTACAGCTCTCGTTTGAGTGTAAAGCGGTCGTTAGCAAATATAGAACCCAACCTGGGTTGGGTGTCGATCCCACAGGGAATAGCTTGGCCAACAAGTAAGTAAAATTACTAAACTTTTGGTGCAAGTCTCGTAAAAAGGGGGGATTCTTGTCTTGCAAGTAATGTAAACAAAAGCTGAAAATAATAAAGTAAAAAGAGAGAGATTGTTACGTTGGTTGTAAACAATGAGAATTGAAGCGTTGGGGTTATGTCCACCTTCTGAGGTATACGTCTCTATTGGCTATGAGTGTGTAGAATTCTGACATGCAATTGCTTATAGAGGATTGTAGTCGATGGTAAATCCAAGCGTCTCTCGACCTAAACAAGGACTATTTCACTTTAACTCTCTCGAGCTTAAAGCGTATCTAACGGTACAAATTCTCCAAGAGGTTAGTCCAGTTACGGCACTAGCTTTTTAATAGGAAAGGGTGTCCTACTACCTTGACATTATCTCTTTTCCAGACAAATAACTTTTCTCTCGAACAAGTTAAATGTTAGACTGGCGTATTCTTGCGTTTGCAACCGCAAAGAATGTAGATTAAGATGAAGAGAATAATGATATAAGCAATATACGTGCCTCGAACTCACAAACTCACAGCAATAGATAGTAACTCATTCGGCTTCCATAACCCCAACAGAGAAGTTTAATTACCCATGAATGCGAAGGAAATCACAATTGACATTGTTATTATATCACGATATTGAGTAATGGCGTGTAGATCAAGTGATAGGTGTGAGGCGTGATTCCTTAGCAAGTAACGATTCTCTTGTTGTGGAATTTAAGAATAGAAGAGTAGAAGAAGAAAAATAGAATTAATGGAAAGATTAGAAGAGTTGAGAAGATGTTAGAAGATGAGAGGGATGGAAGAAGGTATTGTGTTCTCCCTCCTTCCTCCCTCCTTATTCTCCAAAATCTCTAGCATGATAGGGTATTTATAATACCCATATCCTAATCCTACTAAGCTAATGAAATAAATAACCAAATCCTATTAGACTAATGAAATCCTTAACCCAAATGTACTAGGTTAAGGTAACATTATCATAATCCACATAAAATAATGAAATACATAACCTAATTGTACTAGGTTAATGTATCATTGTCAAAATCCAGCTTTGTGTCTGTAAATCCCCAAAGTCTTCAGAATTGCTGTTTTAGCCCGGGACAGATTTTCCATGCAGCAGGTTTGGTCCCCCAAAGACTTCAGAAATGCTGTTTTAGCCCGGGACAGATTTTCCATGCAGCAGTTTTGGTCCTTAGGCGTGTAAACTCCCTTCCCTTCCTTCGTGAGCTTTCTTTAGCGTCAAGTAAGCCATAAAATGCTGAATTATGCATCATTTATACCTGAAACTTTACTAATCATGTTCGTTAGCTCATTTACAGGAAAAAGGACTAAAAGTGCATGAAATATATAATTTGTTCTCAAAACTAGGCTAAAATATGGGCAAAATATATTGATATAGGTGCGTAAATTCGCCTATCATCACTAAGAAGTGGGAAAGCAAGGTTAATTCAATCATTGAAGCTAGGAACCTGAAGACAATGACCATAGATGAGCTTATTGGCAATCTCAAAACCTATGACATGTTGAAGAAGCTGGGGAAGTCAAAGGAAGAACCCAAGGTGGAAAAAAACCTGGTTTTAAATGCTACCAAAGAAACCTTTAAGTACTGAAGATAAGAAAACCACCTGTATTGCAAAAAGGGTTCTTAAAGCCTTGAGAAAAATAAAGGCTCTACCTAAGAGAGGAGAGTCTATCAAGCACTTCAAGAAAGAAAAGACAAGTGATACATGTCATAAATGTGGAAAACTAGGTCACTACATTAAGGATTGCCTAATGCATAAGGTTGATAACAAGGAATATGCTAAGCAAGCTATTGGTAAAGAAAAAGGCAAGGACCAGGTACCTGTAAAGTACAACAAGAAAGTTGAAGATGACAAGGTTGTTAATCAAGTTTTGCAGTTGACTCAGATGATTTAGAGAAATAAAATAATGTATCTATGATGGTGATGGAAGATGAGGTATATATAAGATTTTGATACACTCTTTGCTCTAATAGAAGATACTAATGATGATGAAGATGAACCAGTGACTCTTCTAGACATTAAAGAAAATATAAAAGACTACTCCCTTAGTAAGTTGAGATCTCTTGCTTTTGTGCTGATTAATTCTGCGAATAAGCTTACTAAAGAAAAGGAAAATCTAAAGAAAGTTTTGGAAAATATGAAAAAGAGGTAATTGAGTTGAGTGTCCAGATAACTGAACTCACCAATGAGAAGGCAAAGCTGAAGGAAGATCTTGCAAAGTGTGAGGAAGAAATGGTTGAGCTGAGTGTGCAAGTGGCTGAACATCAAGCAACTTGCAAGACTCTTTTTTGTGAAAATAATCAATTGAAGGAGATGATTAGTGAAATCTCTAAGCATGATTTAAAGGGAAAAGGTGAAGAAAGAAGAATACAATTTCAGATGGATGAAGAAATAGCTGAATTTAAGTCTAATATGACTGTTTCACTTGAAAGAAACTTAGTCCTTGAAAGGGAATTGGTTCGGGTGATAACTGAACTTGAGAAAGCTCTCAAATGGACTACTTCATCTCAATCTCTAACTTCCCTCACCAACCAAGGGTCCAATAGTAGGAGAGACTTAGGACCTACTTCATCACAAGCTCTGACTTCCCTCAAAACCAAGGGTCCAGTAGCAGGAGAGACTTAGGATGTCCCAGTCAAAGTGATGCTTCCAATTCCTTTATTAGACATGGAAGGAGCAAATATAATCTTTTATGCACTCATTGTGGAAAAGATGGTCACACAAGATAAATGTGTCCATCCAAAGAAACAACTTATAGAGGTTTGATAGACCTTTTTGCTTCAAGAACAAAGATAAAATGACTGCCTAGCTGGACAAGGCATTGTTACCATATTAGGAGCTTAAAATGAAATAGGTTCTCAAGACTAACAACTGATTTATGATACTGAGCAAAGAAAGAGGAAGCATCCACTGTAGGTATGTTGATGATGACTTCTTAGAGCATATGACTGAAGGCTTGAAAGATTACTTCTTATAGTAGGCCCTTGAAGGAGACAATGACTCCTTGGTGATGGAGTTGAAGAATTTAAAGTGTATTGATGCTGGTGGTGTTGTGCACTTGGTTGACCAAACTAATGTTCTCATAGTTCTGGAGGTCATGTCCATATGTATCTTTGAATAATATTTGTAGGTAACTGGTTGAATGAAACAAGAAGGGGTGGAGTTGATGAGATCCTGATGATGCTAGCTACTTTCATAATTCTCCTTGCATGGCTATGAACTGGTAAACAGGTATCTTTGTTAGATAATGTCATACATGTCTAATTTAGTCTCTTATATTCTAAAGATATACACCCATGGTAAGGAGGAGAAGATGGAAAAATGGGAGGTGAGACAGTACAAAATGATTGAGTTCAAAGAATCCTTTAGGGACTAGGTCCCTAATAAGGTTAGTATCATTTACTATTCCTCAAAAATGACCGTAGTAAACATTTAATGATATATGCCACATCATTATACCTCCTCTTCCAAAAGTCTATCTCATGTACTTTAAGTCTAAGGGACGCGTCCATCTAATCGGACACGTCTCATCAGACACATCCCCTCACCAAATCTGAGCCACCCCTTTATATCTTATTTAAAATAAAAAATCATATTTTCTATCTCTCATTTTGAAAAATCTTTTCTCACACAGTCTCATTAGTTCCCAAATCATTCGAAAAGGCCCATATTGTTTCCTGCTTTACAGTTTATTCAATCATTACAATGTCAAATCTTTTTTTTTCTTAACAATAGGACGAACCCATTTAATTAAAAGTAATAGACACTCCTTACATTTTTTCTGGATCAGAGGAGTTGCTTTCTATCACAAAATTTACTCCACTTTCCCTATGCAAGATTTCTAAGGATTACAGTTCTCAAGAGAAGATAAAATCTCCAAATGATCCACTCTCTGAAAAGAGGGATACTGTTGATGCCAGTGTTGACCCCAAACCAACCCCTTCTCTGAAAGAAAAAATGACCCTAAAATTAATTCATCTGAAACCCAAATTCGTGAAGATGATCTTCAAAACAACCCCCCATGACCAAGTACTCAACCAAACTTTTCCTTCACATAAAGGTTTAGACTTTTCTTCCAAAACCCCTTCGTTTAACAAATCTGAGTCTCCTAGCAAATTAGGAAGTGCCTTCATAGATGAAAATTTGTTTGAGGGTTTACCCACTTATAAGGCAACTTCTTCAAATATCCAAGCCATGAGTGAAGAAATAAGAGTGCAAGGACTGCCTGCCTTAAGTGTTGAACCACCTAGATGGGAAATTCCTCCTGCAACATCATTTACCAGAAGTCAAAATAACCCTCCTAAAAATATAGATAATAAGAATATAGTACTCCCTTCTATTCTTGATCTATCAAGTAATAAGGATGCAAAGAGTGACTCTGATAGTGATGATAAAAAGCATTTATCTTGGAAGATGTCCAAGAAGGGCTCCTCTTATTCAGCTAAAGCCTCATCAGAAACCATCAAACCACTAGGAATCAGGTTAAGTCTTGAGAACCTGATAAGAGAAGCCTTGAAAAGAAGCAAGGAAAATACTAAGAAAAGAAGATGGCCAAAGAAGGTGGAAAAAAAGAAGATGACCAAAGAAGGTGGAGATAAATATAATTGAGCCTACTGATACAAAATGGTGGATGTTGAAAAATCAGATGAAGACACTAAAAGTCTATTCAATGAATATTGGGAAAGTAAGGATAATGATTTTGATAACATGTTTCAAAGCCTAAGTGACTATGAGGATGAGTCGCTTGATTATGATATTGAGAAATATGTTGTTGTTACCAAGGCAAAGGTGGAAGAAAAGGGAACTGCCTCTACAAAGAAAGGGAAGGAGTTATTGGTGAAAAAACTAGAATCAAAAGTTATTGGTACAAGAAAGATGTCAGAAAAAGATGTTGGTAAAGGACCAGGTCTAGTGCTAAATCAATTAGAACCTCAGGATACCCTGGGACTTCCGGAAAGGGAATTGGTTCTTCAAAGAAGGCTGCTACTTTATCTGGAAAGGTGAAAGGTCTGTCTAGAGAGGTAAGATGAGAAATTCTTAAGAATCAAGGAGTTCTAAGGGGGAATGTTTGATCCCACTGTGGCTGAGTTTCCTGGGATGAAAAAACTAATTGCCTGGGTAAAGTTTCAAAATTGGGAGCATCTGTTTGAGGGACCTATTCCTCATTTACATGAATAGGAAGTAAGGATATTTTATCACAACCTAATGATTTCTAAAGATAGGGTATACTTGAATTCTCAAGTAAATAAAGTAAATATTGCTATGGATGAGAGTGTTCTATGAGAGATCCTAGGAGAACCAACAGAAGGAATCAAGACTATGAAAAAAAAAAAAAAGGGGTCTGAAAAGTTTTTGATAGTTTGTGGGGTGTTGGATGATATGAACATTAAAAATATCAACAAAAAGGCAATTAAAAGTGAATATCAGTTGTTTTTTGAGTTGGTGAACATAGTTCTCCTCCCCAGATCAGAGAAGAGGACTATTTTAACTGGTCCTAATTTGTTTCTCATAAAAGTCTTGTCTAAGTACAAAAAGGTTAACCTGCCTGCTATTATCATTGAACACATAAACACTGTGATGACATCAAAGATGCCAAACATGGCTTGGCTTATGGATTCTGGTTAAACAGAGTTTTTGCCTACTTAAGTTTTGAGTGTGGACAAGGGAAGGATGGTTCTGTCAAACAGGTGTTCAACATGACCATCTTAGAGGATAATGAATGTGTTTCGAAGGGTGGGGGGGGTGGAGGAAAATCTAAATCCATTGTTTCAGAATTTGTAGATACTCAAAACATATTGAGGATGAGTTGGATGCCATGAAAACTCTGGTGGCTGTGAAAGATATTGAGATTGCTTCATTAGAAACAACTTTTGTGAAAGAAGGGGAAGAGCGAACCAACTTAAATGGGAAGTTGAAAGATGAAAATGTTACCCTGTAGGAAAGGGTGAAGAAATTGAAAACTAGAGTTAAAATCCTGACTGAGAAGAATGAAAAATTAACACAACAAATTATCAAGGCCCATGCTGCTGAGAGTGAAAGGATGACCCTACTACTCAGGAAGATGTCTCATGATTCTGGTCATTCTTTCTAAATCCTTCCAACCTAGTCCCTACTCCTTTTCCCCTTATCCATCTCCTTTTTAATCCCTGTCAAAATTTATTCTCTTAAGATTATTATTTCTGGGATGTAATTGGTACAATTATCATTATTTTTTTGGGGTAACTATGGTTGAATAGTGTTTGATAATAGCTTAGTTGATATATGACTGCTTTCGTTTTGTGCTATCACTTCTTTTATTTATATCTAATCTTTTTTACATATGGTAATGTTACCTCAGTGGCCATGAATTAACATATATATGTATGTATGCTTGTTTTACTGCTTAACCTCTTTGATGATGGTAAAGGGGGGAAGTTTAGATGTAGCTACAATACATTGTGTTTGATTATTTGTATAATATTGTGTGTGTGAAGGGAGAAGTTATGTATGTAAGTGGATGGTGTGTGAAGGGGAAAGTTATGTATGCAGGAAAGGTGGATGGTAGACAGAGGGAACTTTAGGTTCTCATGATACTCATAAACAGGGGAAATAAGGTAAAGAATGCTTAGGGATATCATAGACAGGGGGAACTAGTGGAGTTGAAGGTTTGAGGGCATGAATTGTTGAGTCCTGTTATGTATGCTGCGTGTTGTGTTGATGCTTGAGGTTGCCGAATGCTTGCATGGGTTTGTCATCATCAAAAAGGGGGAAATTGTTAAGTCCTTATTGTTGATGTTTGACAAACTACATGTTGGGTAACTATTTCCTAAAGATCTTGTGATGACAAAGATGTTACTACTCAGGAAATAGGTTGGGCTTACCTGTCACTGTCACTGTCAACCCCACAGCTGGACACAAGCACAAAAGTTGGTGAAAAACTCCTGCCACCTCTTTGTCTCAACCAATGACATTACTCCTAGGTTTTCTTGTGTCATACTATATATTGATCATTTTCTCCAACAAAAAACCAAGCTTCTATAATCTTACAACAAAAATATCTCTTGAAGCTCTTGGATCAAAGACTCACTTTGTAATACGGAAATGATAGCTCATCAAGTTGTATTTTCTTTTCTTATTGTATTTGAGTCTTTGTGTTGTGATCTTAAACATTTGCCTACTGTTGATTATGATTACTAGGTGTTGTGGTCTAAACTTCATTCCTTTGTAATCATCTAGATTTAGGTGATTTTTTCAAGCTAGAGTTAGCTTGTTGTCCAATTAGAATTAGTTGGAGCTTGTGGAAGTAGAGTTACTTCTTGAGTCTTCTTGTAATAGAGTTATAGATAGGAGACAGAAGATTAAGAGGTTAATCTGTAGAGTCTGTCTTCAACTTTTCTTGGATATAGTAGAGCTTAGAAATCCTAGAGGCAGGTCGTGGTTTTCCTCCATTGAGCAAGGAGTTTCCACGTAAAAATCTTTGTGTGTGCTATTTACTTTATTCCTGCACTTTTTACTAGGGTTCTCCTAGTTCTTGCTGTTTGAGTCTGTCTGGGAACATGTCCTATGTTATGGAGCGACCCACTACAGTTCTTCAAAAAGCAACTACAAGTGTTGTTTTTCTCTAAAACTTTAATCAAATGACAATGTAATTAAGGGAAATTAACCTTTCAATGATAGATCATACAACTTCAAAATCACTGCAAGAAATATTTGAGAAAAGAATAGAAGAAATGACAATATTATGAGTACCAATAAACAAATGTATAAAGAACAAAAGATAGAGTACCTAAATAAGATAACATTTGAGTGGTTGAAATGATATCTTGCGAAAACAGCCTAAATAGTCCATTAACTTTAGAGTAAAGCATCTTTTTATAGTACCTTTCTAACTATAACCAAATTTGCTATGACACACTCCAACTTCACGGGTGCCCTATTACTTTCTTGAACTAAATTTTTGCATATTTTTGTCAATTTTTTTAGCTGGTGTGACATATTTTATCAACCATTTTAGCTGACGTGACATGTTTTATCAACCTTTATAGATGATGTGGCACCTTTGATGTGGCACCTTTGATGTGCAATAAAGGTGCTACATCAGCACAAAATAGCGACAAAAATATGCTAAAATTGTGTTTGGGGTGGGGTAGGGGTTAATAGGATCCCTGTGAATTTGGAGTGTGTCGTAGCAACTTTAGCCATAATTCCGGGGTACTGGATGCTTATCTCTTAACTTTAAATAGTAGGTTCACTTAGGTCCCTTTTAATAACGCTGAACACAAGTGGTCCTTTTATCTGCGTAGAAAGGCTGCACTTTGGGTCCTAAACAAAATGATTTTTTATCATAGATCTTAGCATTTAACTTGACCACGGCTAGCATTTTGTCCTTCAACTTTAGGTATGCACAAGTAGACACTTGTACAAAGTTGAATAAATAGACATGCACGTCCTACGTGATATCAACGTGGCAATTCGTACTTATTTGTGTAGATCTAAAGTTGAAGGACAGATGTCAATTGAGGTCAAGTTAAAAGACACATTTATATTTTGTCTAAAATAATTTTGTATAGTTCTTTACTTGCCCTCACCTCTTCTACATTCAATCTGTTCTTTTGGAAGAAGCTATTTAAAAGTTCTATTTGTTCAAAGTTGGAAAGATAATTTAATAAACCAATGATTTCTTTTTCATATTTTCGAATACAGTTAAAAAACATATTAACTAATCGATTATGGTCAATTGTATTGGATTTTATTTTTTTCTTTCTGCAGTAGCTCGAGGTGATATGAGTGTGTAAGGGGTTCAAGAATCAATTTATTTTTACAAGGATAAACTCACTTATTTTGACATTTTTATCCCATATTGTAGGGTGGATCTCCATGTCGATCGTAATCTTTTGGACCATTATATCCTTCATAGGGTTCATCATCGTACTCATGAGTTTCATTACCTTGATCACAAGTACTCAAAGATCCCTCATATGGCCCATCATCACAAACATAGTTACTAATATCACTCCACAATAATTTGAAGCTATGTATGACATTCCCCCTTATATCACCTTTTCTACCTACAAAACAAGCAAAAAAGTTAGTAATAAAAGTCGGACGTCACTTTTTATATGAACTCTCAAACTCATCTTATATGACTTTTTTCCCAAATTTATAGTGTTACTAGCTTTGCTCAATCAATTCAAGGTTATCTACGCTTGTGGGGGAATGGATCCTTATGACTCTTGAAGAAAGACAACTCAAATAAAACTAATGAACTTGAATCAAAAAAATTAACAATGAAATAAAACTAGAAAGCATAAGAAAAAAAAATCAGACTCAAAGAACTTGATAATATTTAGTAGGGTAATCTACTAATTAAAATCAAGTGATGAACCAAGAAAGTTGGCTGGCTTCACAGCCGACGTATCCTAACGTGTAACATATGAATTTCATGAAGAACATTATTAACATTGATGAACTTCAGAATTTATAACTCTCTCAATTTAACTCCGACCTTAACGAAATTTTAAACACAAGCCCCCTTTAACACCATGAACATACTCCAATAATTTTTAGCCCTCAACCCAAGACAAATGTAGACACGTAATTTTGTCCCTCCGAAAGATTAATGTACCCAATTTTACCTTATCCTACCGTGTACCCTCACCCGTGTGATAATCCCTCCACAAAATGACAAAAAATAACAATACCTCTAACTAATTTATCTTATCCTAACAACCTACCCAATCAAAAGCTTCCACCTCCCTATCCACTCACATTTTTATCCTCACATGATACCTAAACAACAAAAAAGAGGACACCTCACATACACTGTGGGCCCCACAGCAAAACAAATTGACTCACCCTCACTCAAATTTACACACAGGGAATAGAAATCACAGAGGATACCATTTCCATTTTTTCACAATACCCATATATATACACCCACGCATACACAAAAAAGGGAGAAGAAAAATGAGACTATCATCATCTTCAGAGAGATGCCATTTTTGGGCTCTCTTCTTTTCTTCTTTCCACAACATACGCACCATTCTCTTCTCCACCATATTCACGATACACAGACCATTGCACACTCTCACAATCCTCACTGATTTGCACACACACAGTCACATACACAGAAAATAGAGAGAAACAAAGGGAAAGGTGAGGAAACAAAGAGAAATCGAGAGAGAGAACACAGGTTTCGCAGGTTCGTTACTGTTCCAGCGATAGACTCGCTGGAAACGCATCGGAGCCATCACAAACACTTACAAACCCATTGGAATACGTTGCAATTGGTATGATGGTGTTTGTTTTCAGTCACCGGAGTCACAACATCATATAACAGTCAATCTAAGATCGATCCGCTTCCGATTCTGTTCAAAATTGTTGAAATCTGGTCCGTAGTTCTCTTATTCTCGCGACATTTGCTCAGGTCGTACTGGTTTTCAGTCTCTTTTGAATTTTTGAAGCTTTTGGTTAGTCTTTCTTAGTGATTCATTGTTGAAATTGGGTTTTGATTTCTATCGATTATCGTTTCTGGGTTTGGATCTTGGTTTTCATATTGAGCTTTTTCAGCGTTGGATTGAAAATCTGTTTGGCTTTTTGGGGGTTTCATTTGGAGATTCTGATCGTTTCCAAATCTGATCGATTGTTTGTCTCGGGATATTGAATTGGACTTGTTCGTTCGTTGAGGTTTGGTTTGAGATTCTGATCACGGTCTTAGTCGGAAGGAGAAATTTTAATTGTAAGCAACGTTAAGGTCCATTTCTCATCTCATTCTTGTTTAATCTTATTGTTTGATGCTATGTGTGACGAATACCAATTGTGTGAAGTTTGTTTCATGTGATTTTGTGATTTTAGGATCATAAATATTGGTTGTTGATATCGATTGATCGAATGGGTGAATTGAATAATTAAAAGATTTGGGTTCATTTGAGGTGGGAATCAAAAATCGATAAAAGTGATTATCGTGGTGCTTTGATTTTCTATTAGTGATTTATTTTGTAATAAGCGTAATTTTCTCAGACTTGATAATATCATGATAGGCCGAAATGGATAGGCAAATGTATGTTCGGGTAGGCAATATTAGGAATAGTGTTTTTGTTGAATGTGGGATGTGCGTGTGAATGTTTCTTTCTAGTTTATCGTATTTAATTCAAATGTATTCATTTAGCCGGGGAATGCCCCGAGACACACATTGTATTTTTTCACCGGGGAATGCCCCGACGTAATATGTTGGCGGAAGACGTTCGTGATGAAGGTCCGAAGCATCGGGTAAAACACGGGAGCATAGTTAGAATTAGTATAGGTTAGATAGGATTTATTTTTCCATTTTTTTATATTTGGACTGTATAAATTGGGCTGGACACTGTACTTTTGATTCATTTTTTTTGTTTTGTCTGTCTGTTTGATTGGTTTACATGTTTGTGTGGTTTGTACATTCGTAGTGTCAATTTAGCCGATACGCTCCACCAAGAGATTGTGGTCAAACCACGGGACCGAGGGGTACCTAACACCTTCCCCTCGATCAATAGAATTCCTTAGTCGGAATCTCTATTCGCGGATCAGTTTATAGAGTCAAATTATTTTTGAAAAGGATTTTCAAAGGTGACTTGGCACACCCAATTTATGTCAAGTGGCGACTCTGAGTTAAAATGTAAGAAGTCCTTTTCAAAATAAATTTTTAATCTTTTGTCACTTTAATAATTAAAACCCTTTCGAACTTAAAATACATATCTTTTTTTGGAGTAAAGAAAAAAGGGGTGTGACAGCTCTGGCTACTCTGCTGGGGATAACTGTTCAGAATTCAAGCTATTTTTGGAGTCGTATCGGCTTTGTTTGACATTAAGAGTGTATAAGCTTTGTTTGTGATTTTATTTGTGTTATTGTTTTCATTTTTGTGCGTTTTTCGTGCTCTTTGTTTACAGTATATATCTTATGTTTTACCGCTTTATATCTGGCATCATGAGTCTACCCCCAGGCCTTCTTTCTGCAACAAGTACGTAGTACACGTGTTGTACACGACCTCTAGTTGAGTCACCCTTATTTTAGGGGGGGAGCGTCGGTGTTATGGAGTAGGTGGAAAGCAAAGCAGCCACTATCGACCATACGCTCCCCCGAACAGCCTTGTTAGTGAACCCCAACGTAGGTCAGCCTTTAGGTCATGCTTATGTGCATCATATTGAGACTTAGCGGGGCCCACTTAGTCCTTTGTGAGAGACTCACCTCTAAAGCATCCTTATGTGCTAAATGTTGCATTTCTGAGGGTAACGTGGTCATTTGACAGACTGATTTGAGGAAAACTTATGTCAGAAGTAAGGTAAGAGAAAATAAAAAGTGAGTTGAAAAGAATGAATCAAAAGGAGTGTCGTAGTTTATTTTAGAGTTCTTTATGGCTTTTGTTCTTCACAATCCAAAAAATCAAAAAGATTTTTTTTTACGTTTTGCATTTATCTACTCAAAGTACCGTAAGTTCAACAAAAAAAAAAGAGAAAGAAAAAAAAAGAGGGTTTTGTTTTCCTTTTCTACTTGTTTGTCAAAAGCAAAAATACCAAAAAGATTTTTCTTCATAATTGGTGGTGTCAGTCTTAGTTGAAGTGTCCAAAAAGTTTTTATTCGTTTGTTTTGTTTGTCTCTTAAGTTAGGGTCAATTTATTAGTTAATTGTTAATTGTCCAATCTGGATGAACTACGCATACCTGATTCCCTTCCCTCGGGTTGGGATATGTAGGCAACCCTCGGTGGGTCCGGTAATCTTTGTGTTGGCCTTTTTTCTTATTATTAGCCTAGGTCTCTCCCCCCGTAATCTAGAGTTGTTAGCCAAGTAGACCAATTTCGCTCAGTACTTCTGTTCGGCAAATTGGAGTCATGAATGTGGTCTGTCTTATCGACATTTACTTGTATAAAAAATCCCAAGGGTTGGGAATCTTCTACTCCTGTCGAATTTTTGAGATAACGTCTTATGTGTTATTACAGGATGGATTTGTCCACCAAGTCTAGAGTCCTTATGGTTGTCAAGGTGCCCAAAAAGTTAATCAAGTGGTGGGAAATGTTTAACTATGTTGATAAGTAGAAACTGATTAGAATATTAGGTGATCTTACGGAACTTCTGCATTTTACCCCTCGTCCAGATTTAATAGAGGCTTTGTTGACCTTTTGGGATCCAAGTAGTTTGGTGTTCAGGTTTGGGGAATGTGAAATGACTTCTACTTTGGCAGAAATATCCGATTTGTTGCATTTGCCCTATATCGAGAAGGATATGATCCAAGCACGAAATCATACTGGCGTGAGATTTTTGCAGTCTTGTGGTTTAAAAAGTAAGGGTATGCATTTGGGTTGTTTAAGTGATTCGTGGGTTTCCTTAGATTTTTTGTTCGCTAGATTTGGGCCCTCGGAAGGTTTTGATTGCTTTTGGGATGAATTTCATATGACAAAGGAGAAGTGGGAGAGAAAGCATCTTGAAGTCTTCACCGTCGCTTTGTTAGGTATTTTAGTGTTTCCACTAGAAGAAAGACGTATTAATACCCGTTTGCAATCTGTGGTGATGGCTCTATTTCATAAGGATCAAAATGACAAGGGCATTAATCAAAAGGGCAGGTTCACTCTCATACCCATGATCTTAACAAAAATATATAAGGCTTTAACCGAAGTGAAGGGGGGGATGAGATTTTTTTAGGGCAGTAACCTGATATTGCAGTTATGGATGATGGAGCATTTGTATGCGCCTTCTTTAGTTAGACCAGACGTGGTAGATCGTTGTATTCCCAATCGAGTGAAATCCATGGACCTCAGGTTGCGTTTGGATAAATTCTCGCTACCCGTGGGATTCGACGCTTGGATTGAATTCCTTGAGTCAAGAACCGGGGATAACATTTTGTGGACTTGTCTATGTCTTCGACCAAAGATAATCTTGTTTGGTTGTCAAATGCAGCTCCTTCTATTTATGTTAGGGCTTAATTGCACTAGACCATACAGTCCTTCTAGGGTAATGCGCCAGTTGGGTAGGCCGCAGGACGTGCCACCAGTAGTGGATCTTCTAAAGGATGTTGAGTACTTCAAGGACCAAGCCTTAGGTGAAAGCAAATGCGAGTAGTTCTGGAAGCATGCAACAAATCTAGGTGTGGACACTCTCAAAGAAAGTTTGGATAATCCGGGGTACACTCAGGGATATGGGGACTGGCTTCAATCTATCCCTCGGGGTATCAGTCAACCCTTACCAACACAGCATAGAGGGAGAATACAGGAAGAATGCATAGTTGATGACTATCAGGATGAAAGTGTGGGGTCCAAAGTGGAAACACTGAGAGTTCAGTTAGCAGATTTGTTCAAGACGGTAGAAAGGTGTCAGAATAATCTTTCCAAGTGCACTCCTCATGAGGCAAGAATACGGGCCCGAAGCTTCTTCCCTAATATTAGGGTATCTTTACAAGATATGCTACAAAGTTTAAATGGGAGAAAGAGAACTTCACAGGCAGGTCCGTCTCAGCCAGGGTCATCACGCAGAGCACCAGGATGAAAGAGCATTTCTTATCTTTATTCAGTTTGAGTCTTTTATGTGTCTGTCATTATAGGGTGGTGTCTTCTTTAAGTCGAAGTCAAGTTTTTTTTGGTATTGGGGTCTTTATTAGTAATTTCGCGTATGTCGTCTTAGGGGTCTAGAATGTTGTTTCGTATTTGTTGTTTAGTTTTAAAGTGGTCCTAAATTCTTTTTATGTTTTGTTGTTTCTTTCTTCAAAATGTTATGATGTTACGTCTTTCCTTTGTTTGTTTATTTTCGTTTTCGCAAAAAAAAAAAAAAAAAAAAAAAATGTGATGTTTATGCATATGCTGCCCGAACTACGCAAGATCTGATTCATGTACAACATGATACGTAGGCAACCTACTTTTGGGTTTGATCTAATCATTTTGTTTCATTGTTTTTCATTATTTCTCCTCTTTTAAAGAAAAACAAAAGCCATAAAGAATGATAAAATAAAGGTAGATAGCGAGATAAAGGAAAAGAACAAAGATGGATACGAAAAAAAAAAAAAAAAAGAGTGTAGATAAAAATCGTGATGATGTTGAAATGACCTCGCTACCCTCAAAAGCTGGTAGAAATGAACATGAATTTAGGACAATTTTACCAATGTAATTCCCATGTTTGTTGTGCGCCCTAATCGTAACGGATGTCGTCTTTGATGAGCATGTTCTTTCAGATAACAGTGGTAGGTTTGCAGCACTCTGGCTAGTCACCCATACTTCACTAGATCCAAAGCAAAGCTCTCCATGACTAGCAGGGAGATTGAAAATTCGCTCATTGACCCTGATCAGGATCACAGGGAAGAAAGTTCAGAACACAATGATGAGGTAGTAAGGCTCAGGCAATAATTGATAGATTTGCGCCGGGCATGGGCCAGCAGAATGCCTCCTCCTCTACTCCCTGAAGGTCTTGGGAATATCTCTAATTGCCCACTGCTCTCTCAGGCGCAATTCTCTGCTCCTACTGAGTCACCTGAGCACGCCCCAGGATTCACTCCGTGACATTATTATCCTTGCAGTTCTGGTGTGCCCTTGGCATCTCCCCAATTTAGACCCGCTGCTCAGCCGGTGCCACCGATCACACCGGTATTCATGACTCCGCCACCACCTGAAGCTCCCACATATGCTGTGCGTCCGATAATGGGGCTTCCTCGGTCTGCCAGTGAGCCAGTATTGAAGGTTCCAGATAGTCAGTATTATTCCCCGGAGCCGACTTTGAGAATGAATGAACCGTATGGGTACACTCAGCCACCTGTATTTCCATTTGATACGGAGAAACCTGTCGCAACAGAGGAACAAGAAGTCATAGCGCGGAAGTTGAAAAGTTTAGAACAGGCCATGAGGAATTTGCAGGGAATCGGAGGTTATAAGAGTGTTTCTTATAAAGATCTGTGCATATTCCCAGACATTAACCTTCCCCTCGGTTTTAAAATGCCCAAGTTCGAGAAGTATGCAGGACACGGTGATCCCGTGGCACACTTGAGATGCTATTGTAACCAGTTGAGGGCTGCAGGAGGAAGGGAAGAGCTGCTCATGGTTTTCTTTGGCAAGAGTCTTTCTGATCTGGCTTCAGAATGGTTTATCGATCAAGATATCGACAAGTGGAATAGCTGGGACGACTTAGCTTCTGAGTTTGTGCAACATTTTCAGTATAACATCGATCTGATTCCGGACGAAAAATCTTTGGTCAACATGAAGAAGAAAAACACTGAAGGTTTTAGGGAATACGCGATAAGGTGGCGTGAACAGGCCGCCAGGGTAAATTCTCCAATGAAAGAAAGTAAGTTGGTAAAGGTTTTCATTCAGGTACAGGATGAGACTTATTTTCAACATTTACTCCCGGTAATGGGAAAGTCTTTTATTGAAGTCCTCAAAATGGGGGAGATGATAGAGGACGGAATCAACACCGGCCAAATAATGAGTTTTGCCGCATTGAAAGCCACCACACAAGCGATTCAAGGTAGATCTAGCGCATTCGGAGGTAAAAAGAAGAAAGAGGACGTGGCAACTGTCGTAGCTGGAACCTATTCCTATCCTAAAAGACCACCTCTCCCCTATCCCCAATCCCAAGCCCAAGTCTGCGCCCAAGCTCCATATATTCCTCCCCACCATTACTACCCTCCATAAAACCCTTTATATTCCATTCCACCACCCCCGTACCCAGTATATAGCGCGCAACCATATGACCAAATCCTTTCTTACCCGCAGTGGCGCATGCAAGCTCCACAAAATCGCCCATCCGCTCCACCGAATTACCAAAACCCCTCCAGACCCGATTTTCAACCTAGGCCCGAGTATAAGAAAGAGAAGGCGGTCAAAAATCAATTCACACCTCTTGGGGAGTCATATGCTAGCTTATTTGATAGGTTGAGAAAGTTGAAGGTCTTAAGCCCAATTTAAGAAAGGCTTTCAAATCCACCGCCGAGGAATCTCAATTATTCTTTAAGGTGTGCGTACTGTTCTGACATGCCAGACCATGATATCGAGAAATGTTGGCATTTAAAGAGAGCTGTCCAAGATTTAATTGACATAAATCAGATGCTGGTCCAGGCCCCGGAGGGTCCAAACATTAACCAGAATTTGCTGCCAACCTATGCTGAAGCCAATATGTTAGAATTGATATATGATGGGAAAGAGTCTTCAAGGTGTTATAAGCCTATTGTCAAGATACAGATCATTGAGGAGAAATTGGTGAATGTAGCAGAGTCTTTGAAAGCAATGTCATTGAGCCAGGAAGGAATGAGAGAAGATAAAGCCCAAGAAAGCACAAAGAAACCCCTGATCACAATACAAGGCGCTAGAAGGTATGTTGATTTAAGTCTGGATAAACCTAAGTTGACAGTGGTAGGAGCTCTGAGTCAGCCCATCTTGATGGTGAAAGGAGCACTAGCAGCGCCTATTGTTCTCATACCGGTGACCCAACCTCCGATAGTTGATACGAAAAAGGGTCCTTGGAATTATGGGCAAACTGTGATGACCTATCACGGGAAAGAAGTAGTGAAAAATGTAGATGAGGTAGGGGGTGTGACTAGGTCATGAAGATGCTTCGTGCCTGAAAGCTTAAGAAAGTCCAAGCCAATGGTGAGTGGACCGTCATCTATCAAAAATCCTATCACTGAAGAAGAAGCCGAAGAATTTTTGAAAAAGATGAAATTGCCAAAGTATTCAATAATAGACCAGTTGAAGAAAACCCTTGCTCAAATTTCCCTTTTATCTTTGCTGTTGCACTCCAAGGAACATCGTGATATTTTACTGAAGGTATTAAATGAAGCATATGTTCCTAGGGATATTACAGTAAATCAGCTTGAGAAAATGGTTGGAAAAATCTTTGAGGTCAATCGGATCAGCTTTTCTGACGATGAATTGCCTGTTGAAGGTATAGGGAATAACCGGGGCCTTTACATTACAGTGAAGTATGAAGATTTCTACGTCACTCATGTTATGATTGACGGAGGTTCAGGTGCAAATATCTTCCCTATTTCTACTTTACAAAAGTTAAATATTGGTACTGAGAGGATCAGGCCCAACAATGTATGTGTCAGGGCTTTCGATGGTGCAAAATCAAACTCCATTGGCGAAATAGAACTAATGTTGATCATAGGGCCTGTTGAGTTCGCCATAGAGTTTCAAGTATTGAATATAGACTCCTCTTACAATCTGCTGTTGGGAAGGCCGTGGATCCACAAGGCCAAGGAGGTTGCATCTACACTGCACCAAATGATTAAGTTTGAGCATGACAGGAAAGAAGTGGTTATTCACGGTGAAGGAGATTTGTCCGCTTGCGAAGATTCTCCCTTGTCCCTTATTGAAGCAAATAACGTAGAGGAAACATTCGTCTATCAATTTTTTGATACCGTGCCAGTGAATTGTATCCTTGAATGACAGGTTATACCGGGACCACAATTGTCTTCCGTTTCTATCATGATGGTGAGTGAACTTTGGAAATACGGATTTGAGCCAGGAAAGGGTTTGGGAGCGTCTCTGCACGGTATAGTTCGTACCATATGTCCGAGTGAGAATGTGGGCACGTTTGGTCTGGGATTTGAGCCTACGGATGAAGATATGAAGAAAGCCAAGGGAACAAAAAAGGAAACATGGTCACTCCCTCGCTCAATGCCGCTACTCAGTGAATCATTTATTAAGAACGGTGTCACGAAGCATGTGGAATCTGAAGTTGAATTGGTTGATGACTTCCAGAACCTTTTTATTGATGTTGATATAGTCAAAGCAGGAGAAGGTACCAATATGGCAGACGTGCAATTCATAGTTCCAGCTGTCTGGCTCAATAATTGGGAAGTCACTTCTCTTCCCGTCAGGAGGGAGTTTTGGTAGTTTTTTTTTTCCTGTTTATCCGAGTTATTTCAGGGTTGTAATTCGGATTTTAGTTTGTTTATGTTATGTTGGCATCTATGTTTAAACCCTTCTATATTTTTATTTAATGAAATGCAATGTCCCTTTTGATTCGTGTCTAATATATTTTGTTTTTCTTTTTTTTTATATATACAGTTCTCTTTACGCTGATTCTAATGACATGACATGCATGCGGAATTTTCAGCCCGATCTTAAAATCCAAACTAATCAAGATGTAATGAAGCAGGATGGGGAATATGATGGAGAAGAAGCACTAGAAGAAATAAACAAAGAGTTGGAACAGTTTGAAGACAAACCGAATCCTAATTTGAATGAGACTGAGCCAATAAATCTAGGGGATCAAGAAGATGTTAGGGAAACTAAAATCAGTGTACATGCTTTGCCACAGCTAAAAGATGGAATGATTCAAGCATTAATTGATTATAAGGATGTTTTTGCATGGTCTTATGATGATATGCCTGGTTTAAGCACTGAATTAGTGGCTCACAAATTGCCAACTGATCCCGCATTCCCTCCTGTCAAACAGAAGTTGAGGAAGTTTAAAACTGATGCAAGTATTAAAATCAAAGAGGAAATCATGAAACAACTTGAAGCCAAAGTAATTCGAGTGGCTCGTTATCCCATGTGGTTATCCAATGTTGTTCCCGTACCAAAGAAAGATGGCAAAATTCGAGTGTGTGTTGATTACCGTGATTTGAACAGAGCAAGTCCGAAAGATGATTTTCCACTGCCCAACATCCATATTTTGTTAGACAACTGTGCTAAACATGAGGTCGCCTCTTTTGTGGATTGTTATGCCGGATATCACCAGATCATTATGGATGATGAAGACGCGAAGAAGACGTCTTTTATCACACCATGGGGGACCTATTGTTATCGAGTGATGCCGTTCGGTTTGAAGAATGCTGGAGCAACATACATGAGAGACATGACCACTATGTTTTATGATATGATATATAAGGAGATTGGGGTATACGTGGATGATGTGATTATTAAGTCAAAATGTCTGGCCGACCATGTTAAAGATTTAAGAAAGTTCTTTGAAAGGCTTCGCAGGTATAATCTCAAACTCAACCCGGCAAAATGCGTATTTGGAGTTCCATCTGGAAAGCTGTTGGGGTTTGTAGTCAGCCGTCGGGGGATTGAATTGGATCTCTCGAAAATCAAAGCCATTTAGGATTTGCCCCCGCCCAAGAATAGGATGGAGGTGATGAGTTTGCTTGGTAGACTAAACTACATTAGCAGGTTTATTTCTCAACTCACAACCACTTGTGAGCCCATATTCAAGTTGCTGAAAATGAGTGTTGCAGTAAAATGGACTGAAGAATATCAGGAAGCGTTCGATCAAATCAAAAGATATTTGTCAAATCCGCCCGTGCTGTTACCCCCAAAGCCTGGTAGGCCTTTGATCTTATATTTATCAGTCATGGATAATTCTTTCGGTTGTGTCCTGGGTCAACATGATGTCACAGGCAAAAAGGAGCAGGCTATTTATTATCTTAGCAAGAAGTTCACCACATATGAGGCCAGGTATACTCTTATTGAAAGGACGTGTTGTGCCCTAACTTGGGTAGAACAGAAGTTGAAGCATTATCTCTCATCCTATACTACTTATCTTATCTCCTGCATGGATCCTTTAAAGTATATCTTTCAGAAGCCTATGCCGACAGGTCAATTAGCAAAGTGGCAAATATTGCTTACCGAGTTCGACATTGTATATGTGACTCAAACCGCCATGAAAGCCCAAGCCTTGGCAGATCATCTTGCTGAGAATCCCATCGATGAAGAGTACGAGCCATTAAAGACATATTTTCCTGATGAAGAAGTGTCGTGTATCGATGAAGTCGTTATAGATGCTGATCCAGGTTGAAAGTTATTCTTTGATGGAGCTGTCAATATGAAAGAAGTCAGAATAGGTGCAGTTCTTATCTTTGAATCGGGACAACATTTCCCGATAACAGCACAACTTCGATTTTACTGTACTAACAACATGGCAGAGTATGAAGCTTGCATTCTTGGTTTGAGGTTAGCTGTTGATATGGGAGTCCAAGAATTATTGGTGTTGTGAGATTCAGATTTGCTCATCCATCAAATTCGAGGCGATTGGGAGATGCGAGATTTGAAGATCATCCCGTATCGACAATGCTTGCAGGAGCTATGTCAACGGTTTGTGTTAGTAAAATTTAGGCATATTCCGAGGATTCATAATGAAATTGCTGACGCTTTAGCCACTCTATCTTCAATGCTCCAACATCCTGATAAAGCCTACATCGATCCAGTGCATATGCAGAGTCGTGATCAGCATGCTTACTGTAATGCGGTTGAACAAGATCTTGATGGAGAACCCTGGTTCTTGGATATCAAGCGGTACATTCAGTCAGGATAATACCCAGCATATGCGACCAACGATCAAAAGAGGACTATTAGGCGTTTGGATAGTGGATTTTTCTTAAATGGGGGAATCTTATATAAGAGAACCCCAGATCTGGGACTTTTGAGGTGTGTAGATACAAGAGAAGCCTCGACAATCATGGTTGAAATACACTCTGGAGTATGCGGGTCGCATATGAACGGTCATGTCTTGTCAAAGAAGATTCTTCGAGAAGGTTATTACTGGCTTACTATGGAGAGGGATTCTATTCAACTTGTTTGAATGTGTCATCAATGTCAGGTACACGGTGATCTGATATGTTCTCCTCTTGTTGAGTTGCATG
This sequence comes from Capsicum pubescens, assembly GCA_030864215.1. NCBI lineage: Eukaryota > Viridiplantae > Streptophyta > Magnoliopsida > Solanales > Solanaceae > Capsicum > Capsicum pubescens. The sequence continues at coordinate 298,851,579 of CM061540.1, forward strand.
CAATGGCCGCTCCATGGCTGTTCGTGGCTTAGGGAATGGTTGTGATTGGACCAATTGAGACGAAGGCATCAAATGGACATAGATTCATTTTGGTAGCCATTGACTACTTCACAAAGTGGGTAGAAGCAGTAACCTTCAAGTCAGTGACAAAGAAGGCTGTGGTAGATTTTGTTCATGCCAATATCATTTGTAGGTTTGGAATTCCTAAGATGATCATTACAGACAATGCTGCCAATCTCAATAGTCGTTTGATGCAAGAAGCGTGTCAACAGTTTAACATCGCACATCAAAATTCTACTCCATATCGCCCAAAGGCCAATGGTGCTATAGAAGCTGCCAATAAGAATATAAAAAAGATACTGCGAAAAATGGTACAAGGGTCTAGACAGTGGCATGAAAATTTGCCATTTGCATTGCTAGGTTATCGTACCACTGTTTGCACTTCAAAAAGGGCAACTTCATATTTATTGGTGTATGGAACAGAAGCAGTCATCCCTGCAGAAGTTGAAATTCCCTCTCTTCGAGTCATTGTAGAAGCAGAGATTGATGATGACGAATGGGTTAAAACCCGACTGGAACATTTGAGTTTGATTGAGGAGAAAAGGCTAACGTCTGTGTGTCATGGCCAGTTGTATCAGAGGAGGATGGATTGAGCGTATAACAAAAAGGTCCGTCCCAGGAATTTTGAAGTCGGTCAGTTGGTATTGAGACGTATCCTTCCTCACCAGGTTGAAGCGAAAGGCAAGTTCTCCCCAAACTGGCAAGGTCCCTTCGTTATGAAGAAAGTGTTGCCCAATGGAGCGTTATATTTGACAGATATTGAAGGCAAAATGGCAGAAATGGCTATCAATGCTGATGCGGTCAAAAGATATTATGTATGATATTTGATCCTTTGTTGATTTTATTGCATGTTTAGTACTTGCATTTTTTAAGATTGATATGATGAAGGCATTTTATTCTTCTATCCAAACATTGTGTCATCCTTTGTTTACCCGTTTGAGCTTCGTTTTATTTTTCTTTCATATCCCTCTTTTGGAATCAAAATAGAGTCAAAGATAAAATGTTAAGAAAATAAGAATAAAAGAAAGAGTTTGAAAATAAAAGAAAAAAATCAAATCAAAACAAAGAACAAGCTGATGGAACTACGTGCGACCTGATTATCCTCTCTCGGGAGTGAGATACGTAGGCTGCCCTATTTTGGGCTCGGTCTAACCAAATAAAGATTTAAGATTCACCCAGTCAACGAAAACTGGGGCATGAGTTAACGTGTTGTTTGAGTCGATTCCAAAAGTTGTAAGTCCCACCCCCACTTCAAGTGTCGTTTGAACCTCTTGCCATACTTTTCTAACCCATCCAAAAGCCAAGTTACAACCAAAGAAAGACCTTCAGATCAATTTTTGATAATGGTAAGGCTAAGCATACAATGGATATGATGATACATTGTGAGGTACCACTTGTCTCCCTCAGCATAAGAAATCAGGAAAGAAATACAAAAATGAGAGAGTCTTATTGGTGAAAACCCCCGTGGGCATCATAAGGCGATGGTGAGTTAAGAGAAATAAAAATGAGAGAGTCTTATTGGTGAAAACCCTCACGGGCACCGTAAGGCGAGGGCGAGTTCAAGAGAAAAGTGAAAAGTGAAAAGAAAGAGATTTGTTGGCAAAAGTCTTTTAAGATGTCGTCAGTCGAATGTGATGTATGAGTCCAATGGATTTGAAGAAGCGGCTCAGCGACAAAGGCACGAACTCAACAATAAATGGGGAGTTTGGATAGGAAGATCAGGCAGCTCAATCCAAAATGCATGTTATACTTATTGGAGTTGGTTGTCGTATTCAGATAAGTTTTCTTTTTGAATATGGGACATTGCCCTTTTGTTTCATTTACATATTCAAGATTTTTGTCTTTTTATGCCATTTATCAAAATAAAAGTCACCATCGTTTCTTTACATTTTAAGTCAAGTCTGTGTCAAAACAAGCAAGAAAGGATTTCAAAATTTACTACCAGTCTTTCCAATTATAAGAGGAAAAGCCAAGGATCGGCACATGAAAGAAATATGATCGTTATTCAACATGAAACAAAGGAAGTCTATCAACCGACAGGCTGTTGGATTCATGGAAGCATTCATATTTGGGAAAAGGGTGCACCTCAGAGGCATGGTAAAATGGAAACCCATTGTTCGAGTCAGAACTCATTTCCCTCAATCTGGATCCGGGGCAATGATGCGGCAAGATAGGGAAAGTGTCAGCGATTTGGAACAAAGATGAATGGAACGAGTGCTGGGGCAGATACCTAAGAAGCCAAGAGCTGCAAGCCACCACTAAGTTTTTAACTGACAAATTTTCTTTGTTGAAATAGGGGCAAATTCGCTTCACTTAATTCAGCTATTATTGGAGATCCACATCCGTGGGAATTTACTTTATGTTCAGGACCCTCCTGAAAAATGAGAATTTAATTTATGTTCAGGACCCTCCTGGAAAATGGGATTTTACTTTATGTTCAGGACCCTCCTGAAAAATGGGAATTTACTTTATGTTCAAGGCCCTCCTGAAAAATGGGAATTTACTTTATGATTCAGGACCCTCCTGGAAAATGGGATTTTACTTTATGTTCAGGACCTTCCTGAAAAATGGGAATTTACTTTATGTTCAGGACCCTCCTGGAAAATGGGAATTTACTTTCAATTCAGGGCCCTCCTGAAAAATGGGAATTTACTTTATGTTCAGGACCCTCCTGAAAAATGGGAATTTACTTTATGTTCAGGACCCTCCTGGAAAATGGAAATTTACTTTATGTTCAGGACACTCCTGAAAAATGGGAATTTACTTTATGCTCAGGACCCTCCTGGAAAATGGGAATTTACTTTCAGTTTCGGACCCTCCTAAAAAATGAGAATTTACTTTCAGTTCAGGACCCTCCTGAAAAATGGGAATTTACTTTATGTTCAGGACTCTCCTGAAAAATGGGAATTTACTTATGTTCCGGACCCTCCTAAAAATGGGATTTTAGTTTCTGTTCCGGACCCTCCTGGAAAATGGGATTTTAGTTTCTGTTCAGGACCCTCCTGAAAAATGGGACCACGCTTTCAAATGAACTACTACTTTACTATAATTTTTTGTTTGGGATAATTTTCATTCTAGTTTTAATTTTGGGTTTCAGAAGCCCGCCTGGAGAACAGAATGAAGAAATGAAAAATCAAGCAACAAAGTAATGAAATTACAAGTCAGAAACCCGCCCGAAGCACAGAGCAACTAACTGAAAAGTCAAGCAACAAAGTGAAGCAATTGAAACCCAAGCAACAAGTGGAAAGAAATTGCAAGTCAGGAGCCCGCAGGAAGAATAGGGTGATAAAAGTTGAGTCAAGAGCCAACAGAAGCTGTATAGATAGGATTTTGTAATTTCATTTATGTTTTAACTTGTAGTTTTCATTTTTGATGCAATGAAAGAGCCGCAGACCGGAACCTCGGTGGAATCTCACTCGACTCTCCAACTCGATATAGTCTACTTCTCTTCCAATCCTTTGAAATACCCATGACTTGATTCTCTCATAACTTGGGTAGATAGGGTGTCCGACAGGAGTCGATTGTCCTTCTTTCTTTTACTCCTCTCTTTGAATAATGATCGGGACAAAATTTGGTCTTGTTGTTTACTTCTTTGCCTGAAAACATTGTGTGTTTACATTCAAAGGGGGCATGATGTAGACACATAATTTTGTCCCTCCGAAAGATTAAAGTACCCTATTTTACCTTGTCCTACCGTGTACCCTCACCCATGTGATAATCCCTCTACAAAATGTCAAAAAATAGAAATACCTCTAACTAATTTATCTTATCCTAACAACCTACCCAATGAAAAGCTTCCACCTCCCTACCCACTCATATTTTTATCCTCACATGATACATAAACAACAAAAAAGAGGACACCTCACATACACTGTGGGCCCCACAGCAAAACAAATTGACTCACCCTCACTCAAATTTACACACAGGGAATAGAAATCACAGAGGGGACCATTTCCATTTTTTCACAATACCCATATATATACACCCACGCATACACAAAAAAAAAGGGAGAAGAAAAAGGAGATTATCATCATCTTCAGAGAGGCGCCATTTTTGGGCTCTCTTCTTTTCTTCATTCCACAACACATGCACTATTCTCTTCTCCACCATATTCATGATACACAGACCATTGCACACTCTCACAATCCTCACTGATTTGCACACACACAGTCACATACACAGAAAATAGAGAGAAACAAAGGGAAAGGTGAGAAAACAAAGAGAAATCAAGAAAGAGAGAGAGAACACAAGTTTCGTAGGTTCGTTACTATTTTGGTGATAGACTCACTGGAAACGCGTCGGAGCCATCACAAACACTTACAAACCCATCGGAATACGTTGCAATTGGTATGACGGTGTTTGTTTTCAGTCATCGTAGAGGTTATCGGAGTCACGACGTCATATAACAGTCAATCTAAGCTCGATCCGCTTCTGATTCTATTCAAAATTGTTGAAATCCGATTCGTAGTTCTCTTATTCTCGCGACTTTTGCTCAGGTCATACTGGTTTTCAGTCTCTTTTGAATTTTTGAAGCTTTTGGTTAGTCTGTCTTAGTGATTCCTTGTCGAAATTGGGTTTTGAGTTCTATCGATTGTCGTTTCTGGGTTCGGATCTTGATTTTCATATTGAGGTTTTCAGCCTTGGATTGAAAATCTGTTCGGCTTTTTGGGGATTTCATTTGGAGATTCTGATCGTTTCTAAATCTGATTGATTGTTTGTCTCGGGATATTGAATTGGACTTGTTCGTTCGTTGAGGTTCGGTATGAGATTCCGATCACGGTCTTAGTCGAAAGGAGAAATTTTAATTGTAAGCGACGTTAAGGTCCATTTCTCATCTCATTCTTGTTTAATCTTATTGTTTGATGCTATGTGTGATGAATACCAATTGTGTGAAGTTTGTTTCATGTGATTTTGTGATTTTAGGATCATAAATATTAGTTGTTGATATCGATTGATCGAATGGGTGAATTGAATAATTAAAAGATTTGGGTTCATTTGAGGTGGGAATCAAAAATTGATAAAAGTGATTATCGTGGTGCTTTGATTTGCTATTAGTGATTTATTTTGTAATAAGCGTAATTTTCTCAGACTTGATAATATCATGATAGGCCGAAATGGATAGGCAAATGTAGGTTTGGGTAGGCAATATTAGGAATAGTGTTTTTGTTGAATGTGGGATGTGCGTGTGAATGTTTCTTTCTAGTTTATCGTATTTAATTCAAATGTATTCATTTAGACGGGGAATGCCCCGAGACACACATTGTATTTTTTCACCGGGGAATGCCCCGACGTACTATGTTGGCGGAAGACGTTCGTGATGAAGGTCCGAAGCATCGGGTAAAGCACGGGAGCATAGTTAGAATTAGTATAGGTTAGATAGGATTTATTTTTGCATTTTTTTTATATTTGGACTGTATAAATTGGGCTGGACACTGTACTTTTGATTCGTTTTTTTTTGTTTTGTTTGTCTGTTTGATTGGTTTACGTGTTTGTGTGGTTTGTACATTCATAGTGTCAATTTAGCCGATACGCTCCACCAAGCGACCGTGGTCGAACCACGGGACCGAGGGGTGCCTAACACCTTCCCCTCGATCAACAGAATTCCTTAGTCGGAATCTCTGTTCGCGGATCAGTTTATAGAGTCAAATTATTTTTGAAAAGGATTTTCAAAGGTGACTTGGCACACCCAATTTATGTCATGTGGCGACTCTGAGTTAAAATGTAAAAAGTCCTTTTCGAAATAAATTTTTAATCTTTTGTCACTTTAATAATAAAAACCCTTTCGAACTTAAAATACATATCTTTTTTTGGAGTAAAGAAAAAAGGGGTGTGACAACAAAAATAAGCACATTTCCACCACCTTCAAGCTATAAAGAACACCATAAACTTCAAATCTTCATAAATTCTTTGTTTTAACTCCAAATTTCACGAAATTCGAGATTTAGGCCCCCCTTTGGATGAAGAAGAAACCTCAATACCTTTCAAGCTCCAATTTAACCTCAAATAGCAAATCCATTTCACCTTCTTCAAGCTTTTTCATGCTCAACAATGGTGAAATTATATAACACCTCCAAATCAATCCGAATTTTAGATATAGACCCCTAAACACTAGAGAAATACAAATCTAGTGTTGGAAACTCAAATAAAAACTCGAATCAAACAATTTTGATTTATCAATTTTTTTGACCCAAAATTTTTTTGAATAAGATTTTCAGATTTATGAACCTAGGATTAAGAATCATTGGAACAACTCTTTAGTCTAAGCTCTGATACCAAGATGATAACGATCCTAAGCATACATCTAAAATTGACATCGAAAATGAAGAATTAAAAAATAAAATTAAAGAATAGCTAAGAAATAAGAGATGAGAAGTGAAGAAAGAAAGACTTAATTAAACAATAATTAAACCAAGAGAGAAAGAAAACTCAATCAAATGTATGAAAAATTAAATTGAATCACAATATGATAAAAATAGCCCACAAGTGGCTATTTTAAATATAACCCACAAGGGCCCTTCTTGATTGCCCCAATGACATCTTGATCGCCCATGGCCTTGTGTATTTGTTATTTCATGGCTTTATCTAGGCTCCAATCTATCATTCATATATGAAAATCCCTCCAAATATGTTGCTAACTGTGCTCATAGTGAAATAACAGAGAGTTTAATACTTCTATACATATATTGAGGAGTGACAGTGCCAAGGAATACATGCCAGCATTTTTTCAGAACAACATAAATCTATTTGGTATTCATCACCAGTATTCGTGTGTGGATACAACTTCTCAAATAGAGTGGATGAGGGAAAAAATAGACATTTTCTTGAGACTACTCGCACTTCACCATTGCAAATGAAAGTACCCAAGCAATTTTGGTCAGATGTGGTGTCCACAACTTGCTTTTTGATTAACCGTATGCCATCCGCAGTGCTTAATGGTGATATTCCCTATGGTGTTCTCTTTCCTAATAATCCATTATTTCCATTAGAACCAAGGGTGTTTGGGAGTAGATGTTATTCTCATGATGTGAAGTGTGTTCTTTTGGGATATTTTCACCTATATGAGGATTATTATCAGTACTGCTCTCCAACACTTAACAGATATGTGGTGTCGAAGGACGTAGTCTTCTCTGATGACATGTCATTCTTTTCCTCTCCCAACATTTCTCCCTCTCAGGGAGAGGAAGAAGAATGGATCATCTATGAGATCACTCCACCGAGCTCAGAACTCCATGATAAAGTTCCTCCTAGTGCCTCTTTTGAGAAGTCGACTAAAAATGTGTCGTCTGATGTTCCTCCCGCTCCAACAAAGCTACCGACTGTTAAAGTTTATTCCAACTGAAAAGAGACCAATGCTACATGTTTTGCACCAACTCTTCATCATCGGATCCTCCTTTGGTCAGTGGCTCTTCAAAAAATCTTGACATTTTCGTTGCTCTCCGCGGAGGAAAACATCATTGTCTATCAGTATATTCCATTGCTAATTTATCTCTGTGGCCAAAGTTAAAGTATCCAGATGTCTTTGTGGCCAGACTTAAGGTTCGACTAGTGTCTACAGGATATTCTTAGACTTATGGAAAACTTTTAATTTTTCTTTCAAGAATAATTTTTGAATTCATTTAGAAAATGCTGATTTTATAAAGACTATGAAACAAAAACTAGATTATATATAACTTTTGGACAAATATAGTATTCTTCTCAATTAAATAATAGTTTTGTTAAGATTTCAACCAATTTTACATATAGTAGGTGATATTTCTTTGTTGATGGTTAATATCTATTAAAAGTGTTGAATGAAAATATTTCTACAATACATCAATTCAAGCTGTGGAAATAGCCTCTTGCAGAAATGCGGAGTAAGGCTGCATACAATAGACCTTTGTGGTCCGGCCCTTCCCTGGACCACCCACATATAGAGCTTTAGTGCAATGATCTTCCTTATGTTGAAAGGGTCTCCACAAAAGGTTTTCTATGTGTAAAACGTCTTTATCTCTTATCACATAGGCATCTTGGCCATCTTTTCAAAGAAGGAGAGCTATTACAGTAGCAACACAACATACCAGTGTGATCCCACAATAGAGGTCTGGGGAAGATACGGTGTACGAGAATAAAAATAATCATTTTACCAGGTATGCCATAAGCATCAAATAGCTCCGTAAGGATTATTATTCATATTTGTGTTCGTTGTATTTTTTCTCAAAGTATTTGTTGCAATGCTTTTGCACTATTTGTAGATTTTATTCTACCTGAAGTTTCAAGTTTAAGTCTCTTTTCAACTATTATTGACTGCATGTGTCCACTTAAAGTGAACTTATGGTGCATTATAAGTGCATACTCTTTGCCATTGATTTGTTATAGTGATGAATTCTCAACAATGGAAATAAAAAACAAAGAAACAGTGCAGTAGAAAAGAGAGAACTCAGAGAGAGAGAGAAAGAGCAACGGGATTGAAAATATCTGAGTTAGTTAGAAATTCTTCCAATACTATACTATATATACATGAGTTAAGTAACTGGCTATAGTCTCAACTACACATAAACTTACTAATTTATAGCTGCACATAATCTCAACTAATTCTGTTAAGTGATCTCATTATTCTCAATACCCCTCCTCAAGTAGATGCGTGAAAAGATGTATTTCAAGCTCATCTTAGAAACTAGATACATGTGTTGTTCTTTTCCAAGAGTTTTGGTGAAAAAATTAGCCACCTTGGTTGAAACATGATGAGTCTTGATCATACCTTAAACCAGTTTTTCCCTTAAAAAGTAACAGTCAATGTCAAAGTATTTTGTCCTCTCATGGAAGATTGGTGTAATGCCTCGATACTATCCCCTGGACGTCACACGGTGCTTAGAATAACATGTGATTCTAAGCTAATTCATGCTACTTGCATGACTCATGAGCAACTGAATATGTTACATAAATCTGAAAGAAATAAGTGGAAGAAATGTCTTTGCTAAATATGTTCAATACAAAACTGTTTAAAATATTTACACTTTGATTACACAAAGCAAAACTAAAAGTAAATACATCAACTCTGAATAATCGTCTATGAAGCCTCTACTAGTACTGACTTTAGGTAGCTGGGACATGACCCCAGCTATCCCTAATCAATACAACCGACTAAAGAATGATACTAAAACTATAGTTGACTCAAGTCCTCAAATCAAAAGAACTCATCACCTGCTGGCTGGAAACTGCGAGCTGTCTATTATGATGTGTGGCCTACAACTGGTACCTACATTATGAAATAATGTAGCCACACAGACGTACATGTGGGTCAGTACTTTTGGAATATACTGAGTATGTGAGGGTGAATGCATAAGTAAAACAATAACTGAATATTCATATACACTTTCAATAATGCATGCTAAGTGTAAATGACTCACCTTGAGCTTGAATAAAATAAAGACTGCAAAATCATAAACATAAGTAATGAAGTATAAGGATAAACTTTGTGAGCCATAATACTTAGTTGTAAAAGCTTTACTTACTATTCTTTCTTTTGGGAGGTTCTTCCAACCGACATAAACCATGTGAGCTATCATGGAGTCTAACGTCTTATCCATGTTGGGGAGAGCTGTTCTACCCTTTCCATAGGAATAAAACCTTAATCTTAAGTTATCACTATACTTCATCCATATTAGGAAAAAGCTTAACCTACGTTGGCTCGTAGTTTCAGGAATTTAGGATACACTCATTCACATTTCTTTCTTGGTGCTAAATACTACTCCCAGAATACTTATATGCTCATACTTTAAGAAATCCACCTTAAAATAGCATAAGAGTTTATAGACTAAAAACTAGTTATGCTTCTCTTTCTTAAATCATAATCAGGATGAACAATTGTGGATTTCAGATCTTATTTATAGATCAAAAGATCAATCTTTCTTGAATCATGCTATAATGTATATGAATAAAGTTTCAAAAACTTAAACTTTCCTGTAAACTTAATGCTTGTACTTGAGACTTAGAATTCATGCTTTATTTCATAGGATCTCATAATAAGACATCATGCTCAATAATCATCTTGAAATCGTTCAACAATATCTCATCAAGATAATGAAATTCAAATCACAATATGAATCTTATTAGTCAAAACATGAATACATGTAAATCTTGATGCACTTCAAGCTTTCAATCTCATGGTAATATCATAATTCAAGAATATGGCTATTTGGGTATGAACTGAATTCAAAATAAGTAAATTCTATCTTAAAACTATGAACTTTGGGTACAAGAATGAAAGAATAACTTAGTTCATAAACCCCACTGTAACTGTAAATAGATGCATAACAGAGAAGTATATGTAGAAAGTAAAAGAGATGGAGTCAATACATTGAAAGATTTAATGGAACTCTCTTGACTATTATTCATAGTCTGTGGCTGTTAACTTTATAGGCAGAAAGATGTAACAAAATAAACCAAAAAACTGGAACGACTAACTAAGATAACTCCTAAAAAATAGGAAACAAATTCACGATAAACTACTCTCCTAAAGACTAGGACAAAGCTAGAAATAGAACTTTAATTGCTAACACTCTCCCTTAAACTAAAAGCTCACAAGCTTCAGGTTAACATTAGCTAGTTAAACGCTTCCATTGTGCCAATACCCATCGACCTTCTCAGCTTTTGGAAAGGGAGAAACCTGAGAGGTTTAGTAAACATGTCCTCCAACTGATCTTCACTTCGGCAATACTGAAGCTTTATTGTTCCTTCATTGTTGAGATCTTGCAGAAAATAATACTTCACATCAGTGTGCTTGCTTCTTCCATGGTTCACGGGATTCTTTGACAACTTGATTGCAGAATTGTTGTCACAAAATATTATAGTAGCACTTTCCATCTTGAATTGCAGCTCTTTAAGATTCTTCTCAGCCAAATAGCTTGACAAGCACAAGCTATAGCAGCTACAAATTCAGCTTCTGTACTTGATAATGTGACGACTATTTGCTTTTTTGGATGACAACGATACAGCCCCCATGCCTAGCATAAAGACATAACTTGTAGTTCTCTTTCTACCTTCTTGATCTCCTTCATAATCGCTATCGGTAAAGCCAATCAAATCTGCCTTTTCTCCCTTCCTATAGAAAATTCCAAAATCCTTGGTTCCTTTTAAGTAATGAAGAATTCTCTTCGTAGCTAAGAGATGCATTTCAGCTAGGCACTCTATATATAATACTAACAACATAGATGATGTCTGGTCTTGTAGCAGTTAGGTACATTAAAATACCGATAATTTTCTTGTAAAAAGTGCTATCCATCTTCTTTCCGCTCCCAGCTTTGGTTAGTTTCAAGAAAAACTCAACAGGAATGTTGGTTGGATTGCAATTCTGCATCTTAAACCTGTTTAAAATTTCTCACACTTACTTGTTTTGGGAAAAAAATATGCCATCATCAGATTGCACTACTTCTAAACCAAGAAAGTAATGCATCTTACCAAGATCAGACATCTCGAATTCATCCATCATAGACCTCTTAAAATCAGAAAACATACCTTTATTGTTCCCCATGAAGATGAGATCATCGACATACAAACACACATTGAGCATTTTTCCATTCTCCCCAATTTTTACAAAAAGTGTAGGCTTATATGGACACTTTTAAAAACCCATTTTCTGAAAATAAGCCTCAATACGACTATACCAAGCCCGTGGGGCTTGTTTTAGTCCATAAAGATATTTATTTAATCGATAAACTTTATGCTCACTTCCAATCTTAACATAACCAGGGGATTGTTCGATAAATACCTCTTCCTCCAAGTATCAGTGTAGAAAAGCTGATTTGATATCCAATTAGAAGATCGGCCACGAATTTTGTACTGCCAAGGCAATTAGCATTAAAATAGTGTCATGACTTGAAACTGGAGCAAGAACTTCAATATAATCCACTCCACACTCTTTCTTGTATCCATTATCCACCAATCGCGCCTTATACTTGTCAATTTTGCCATTTTCTTTCAGTTTCGTCTTATAGATCCACTTGACACCAATAATTATGTGCTTATCAGGAAGATCAATAATCTCCCAAGTATCATTCCTTTCAATAGCTTCAATTTCATCATCCATTGCCTTTCTCCATTTTTCTTCTCTAACAACACACTAAAAAATTATCGGGTCATAATCTGCAAACAATGCGAAATGGTTAACCACATCATTATTAGCATTAATTCCTGTTACCTCATAGTCCATCATCCACGTGGGATTTTTGGAAGCATGACAAAGAGACTGAGCTGCTGCATCTGTTTCTTCTAAAGCTGTTGGTAAATTTTCAGCAGATTGTGAACTTTCAACAAGAGTTGGTAAAATTTCAGCAGCTGCGGGAGTTGAATTCACTACACTTTCGGGTATTGCATCTACTTCTTCGGCTCCTGTATCAAATATTATTGGAGTAGACTTCTTCATACTCCAATCCCAAGTGTTTTCTTCATCAAAAATAACATTTTTACTGATTACAATCTTCTTCGTTAGTGGATTAAGCGATTTATATGCCTTTGATGCTTCACTAACACTGAGAAAGATACATTTTTCTCTTTTTTCATCAAGTTTCTTCCTCTTCTCAACTGGAATATGCACATAGGCAATGCAACCGAAAATTCAGAAGTGGTCCACAGTTGGTTTTCTTCCACTCCAAGCTTCCTCTAGAGTCATGTTTTGAACAATAAATGTTGGACTTCTATTTAATACATGAAATCTCCAATTTACCGCTTCTGGCCAGAAAGTCTTTTCCATTTTTCCTTTGGCCAACAAACTCCGTACCATATTGAGAATGGTTCTATTCTTCCTCTCTGATAAACCATTTTGTTGTGGTGTATAAGCAGTGGTGAGCTCTCTTTGAATTCCACTAAATTCACAAAAATCTTCAAAGAGTTTTGAGAAATACTTGCCCACACGATCAGTTCGAAGAGTCTTTATGACCCTTCCAATTTCATGTTCTGCATGAGCCTTGAAGCTTTTAAATGCTCCAAAAGCTTTTGATTTTTCCTATAAAAAATACACCAAAGTTTTTCGAGAATAGTCATCCGTAAAGGTAATGAAATACCTTTTACCTCCATTAGAAATTGGTTTAATTGGGCCATAGATATCTGAATGCACTAGCTCCAAAATACTCTTCGCTCTCCACAACTTCCCTTTCTGAAATTGAGAATGATGTTGTTTGACAACAACACATTCTTCACAAACTTAGGAAGGGATGATGATTTCTGGAAGACTTGTCACCATATTTTTCTGTTGGAGAGTTTTTAATCCATCAGAACCCAAGTGACCATATCTAAAATGCCACATCCATGAGGGATCTTTTACTTCCGCCTTTAAACAAGACTGAATTCTCTCAATATTCAAGGGAAACAACCTTTTTGAATTCATTTTTGCAACAATAATAGCTCCTCTAGTAGGACTATAAATCTCACAAACATCTTTCCCGGTGAAAATAGAATATCCTTTTTCTTGCAATTGTCCAACACTCAATAAGTTGCTTTTTAAAGAAGGAACATAAAGCACATTTGATATTATTTCTTCAAAACCATTCTTGGCTTTAATTTTAATATCACCTTTTCCCATTGCATTCACAGTAGAGAAATCACCAAAAGTATCTTTAGAACGAAAGACTTCATTTAAAAAAGAAAAACAAGACTTACTCCCATTCATGTGATTACTGCAGCCTGTGTCCAAATACCAAACATCTTGCATGGGTTTTTCTTCTGTGTCTATTGCCATCAACAAGGTCTCGGTTTCGTTGCTTTCAACAAAATTTGACTTCTCGTCCTTTTCACTAGGCAGCCTAGTGTAGTACTCAGACTGATAATGACCAAATTTATGACATCGATAACATTCAACTTTTGATTTTTCAAAATTCTCCCCCTGCCTTTGCCATCATCATTGGCTCTAAAATTTCTGCAGCCATCTCTATTTGCTCTATCTCCTCTCCCTCTTCCTCTACCTATACCTCTACCCTTTTCTCTAGAATTGGAAGGAACAAAAGTAGAAGCCTTCAAGGCTTGCTCCTCAGAAGTTGAATTGCGGTTCATCTTCTGTTCATGCACCAATGGGGAGCTTTGTAATTCATCCAGCGATAACTCATCTATATCTTTTGATTCCTCAATAGAGCAAATGACATAATCATACTTCAGCGTCAAAGAGCACAATATTTTCTCAATAATTGTGACATCAGTCATCTTCTCTCCATGGAATCACATTTTGTTGCTGATCTCCATTGTTGTATTGTAATAAATTATTACTGACGCTTCTTCCTTCATCTGCAGAGTCTCAAAATCCCTTCTCAAGGCTTGAAGCTGTGAATGCTTCACTCTAGTAGTGCCTTGATATTTCTTTTTTCATGGAGTCCCAAATATCCTTAGAAGTTTATTTGTAAAGAATAGTTTCTAGGATGGGACGATCGATAGCCTGAAAGAGATAATTCTTTGCTTTCAAATATTTTAGTTTTTTTGCTTTCAACTCTATTTTTTAAGCATTCATCAAAATTTTGCCTACTGCCGGAGTATCGATGCCATCCTCCCCAATCGTCTAATACTCCTTTGACCGTAAAATATTCTCCATCCACATGCTACAATGGTCATAGTGACCATCAAAGTGAGGAATTACTTCTTGTACGAAATTACTATCTGATGCCATGAGTGTTACAGAATAGAGAAGAGAGGTTTAATTGCTGCTGTATTTTTTTTCACTATAGGATCTCAGTTCGCTCTGATACCACTGTAAACAGATGCACAACAGAGAAGTATATGCAGAAAGTAAAAGAGATGGAAGTCAATACACTGAAAGATTTAATGGAACTCTCTTGATTGTTATTCATAGTTTGTGGCTGTTGACTTTATAGGCAGAAAGACGTAACAAAATAAACTAAAAAATTGGAATGACTAACTAAGATAACTCCTAAAAAATAGGAAAATTTTTTACGATAAACTACTCTCCTAAAGACTAGGACAAAGCAGGAAACAAAACTTTATTTGCTAACAGTAACACCCGTATTTTTGAGCTAGAAATCCGAACCGTCGTTCCTACATGGATAAGCTCTAATTCCATGGTTTATATTTAAATTCATGTGTCATGATCTTTCTCCCAGTATATGAAGTGATTATGAGGTGAAAAATGTTCATAGAAATCGCTTAAAGAAAAGTTGAGCTAAGAGTTCTTCATTCGTCCAAAGTTTGATATTTGATTCTACAAGGGTCCACTTTGAACGTGTATAACTTTGTATAAACGAAGAATTTTGCAGCTTAATAGAAACCAAATTTTAGATAATTGAATTAGCTTTCCAACTATACAAATTTTGCCTAAATCTGATAACCGAGTGAAAAGTTATGTCATTTTTCATGAGAGGCAGTAAGGGGTCACGATAGTCCCGCGACGCGAGGGCTGCTTGACCCAAATAGGGGTCGCATCACATGGGATTCTTGACCCAACTAGGGGTCACGACGCGGGGGCCTATTTCCCCAGAGTTTTAGCTTCTTAAGGGTCAAGGGTCACTTTGGTCCTTTTCCCTCAACCCCAAACATCCAAAGCCCAAATTATAACACCCAAAAGGGAATTATTTACCCATCTTCTTCAAATCAACTAACGTAAAAACCTTTCCCTTTACCCAAGAACAAAATTCAACTCTTCTCCTCCAAGTAATCTAGAATTCAAGCCTTTCAAGTTCAAGAGTTTCAAGAAAGTAGCAAAGTTAGGGTTTCATCCTTCAAGATAAGAAACTTAAGGTACATGGGGTTTTCCTAAACTATATGGGCATGGTGAAATTGTTTTAATGATGAATGAATGTTTAGAAATTATGAATTTACAAAGGGGTTTGGATTTACAATTATAATTATGCATTTTGAAACCTTATTGGTGATAAAAATTTTGGTTTTGAGGCCTTCGCTTTTCGTTCATATATATAGTATACGTGTGGCTTGAGTTTTGAAACTTGATTTGAGATCATGAAGATTTATACTCCATCTCTTGTTATGAATTATTCAATTACATATTGAGAAGCAAGACATAAATGTCTTTACTATTATTTGTTGACTTGGTTTTGATGATGACTTGAAGAGAGAGCATTTTCTTAATTACGTAAATAAAATTGATGATTTAAAGAGACTGCATGATTTGTTACAAGATACTTGACCACCATGGGTTTGTGAATTGAATTA
Source organism: Capsicum pubescens (assembly GCA_030864215.1). NCBI lineage: Eukaryota > Viridiplantae > Streptophyta > Magnoliopsida > Solanales > Solanaceae > Capsicum > Capsicum pubescens. The sequence goes on from CM061540.1 coordinate 298,867,782, forward strand.
AGGATCCTTGACTCTGTTTTCATGAATTTCATTATACGTATCCTCTTATACTATTTGACTAGTTTGGTGGTCTTAAAATAATATTTTGGAAGAGAAGACTGTAACATTATAATGTATGGCTTATAAATACGACTTGCAAGTCTTGGTATAACGATACCAAATCATACAATGCCTTAACAAATTCATAATAGAACATAAGTCAAATTTTATTCAGATTTCTTTTAGAATATGATTTCATAAAGATGCATACTTAGAAAAGGCTAAAAATAGGCTTAAGAGATGTTAGATGATTACTCGAAGAAGGCATGAGTTTAGATAACTCATTACCCAAAACCGTGTTTTGCCAATACGGGTTATTATGTCCCCAAGAGGGATTATATGCTGGCCTAGTGCCCTGTGGTGTATCAAAATAAAAAAATCCAACCTTTGCAGCAAACTTGGGTTGGGGGCTTGGCCGCCGAGTCAAGGGCAGACTCTATATAGCCCGTGGGGTCATAGACTTGTAGGGTGTACCACCTATCTCAGAAGTAAAATAAAAAAAGAAATTGCATCTACATAATTGTTTTCTGAACATTTGAGATTGCCCATGTATTTTAAATTGTTCCATGCATAACGTTTTATGAAATGCTCTCACTTATGTTATAGATAAATGTACATAATTTTGGATTTCTCTGCGTACTAGTACATCTGTATTGACCCCCTATATTTCAGGGTCTGAGCCACACTTCCAGGGATCTGCTAATAGGTTGAATTCTATCAGAGATTGCAGATGGTGAGCCTTCCTTATTCCGAAAGGCCTAATCTATACGTCATTGTTATTTTATTTTGATTCATGATCCGACTGGGGTCCTTGTCCCAACCTTCAGAAAGATGTTATTTTTAGTTAGTAGAGATTTTGTAGACTGGTGTTAGATGTTTTTGATCTTTATGAACTCATTTCGGTATTGAGCAGTTCAAATAAAAGTTCACCATGATTCCGTATTGCTTTATATTTTTGCATTCTCCTTTATTTAATATGAAAGTATGTATGATTGCCAGATAGAGAAGAGTGCTCGGTCCTTCATGGTTTGGGATGTACGTCATGGCCAGGGCCTCAGTTCGGGTTGTGACAAACTTGGTATCAGACCACGGTTTATAGTCCCAGGGTGTCTACAAAATCCTATCTAGTAGAGTCTTGATTATGGGTGTGTTGTGCACCACACTTATAATCAGGAGTCTACCAGGCATTTAGGAGTTGTTTCTTCTTCTTTCATACTCTAGTTCATGCTATAGCGTCATCCATAAGGAAGTTATCCTAATTCCTTCCTTGTTCAAATTTCATGGGCCATGCCTCATTGTTGAGGCGCTACAAGTCTAAGTCTTTAGCTCCCTCAGCGATGTAGTTCTCTATAAAGTTATCAATATGCACAAGGACTTGAGAGGAGTCCATGAGTGATTTAAAGTGTATTGATTTAAGCATATACCCCTATTTGCATCAGTTATGCGGTTGGGCCTGAGGTATGGAGTGTATTTAGTCTCCTTTAATAAAATTCTTGTTGCGGAAGTCATGTTCAAGGATAATGATGTGTAACAGAATATTGGAACTATTTTTTCACCCGAGTAGTAATATATGTTAAAATGTCATGACCTTTTGGTAGTGAGATAATCCAGAAGTTGGTCACATAAAGTCACAAGGTTAGCAGTCAGAGTGAGGGTGACATTTGCATAAATAAATAGTTTTAGTGGTATAATCGCGGGTTGAGGAGTGGGTTGCCATTGTATAGTGATAAACTAATGTGGTAGCAATAGTTGTAGATTGTATGGTAGTCTGTGAAGGAAGTGACTGGATATGATTTTTATTTATTCAAATTAGGGAAGGAGCCTAGAGTGGATAGTTATGGTGGTAATAGAAATCAGTTATAGGTTGTGAATGGAAAGGGGTAGATTAGATAATAAGTTGTAGGTAGAGACTCATTAGTGTTTATTGAGTTTTGAAGATCATTATGATGTATGATTAAGTAAGTAAGTACAAGGTGAGAAATTAGAATATGTTGATAAGATTGAAATGGGTTATATTATAAGATTAAGATCGACTAATCCTATTACGTGACTTTACCCCTTTGATGGTCTTTTCTTTAGTAGTAGTAAACCAGTACTTCAGGTGAGAAGGTATGTAGTGGATTTTGAGTTGTAATAATGAGGTTATGGCGGGGTTGTGATTGTAGGTAGTAGCTTAGTGAAGTGAAGTATTTGGGTTGATTTCCCAATTTGATGGACTAGTATAGTATATGGTATGCTTTACCGGTGGTATATAATTGAGGATAGAGAATAGGCTTGAACTTTAGATATGGAGTGTAGTGGTGAGAATAGTAACTCGAGATTGATGATGCCTATTTTATGGGAATTAATTAGTAGGCTTGATGTGAGGTGTGTAATAGCCTAGGTTGTTAACTTATGGAAAAATGAGTGAATAATTGTGATATTTATGTACACAAGGACTAGTGTTAAAATGATGAATTGTGGTTAAGTCATTAAGGTGATAAGAGTGATAGTCATATAAGAATAAGTTGAACCCCAGATAGCATGTTGTTAGATAAGGTTGTATGGTATAAGTGTCATGTGTACCTAGTTTGTGTTTTTGAGTTCTGTAGTACGGAGAAGTCTGGGGAGTTGTTGTATAGTGTTCATTAAAGTAGAACTTAAGGAAATATAGGTAGGGAATGTGCGCCTTTGGTATAGTTGTGCAAATTTTGTTAAGTGATTAGAGGTGTAATGCTAGAATCCTAAGAAGTTGAAGACAGAGCGTTAAGTGTTAAGAAGCGTGGATGTCCAGGCCTATGATAATATTAATAATAAGTTGACAATTTTGGGGGTTAGAGAATGCTATGATTAGTGTCCCTGAAAGGGGGATGTCCTATAAATAAATTAGTGTGTATTATAAAAAAAGTATTGTGGAAAGTGGTGGATAGAGATTTTATAAGGGGGTACATCCGTAAGTCTAGGATTGTGACTTTGATCTAAGGGGGAGATAGTAAATTAAGGTAGTTCCTGAATGTTCTCACCGTGGCAAGTTGTGGGGAGGAACAATGATAAACCTATTTCTACTCAAGAATACTCCTCCTACTTCAATTTAGGAGAGTATCCTGCTAATGTCTTACGTCATCTGTTCAAGTCATGCCTATGCCTATGGTTCGAGTTCTCTATGGACGTATGTTCATGATCTGACCTCCGAACTAGAAACAATAATGTCTCTCAGTAATCCAGTATTTCATGTATTCAAGTCATATGTTATTTTTCTCTTGACCCATGAAATCTATGTCTCTCAGCATGCTTGGTCCTAAGGAAATATATTTTTATATGTCACCGATTCATTCTATGTCAGGTTTAGCCAAAGTGATAAATTTTATGCAAACTCATGAAAAATGTCAGTTCTTTAAATGAGAAGCAATCGCTTCAAGTGGAAATCTTTGTCTTAGTTGTAATGTAACACCCCGTAGCATTCTCGACTCAATATCACTCTTAGTTACATGTATGGAGAACTTACAACCTAAATTTTTTTTTTCTAATTGTTAAAAGACTTAGTCATATTTATGAGCTCTTAACTTCCATGATTTTAAAATTGATCTTCCCGACCCCGAGACATAGATTTTTGAGTTGATTCCTGGTCATGGGTAAAAAGAGGGTGTCTTAGGGAAGTTTTGAATTTTTTAGACGATGTTTGAGGCATGTTTGGATGATCAAAATAGTGGGCCAATGCGATAACGATGGATCACGCTACGAATCGCACCGGTAGGGACCAACGCGGCGCATCGCTTAATACATCAGGTGCCTAGTTCATCTTACTAATTTTTGGGTTTAGGAGGGTGATTGTGATTCAGTCTTCTTTTCTTATTTTATCTTGATATGTGCACCATTTTTTTCTCATTGTGCTCTATCCTAAGAATTCATGCTGTATTCTGTTTCTTCCGAATGACTCTCTACTTATGATCTAGACACTTGATATAGGAAACACTTCATGATAGTATTGTATCATCACCTCATGACCCTTCCCATGTTAGTATGATGGTGATGGTGGAAGCATAGTAATGTGTTAGGTAGGTGAGTAGATGTTCTTGAAGGTGAAATTTTTTATGTGATTTCTTGAGCAAAGGCTATAGAAGATGGGGTAAAGAACGAGATGGACTTTTACTATGAGAAATAGTTGGGTATGAGATATGGCGAAAATCTTTGTGAATGTGATTGAATTTGCTAGGCTTAGTGGGGGAAGTTCATGAAGTGGGTGTAGTAATGATAGGCTTGAATGTTGTGATTGATGAAAACACAACCTATGTACTATGTGGTTGGTATCCCTTGAATTAGAACCCGAGGGTGTTTGACGATAGTGATAAGGTGAGGTAATATTCTTAATGGGATGTAAAGTACAGGGTCCTATAGCTTAAGTTATCACCTTGTTTCTCCGAGTTAGGTTGCAAGATAGAAGTACTATACGGGGAAACTCAAACTCTTGTGGTTAGAATTGTTATGGGATAATTGTAAGTTGGAAAGGATGAAGTATGTTATTTGTAGTTTGGGGCAGAGTTGAGTAGTGTCTCTCAGTTTTGGGTCTTTTCATTGTACCTTGTAAGATAGAGAATGCTTTTAATCCTATGTTCTGTGAAAACCTTATTTCATGATTAGTACCGATGTAAGTCAGGCCTTTTATCACCAAATAAACTCATGCCTCGTGTTGTGATTATTATGATTCATAGAACTCATGTGCAAGATCATCCCTATGTAAAAGTCTCGTTACCTCGCGCTTCATGCTTACATGTTACACTAGGGGTTGTCATGAAGCTCGTTTGAAGCTCTTGTATATTTTGTTGAGGAAAAATGTTCAATGCGAGGTTTCATTCTTTTTTCTACACTTTTAGAGCTTCAACAAGTCCCTACCCATCATTCGGGGATGAATGATTCCAAGGGGGAGATAATGTAACACCCCGTGTTTTCTAGCTAGAAATTCGAACCATCGTTCCTACGTGTATAGGCTCTAATTCTATGGTTTATATTTAAATTCATATGTCATGATCTTTCTCCCAGTATATGAAGTGATTATGAGGTGAAAAATGTTCATAGAAAATGCTTAAAGCAAAGTTGAGCTAAGAATTCTTCATTCGTCCAAAGTTTGATATTCGATTCTACAAGGGTCCACTTTGAACGTGTATAACTTTAGATACATGTAGAATTTTTCAGCTTAAGTCCCATCAAATTGTAGATAATTGAATTAGCTTTCCAACGATACAAATTTTTCCTAAATACGATAACCGAGTGAGAAGTTATGCCATTTTTCGTGTGAGGTAGTAAGGGGTCGTGATAGCCCCACGACACGTGGGCTGCTTGACCCAAATAGGGGTCGCGTCTCGAGGGATGCTTGACCCAACTAAGGGTTGCGATGCGGGGGCTATTCCCCCATAGTTTTAGCTTCTTAAGGGTCAAGGGTCACTTTGGTCCTTTCCCCTCAAACCCAAACGTCCAAAGCCCGAATCATAACACCCAAAAGGGCATTATTTGCCCATCTTCTTCAAATCAACTCACGTAAAAACCTTTTCCTTTCCCCAATAATAAAATTCAACTCTTCTCCTCCAAGTAATCTAGAATTCAAGCCTTTCAAGTTCAAGAGTCTCAAGAAAGTATCAAAGTTAGGGTTTCATCCTTCAAGATAAGAAACTTAAGGTACGTGGGGTTTTCCTAAACTACATGGGCATGTGAAATTGTTTTAATGACGAATAAATGTTTAGAAATCATGAATTTACAAAGGGGTTTGGATTTACAATTACAATTATGCATTTTGAAACCTTATTGGTGATAAAAGTTTTGGTTTTGAGGCCTTCCCCCTTAAATTCGCTTTTTGTTCATATATATGTATACGTGTGGCTCGAGTTTTGAAACTTGATTTGAGAGAATGAAGATTTATACCCCCTCTCTCGTTATGAATTATTTGACTGCAAATTGAGAAGCATGACATAAATGTCTTTACTATTATTTGTTGACTTGGTTTTGATGATGACTTGAAGAGAGAGAGTTTTCTTAATTACGTAAATAAAAGTGATGATTTAAAGAGACTGCATGATTTGTTACAAGATACTTGACCACCATGTGTTTGTGAATTGAATTGAGGATCTTTAACTCTGTTTTCATGAATTTCACTATACATATCCTCTTATACTGTTTGACTAGTTTGGTGGTCTGAAAAAAATGTTTTGGAAGAGAAGACTGTAACATGATAATGTATGGCTTAGAAATACGACTTACAAGTCTTGGTATGAAGATACCAAATTAGACAATGCCATAACAGATTCAAAATAGAACATAAGTCAGATTTCATTCATATTTCTTTTAGAATATGATTTCAGAAAGATACATGCTTAGAAAAGGCTAAAAATGGGCTTAAGAGATGTTAGGTGATTACCCGAAGAAGGCATGAGTTCAGATAACTCATCTCCCGAAATTGTGTTTCGCCGATACGGGTTATTATGTCCCTAAGAGGGATTATATGTTGGTCTAGTGCCCTGTGGCGTATCAGAATCAAAAACTCCAACCTTTGCGGCAAACTTGGGTTGGGGGCTTTGCCGCCGAGTCAAGGGTTGACTCCATATAGCCCGTGGGGTCGTAGACTTCTAGGGTGTACCACCTAGCTTAAAAGTAAAACAAAAAAAGGAATTGCATCTACAGAATTATTTTAAGAACATTTGAGATTGCCCATGTGTTTTAAATTGTTCCATGCACAACGTTTTATGAAATGCTCTCACTTATGTTATATATAAATGTACATTATTTTGGATTGCTCTGCGTACTAGTACATCTGTATTGACCCCTTATATTTCAGGGTCTGAGCCACAGTTCCAGGGTTCTGCTAAAAGGTTGAATTCTGTCAGAGATCACAGATGGTGATCCTCCCTTATTTCTGAAGGCCTAATCTATATGTCATTGTTATTTTATTTTGATTCATGGTCCGACTGGGGACTTTTTCCAGCCTTCAGAAAGATTTTATTTTTAGTTAGTAGAGACTTCACAGACTAGTGTTAGATGATTTTTATCTTTATAAACTCATTTTGGTATTGAGCTGTTGAAATAAAAGTTGACCATGATTCCATATTGTTTTATATTTCCGCACTCTCCTTCATATAATATGAAAGTGTGTATGATTACCTGATAGATTAGGGCGGTCGGGCCTTTATGTTTCGGGATGTCCGTCATGGCCAGGGCCTCGTTTTGGGTCGTGACACCCACATACCTGAATTTGGTGATTATCTTGAAGGAAACTCGAATTGGAGCTTGGGATTGTACTTTTGCGAGAAACCACACTTCTTTTCTCCTTGAGAGCGGAGAGAAAAATAAGCTTTGAAAACTGATCCTTTTTTATGGGTAAAAACATTTATTAGAGGATTTAAGTCATGGGAGAGGAGTTTAATATGAGAAAAAGACCAAAATAACTTAAAGAAACCAAAAAAAATACAGTAATTCCTCAACTGACGACTAGGTCGATAGGCCGTCAACTTGGTGACGTCCCGTCATCCTAGTCGTCAACTCTAGATGGGTGTTGCCCTTTTCTGGTTCAGGTTGATGATGAGGTTGATAGCTCATCACTTTGTTGATGGCTTATCACCTCAAGTCATCACCTTTCATGTAGATTTGATCACATTCTATTTAAGGCTGACGATGAGGTTGATAACTCGTCACTTTGTTGATGGCTTATCACCTTAAGTCATCACCTCATTGACAGATGGATACTCTGAAGTAAAATAGGCATAACTTCCTACTTCGATATCGGATTAAGGTGAAACTAGTTGCGTTGAAAATAAGACTCGAATATATTTTATTTGGTATAAAGTAGGACATGTAACTCATTATATACTAGGAGTAATGGTTGTTGGACTTTGATCCAAGTTGAAACATTCACTAAAACTTAATCATCGATAGAAAAGTTCTCAACTCGACTTTTCTCTAGGTGTTTCCTATGGCCATGATTCGCATCAAATATACTTTATACACAATGTTAATCATGAAACTTAATTATGGCTTGACATAATCACTTTGGGGTCTTTAAACATATGACGGATAGTTGAAAACTTATCTAGGAACTTGTGGGATATTACAATTGGATTAGCTGTTATTTGAATTGCAGCCTTGCTATCACAATAGGTGCCTATAGGCTTCTTAACCTCTACTCCTAGATCTCTGAATACTCCTATCAACCAATCAGCTACAGCTGAAGCCATGCTTCTGAATTCTACTTCAGTTGAGTTTTTTGCAATAGTTTCTTGTTTCTTTAAGTTCCATGATACCATGGCATCTCCAAACTTCACCAAGTAACCTGTAACTGACCTTCTAGTCTTTATACATGATCCCCATTCTGAGTCACAAAACACAGTAAGAATATTAGTGTTATGAGAGGGCATGAACAATCCTAGCCTTGGTACAGATTTTATGTATCTTACTACCCTTAATGTAGCCTTTATATGCGACTTCTTTGGTACATGCATATACTGATTTAAAACTTGAACTACAAAGGCAATATCAATTCTTGTCATTGTAAGATATAACAATCTTCCTACAATTCCTTGATAGCTCCCAATATATGACAAGGGCTTTTCTTCAGAAGTTCTGCAGTCTTGTACATGAGTATTATACTCTATAGAGGTTAGCTTCAAATTTTCTTCAAGAGGAGATGGAGTAGGTTTTGATCCACTCAATCCAATTTCAGATATAAACTTTAGAGCATATTTTCTTTGGCTCATCACAATACCAACTTTAGATCTGGAAAATTCTCTGTCTAAGAAGAACTTCAACTCACCCAAGTATTTCATTTTGAACCTCATCCTTAGATCCTTTCTTGTCTTGAGGATCAGACTGTCACTACTACCAGTTACCAGGAGATCATCTACATAGACAAAGACTACTACCAAGTCACTCCCTTTATTCTTTGTAAAGAGTGAGTAGTCTTAGTGGTAATAAACAAATCCCAGTTGCAATAAGGCTATAGTTAACTTAAGATTCCACTACCTTGGAGCTTGTTTAAGCCCATATAAAGACTTGTGCAACTTAAAGACTTTACCAGACTCCCTCTATTTGCAAAAACCTTAAGGGATAACTATGTACACATCTTTTAGAAGACCTCCTCGTAGGAATGCATTATGAACATCCATCTAAAAAATAGGCCAATACTTGGAGGCTGCAATAGCTAAGACTGACCTGACCGTGACCATTTTAGCCACAGGAGAAAAGGTCTCTGTATGGTCCAACTGATCTTTCTGATTGAACCCTTTAGCCACAAGCTTGGCTTTGTACCTTTTAATAGCCTCTGATTCTAGGTATTTGGCCTTTAATACCCACTCACTTCCAATGGGATGATTGCCAGGCAGGAGATCAACAACACTCTAAGTATGATTGTCCCCAAAAGCTGTGATCTCAGACTGGATAACTTCAATCCACTTGGGATTAGCTGAAGCTTTAGAGAAAGACTTTAGCTTTGGAAAAATTGAATAAAGAGATAAAGATATGTATATAACATGATTGGAGAGAGGATAGATGTAGGTTTCAGTACCATGTTTAACCACATAGTCTTTCAACCAGATGGGTGGTCTACTTATTCTATAAGATCTTCTGCTGGCAGCAAAAATGGTTGGTTGTATAGTTGACACAGAGCCAGTATTAGAAGATCCCATACTAGGCATGTCAGCAATACTCTGAGTGTGATGAGGAGTAATAGATGCAGGAGGACTAGTAAGCTCAGCTGTAGTGCGATTCTCAGGAGAACCAGTGGGACCTTGAATCCCATATATGATAGGTACTTAACTAGGAGATGGTATAGAGTATTTGTCGCCTATTTCTGCACCTATGTAGTGTAAGAAGGAAATACATGAGATGAAGATGGTGATAGTTGTTGGAAGGGGAAGATGTCTTCTTTAACGACCACATCTCTACTGATAAAGAAGATTCTGGCATGTAGATCATATAGTTCATAACCCTTTTGCAGAGTTAAATATCTAAGAAATACAACTGGGATAGCTCTTAAAGAGAACTTGTCACTAGGTCTTACTTGAGTAGCATAGGCAAGGGATCTAAAAACTTGTAAGTGATCAAGTGTAGGAGGAGTAACATATAATACTTCAAAAACTTGAGTAGCATAACATGTTATTACACATTCTCCCCAAAACATTAAGGGCACGTTAGACTGAAATTCAGAGATCTAACAACATCCAAAATATATCTGTGTTTCCTCTCCACCACCCTATTTTGTTGGGGTGTGTAGACACATGATCTCTGGTGGATAATGCTCAAGGATAAAAGAAGGTCATAACTCACTCCTATTATCAATTTTAAGAATTTTCACAGAGGAAAGAAATATATTCTGAACCATAAGAAGGAAATGTTTGAGAGAAACTACTATTTCCGCCTTGGAGCTAAGTAGAAACAACCAGGTATACCTTGAAAAATCTTCAACCAAGGTGAGGAAATACCTCTTACCATCATGATTTAGGACCCTATAAGGTCCCCATACATCTCCATGTAATAGTTGAAAACAATTAGTAGTAGAGGTAGTACTTATAGCGAAAGAAAGTCTAGATTGCCTGCCCAAAGGGCACATAGTACAATGTTCAATAGAGTTCTTATGAACTTTTACATTTTTGAAATAGTTTAGTTTTAGTAGAGTAATAAAAGACACATGACCTAACCTCCTATACCACAAAAAGAGATGTAGGTCTGCTGAGGGTGCTTTCACTATATAAGACTTAGTGATTTTTGTAGGTAGTTGAGGACCTTGAGTCTTTACAAGACAATCAACACTTAAAATATAGAGATCATTCTCTAGTCTGCCAATCCCCTTCACTTTCCCACTGAAGAGGTACTGAGGCAGAAATCAAGATAAAAAATTGCACAACAGTTCAATTCTTTGGTCATCTTGGACACAGACAACAAATTGTACTTAAAACTTTGGAATATGCAGTACTTTTCTGACCTGACACCCTTTACACACTTGCAAGTGTCCTACATGGCTAACACTTGCACAACCACCTATAGGTAAGTGAACTTTACCATCACTTGATTCACTTAGTATCTTGGTGGTGTTAGTCAACATGTTTATATAATTAACCATATGTTTGGAGTCACCAATATCTATTATCCACTTAACCTCACTAGAGTGAGTTAAAGGTCCAGCAATTATACATGAAGGTTTAATTACTGAGTGGCCATTATTTTCTTTGTCAAGCAATTGGATGATCTACTTGTTTAGTCTTGAGTATATTGTGGTGCTTGAAAGCGTACAACTATTGATCTTTCCATAGGGTTAGATATGGTACTAGTGACCCCTAACATCACATCATCTGGCTTTATTGGAGCTACAAAACAACCAAGAATGGACCCTGTGTTGTTAGTGTCACTACATGTATAGTGAGCTGTTGCTGGAGGTTTAGAAGTGTGTCGCTTTTTCCCTTTAAAGTTAGTTGGATAACCTTGATTCTTGTAGAAAGTAGCTTTGGTGTGACCTATGAGATGACAATAGTCACAATATATGGTATTCCAATTCTTCTTAGACCTTTCCCCTTGAGGTGAGATCTGTTTGTTAGGCACATTTCCTCAACCCCCACTCCTGCTAAAAACACATGAGCATTAGCTGCACGGTGCACAGGTTGGGAGACAGAAGTACATCCTTTGTCATAATCTTCATCCTTGTTGATGCTAAGTAGAGCAAGCTCATCAGATATATGACCATACACACCCACTATAGAGTTAGATTTGTCCAGAATTATCAGACCTTCCTCTCATATAGCAGTGAATAGGCTTTGTTCACACTAGGAGGTGGATCCATCATCATAATCCGACTTCTATATTAATTAAAGGATTCATTTAAACCCATGAGAAACTTTATTGGTCATTGATACTCGAAGTGAGCAACATAGGTCTTAGATTCTGCACAATCACAGCCAGGACAGGGCATCAAGGAATCAAATTCCTCCCAGAGTTCTTTCATGTGTGAAAAATAAAATGCTACAAACATAGTACCTTGAGCTAAAGTGGAAATCTCTTTATGAAGATAGAAGATTCTAGATCCATCCACCTTGTCAAACCATTCCTGTAGATCCTTCCATACTTTCTCAGCACTACACACATACACAATGCCACTGAGAAGCTTTACAGAGTTCATAATCCATGAAAGGACTATGGCATTACATCTTTCCCACAACTCATGAAAGGAAGGGGGAAACTTATCCTTGGAATATTTACCATCAAGAAAGCCCAACTTACACTTGCCTAGAAGGCCAATTTTCATATAGCGACTCCACAAAGTATAATTGTTAGAACCAGATAGTTGTAGCGAAATGAGACTACTGCCTGGAGAATCACAAGGCTGTAAATATAGCGGGTGATTGGATTGATCACAATCAAAGGACTAGTAGGATCAGCAGATGTACCAGCTAAACTTTCAAGAACACCTTCATCAGTCGCCATCGAAGAGAAAACACGAAGATTAATAATCAACGGATATATGCATAAAAAATGGAGTATAGAGGACTCAATTTTGCTGAGAGACAATGAGGATCAATAATCACGACTTTGGAGAACAACTGCTTCGAGGAGAAGGAAATTGAGATGAAAATCAATCACTGAAACCATCTAAAAACAACAAAACAAACATAATTGCGAGAAGGAGAAAAGAAGAAAGAGCATGGAAGATTCTCAGTGGCTCTGATACTATGATGAATTCTCGTAATGGAATCAAAAACAAAGAAACTGTGCAGTATGAAAGAGAGAACTCAGGGAGAGAGAGAGAGAGAGTAATGGGATTGAAAATATTTGAGTTAGTTACAAATGCTTCCTACACTATACTATATACACATGAGTTAAGTAACCGATTATAGGCTCTACTACACATAAACTTACTCATTTAAGACTATGCATAATCTCAACTAATTCTGTTAAGTGATCTAATTATCCTCAAAATATAGAAATGTCTTGCAGTACATGAATAAAAGCTATATTATCATTAAAAGGGATGACCCGGTACATTAAAACTCCCACTATGTGCAGGGTCCGAAAAAGGCCAGACTACCAGCTATATTGCCATTGACTAAACATATTTTTGCTGATTGGATTTCTTCATTTTTGTTTATTTTTTTGAATATTATAATATGTCCTATCCAAAATTGGAGTATATCCCTAACTTAAGCCCTTTAACTTGCTGTTGAAAATAACATATTATCAACCAGATTGATTGAACTGTTTAGATTTATCATGGATAATACAAACTTAGTTTTGTTTATAATTCATAGTGTAAAAACTATGGACATCCATTCTTAATTTTCATTAAGGAGATAAGCTAAGGTCAATATCTTCTTGTGCTTCGGTTGTTGCACTATTTATTACTAATATTATTCATTTTGTCTGAATGATATAAAGTGTCTTTTCTATTATTTGTTATGTCTTCTTTACTTCTATATTCGAAAATAACCTCTCTACCTCCATGAGGTAAGGTTTGTGTATAATTTATCCTCTGTAGACCCCACCTGTGGGATTTCACTGGGTTTATTGTTGTTGTTGGATAAGGTCAATATCCTACTCCTTTGTTTTGTATCTGTATTTTTACTTCTTAAATGTATGTATGGAAATAAAGTTTGATGACATCATATGTATCTCATCATCAAATATTTAATGAAAGATACTGGTTAACTATCTATTTTATAAATTCTTCCACTAGTTTTATTTAAGAGTTGATAATGATATACATTGAGATAACTAGAGGAGTATGATCAGTGTCAGCACAGGCCCAACATTAAGATATTTTGATTATGTATTGTAAGTTAGATTGATGTCAATTTGAATTATGAATTATAAAATATGAATACACAAAATATATTAACTACTTGATTGTTATAAATGCATTTACATTATAGTGAATGTCGATCAAGAGTATAGATAAGATCTATCAAGATCTAGTTGATATCTATCAGGATTTAAAGTATCTATCTTTTAGAGAGAAACTAGGAGTAAATTTTCTCAATAAATAGAAGGGTTTTCTTCATTGTAAATTATCCCAAAAGAGAATCCCTCAAGAGAAATAAGAATTACTCTCTCTTCTCTCTCTATTCTTGTTCTTCCCTACTTTATATTTCATAACATGTTATTAGCACGAGGTTCTTCCTTTGAGTCTATATTTATGTCGATGTTAAGGTAAACGACATCAAATACTAATAGGCTAACTATTTTTTTTTTTAACAAATTGATCGTACATACCCATGAGCTTCTTCTACAACATATGGTGTAATGTTTTTCATAGTATATGACAAATAATAATCAACTAATAAGTTGATTGCACCGCCAAGATGTTATAAGAGGTTACTTTATGCAATTGTTTTTGTCTGTCTTTGACTTTGTTGACTGAGACATGATAAATTACATAACTATGGTATCACAGAAAAATCTTTAATGTGTTTGTTATATGTGACAATTTTATAACCAATTGCTATCACATCAATACGAGACTCTACCAAACAAGGTGAGATTATAAATCTAAAGGTAATTTCAAGGTTAGTAATTCCTTATGTTATTTGTCTTTTGCTACTAATGATATAATTATTGTTGGATTTGAGAAAAAATAATTGGTTTGGAACCACTTATGTTTTAAATTTGTCCATGAAGAACAATATTGTTAAAAGATATGATGATGAATTTGAGTCTCATCTCATTAAGAGGATAATACATTAGGTTAAAAGTTTCAATGCACCACGATGATAAGATGTTGGGTTTAAATTTATAGCCTAAGACGCCTTTATATGGATAAGATGTTGAGTTTGAATCTCGATGCACCATATTGATGATATTACATTGGCTAAGGAAATTTTTATTTTTTTTTTGTAAAAAGACAGGAAATCTGTCCCGTTGAATATGCTTCATTCCAAGAAGTGAATGTGGTAGCAATATTTGATAAGTCTGAAAGATGACAAATTATTCCATTCTTGAAGTAAATGTTGTAGCAATATACGATATACTCTGAAAGATATGCATGCCTCAATGTGCTCCTGAAGTAGAAATATCACAAAAGAGGTTTTAAACTATCAAAATTTGATAGGCTTAAGGCATGATTATATTCCTTTCCTGGGGAATGAGAATTTCAATTATTTTAAGTACATATCCATTCCCTAAGGTGAACGAGATAATATTTAGTAAAGCTTATTAATACAAACTTGCACTTGATTGTGATGGTATCACAACTCATATCCAAAAGAGGCAGAATAACTAAAAAAAGTTATTTTAAAATCTACTTCTAAAGTAGTAAATATGAACTTTATCCATGTAATAGTAAATCTCGAATTTACTAAAGAAAAAGACACATGTCATGGTAAACTTGGAGTTTACTAGTACAAATAAGTTCATAAGATGACATGAACGATTATGACATTCTTAAGATGTGCATATTAAGTATTAAACATATACTGAAGAATTAGAAAATTCTTCATGAACTTTGAATATTGCTTATTCTCATGATAAGTTGGTTGGACCAACTAATGTTGGGGTTGGATCCCTTAAATTTTGAAAAGTATTAAAGGTATATAACGGCTCGTTCACCTATCATGTGATTTGTTGAAAAGATGCATCAATAAAATGATCACATGTACATTTACTGTCAACCTCTAGTTTGACATTCATAAAGTTGCTTGCTCGACAAATTTGAGTTAAGAGCATAGTTTTCATATTGTGTAATCAAGACAATTCATCTTGATGATGATGGTTTGACATCGAATATCTTCGATAAATAGTTCAATCATTGGTAATAAGAACAAAGCTTCATGTGTTGGTTTGAAATATGATATATTATATATAAAAGTACTTGTATGCATCAAATCAATAAATTATAATTAATTTTTCCTCAATGTTAGTTCTGAGTCAGGAACCACACATTGTCCATTAATAATTTTGATGTGCGGTATACAATTGATGAATTATCATGATGCACAAAGATGGATTCCTCAAAGAAAATAGAGAATGTATGTTGTTTTCCTAACATAAGGGGGAGATTATAAGCAGCTATGAAGTATGTTAGGAATTATCATAAGATCCTCATTGAAAAGATGATTCAAGTCAAATACCGAAAGCATCTCATGTTTAAGATACAAGTGCTTCTATTTTGTGTCCATGAAGGACAAAGTCTATGCATGTGTGAAGTGTGGTAGACCAATCGGTTTCAAATGAAATAATCCTTGAAAAGAATAAGGAGTAAATTATCAAAATAAGAAGGCAATGTTCTCTTGAAGAGCCTACGATATAAAACTTCATGAAACCTTATGAGAGGTTTAGATACTTGAAAATAATGAAGTGATGAGATCTCAAAATGTTATGTCACACTATGAATAGATACGAAATGATGTATCATCAATATCTTTGATACAATATTGGCATAATATTATGAAAGATTACAAGGATCCAAATTCTACGTTTATTTAAGCATGCTGACATAGAAATATTTATCAAGTGACATGAAATAATGAATCTTGGTAAGCATAAAACTTATTTAATTTGCAGTCCAGACACTTGAAGATGTCACACATGAAATGTTGAATATTGTCACTTGACAAAATTTATATGATAACTTTTTAAGAATTCAAAGTGTATTGAAGCATATAAAAGTTTCTGGAAAACTTATTTATAATCCTTATATTGCATATATTTATATCTTGAAAATTATTGGAGCTCTTGTAGAGTTTTCAAAAGCAATAAATTATTTGTTGAAATGAGAAATATACCAATTTAGATTGGTTATGAAGTAACATATCTTAGTGCAATTGGTGTACTCATGTATCTTGCAAATACTACAAGGCCTGATATAGCCTTTTCAATTAATTTGTTAGAAAAGTATAGTTCTTCTCCTACTAGGAGACATTGAAATGGGATCAAACACATGATCTTATATTATTCTAAAGATTGCAGTCCCGATCTTATCAGTCATGCTGATGTTGGGTACTTATCTGACCGGTATAAAGCTCAGTCTCAAATAGTATATATGTTTATATGTGGTGGTACTATCATATCTTGAAGATATACAAAGCAATCTATCTAGCCACTTCACTAAACCATGTTGAGATAATAACTATTCATGAAGTAAATCAAGAATGTGTGTGGTTCATGATACATCTCATTTGAGATAAATATGGTTTGAAATGTGAAAAAGTACCCATAATTTTATATGAAGATAGTGCAGCATACATAGCACAACTTAAGGAAGGATTCATAAAAGGAGATAAAATAAAGCACATTTTGCCAAAACTTTTCTATACACATGATCCACGGGTAAAGACAAGCTGAAGAGTCACCCTCTACTGGCTATGTAGTTCTAGAATGCAAGTATTTCTTCTAAGGATCACGTCCTCTACTGGCAGGTGAGCCCCCATCCTTGGGTTCACTCGGTGCTAAATCCTACTCCTAATTGAAAGACACTGAATTGGACTGGACTGATGCTGAGATTACTGAGTTTTTTCTAAGTTCTGTAACTGACTGAGTTCTACTGATTTCTAAACTCACTGAGAGTACTACTGATCGGGAGATGATTGATACTATTCTGTAACTGACACTGGCTATAAGTAACAGCTAGATTGTTGGGTATTAAATACCCCAGGACTTGATAGCATAAAAGTAAAGAAAAACATAATCTTGACTAGCATAACAATGTTCACTTGGTCATAATTCATTCATAGAGACATTTCATCAAACACTTGGAATGCATAAATTTATACATAGATGGGGAATACATGATAGCATACTATAATGGCATTATGTTATTCTTACAGAAAATTTTTCAAACACATGAGAAGCATGCTTGGTTTATTAAATCATAAACACTCAGGGTTAACATGGCTACAACAACCAACTTGCAAAGTGAAGGGTTTATCATGAATATCATGTAATTCCACACATTCCAAAATCAATTCTTAGAACTTGTAATCTAAATCATGGATTAAAATTCAAAGAACACCATGAACATGAATTCAATCTAATTCAAACATGGAAATAATAAATCATAAATCTTGTATTTTGAAAAGGGACTCTTGGGCTCCATTGAAGGTAAGGATCCATGAATGAACATCTAACATACTTGAGAAGAAGAGTTCTTGGAGAGATTCTTGAGGATTGACCTTGATTCTTGAACTAGGGTTTTTGCCTATTACGTCTTGCCACTGGAAAGTGGACAAATGGGAACTGGGCTAATGGCGCGACGTGGTGCCATCGCAGTGTCTCACTGAATGCAATTTTGGTCCTTGGCGCGACGCGGTGGAATTGCGTTGCCTTACTGGAAATTGACAATTGTGAACTGGGTCTATGGAGCGACGCGCCAATATTGCGGGGCAACACTAAAAATTGACGATTGCTATTTTAACACACTCCCCGACGCGCTATAGGCCAGAATGACGATGTTTAACGACTGAAACTTAAAATTGCCATAACTTCTTACTTGGTTATCGGATTTGGGCGAATTTTATATCGATGGAAAGCTTATTCAATTTCCGACACAATAAAAAGTCAAAATATTGAAATGCCACATGTATAAAAGTGTATTCATCTTTAAATCAAGTCTTTGACATTTTTGGAATGAATTTAAGCTTGGTAAAAGTACGGGGTGTTACATGTAACTTTTCCTGGGAAAATTTGGGGACTAATGCAATTAAGGCATCTCGAGATGGACACATTTTGTTTGCCAAATCATCCAAGAGGATCCATTGACAAAGGGAGACACCTGTATTTTTTAAATATACAAACTATTTCTTACCTGTCTTTGTGTTGCTGCACGAAGTAGGTTATTTTAGGGATTCAGAATGTAAAATTAGCAATAATAGGAGATAAGGTTGACTATGAAAGTTTACGGGAATTTGGACTTCTCAATAATCTTTTTCATCTGCTGCAACTTGAAACATTGAGTTTACAATTATATTTTCGAAAGTTGTCAGTCATTTTAAGTGCAAAAGTTTTTCCAGAAACGCTCAAGAAGTTAAAAGTTGTATGAAACAAATCTAAGTTGGCCGTACTTGGATATCATAGCTGAGTTGCCTAACCTTGAGGTGTTGAAGTTGATGCCTAATGATTGTCGTTGAGAAGAATGGAATCCAATTGTTAGGGGATTTAATCAATTGAAGATTTTGCTAATTAAAATAGTGATCTCCAGTTTTGGAAAGCCACAAATCACAATTTTCCTGTCCTTGAGTGCCTCATGCTTACCAATTGCCTTTTTATTTTCGAGATACCAATTGAGTTTGTAGATATCCACTCACTACAACTGATTGAGTTAACAAGGTGTCCTTCCGAACTTAGGAATCTGTCGGACGAATTCAACAAGAACAAGAAGAGCTCCAAAACAACACCGTGGATGTTCATATTATAAAACCATTCTATAGCATTATATAGAAAAATAATGCACGTATTATGTGTATGTATTATTAATACCTTGTTTGATGCACTTTTTAACCTATTTGGTTTTAGTCTATGCTTAACTAATTGTTATAGATCTTTATGGAAGTATCGATTCACAGGGCGATATATTTATTTAGCTCATTAAAGGGAGGTTGAAACCTTAGAGTTCAATGAGAAAGAGAACTCTAATCTCTTCAGGTCGTTAAAGGGAGACTGAAACCTTAGAGTTCAATGGAAGAGAGAACTCCAATCTCTTGCTTTTTGCTGAAATACGACTTATTGATTTATTTTGAAAAACCAGTTTAAATAGGAGTATTACATCAATAGTGTAATCCTTATGAATGTAGGAAAAATAAAACCCTATTCTAGAAGCTCTATTCCTTATGAAGGTAGGAAACATAAAATCCTATTCTATAATAATAAATAAAACTACTAAAATATAATTAAATATTTAATTAATTGACTTCCAAGGATCCACAACATTACTCCCCTCACGTTGAAAGAGCTTGTCCTCAAGTTCGAATTCCAGGGAATAATGTCAATTGAATCATCCAATTCCAGCCCTAGTCAGCTTTTCTTGAAATTGACGTTGACAGAATTCAACTTTACTAGTTTTTCAGAGTATGAGTAATTTTCCCACCGGGTTGCTACTTTTACTAGGTTCATATCGCTGGAAATAATGTTTCTGTACTTCTTCCCGACTCATTGGTTCCTTTGCTCGTTTAAGTTGATAATACCCTAATTGTGCTTCTCCCAACATGTGAAACCCAACCACTTCAACCTTTTTTGCTTCCTTTGTATATCGATTTTCAAAATATTGTTCATAATGATGTCCCCAAATTAATTGGTCGGTGACATCATAAGTAGGAAATTCCATCTTTGTATACCTTGGTACTGCCAAATAGGAATTACCAATTATTGGATGATATTGATTGGTTGGTCGATTTGAGGGTTTATTGCTTTTAGTATTAGGAGTTGTTGATATATCAATCGTCGGGGCGCTACTCAACTCAGATCCACGGGTTGTTGGTTTTGTGAAACCAGTTCCCAAGCTAGACAATTGCTCTTGGATGATTTGGGCAATTCTTTCATTGAGGCGTTGTTCTATTGCTGCAATTTTAGATTTCATTAGGGTTTCTATAATTGCACGTTCTTCTTGAAATCTGGAATTGATTTCATCACCCACCGTGTTAGGCTCTGGTACCAAATTGTTATGGATCTTTATGGAAGTATCAATTCACAGGGCGATATATAAATTTAGCTCGTTAAAGAGAGGCTGAAACCTTAGAATTCAATGGAAGAGAGAACTCTGATCTCTTCAGCTCGTTAAAGGGAGACTGAAACCTTAGAGTTCAATGGAAGCGAGAACTCCAATCTCTTGTTTTTTGCTGAAATTTAACTTATTGATTTATTCTTCAAAAACCTTTTTAAATAGGAGTCATGTTACATCATCAATAGTCTAATCCCTATGAAAGTAGGAAACATAAAACCTTATTCTAGAAAGTCTAATCCTTATGAAAGTAGAAAACATAAACCCCTGTTCTAGAATAATAAATAATGGGTGATGAGGTCAATTTCATATTTCAGGAAGAGCGTGCGATTACAGAAACCCTAATGGACTCTAATATTACAGCAATGAAACAACTCCTCTACAAAAGAATTGTCCAAGTCATCCAAAAACAATTGTCTAGCTTGGGAAGTGGCTTCAAAAAACCAGCAATCCACAAACTTGAGTCGAGTAATGCCCCAACAATTGACAAATCAACAATTTCTTCTACTAAAGGCAATACATCACCTATTCAACTAGTCGATCAGAATTAACCAACAAGTGGTAATTCCCATTCAACCGTACCAAGGTATGCAAAGATGAATTTTTCTACTTATAACAACAACAATGATCCATTAATTTGGGCAGATAATTGAGAACAATTTTTTGGAATGGTTAAGTTTTTCGTGTTGGGAGAAGCACAATTATGGAATTATCAGCATATGGGCAAATTAGTCATGCGCCGGCAAACTGGT
This sequence comes from Capsicum pubescens, assembly GCA_030864215.1. NCBI lineage: Eukaryota > Viridiplantae > Streptophyta > Magnoliopsida > Solanales > Solanaceae > Capsicum > Capsicum pubescens. Next base: position 298,889,217 of record CM061540.1, read on the forward strand.
ACAATTGAAAGTTATCAAAGTCAGTTTCAAGATAAGTTAGCTAGGGATGGAATTGGATGATTCAGTTGCCACTATTCCAGAAGTTTGGGATGACTTCCATTAAATTCGAGATTGAGGACAAATTCTTTCAACATAAGGGGAGTAATGTTGTGGATGCATGGAACCCAATTAATTAAGTATCAAATTATATTTTAAGTAGCTTTCTTTATTATTGTGGAATAGGATTTAAGTGTCCTAGTTTCATAAGGATTAGAGTTAGGGTTTTATGTTTCCTACTTACATAAGGATTAGACTTTATAGAATAGTGTTTTATGTTTCCTACTTTCATAGGGATTTGACTATTGATGATGCATGTAACATGACTCCTATTTAAAAAGGTTTTTGAACAATAATTCAATAAGTCAAATTTCAGCAAAAAGCAAGAGATTGTGGTTCTATCTTCCATTGAACTCTGAGGTTTCAGCCTCCCTTTAACGAGCTGAATTTATCTACAAAATAGGTAGATCTAGGAATTCAATTCAAACAAAGACACAGAAAAGTCGAAATCAACTGATTCAAACTTTTCTGTTCATCGTCCTGTGACTCGATCCTTCCCTAAAAATCATAACACTAATACATTGGAAACCATGATATTAGCAATGTAAGTTTTTAATACATGTATTAGCTTGAGTAAAGGCACAGTTGGCCCTCAAAATCTTTTCCACATTGTTTCCATTGTATTCGTAGAGGGTATTTAAAATATGATTTATGGCACCAAGCCACCAGTATTCTAAACGTTTTATAATGCTTTGCATACAATTTACTTATTACTTAGTTTTAGTTGCACAGTTGCTCCACCTCAGTCATTCAGTTTATCTTGTTGCTCCAACTTTTCAGTTCCGGTTATGATTCAGATATTCAGGATGCTTATTATTATACTGTCCAGTTATTTGATGATCCTTATTGCATATCATACTCAGGTCTCAATTGTTCAACATATCAGATATTAGTTTTGTTTCACTCTAGCTCTTTTACATACCATACATTCCATGTATTGACGTCATTTGGCATTGCATTATTTTATGATGTAGATTCATATGCTTAGGTCCGTGATCAAACACTTCACTAGGCTCTATCCTTTCAGCAATGGGTGAGCTCTTTTTTACTTTCAGAGGGTTAGTCAGCAGATTAGTCAGTAGTTCAGTTTTGTTAAATAAAGTTTAGACTGGGTTCTTGTTCTGATAAACATTATTCAGCATGTCAGTAGAGGCTTCATAGACTATCAGTTGATCAGTTAGTTATATTTGGTTTTTAGTTGACGTTATGTCTCACTTTATAAAAGTATTTTGTTACTTGATTTTATTATCTTAGTTCTTACTTTATGTTATTCAAAGCTTCCGCTTATCTTTCAGAGTCAGTTCTAGTAGTATGCCAGATGAAGGGTACGATTGGGCTAGCAATGACATCGGGTGCTAACCACATCCAAGGTGTAGACTTGGAGCATGACAACCATGATTTTTGTGTTCTATAGTTTACTCTTTTGTTGTCAATCAACTTTGACAATCTTGTCCATCTCCATCAACTTGAACCACTGAGTTTTCAACTTAACGTTTCGCAACATCAGGCAAGATATCTACACTGCCAATTTTTTCCAGAAACACTCAAGAAGTTGTAAGTTAGTCATATAGAGAGGTATGCTCCAAATGGTCTACAAAGGGGTTACAAATTTGACATGGATGATGAGGCAGAGCTAACAGACATGCTACAAAAGAGTTTAAAGGATGAGAGATATTTTGTTGTATTAGGTTACATGTGGAAGAGTGAAGCATGGATGATGTGAGAGTATGCTTTCCACGTGAAAACAATGGGGGTCAAATAATGATGACTAGCCGTAACAATGAAGTAGCTCGTTATGCTGCCACAGAGAATCTTTTTTTGCAGATGGGTCTCATGAGTCCAGTTGAGAGTTGGAATCTTTTCAGAAGTGGGGGTTTTGCAAATGAAGAATTACAATCTGAGTTCGCGACTATTGCGAAGCAAATTGAAGACAAATGTCACGGGTTACCACTAGCTATTGTCGTGATTGCTGGGATTGTCAAATCTAAAAGGACAATAAAAGATTGGAAAAATGCTGCCAAAGATGTCAAGTCATCTGTCACAAAGGATCTGGATGAACAATGTGCACATCTGCTCGGGTTGAGTTATAATAACTCGTCCAATGATCTAAAAGCATGTCTTCTGCATTTCAGAATTTTTCCAAAAGATAGTGAGATTCCGGTTGAGAAATTGGTGAGTTTACGGATGGCTGAGGAGTTCCTGAAGGTGGAATGTGACTTGCAATGAGAGGCTGAGAAGTGCTTACAAGATCTCATCGACATATGTCTAGTTCTTGTTAGAAAGAAAGTTTGGATGGAACAAAAGTTAGATCATGTAAGGTTCATGATCTAATATATGACCTTTGCTTGAGAGAAGTTCAAACTGAAGACGTCATTATCATGAATGACATTGTGCTAGATTAATCGGATGCAGAAAAACTTCAAAGCGAACGATATTGTACTTGATGATGAGCCAAATTGTGTTCCTTCAGAATGTCATCTTCTTACTAGGCACAAAATAAGCCCCTCTAGACAATGGACCGATGATATTATTGACTGTGGTTCTTATAGGACCCTTCTTACCCCTAGACATCATCATTTCATAACATAGAAGGCAAATGATGCCAACAACAATCTCTTGGAAAGAAATTGTTCAGTTTTCTGTCTTAATTATCATTCTTCACCTTTCACTCTCAAATCAGAGATTATGCATTTCAAATTACTCAGAATCTTGGAGTTGAGTACCATAATGCTTGATATTTTCCCTCCAAATATACTATGCCTCATTTGGTTGAGGTACCTCAGGTTGCAACTTGGGAGTTCTTTTCATACCTCCAAAAATTTGCAGGTTATCGAATCTGCAAACATTCGTTGTTCAAGGGTATGTTTTGATATCTATGACTTTCCAGAACAAATTTGGACTTTTAACACAATTAAGGAACCTTGAATTGCCTAGAGGTCATTTATAAAAACCTCCTAGTGTATCTGTTGAAAGGCGAGGTACCTGGTTTTTCCAAACACCAAGTAGTTACACAAACGAGGTTATTTCAGGGATTCGGAATGTTAAAAACATTGACATTTGCGGAAATCACAATGAGTATGAAAGTTTACAAGAAACTGGACTTCTTGTTGACAATCTTGTCCATCTACATCACTTTAGACATTACATCTTTACACTTCATTTTTCAGTGTTTCCAGGGGACATGACTTCAAGAGTGACCATTCCAAGTACAAGAGCTTTTCCAGCAAGAATCATGAAGTTAAAATTGATATCAACTGGTGTAAAGTGGGAAGACTTGAACAGAAAGTTGCCTAACCTTGAAGTGCTAATGCTAGCGTTTACTTTAGATAAGAAAAGTGAACAATTAATAGTTTAGGTGTGTTTTAATGGAAAGATGGTGATAGTTCAGGTAGGAAACTCACACAACCGATAGCTCAGGTATGAAACTCATAAAACGGGGATACTTAGGTGTGTTTTTGACCAATAACTCTTTTAATCAACTAAAATGTGTATATTTGGTCCCCTTGAAGGAATTATGTGATATTTAAACAACTTTTGGAACTACGTTACCTTCAAATATTGAGGAATAATTTTAAATTACATAACTCATCAATAATTGAATGGTTTAGCACATAATAATTCATTATATCGTAAAGAAATTTATAGTTACAGAGATCATCAAAAGTGCTGGTCTCAAAGTGACTTGAAGATCAAATATGCTCAACTAAAAATCAGAAGGGCGAAATCAGAATTTATATCAGGCTGCTATTACCAAGAACTGCTGGGATTTGGCTCATAAGCAAGATAAGTTGTGGATAAAATGGATACATACGTACTACATAAAAGGGAGGAACTTGTGTGAGATTCAGTTGCCTCAATAAGCGACTTGGATGATCAGACAGATCATGGCTGCCAGGGATACAATTGCGCTGTTACATTCCCGTATGTCCAGATCAAAGAGCTTTATCAGGCAAGTTTACAACCAGCTCCTCTCTGCATCACCTACTGTTATCTGGAAATTTTTGGTGTTTAAAGATGAAGAAGGCGAAAAGCCAGATTTACTATGTGGCTGCATTTTCATGGTCAACTCTTAACGGCAGACGCCAGACAGATTTAAGTAAATGGGGTATACAGGTTTCTCCTACATGTGTTCCATGCAACCAGCAAGATGAAACCAGGGAGCATCTTTTCCTTCATTGAATTATAGAAAAGCCTATTTGGGGCCAAATTTTATCATGGATTCGAAGAGAAAATCTGACAGCCAAGTCATGGGATCAATATATTCACTGGTATCCTACACTCAAAAGGGAGATCACAAGTTGCTAAACTCTTCAAGTTGCTTTTTGCGGATACAATTTAGTGTGAAACAAACAAAGAATCTTTGAGGACAAGAGCAGATCAATTGAAAGTATCACTAAAGAAATTGCCTGTATATGTACCAGAACTTTTCTTTCTAGAAATAAAACATTGCTTTTCCTTAGTCCATTGTAGTAGCTTGTTGTTTATGATGCCCTTTGGCGATTTATACTGGATAGCTAGCTGAGTTTATAGCTATGCTATGGAGCTTGTAATGACTCTATTTTGGTGATTAATAAATGGAATGTTAGTTACCAAAAAACAAATCAGAATTTATCGATACTTCAGGGATTAAAAGTGTTAGTTTCCCTTTTTATTCCAAGTGACAACAACCAGAAAATCTTATAAATCCTCATTCAAACACCACATACAACAACAACAACAGCAGAAAGTGGTAGGACATACGCAGATCTACCCGCACCTTGTGATAGATAGAGAGACTATTTTCCGATAGATCCTCATTCAAACACCACAATAAGCCTTGAAAACTCCAGTGCCTGTTTTTTGGCCAGCTTCTGACATAACATATTTAAAATACTCAACACTTTCATATGGCTTGAAGAGTAAAGGGTGTTCTTCATCAACAAGTTCTTTTGGGGATTTTATGGTGTAATCTCCATTTGGCAGTGATGATAATTGAATGGAAAACCTATCACTCTCTCCAGCCATTGTTACCCTATGAATAGGAGAATGTACTCGACCATTTGTCCATGCCTGGTATAATACATTTTGCAAAAAAAAAATAAAAAAATCATTTAGAAACTAGTTTTGGCATTATGACATGTACCACTGCTAAAAAAATGTGAATTGCCAACATACTTTTCTGTCAGAGATATGAGATTTTTGACCGAAAACTAAGTCTATCAGAACGTAGCCGAAAAATCTCCAGACATGAATGTCTGTCAGAAATATGTGATTTCAGATGTAATGAACCCGAATTTTCAATTCAACAATCGATACACAAAGTGAACGAAACTAATCAACTTTGATTAATACGGAAGGAGAAATTATGAAGAAGAGGAATAGGGGATCAGAGGACTAGAGAGAATTGGGAATGAGAAGCATAGCCTTTGCCTAAGCAATTATCACAATTTTCATAAACCTATTCTTACTCGAATGTGCTATTTATTAATCCGTATCCCACACATAGCCACTTAATGTGGTATTGGGCTGCTTTACCATAACTGCTTTCGGCCCATTCATAACATCAAATGACATTCAAATCTGGTGGAAATGTTTCCGGCAAGACAATTTCCAACGGATTCCATCAAGAAATTTTGTTGGAAATTTGGGTTTTTTAAGAAGTGGTATCAAGGACGAACACGTAACAACCTATCGGGTGCTCGAGCACCCATTGATCCTAACACAAGCTATATATGTATATATACATATACAGAAACGTTTTTTGAAAATGGAATGGAGCAAGAGTTCTATACCGGGGTACATATATAATTGGCAGAATTCATGACAATACCGGGGAGTTTCACCTGTGGAACTTGAAGCTCTCCAGTGACAACAACTATTTTTCAACTGCATGCACTGGAAAGTAGCTATTTGTAAATTTCAACTCTTTAAATATGTATAGATAACTTAGCATTCAAGGGTATGGCCTAGTGAGCAATGAAGTGGGTTGAGAACATGAGGTCTCGGGTTCAAATTTTAGCAAAGACAAAAAACACTATGCGATTTTGTTGGGTTCGAAATCGAGAGAGCATCATGCGGAAGCTATTAATTGCAAACCATCGTGGTGACAATGCAGAAGACACATAAAACAATATGATTTGGCCAATTGACCTACATATAAAACCTAAAATTTAAAACATAGAAACTAATGAGAGAGAAAATATCGCCTAAACTTGACTTTTAAAAGACCACATTGTGGATGATATTGTGCTATGACTTGAGTAGAGAGTTGTTCTATTTATAGAGTTACAAAACCTTCTTCTAACAAAGAATAAACCTAATAGAAATAAAGAATAAACCTAATAGAAATCTAATAGAAAAAACCTATTAGAAATCTAATAGGAAAGAAATCTTTTCCAACAAGGAAACTTCTTTCACCAAAAAAGGTAATTCTAATTATGGTAGAAAATCAGGTAAAATAGAAAATTCAGGACAAATTCTAATAGATTCTTCCCATCTGTCCTGGCCTTGGTAGATACGGTTACCTGGTATTTGTTGCTGGTGAGAGGTGACAAGTATTCTCTAGATTTAGTCGAGGTACGCAAAAATTGCCCCGGAGACCACAGTTATCGGAAAAAATGTATAGATAACTTATCCAAAATTAAATACACTAAATTATCAGAATTCTAACTTCATAAACTTGAAATTCTGAATCCACCTCTACTTCGAGAACAAGTAATAAGTAAAAATTTACCATAAAGGGATCCCCAGACAAAACAAGGAAGGAATTTGGTGCAATGTTGACATCAATCCACTGATCATCTCCATTTTTCTTGAAAACTTGCAATCCATTTACTTGATTTTGTGATATTATTGACAAAACAGTAACATCTGTGTGGCCACTCAATCCAACTTTGTTTCCAATGTTTTGACCTTGAGTTGGTGCCTTGTAATGGCTAAATCTTAAATAGAAATTGTTGGGTTCCAAAAATTCATCATTAACATAATTTGTTAGCCCCAAGCTTTCCAAGACCATCATTTTTACCATTTTATCCAATTCCACATGTGACTTTGAGTAAGACTTTATCACATTGCTGCCAAAATTAATACCATATGTTAAAATTATAACTTACAAAATTTGAAAAGAAATATATGTAGTAATTCTATTGTTGTGTCTTACTTTTCTTTTTAGTCTATTTCCCCCCAAAAAATCACTTATTTTATGTAGTTAATCTTAGTTTCAACATCCTACATGATATATTTAAGATCACAACATTCCGAGATCACAACATTCTGAGGATATATTAGAACATTATACACATCTTTTAGTTTAAAATTGTAACATTCAAAATTATCCTTTATTTTCTTAAACATCATATCCAGAAAAACTAAGACACAAACTATCACCTTTTCACAAGTTCATTCTTCAACTAACCGTTGTTCCATTTACCTACCTAAGTTATCATTTCCTTTGCATTAGAACACAACTCGATGTTGAGTTGGCCTACACACGCCTATTGTCGAGTAAAAAAAATTGGCCAACTTAACATCGAAGTGTGTTTTAATAGACATCACATAAAGTAGGAGAAGAAGAATGTATAGTAACAAAAGAAGTAGACATATACGTACCAAAATTCAGGATTTCCATCATCAGGCCAAAAGATATTGACAAATGATTCAGCATTTTGAGATTGGAGAAAATCAGAAATCGATAAACTCTCATACAGTGGTAAATGTGGAATCTGTCCTAAGTAGCCTTGCAAAGGTTTGTCTGACAAGTTCTTTAGTTTGATCTCTATTGGAAATTCAAATATTTCTTTTAACGTACCAAACATGGATTCCCTAGTTTCACTTGGAATTACATTGTCATATATTGCTTCAAAGCAACCATATTCTTGCAAAGCTTGAAACACTTGAGCTTTTGTTGAGTCCCATTGTGAAGTGCCTGGTTTTAGTTCTTCCTTGGAAAAAACTATAGTGGGAATTTTCAATTCTTTGGATGCCATTATTAATGAAAGTTTGACAAAAAAAACTAAACATGTGAGCTGATATTTATACTAATAGTCAATGTACGCGCTTTGCACGTGTGCTTCATGTCAAGTTATATGTAAAGTATTAATATCTTGATCGTCTCCTATGATGTGAACTATCACATCATGGATAATAACAAAAACAACAGATAGTAATAGCTCAGAAACTACAACAAAATAAATTAATTAAATCTAACTTTTACACAAAAATTCCTCAAAGTCTGACTGAACATTCATCTACCACTATAAACTCAATAAAATAGTACGATAATCGAGATATCATAACAATGCGATTAAATCCTAACCTTAAGAAAAATCCTCAAAGCCCAATCACACGTTGATCTATTACTTGAAAGAACAAAAACTACTGTATTCGAGAATATTACAACAATATCATCAAACATAACCTTAACGCAAAATTTTCAAAGTTCAACCAAACATTCATCTATAATATAGACTTGAACAAAACAAAAACTACAACAAAATAATACGATAATTGAAATATTAGAGCAATACAATTAAATCTTAGCCTTTTGTGATTGTAGATAACACCTTTAGAGCTCATAAAAAAGCAATTATTAGAATATCTCCGCCAACAAATTTTACATTGTGGAGGTTATTATATTATTGTAGGAAAAAAGAATCCCCCAATACCGTTTCCTACAAAAAATATTTATCTAAATATGAAAGATTTTTATTTTTATATTGCAAAACGAAAAAAAATTAATTATGGTATCAAATTAAATTATAGAATTTTTTTATTTTGCGAAATGAAAAAAATTAAATATGGTATCAAATTAATGAAAAAAAAAATCTCCAATACATTTTCCTACAAAAAAGAATTATCTAAATATGGAAGATTTCTATTTTTGCGTTGCAAAAAGGAAAAAATTAATTATGGTATCAAATTAATACTACAACATAACTTTAGGATATTGAAATTTTTTTCCTAAAAAATTTAATAACGTGGTTTTATTTTTTTAATTAAAAAATTAAAAGAACTTGTTTTTTTTTTTTTTTTTTGAAACTTTAGGGTAATTGTTGGTTTTTGTGTGTTTTTAAGAAAAAAAATTGAAAGGATATTTTCCTTTTACCATATGTTATAGAAATTCTTAACTTAAATATTATAATATAATGATATAATAATTGAAGAAAAATAGTAAAAAGACGATTTTGTCTAAAGTACAGTCTTTTAATGAAGGGCAAAAAGTTCAAATCAATTTTCTAAGGTCTTCATACTTTTAATATATTATATAGATATAGATTATAAATTATAGATTATAGATTATAGATATAGATTCTCTGGGAATTTTAGAGCCCGTTTGGATAGGATTAAAAGAAAATAACTTTTTAGCTTAAGTGATTAAAAACTTAAAATAAGTGTTTATAAACTAAGCAGATAAGTGTTTGATAGTGTGAAACTGAAAAAAATTATCGATGTGTTTGGTAAATAAGTGATGTTAAGCACTTTTGTTTTGTCAAAATGACTTAAATGTCCTTAAAGTTGTTAACACCATAAATAAGGTGAATTATTTATAATTTTTAATTCTAATAATTCAAAAATAATTTCTATTTAAATTCACTTTCAACCTAATGTGATTATGTGAGGTCAATTTATAAATATAAATTACATTTTTATTTTTAAATATTAAAAAATAAAATATTTAGGATATTTTTTATATAAATATAGTATTATATTGTAATATTGTAATCCGGAAGCCGGATGTTATTGCAATTGGATCCCTTAAACATTCACCGGTTTACTTTAAAAAAAAAAATCTATATGAATGGATGGACAAGAACTTACCACAAGCTCGATTTGACAGTAAAATTTTTAAGAAAACCTCTGATGTAGTGACGGGTTCGCTGAAAACAAAGGAGAAAGATGAAGAGGAAATTGGAGGGAAGAGACGAATAGAAGCAACAAAGAGGAAAAGAAAGAAAATTGATATATTTAAGGGCTACAAGTTCAGGGTATTGTTGAAATTGGAGGAAAATATAAGGGATAAAAAGGTAAATATTTGGTCAAACCTAAAAGAATTTTAATCTAAAAAACAAAAAGTTGGGGGTACCCAGGTTCTCACTTTTTACTTTTTTTTTTAATCAGTTTTTAGCTTTTTTTAAACACTTTTTAATTTTATCAAATACCTAAAAAAATTAAAAAAGAGATTTAAAGCTAACTGTACCATATTTTAATCTTATCCAAATGGGCTCTTAGTAGATCGGTTGGTTGGCTACCTGAACTCTCACCTTGTTTGTGAGAGTTCAATTCGATTTGATTCCCCATATTGTAATCCTCTTCCTATTTCCCCTCTCCTTATCCCCAATCTGTTTGTTCTAGGGGTCGTTTGGTATGGGGGTGGGATATGAGATAAGTTATCCCAACATATATATGAGATAACTTATCTCATTATTATAGTATAAATAGTGGAATAAATAATTTCGAGATTAACTAATAATCTTAACCGAATGCAGGATAAAAAATTCCCACATCTTATCTCAGAATTATGATTCTTTATCCCTCGTGCCAAACAAGCAGGAATACTAAAAATTTATCCTAGGATTATCTTCTCTTATCCATCTTAATTAATAAGAAGCTTTTGTAATTGTGCGAATGTTATGAAATATTTAACGGGGCGGATCCACCATAGAATCTATGGATTGTTGTTTTTCAATGTTTTCAAGTACAAGAATCTATAATTTGACACAATAACTTCAACACCAGTTCAAGTTTAAAACAAGAACACTATGAAGTACAACAACACCCTCAACACAAGATCAAAGTGATCTTTCTAAGAAGTGTATTTTATTTTTTCAGAAATTAAGATGAAACAGAAATGAAAAGTCAAGTCCCCCGACTTCACGGAGTGTCCTTAAGGAATAATTTCCCTCACTGTGCCCGAGGTCTTGGAATCTTCCTCCTAGGATAAAATGGCTTTCAATCCAACTATAGTGGTAACTCAAATAATTGGATTCGTCGAACTCACTCAACGATTTGATTGATCACAAAGAATGTTTTGAAGACAAGAAGAGTTTGTATTTTAGAAAATTTTTCATACCTAAACTTGTAGATAAATGCAGGTTTATATAGCCATCAAGTGCCTCTTTCAAAAGGTGGCAATGGTTCATCTGAAAAGGTGTATCCTTTGAAAGAGTCATGTCTGTTCATTTGAAACACTGTGTATTTTTCTGAACAGACACAACTATCTGAACAGTCACTCCTTTTCCAAAACAATATGTCTTTTCCTCAAAGGTTGTGTTCCTTCATTTTCCATTCACACCAATTGAACCCAACAATCCCCCACATGAAAAAGGAATGACTATTCTTTGTAAAACTTTACGGACAAGTATGTGATTATCAAGCAAAGACTGATTGCATCAGGATAAGTGGGTTTTCATTTGAACTTTCCACTGTGAACATGCATCAGAAGCACTCGGCCAATCGGTAGATTTGATATCTTTAAACCATCGAGCTTTAATGTACACCTAGACAACACATGTCACACAACCAGCCTTTTACCACTTATGGTTCTCACAATTTTGTTCTTTTCAGCCATGAACACGTCCCAGTTTCATGAGAGCTTAGAGAATAGGCCTTTACTAACATTCTCCTTGAAGTGGCTTTCACTTCGCCCTCACATAGGTGATTTCTAAACATTCAATCCTTTAGATTAAACTATTTGGTCAAATCTACCAAATTTAGATAATCATTAAAAGACTTTTCACCTAAAGTCTTATCCTTGTTTACTAAACATTGTCTACATCATGAGAATGGGTTGGTATTTTAACAATGTTGAATCTGTCAGACACAACTTTGTTTGATCTCCTTGAACCTAGATCTTAGGATATCCAGCCTGCAAGGTAGAGTTACCTCCATGCTGACTTGTCCTAGGTCTTAAACCCATTTCCTTGGATGTTCTCTCAACTCCTTCTATAGATAGGCCTTTTGTAAGTGGATCTGACACATTATCCTTTCACTTCACATAGTCAATAGTGATAATTCCACTAGAGAGAAGTTCTTTAATGGTATTATGTCTTCGTCTTATATGACGTGATTTACCATTGTACACCATGCTCCCTGCCCTACCTATCGTCGTTTGGCTATCACAGTGTATACATACTGGTGCCACTGGTTTGGGCCAATAAGGATATCTTCCAATAAATTCCGGAGCCATTCTGCTTCTTCACCGACTTTATCTAATGCGATAAATTCAGATTCCATTGTAGAGAGAGCAATACAAGTATGTTTGGATGATTTCCAAGAGATCGCTCCTCCACCAGTAGTAAATACATATCCACTTATGGATTTTACTTCGTTCAATCCGGTGATCCAATTTGCATCACTATATCCTTCAAGTACCGTAGGATATTTATTATAATGCAAAATGTAGTCTTGAGTGTATTTAAGATACCCCAAAACTCTTTTCATTGCCATCCAATGAGTTTTATTAGGATTACTTGTGTACCGACTCAACTTACTAATAACGCATGCTAGGTCTGGTCGTGTACAATTCATTATATATATTAAATATCCCAATACTCTTGCGTACTCCAATTGTGAGTCACTTTCACCTTCATTCTTTTGAAGTGCAAAGCTCACATCCAATGGAGTCGTGGTAATACCAAATTTCATATACATGAATTTATCAAGTACCTTTTCGATGTAATGAGACTGTGACATTGCCAACCATTGTGGAGTTCTATGGATTCTTATCCCTAAGATCATATCCGCAACTCCAAAGTCTTTCATATCGAACTTGCTCTCGAGCATTCGTTTCGTTGCATTTATGTCTGAAATGTCTCTACTGATGATCAACATATCATCCACATATAAACACACAATGACTTGGTAATTTGGAGTGCCTTTAATATAAACACATTTATCATAATTTATTAATTTTGAATCCGTTTGCCAACATGGTTTGGTCAAACTTTGCATGTCATTGCTTAGGTGTTTGTTTTAGTCCATAAAGTGACTTAACAAGTTTACACACCTTATTTTCTTTTCCTGGAACCACAAAACCCTCAGGCTGTTCCATATAATTTTTTTCCTCAAATTCTCCATTTATGAATGCAATTTTCACATCCATTTGATGGATTTCAAGACCATATATTGCCACCAAGGCAATTAACATTCGAATCGACGTTATCCTTGTTACCGGCGAGTATGTATCAAAGTAATCAAGGCCTTCTTTTTGTTTGAAGCCTTTTACTACAAGTCTTGTCTTGTATTTGTCAATAGTATCATCTGCTTTCATTTCCCTTTTAAAGATCTATATAGATTCTAAAGGTTTGTTTCCTGGAGGAAGATCAACCAATTCCCACGTATGGTTGCTTAAGATTGAATCAATCTCACTATTGACTGCCCCTTTCCAAAAGGATGAGTCCAAAGATGCCATCGCTTTCTTAAATGTTTGAGGCTCATTTTCTAAGAGAAATATTACAAAATATGATCCAAACGAAGTTGACGTTCTTTGACATGTACTACGTCTTGGATTCTCATCATTATGTACATTCTCACTTGGTTCATCTCGAGGTCGTTTAGACCCTCCAATAGAATGTTCATGTCTAGTTTTATACAGATAAATATTTTCAAAGAATTCAGCGTTATCTGATTCAATTACCGTATTTTTATTAATATCCGGATGTTTGGATTTATGAACCAAAAACCAACATGCTTTACTACTTTTAGCATATCCTATGAACACGCAGTCCACCTTCTTAGGTCTTATCTTAATCCTTTTAGGCATATGAACTTGGACCTTTGCTAGACGCCCCCACACTTTAAAATATTTCAAGTTGAGTTTTCTTCCTTTCCATTTTTCATAAGGAATTGATTGTGTCTTACTATGGGAAAATCTATTAAGTATTTGGTTGGCTGTAAGGATAGCCTCCCCTCACAAGCTTTACGGTAAACCTGAACTTATAAGTAAGACATTCATTATTTCCTTTAAAGTTCGGTTTTTACTTTTCGTAATTCCATTAGATTGAGGTGAATACAGGGCCGTAGTTTGATGGACAATTTCATTCTCTACACATATTTCGGTGAAGTGAGATTCATATTATCTGCCCGTATCACTTCTTATAGTTTGGATCATTTTCTCTAACTGATTTTCAACTTTAGTTTTGTATTGCCTAAACACATATTGCTTCATCCTTACTATTTAGCAAGTAGACATAACAATATCTAGTGCAATCATCAATGAAAGTTATGAAATACTTTTTTTCACCACGTGATGGTGTTGACTTCATATCACAAATGTTAGTGTGAATTAAGTATAAGGGATTGGAATTCCTTTCAACGGACTTATACAGATGCTTAGCATACTTTGATTCCACACAAGTTTGACACTTTGATTTATTGCACTCAAAGTTTGGCAAAACTTCTGAGTTAATCAATTTTCGTAATGTTTTGTAATTAACATGACCTAGTCGTTCATGCCACAAATTGGGAGACTCAATCAAGTAAGAAGAATTTGAACTTTTATTGATTTCAACATTCATTACATTCATTTTGAATAGGCCCTCATTGAGGTAACCTTTTCCTACATACACTTTTCCTTTACTAAGTACAATTTTTTTGAAAATAAATACACATTTGAATCCGTTCTTATCTAGAAGTAAAATAAAAATCAAGTTCTTTCATAACTCAGGAACATATAAGACATTGGTAAGTGTCAACACTTTGCCGGAAGTCATCTTTAAGCACACTTTTCCTGTTCCTTCCACTTTTAGCGGAGTTTGCCATGTATATTTTTTCTTCTGCTTGAGCTGGAGGGAACATCGAAAACAATTCTTTGTTAGCAAAAACATGACGGGTGGCACCAGAATCCATCCACTATTCGTGAGGATTTCCCACCAAGTCGCATTCGGAAAGCATAGCACACAAATCATCCATTTCTTTCTTAAATTCAGCCAAATTTGCTTGGTCCTTCTTCTTTTCTTTTTTCGGGGCACGACATCCCGTAGACTTGTGGCCAATCTTGCCACAACAGAAGAACTTTTCCTTGAATTTCTTCTTGGGTTGATTGCTTTTATTTTCATCTTTCTTTCATTTTATAGAGTTGTTTTGGTCATCTTCTACAATGTTTGCTCCACTCATTGCAGAATTGCCTCTTGACCTTCTTTCCGCAGCCTTGTTATCTTCTTCAATGCGTATTCATACAATTAGATCTTTGACTGACATCTCCTTACGTTTATGTTTCAAATAGTTTTTTAAGTCTTTCCATATAGGTGGTAGCTTCTCTGTTATTGCCGCTACTTGAAACGTTTCATTCACAATCAAACCTACAATAAAGTTCATGTGAATACTAAGAATATTTTAAAATTGTTTAACAATGGTATTTGTCAAAATCATACCTTCCGCTAGGAGATCATGAATGATCACTTGCAGTTCCTGCACTTGGGAAACAACAGACTTGTTGTCTATCATTTTGTACTCCAGAAATCTTGCAACAAAGAACGTTTTAGTTTTGGCATCCTCCATCTTGTACTTCTATTCTAGAGCTCTCCATAACCCTTTTGCAGTCTTGGTTCCACTATACACATTGTAAAGGTCATTTTGGAGACCACTCAATATATAATTCCTGCAAAGAAAATTTGAGTGTTTCCAAGCCTCCACAATCATGAAGCGTTCTGTTTCAGAGGTTCCCTCAGGCACCTCCGGAGCTTCCTCAACCGTGAACCTTTGGAGACATAGAGTTGTGAGGTAGAAGAACATTTTCTGCTGCCATCTCTTGAAGTCAATACCCGTGACCTTTCCGAATTTCTCCGCCGGTGCCATATCTTGCGGAGCATTAGTACGACTCATTGTGGAAATACTAGTTTCCGCCATAGTCGTTCCAGCATCATACATTTGACTATCAGTCGTTATTTTCCCGTCATCACAAGACAGTACCTTAAGTATATCGAAATGCTTATTAAGCAATTGCAGCAACTTTAAACACTTCTTGTTTCTAGTTTAACAATGAAGTTTTTATAACTTCCAATCTTCAATCAAGTGATCTTTAACTTGTGATAAAGATTTTATTTCTTCAAATCACTAGCTAAGTTCAAACAGAGTAGAAAGTTAAAAGCTTTAATCTCCAGAAATCAAGCTATACAGATTCGAAAAAAAAACTTTATTAAAAAGAAAATCTCACCAAACAAGCAAAAAAAGATTTTTTTTCCTTTTTCTAAGAAATTATTCTTTAAGATTGTTGTTTTTCAACATTTTCGGGTACAAGAATTTTTAATTTGACACAATAACTTCAACACTAGTTCAAGTTTAAAACAAAAACACTATGAAGTGCAACAACACCCTCAACATAAGATCAACGTGATCTTTCTAAGAAGTGTGTTTTATTTTTTCAGAAATTAAGATGAAACAGAAATGTAAAACCAAGTCCCCCGACTTCACGGAGTGTCCTTAAGGAATAATTTTCCTCACTGTACCCGAGGTTTTGGAATCTTCCTCCCAAGATAAAATGACTTTCCATCCAACTATAGTGGTACCTCAAATAATTGGATTTGTCGAACTCACTCAACGATTTGATTGATCACAAGGAATGTTTTGAAGAAAAGAAGAATTTGTATTTTAGAAAATTTTTCATACCTAAACCTGTGGATAAATGCAGGTTTATATAGCCATCAAGTGCCCCTTCCGAAAGGTGACAATGGTTCATCCGAAAAGGTGTATCCTTTGGAAGAGTCATGTCTATTCATTTGAAACATTGTATCTTTTTCTGAACAGACACAACTATCTGAACAATCACTCCTTTTCCAAAACAATATGTCTTTTCCTCAAAGGTTGTGTCCCTGCATTTTTCATTCACACCAATTGAACCCAACATGGATTTGGGCAGAGAATTTAATAGCTTTTGTACAAATTTTGTATTTATATTAATTTTTTCACTTAATATGTACACTTTTTATTTCAATTTAAAAATTTAATTTGTTTACATTAAAATTAAGACGTTTGAATCTAAATGTACATCTGAATTATAAGATGTACATTAAGATTAGGTATTTGAATTTGAATACGTATTTGGATATTAAAATATTATATTAAGATTTGAATATTAAAATATTGCATTAATTGAGTAAATTTCAGCTTCTTGAACAGTACAAACTGGAATCTTTATAAATTATGTATAAAAGGTTATGGTCCATCACATGGCCAACTTGAAATCTTGAAAGATGAGCCTCTTTTGATAAGATTTGCTAATATTACAAAAGAAGAAAAGGGATAAAGAGAATAAAAACAAGATAAACTAGTTGGTATCTAATAAGATAATGTAAATTACTAGTAACAACAGATTATGTCGAGATTTATCTTTTTAAAAAAATAATTTGATAGTGTGGATTAGTAAATGAATATGTTACCCAATTTAGCTCCAACACTACTGTTATTTGAGGAAAAAAAAAAGTTTTGAATTAATTGAAGTATTACTTTTTTTTTTAAATCGTGATATCTGAGTCAGTTTGTTCACACATAGACTAATTTCATGGGATACCTGTCACCTTTCTCCAGTAATAGATATCAAATACTTCCTTCATTTAAAAAAGAATTGCCTATTTTCCTTTTTAGTTCGTTTAAAAAAAATGTCTCTTTTCCTTTTTTGGCAATACTTTAATTTCAACTTCCCACATGACATGTTTAGAACCACAAGATTAAAGGATATTTTGGTACATGTGACACAACTTTAATTTAAGGCCACAAGATTCAAAAGTCTTCTTTATTTTCTTAAATTTTGTGTCAAGTCAAATTAGGTCATTCTTTTTTAAACGGAGGGAATAACACTATCCACTGAAGCAAGAACAGATGAGAAGAAATCACCTACTATTTATCTATGTTGGGAATTGAACCATGTGACACACTTTTTTTAATTTTATTTTATACTTCCCCCGTTTAAAAAAGAATGACATACTTTCTTTGACTTGACACAAAGTTTAAGAAAATAAAGAAGACTTCTGAATCTTGTGGCTTTAAATTAATATTGTGTCAAATGTATCAAAATGTCATTTAATCTTGTGGTCCTAAACATGTCATGTAGAAAGTTGAAATTAAAGTATTGCCAAAAAAGGAAAAGTATCATTCTTGTATAAACAAACTAAAAAGAAAAAAGTAGGCCATTCTTTAAAAAACGGAGGGAGTACTAATGGTTTGAACAGAAGGAGATTAAACTATATCGCTCAAGGTTTTCTATTAAGTGATGCCAAAGTAATACAGTGTGAACAATTTCAGAAAATTTATGATATGTTTGAGTTATAAAATAAAAAATCGTAAATGCTAAAATTTAGTATTATCCTTCTTGCAAAATTCAGTATGGAAAAAGTTAGTGTCATAACTTGCATGGAATCTTCATCAACTCCCTCATTCAATCTTAAGGACTTCAGCTTATAAAAGAGGCCGAGCTGTTACGAATTTCACAGAATTCAGTAACTTAAGTTCAAAATTTATAAGATATATTATAATATTAATTCAATACGTATATATAATCTATCTAGAATTCATTTAATAGATCGTAACGAGCGCACCCAAGAAATTTTGCCGAAAACACTTTCGGACGCCCATATCCTCCTTCAATTCATAGGTTAACACACGGATAATTGCAAAAAACCTTTAATTTCTGCTATTTTGCTCATGCAGTTTAAGAAAAAGTTTTGTAAACCTCTTCAAAGCAACACGATTCAAATTTCACCCAAAACTCATTCGGACGCCCATATCCCCCATCAATCAAAGGCTAACAACATGAAAAATAGAAAAAGATCCTCAATTTTTGCTATTTAGCTCATATGTTTTTTAAAAAAGCTCTATTTGTCTCACCAAAGCAACACAATTCATTTAATAGGTCATCACGAGTGCATCCAAGAAGTTCCGCCCAAAAGGCATTTTGATGCCCATATCCACATCAATTCATAGGTTAACACACAAAAAAAAATCTCAAAAGAATCTCAATTCCAGTTATTTCGCTCATATGTTTTGAAAAAGCTCAGTCCACCTCTCCAAAGAAACATCGATTCATTTAATAGGTTCTCACGAGCACACTCAAGAAATTTTGTCAAAAAGACATTTGGACGCCCATATCCCCCACCAATCCATGGGCTAATGCACACAAAAAATTCTCGATTCATGCTATTTCACTCATATATTTTAAAAGAAAGATTTGTGGGCCTTTCTAAAGCAACACAATTCATTTAATAGGTCGGCATGAGCATGTCCAAGTAGTTTTGCCCTCAACTCATTCGGACATACATATCTCCCATCAATTCAAAGGTTAGCATACATGAAAAATTAAACTCATATGTTTTGAACTGCATCTCTAAAGCAACACAATTCATTTAATTTGTAGTCACGAGCGCACCCAAGAAATTTCGTCCAAAACTTTTTCGGACGCCCATATCCTCCATCAATCTATAGGCTAACACAGAAAAATCACAAAAAATCTTAAATTCCTGCTATTTCGCTCATATGCTTTGAAAAAAACTCGGTGTGCCTCTTGAAAGAAATATGATTCATTTACTAGGTCATCACGAACGCACCCAAGAAGTTTTTTCCTAAACTTATTCAAATGCCTATACCCCCATCAATCCATAAGCTAACATGCGGGAAACATTGTAAAAAAATCTCAATTTGTGTTATTTCTCTCGTATGTTTTAAAAAAAAGTTCTTTCCACCTCTTTAAAGCTACATGATTCATTTAACAGGGCATCACGAGCGCACCCAAGTAGTTTCACCCAAAAGTCATTCGGACTCTCATATCCCCATCAATTCATAGACTAATATGTTATTTTCAATATTTTTGGGTACAAGAATCTATATATATATGCAACAACTACTTCAACCCAAGTTGAAGTCTAAGACAAGAATACTTATGAAGTTCCTTAACACCCTCAATACATGATTATGAATAATCTTTCCAAGAGGTATGTTATTTTTCAGAAATGAGATGAAACAGAAATGTAAAGCTAAGTCCCCCGACTTCACGGAGTGTCCTTAAGGACTAATTTCTCTCACTGTACCCGAGGTTGTGGAATCTTCCTCCCAAGATAAAATGGCTTTCAATCCAAACAATAGTGGTACCCCAAATTGTTGGATTCTTCGAACTCACTCAACAACTTAATGATCACACAGAGTTTTGTATAAATAAGAGTGTTTTTTCTATCAAAAATCATATCTATACCTGAGGAATATATTAGGTATTTATAGCCTTAAATGTGTCCTTTCAAAAAGGATGCATTGGTTCAGCAGAAAGGCACCTATTCAGTAGCAGTCACGTCCCTACGTCCAGTCTGTGCTGGACCTGCGCCTGATCTGCGAATGTAGGTGACGTTTTGCAATTTCCAGTAGCTTCTACGCTCAAAGGTCACGTACCTGCATTGCATTTGCGCCCGCAGGTCACCTTACAGTGCAAAACAGTGTGCCTTTTACCTCAAAGGTTTGCATCCCTTTGTGATGCGTTGCGTATGTATTTGCATGGCGTCAAAATTTCACCCGCACTTGGAGAAAAATAATTATATCAGTTTTTTGGATTAAGTTTTTCACTTATAACATAAGTTTCAAATAAAATTCGTCTAAAAAGATAGATCTTATCAATCGATCATTTCTCAAATTCGAATCCAAATCTGAAGCTGAGCCGAGTGAGCGACGACGACGACAACGACGGTGCGAGGAACCACCTTGTTCTTGCCTCACTATCCATGTGGAGTTAGTGTTCCTTATTAAAAACACTCCAAAGTTCCCTTCTCCCACCAATGTGGGAGAATTAGTGAACTTTCCAATTTTAAGAGTACACTTTCTAATTTGGTGTCTCTCTTTCCTCCACCATTTTTCCTTCATTTTATATTAACATATACAGCTTGAACCCAACAATCCCCTATATGAATGGGGAATGTCTATCTATTGAGGAAATATACAGACAAGCATGTGATCATTTAGCAAAGACTGATTGCATCTGGATAAGTAGGTTTCCCTTTGAACTTTTCGTAGTGAACATGCATCGGATGCACTCAGTCAATCGGTAGATTTGATATCTTTGAGCTGTCGAGCTTTGATGTACACCTAGACAACACATGTCACACAACCAGCCTTTTACTATTTATGTTTCTCACAATTTTGTTCTTTTCATCCATGAACACGTCCTGATTTCATGAGAGCTTAGAGAATAGGCCTTTACTAACATTCTCCTTAAAGCGACTTCCACTTTTCCCTCACATAGGTGATTTGTAAACGTTTAATCCTATAGATTAAACTATTTGATCAAATCTGCCAAATTTAGATAATCATTAAAAGACTTTTCACCTTAAGTCTTATCCTTGTTTACCAAACATTATCTACATCATGAGAATGGGTTAGTTTATTGACAATGTTGAACCTGTCAGACACAACTTTGTTTGATCTCCTTGAACGTAGATCTTGGGATCTCCAGTCTTCTAGGTAGAGTTACCGCCATGATGACTTGTCCTAGGCCTTACACCTATTCCCTTGGATGTCCTCTCAGCTCCTTCTCTAGATAGGCCTTTTGTAAGTGGATCCAACACATTATCCTTTGACTTTACATATTCAATAGTGATAAATCCACTAGAGAGAAGTTCTCTAATGGTATTATGTCTCCATCTTATGTAACGAGATTTACCGTTGTACATCATGCTCCCTGCCCTACCTATTTCCGCTTGGATATCACAGTGTATACATACTAGTGCCATTGGTTTGGGCCAATAAGGAATATCTTCTAAGAAATTCCAAAGCCATTCTACTTCTTCACTGACTTTATCTAATGCGATAAATTCAGATTCTATTGTGGAGTGAGTAATACATGTCTGTTTGGATGATTTCCAAGATACCGCTCCTCCACCGACAGTAATTACATATCCACTCATGGTTTTTACTTCATTCGATCCGGTGATCCAATTTTCATTACTATATCCTTCAAGTACCATGGGATATTTATTATAATGCAAAGCGTAGTCTTGAATGTATTTAAGATACTCCAAAACTCTTTTCATTGTTATCTAATGAGTTTTATTAGGATTACTCGTGTACCGACTCAACTTACTTATACCGCATGCTATGTCTGGTCGTGTACAGTTCATGCTATGGTGATTTGGAGTGTCCTTAATATAAACACATTTATCACATTCATTAATCTTGAACCCGTTTGCCAACATAGTTTGGTCAAACTTCGCATGCCATTGTTTAGGTGCTTGTTTTAGTTCATAAAGTGACTTAACAAGTATACACACCTTATTTTCTTTTCCTGGAACCACAAAGCCCTCAGGCTATTCCATGTAAATTTCTTCCACCAATTCTCCATTTAGGAATGTGGTTTTCACATCTATTTGATGGATTTTAAGACCATATACCGCCTCCCAGGCAATTAACATTCAAATCAATGTTATCCTTATTACTGGCGAGTATGTATGAAAGTAATCAAGGCCTTCTTTCTGTTTGAAGCCTTTTACTACAAGTCTCGCCTTGTATTTTTCAATAGTACCATCCTCTTTCATTTTTCTTTTGAAGATATATTTAGAACCTAAAGGTTTATTTCCTGGAAGAAGATAAAAAAACTCCCATGTATGGTTGCTTAATATTGAATCAATCTCACTATCGACTGCCTCTTTCCAAAAGGATGAGTACGAAGATGCCATCGCTTCCTTAAATGTTTGAGACTCATTTTCTAAGAGAAATGTTACAAAATCCGATCCAAACGAAGTTGGCGTTCTTAGAAGTGTACTACATCTTGGATTCTCATCATTATGTACATTCTCACTTGGTTCATCTCAAGGTCGTTTAGATCGCCTACTAGACTGTTCGGGTCTAGTTTTATATGGATAAATGTTTTCAAAGAATTCAACATTAGCTAATTCAATTACCATATTTTCATTCATATCCAGATGTTTGAATTTATGAACCAAAAACCAAAATGTTTTACTACTTTTAGAATATCCTATGACCACGCAGTCCACCTTCTTTGGTCTTATCTTAACCCTTTTAGGCATTGGAACTTGGACCTTTGCTAGACACCCCCTCACTTTAAAATATTTCAAGCTTTAAGGTAAACCTGAACTTATAAGTAAGTTATTCATCATTTCCTTTAAAGTTTGTTTTTTCCTTTCCATAATTCCATTAGATTGAGGTGAATACGGGGCTATAGTTTGATGGACAATTCCATTCTCTACACATATTTTGGCGAAGGGAGATTCATATTCAATGCCCCTATTACTTCTTATTGTTTTGATCTTTTTCTTCAACTTCAGTTTTGTATTGCCTAAACACATCTATTGCTTCATCCTTACTATTTATCAAGTAGACATAATAATATCTAGTGCAATCGTCAATGAAAGTTATGAAATACTTTTTCCCACCATGTGATGGTGTTGACTTCATATCACAAATGTCAGTGTGGATTAAGTATAAGGTATTGGAATTCCTTTCAATGAACTTATACGGATGCTTAGCATACTTTGATTCCACACAAGTTTGACACTTTGATTTATTGCACTCAAAGTTTGGCAAAACTTCTAAGTTTATCAGTTTTCGTAATGTTTTGTAATTAACATGGCCTAGTCGTTCATGCCACAAATTGGGAGACTCAAGCAAGTAAGAAGGATTTGAACTTTTATTGATTTCAACATTCATTACATTCATTTTTAATTGGCCCTCATTGAGGTAGCCTTTTCCTACATACACTTCTCCTTTACTAAGTATAATTTTTTCGGAAATAAATACACATTTGAATCCGTTCTTATCTAGAAGTAAAATAGAAATCAAGTTCTTTCGTAACTAAGGAACATACAAGACATTGTTAAGTGTCAACACTTTGCCGAAAGTCATCTTCAAGCACACTTTTCCTGTTCTTCCACTTTTGCAGTAGAGGAGTTTTCCATGTAGATTTTTTCATCTACTTGAGCCAGAGCGAACATTGAAAACAACTCCTTGTTAGCACAAACATGGTGGGTGGCACCAGAATCCATCCACCATTCGTGAGCATTTCCCATCAAGTTGCATTCGGAAAGCATAGCACATAGATCATCCATTTCATTCTTAGACTCAGAAAAATTTGCTTGGTCCTTCTTCTTCCCTTTCTTCAGGGCACGACATCCCGTAGACTTATGGCCAATCTTGCCATAGTTAAAGCACTTTCCCCTGAATTTCTTCTTGGGTTGATTGCTTTCATTTCCAGCTTTCTTTCGCTTTTTAGAATTGCTTTGGTCATCTTCTACAATGTTTACTCGATTCATTGTAGAATTGCCTCTTGACCTTCTCTCCACAGCCTTATTATCTTCTTTAATGTGTAGTGTTACAATCAGGTATTCGACTAACATCTCCTTAAGTTTATGTTTCAAATAGTTCTTGAAGTCTTTCCACATAGGTGTTAGCTTCTCTGTTATTGCTTCTATTTGAAATGCTTCATTCACAATCCAACCTTCCGAAAGGAGATCATGGATGATCACTTGTAGTTTCTGCACTTGGGAAACAACAGACTTGTTGTCTATCATTTTGTACTCTAGGAATCTTGAAATGAAGAACTTTTTAGTTCTGGCATCCTCTGTCTTGTACTTCCATTCTAGCACTCCTCATAACTCTTTTGCAGTCTTTGTTTCGCGATACAGATTGTTAAGGTTATCTTGGAGAACACTTAAGATGTAATTCCTACAAAGGAAATCTGAGTGTTTCCAAGCATCCACAATCGCAAAGCACTCTTGTTTACAGGTTCCCTCGAGCACTTCCGGAGCTTCCTCAAACGTGAACCTTTGAAGACAGAGAGTTATGAGGTAAAACAATATTTTCTTCTGCCATCTCTTGAGGTCAATACCCACAAACTTTCAAGGTTTCTCTGCCGGTGCCATAGCTTGTGGAGCTTTAGTATGACTCATTGTGGCAATACTAGTTGCCCCCATAGTTGTTCCAGCATCATGCATTTGACTATCAGTGTCATTTTCCTTTCACCACAAGACAGTACCTTTAGTATATCGAAATACTTATTAAAAAATTGCAGCAACTTTAAATACCTCTTGTTTCTAGTTTAACGATGAAGTTTTTATGACTTCAAATCGTCAACCGAGTTATCTTTAATTTTTGATGAAGATTTTATGTCTTCAAATCACTAGCTAAGTTCAAACAAAGTAGAAAGCTTAAAGCTTCAATCTCTAAAAATCAAGCAATACAGATTCCAAAAGATTATTCCTTAAGATTGTTATTTTCAATGTTTTTGGGTACAAGAATCTGTTTATATATAAAACAACAACTTCACCTAAGTTCAAGTATGATACAAGAATAATCACGGATATGGACTTATAAGGGTGTGCGTTGGTCTCGAGACTTGGTGTGTGCAATTTAAGTGTAGAAGAGGCCCAAAACACACCAAAATCAGCCCATAACTTACACTTGATGGGCAGCCCACTCTTTGAAGGCCCGTTTGGTCATTTTAACTTATATCTTGTAATAGTTATATAAAGAACAATGTAGGGTTTTATTTACTTAGATTATTATGGATGTTGAAGTGAGAAACACTTGAAAAACACAAAGTCCTCTCTTCTCTTGATGAGCCAAAACCGAAACTAGGAGACAACAATAGGGTGGATTCTCTTTGTTGTTGATTGCTTGGAAACATTGATGCTAGATAGGTGTATTCCAATTTTGTGTCTTTGTAAGAGATAGGTTTATTGTTGTATGTAGATTTAAGGGTCCAAGAGTTACCATTCTTGGGTTCTTAAAATTATACCTTCATGTGGTCTGTCTATCTATTTTTTTCTTTTGTAATCTTGTATCCATTTGTATCTTGTATTGTGAAGCTGTTTTTGTTGTTGTTGTTGTTGTTCTCATTGTGGTTTAATCTTGTGTTGTTAACTTAGTTCTTTGTTGGCTGCAAACGTGTAAAACACCTAGTAATATTTTCCTTCTTGTATTGCATTCTTGAATCCGAGAGTGGTCTCCAAAAGGGTCCTCGGTTCTTTGAATTAGTGGACTATTTTTGGAGTGTGTTTGGACTGTTTTGAGCCAATTTCGTCTCTTCTAAGTTTTTACCGTATCATTTGGTATCAAATCATGGCTTGATCTTGTTCCTACAAGATCAATCTTGGGCTTGCTTGTTAGAAAATAAAAAAAAATTGTTGAAAAGCTGAAAATTTCAGAAAAATTGCAATCTGTCCATTGTTGTTGTCTTGGCCGAAATTGTGTTCTTGGCCGAGATTTGTTCTTGAGTCTAGTTCTAGGAGTCTTGTAATTGTATTAGGTGTTTGTAGTGTTAGTTTTGTTCCTCACTAACACTTTGAGTCGATCCAAACTTGATCTTGAATTGTTAATATTGTTGTTGTGAACAAAGTGTGGCCCATTGGATGTTGTTGTTGTTCTAGCCTTGACCGAGTTGAAGACCTTGTATTGTGGTGTTGTTTTAGATCTTGAAATATTGTTGTTTTGTTCTTTTTGGTCATCACAACCTTCAATCTTTGTAAAACCGAAAACACAACACAAAGGGGACTTAGCCGATTGTTGTTGCTATCCTTGTGGTCTTGGCCGTGAGATTGTTGCCCTTGTTGTGGTGGACTTGTTGTTCTTGGGAGATTGTTGTTGGTTGTTCTTGTTGTGGTTGTTGTGTTCTTGAATTTCTTCACCATATTCATCACCTTGTTAATATTAAAGTGAACTTAGATCTTAAAAAGGTGAAAGACAAGGTGTAGTATTTGTTGAATCTTGAAAGACCCCCAACCACCAAAAAGACTTTACATCATATCTCAACCTTTTTCCATAAAACAAGGGTCCATGTTTCAAGGAGAAGTACAAGTCTAGTCAAAGACTTTTAAGTCTTGAAATTTGAATTGAAAAAGGAGCTCCAAAGACTAGTTTGTATTTCCCTCCATTGAACAATTTCCACCAAAGTTCAAATTGTGAAATTAAAATTTGTCAAGAACCGAACCACTAGTGGAATGCCACGTGGACTTCAAAATTACCATATACACTGTTCATGCAAAAATTTTGGCTCAAATTTTGATCTTTTAGTTTCATTGTGTTGTTCCATTAGTTTCATTTGTTGATTCCATTACTAACTTACAAGCTAGTACTAGATTGTAAGTTAGTTTTGAAACCATCCTTCGTGTATATGTTCCTTTGTGTGTCTTATTCTTTTGAGTCATTGTAATACTTGGTCCACCTCTCAATGCCTCACGGAGTACAATCAAGGTTATGACACTTGTGAGAGCAAAGTAAAAAAAAATCCAAGAGACAAAACAATAGAGAGGGAGTGTGAGGACCATTCTTGTACATCTAACTTGTTTGTTGTTTTGTAGGTAACTTCTTGGGAAAAATGGAAACCATATTTTCCCTCCTTGATGCTTTGTCCCAAGACCTTGCTAGGGTAAATGTAGGTCTTAAAAAAAATTGACTCGTATGTGGTAACTATGAGTGAGAGGTTGGATCAAATAGAGAGTTGAAGGAACTCCTATGCTTTTACTCCCAAAACTTTACTTCCAATGACCAATCCTCCAAGACTACAACAGAATGCCACAAGTCAAGCTCCAAACAACCCTCAAAACCAAGAACAAGATAGACCAATTCCCCCGCAAGTTGATCAATTCCAACAAGGAGGACTTGGAAGTCAATTTCCTCCCATCCAAGATCCACAACCGAAGCTCCACATTACCAAATTGAGCCTCTCAACTGAAACTTCCCTTTCCTAAAACTGACATATCTAAGAAG
Organism: Capsicum pubescens; assembly: GCA_030864215.1. Taxonomy (NCBI): domain Eukaryota; kingdom Viridiplantae; phylum Streptophyta; class Magnoliopsida; order Solanales; family Solanaceae; genus Capsicum; species Capsicum pubescens. The sequence continues at coordinate 298,916,976 of CM061540.1, forward strand.
AGGAACATGGTAGAGAGAGACACGAAGGATATGGAGTCTACGATGATGCTTATATAATAGAAGGAGACTTAAATCGGATGATATTGAAGGCCAATATCAAGAGGGAGAGGAATCTGAGGATCAAAATGAAGATGTTGGATCCAAGACTTTTTGTTATTATGCTCTCGGGTTTGGCTAGCTTATGGACTGTTTTTGTGCATCTCTTGTGGGATGTTTTTAGCTCATTTTTTATACATCCGTTGTTATTATTGAGCTTCTGGGATTTTCATGTTTTGCGGAATGTTTTGAGTGGTTTCTTTTGAAGTGGCCAATTGAACAAGATGAAGCCGTGAATTTGTGGGCAAATTTCTCTCAAGATGGAGAGGATGATACAAGAATAATCATGGATATGGACTTATAAGGATTCACATTTGTCTCGATACTTGGTGTGTGCAATTTAAGTGTAGAAGAGGCCCAAAACACACCAAAATCAGCCCATAACTTACACTTAATGGGCAGCCCAATCTTTGAAGGCCCTTTTGGTCATTTTAACTTATATCTTGTAATAGTTATATAAAGAACAATGTAGGGTTTTATTTACTTAGATTATTATGGATGTTGAAGTGATAAACACTTGAAAACACACAAAGTCCTCTCTTCTCTTGATTAGGCAAAACCGAAACTAGGAGACAACAGTAGGGTGGATTCTCTTTGTTGTTGATTGATTGAAAACATTGGTGCTAGAGAGGTGGATTCCGATCTTGTGTCTTTGTAAGAGATAGTTTTATTGTTTTATATTGTTTTAAGGGTCCAAGAGTTACCATTCTTGGGTTCTTAACATTATACCTTCATGTGGTCTATCTATCTATCCTTTTCCTTTTGTAATCTTGTATCCATTTTGTATCTTGTATTGTGTAGCCGTTTTGGTTGTTGTTGTTCTCATTGTGGTTTAATCTTGTGTTGTTAAATTAGTTTGTTGTTGGATACAAAGGTGTCAAATACCTAGTAATATTGTCCTTCTTGTATTGCATTCTTGAATCCGAGAGTGGTCTCCAAAAGGGTCCTCGGTTCTTTGAATTAGTGGACTATTTTTGGAGTGTGTTTGGACTGTTTTGAACCAATTTCGTGTCTTCCAAGTTTTTACCGTATCATAACAGGCCAAACAGGCCTAATCGTTCATGCCACAAATCGTAATATTTTGTAATTAACATGGCCTAATCGTTCATGCCACAAATCGTAAGACTCAAGCAAGTAAGAAGAATTTGAACTTTTATTGATTTCAACATTCATTTTGAATAGGCCCTCATTGAGGTAGCCTTTTCCAACATACACTTCTCCTCTACTAAGTACAATTTTTTTTGGAAACAAATACATATTTGAATCCATTTTTGTCTAGAAGTGAAACTAAAATCAAGTTCTTCCGTAACTCCGAAACATACAAGACATTATTAAGTGTCAACACTTTGCCGAAAGTCATCTTTAAGCACACTTTTCCAGTTCCTTCTACCTTTGCAGTAGCGGAATTTGCCATGTAGATATTTTATTCTACTTGAGCCAGAGCAAACGTTGAAAACAACTCGTTATTAGCACAAACATGGCAGGTGGCACCAAAATCCATTCACTATTCGCGAGGATTTCCCACCAAGTTGCATTCGGAATGCATAGCACATAGATCATCTATTTCTTTCTTGGACTCAGCCAAATTTTCTTAGTCCTTCTTCCCTTTCTACGGGGAACGACAATCCGTAAACTTGTGACCAATCTTGCCACAGTTGAAGCACTTTCCCTTGAATTTCTTCTTGGGTTGATTTCTTTCATTTCCAGCTTTCTTTTTCTTTTTAGAATTGTTTTGGTCATCTTCTACAATGTTTGCTCCATTTATTGCAGAATTGCCTCTTGACCTTCTTTCTGCAGCTTTATTATCTTTTTCAATGCGTAGTTGTACAATCAGGTCTTCGACTGACATCTCCTTACGTTTATTTTTCAAATAGTTCTTGAATTCTTTCCACATAGGTAGTAGCTTCTCTATTATTGTTGATACTTGAAACGCTTCATTCACAATCAAACCTTCCACAAGGAGATCATGGATGATCACTTGCAGTTCCTGCACTTGGGAAACAACAGACTTGTTGTCTATCAGTTTGTACTCCAAGAATCTTGCAACAAAAAACTTTTTAGTTCCGACATCCTCTGTCTTGTACTTCCGTTCTAGCGGTCCCCATAACTCTTTTGCAGTCTTTGTTCCACTATACATATTGTAAAGGTCATCTTGGATACCACTCAAGATGTAAGTCCTACAAAGGAAATCTGAGTGTTTCCAAGCCTCCACAATCATGATGTGCACTTGTTCAGAGGTTCCCTCGGGCACCTCCGGAGCTTCCTCAAATGTGAACCTTTGAAGATAGAGAGTTGTGAGGTAGAAAAACATTTTTTTCTACCATCTCTTGTAGCCAATACCCGCAAACTTTTTGAGTTTCACCGTTGGTGACTTAGATTGCGGAACATTAGTACATCTCGTCGTGGAAATACTAGTTGCCTCCATAGTCGTTCCAGCGTCATGCATTTGACTATCAGTCATCATTTTCCTGTCACCACAAGACAGTACCTTTAGTATATCGAAATACTTATTAAAAAATTGTACCAACTTTAAACACCTCTTGTTTCTAGTTTAACAATGAAATTTTAATGACTTTCAATCGTCAACCGAGTGATTTTTAACTTGTGATGAAGATTTTATGTCTTCAAATCACTAGTTAAGTTCAAACGGAGTAGAAAGCTTAAAGCTTTAATCTTTAGAAAACAAGCAATACAGATTCTGAAAGATTATTCCTTAAGATTGTTATTTTCAATGTTTTTGGGTATAAGAATCTGTATATATATGCAACAACAACTTCAACCCAAGTTCAAGTCTAAGACAAGAACACTTATGAAGTTTCTTAACACCCTCAACACAAGATTATGAATAATTTATCCAAGAGGTATGTTATTTTTTAGAAATGAGATGAAATAGAAATGTAAAGATAAGTCCTCCGACTTCACGGAGTGTCCTTAAGGAATAATTTCCCTCACTGTACCCGAGGTTGTGGAATCTTCCTCCCAGGATAAAATGATCACACAAAGTTTTTGTATAAAGAAGAGTGTTTTTGCTATCAAAAATCATATCTATACCTGAGGAATATATCAGGTATTTATAGCCTTAAATGTGTCCTTTTAGAAAGGATGCATTGGTTCAGCAGAAAGGCACTTATTCAGTAGCAGTCACATCCCTGCGCCCAGTCTGTGCTGGACCTGCACCTGATCTGTGGCCGTAGGTGATGTTTCATAATTTTCAGTAACTTCTATGCTACATTTGTGCCCACAGGTCGCATACCTGTACTGCATTTGCGCCCGTAGGTCACCCTACAGTGCGAAACAGTATTCTTTTTACCTCGATGGTTCGCGTCCCTTCGTGATGCATTCCGTATGCTTGTGCATGGCATTAAAATTATGCTCGTACTTGGAGAAATATAATTATATCAGATTTTCGGATTAAGTTTTTCACTTGTAACACAAGTTTCAAATAAAATTTGTCGATCGATCATGCCGAAGCCGAGCGAGCGACGACGACGGCGGCGCGAGGCACCACCTTGTTCTTGCCTCACTATACATGTGGAGTTAGTGTTCCTTATTAAAAACACTCAAAGGTTCCTTTCTCCCACCAATGTGGGTGTTGTAGTGAACTTTCCAATTTTAAGAGTACACTTTCTAATTTGGTGTCTCTCTTTCCTCCACCATTTTTTCTCCATTTTCCATTCACATATACACCTTGAACCCAACATAATACACATGAAAAATAAAAAAAAATCTTTAATTCCTACTATTTTGCTCATTTACTTTTATATAAGCTCCGTCTGCCTCTTTAAAGAAACCCAATTTATTAATAGGTCATCACGAACACGCCTAAGAAGTTTCTACCACAGTGCATTCAGATGCCTATATCCTCCATCAATTCATAGGCTAACACACATAAAAAATCACAGAAAATCCCAATTCCTACTATTTCGCTCATGTGTTTTTTTTTTAAAAAAGCTCCATCCAGCTTTTCAAAACAACATGATTCATTTAATAGGTCATCACGAGCACACTCATGAAGTTTTGTTCAAAACGCATTCAGACGCTCATATCCCCATCAATCTATGGGCTAACTCATGTGAAAAATTGCAAAAAAAAATTATTTCTTGCTATTTTGCTCATATATTTTTAAAAAGGTTTCATATGCTTCTGCAAAGAGAAATGATTCATTTAATAGGTCGCCATGAGTGTATATATGAAGTTTCACCGAAAACTCCTCCAGAAACCCATATTCCTCCATCAATCCATAGGTTAACACATGAAAAATCACAAAAAATCCTCAATTCCTGATATGTTGGTCATATATTTTTAAAAAACTCTGTTCGCCTCTCCAAAACAACAGGATTCATTGATAGATCGTAACGAGTGAACCCAAAAAGTCTCGCCCAAAACGTATTCGGATGCCCATATCCCCCATTAATTCATAGGCTAACACACACGAAAAATCACAAAAAATCTTTAATTTCTGCTATTTCGCTCATATGTTTTAAAAACACTCCCTCCGCCTCTCCAAAACAACATAATTTATTTAGTAGGTCATCACGAGCGCACCCAAGAGGTTTCTCCCAAAATGCATTTGGACGCCCATATCCCCATCAATCAATAGGCTAATACATGCTAAAAAAACAAAAAAAATTCAATTCTTGCTATTTTACCCATGTATTGAATTAATCTTTTTTTCTTTCCAGTTTTTAGAGTCTTGGGGTAATTGGTAACGTTGTTTTCAAGTGATCAGGAGGTTACGGGTTCAAATAGTAAAAATAACCTTTGACAGAAATACAAGGTAAAATTGAGTACACTAAACCCTTATGATCCGACCCTTCTCGAAATCCCACTAGTGCATTGGACTTTCATTTCTTCTTGAAAAATACAATGTCAGTTAAGAGGTAACAAAAATGGTTTAGTATAATGTCACACCCCTTTTATAACTCCCAAAAAATAGATATTTTAAGTTTGAAAGGGTTTTTATTATTAAGTGACAAAAGAAAGATTGTTTCGAAAAGGATTCATTATATTCAAAACTCAGAGTCGCCACTTGGCATAAATCGGGTGTGCCAAGTCACCCGTGGATATCCTTTTTTCAAAATAGTTTTGACTCTATAAAACTGATCCGTGAACAGAGATTCCGGTTAAGGAATTCTGTTGACCGAGAGGAAGATTTTAGGCACCCCTCGATCCTGTGGTTTGACCACGGTCACTTGGTAGAACATATCGGCTAATTTGACAATAAGAATGTATAAACCACACAAAACACATAAATAAGAATCCAAACACACGAAACAAAATAAGTCCAAAGTATAGTGTTCAGTCCAATTATACAGATCAAAATAAATAAAATGCTAAAATAAATCCTATCTAACCTACACTAATCCTAACTACGCTCTCATGCTTTACCCGACGCCTCGGTCCTTCATCACAAACGTCTTCCACCAACATAATACGTCGGGGCATTCCTCGGTGAATAAATACAAATGGCCTCGGGGCATTTCCCGGCTAAATGAATACAATTGATCCAAATGCGGTAAACAAAATCATTCAACACATATTTCAAATATTCCATCAATCTACAATCCCTAAACTTGCCTACCCAGATTACCGTTTTCCTACAACTCTCGATTTATCGTAATTCTATCACATCCAACATCATCAACGTAGCAAAATTAAAACAAATTCTTTATCAAGATTCACCCTTCCCCAAATTTCTTTTTAATCCACAAATTTTCACGTTAAAATAATTATTCACCCATATCAACATCAAATTTCCACCATGATAGTCTATTCAATCACCAAATATTCACAAAAAGGGCAACTAAACATAATAATCAACCCACAATCACAACATCAATCACATTTAATGAAATAAAAATGCCAAGAGATAGAATTAGACCTCGATTCCATTTTCAAATAAGTATTTTTTCATCAAACGGGATAGAGTCCGCATCGGAACCTTAACTCGAAACTCAATCACGAACAAACCAGTTTCAATTTGCACCCTTCTTTTGTTTTCCTCTAAATCAAAACAAAAAATGTGAAGGACGGACAAGACCCAAACCTGTTTTCATCCGCAATATTTTTATCTCATCGTTTTTCAATTGATTTAGATGGAATTGGCAATGGAAGGAATTGGTCAGATCGGGTTTTGGAAGTTTAAGATAGACGGGATCATTTTTCCGGTGGTGGGGTGGTTTGGGTCACTTTTTCGATGAGTTTCAGCCGAGTTTTCCGGCGAAACACCACTCACCTAAATAGTGTTCTCCAATCTCTTTCTCAATCGCTTCTATCTCTCCCTCTCTCGTTCAATCTCTCTCCTCTCGAATCTCTCTCTCTCAAATCTCCTTCTCTCTCGAATCTTTCTATGATTTCTTTATATCAGTGTATGTGTGTGTGTTGGTCCCTGTAAATAAATGGGAGAAAGGGTATAAGTGTTCCTCCCTGAACCTGGGAAAAAAAATCCAAAAGGAATTTTTGTGGGCCCCCTTTTCCTTTTTTTGTGTGTGTATGTAAATGATTTATATGTATATGGAAATGGGAATCTTCCAGGTGATGATGAGTTGGCCTCTTTTTTATTCTTTATTATTTCCTTTAAAGGAAAGAAAATGTGTAGGGGGTGGGAATGGGTAGGTAGTGGTGAGGTGGCCTAATTTAATAGAGAGAGTTGTTAATTTGTTATCAATTGAGATGAGGTGGGAACTTTGGAATAAAATTTGTTTAGAGTTGGTCATTGTTTTGTCATTTTATGGAGGAGTTATCATGTAGATGAGGGTACACAGTAGGATAAAGTAAAAATGGGTAAAAGTGATGTCGGGGAGGGACGAAATTAGGTGTCTACATCATGCCCCCTTTGAATGTAAACACGCATTGTTTTCAGACAAAGAATTAGACATCAAGACAGATTTTGTCCTGACCATTATTCAAAGGAAGAAACAAAAGGAAGAAGGACAACCGAGTTGGAGAGTCGAGTGAGGTCCCGTCGAGGTTCCGGTCCGCGGCTCTGTCATTACATCAAAAAATAAAAAATTATAAGAGTTAAAAAGATAAATAAAATTATAAAAGTCCTATCTATGCAGCTTTTTTTGAATTCTTGACTTGAGTTTCATCACCCTATTCTTCAGGCGGGCTCCTGACTTGCAATTTTTCAATTTGTTACTTAGCTTTCAATTTTTTCACTGTGTTCTTTAGGTGGGTTCCTGACTTGCCATTTTTCAACTGTTGACTTTCAATTTGCTTCCTCTTGTAGCTTGGTTTTCAACTGCTTCACCTTGTTGCTTGACTTTCCATGTATTCGCCCTGTTCTTCAGGCGGATTTCTGAAATCACATCAAAACTAAAAAGAAAATTATCCCACATAAAGAAATGCATCTTCTATGAGTTAATTGGAATGATTCGACTAAAAGGTACGTCTTATAGGAGTCAAGGAGTTGACTTGACTAAAAGGTACATCTTATAGGAATCAAGGGGAATAACTCGACTAAAAGGTACGTCTTATAGGAATCAAAGAGGATTGACTGGACTAAAAGGTACGTCTTCTAGGGGTCAAGGAGAATGACTCGACTAAAAGGTACGTCTTAGGGTTTAAGGGGAATGACTCGACTAAAAGGTGCGCCTTATAGGAATCAAGGGGAATGACTCGACTATAAGGTACATCTTATAGGAATCAAAGGGGATTGACTCTACTAAACGGTACGTCTTATAGGAATCAGGGGAATGACTCGACTAAAAAGTACATCTTATAGGGGTCAAGGGGAATGACTCGACTAAAAGGTACGTCTTAGGGGTCAAGGGGAACAACTCAACTAAAAGGTACGTCTTATAGGAATCAGGGGAATGACTTAACTAAAAGGTACGTCTTCTAGGAGTCAAGGGGAATGACTTGACTAAAAGGTATGTCTTATAGGAATCAAAGGGGATGACTCGACTAAAGGTACGTCTTATAGGAATCAAAGGGGATGACTTGACTAAAAGGTACGTCTTCTAGGGGTCAAGGGGAATGACACGACTAAAAGGTATGTCTTATAGGAATCAAAGGGAATGATTCGACTAACAGGTATGCCTTATAGGAATAAAAGAGAATGATTCAACTAATAGGTACGCCTTATAGGAATCAAAGGAAATGACTCGACTAAAAGGTACGTCTTATAGGAATCAGGGAAATGACTCGACTAAAAGATACATCTTATAGAAATTAGGGGAATGACTCGACTAAAAGGTACGTCTTCTAGGGGTCAAGGGGAATGACTCAACTAAAAGGTATGTCTTATAGGAATCAAAGGGGATGACTCGACTAAAAGGTACGTCTTCTAAGAGTCAAGGGGAATGACTCGACTAGAAGATACATCTCTTAGGAGTGAAGGTTCAATTTAAGAAGTATATCACCTAGCAAATGAAAACTGAAATCCCTGGAAAAGTGTGTCTCCTAGGGATATAGGATGATGAATTTTTACCATGATTTACTTATCAAACCTGTGCAGCAATATTGCTTCCTGCATTTGTAAAAGTGAGGTATTGTAGCCCTTGATGTTTATGCTCTAAAGTCCCTGCTTTGAAGGTAATATGTTTCCTGTTTCATCAAAGATAACATGGTGGTTGGTTTGTGGCTTTAGCTTTCGCGACGATCGCTCTTGCCCTCGTCACTTTTAACCTTGCTTCCAACTATTAGCATATATCATTGACTTGTTGAATCATTAACCCGAACTCAGATTATTAAGAGTGACTGAAACAAACACAGTATCTCTGCTTTTCCATTCTTCTCAAATAGACCCATTGAACCCTGGTATTTTCATGAGTTCACAGACTTGTCTGTTGACAAAACTTTCTGCATGTCCTTTTTTCGTCTCACAATCATGCCTCTTTCATGTGCTAGCTTTTGTCTTGCTTTGTGCAATTAAAGAAGCTGGTCGCCAGTTTTGAAATCTTTTCTCACTTGTTTTGACATGGACTTGATTCAAAGACAAGACAAGAAAAAAAAGAATGATAATTTTTATTTGGATAACTGACTCAAGAAAGATAAAACAAAAATAAAGAGAAAAAAGAAAACGCAATGAATGTCCCCATTTGAAACAAAGAAATGAAAAATTTATCTAAAAATGACAATCAACTCTAATGATTATGTCATGCATATTGGATTAAAATTCCTGATCTTTCCATCAAAACTCTCACAAATTGTTGGTGAGTGAATGACCCTGAAACTGAGTTGCTTTCTTAGGTCAATTGCATTCGAAGACCTCATTCGGCTAGTGGCGCCTTGAAGGGTTTTTGCCAACAAGCCTCTCTCATTTTTTTATCACCTCACCATTGCCTTATGGTATTCGAGATGGTTTTTCACCAATGAGATTCTCTTATTTTCATTTCTCTCAACTCACAATCGTCTTACAGTTCCAATAAGGGTTTTCACCGACAAGGCTCTCTTATTTTTATCTCTCTCAACTTACCATCATATTACGGTGCCCGTGAGGATTTTCACCAATAAGACTCTCTCATTTTTATTTCTCTCCTGATTCCATGAGGAAGACGAGTAGTTCCCAAAATGCGTCATCACATTCATTGCATGCTTAGCCTTAACATTCTTAAAAATTGATTTGAAGGTCTTTCTTTGGTTGTAACTTGACTTTTGGATAGGGTTGTAAAGAAAGGATGGTATGGGCCCAAACTCTACTAAAAGTGGGGTAGGACTTACAACTTTTGGAATCAACTCAAACAATGAGGATTAACTCATGCCCCAGTTTCTTTTGACTTTAGGACCGACTCAAACAATGAAGATTAACTCATGCCCCAGTTTTTGACTGGGCAATCCTAAATTTTTATTTGGTTGGACTGAGCCCTGGGTAGGGCAGCCTACGTATCTCACCCTCGAGAGAGGAGAATCAGGTCATGCGTAGTTCTGGCAACTTGTTCTTTTTCTTGATTCTGATTTTTTTTTTACTTTTCTCTTTTATTGACTTTTTTTCTCTTTGAAAATTTCTGACTCTATTTTTCTCGAAACTCCTCTGTACTTTCTTTTTGGACATATTTTCTTCTTCTTTTTCTTTTTTTTTGAAACTTTTCTGACTCTACTGTTTTACTCAATACTTCTCTTTTGAGCTTTGTTGACTCTATCTTGATTCCAAAAGAGGGGTATGAAAGAAAATAACACTAAGGCTTAAATGGGGTAAACAAAGGATGACACAATATTTGAATAGCAGAATGAAATGCCTTCGTCATATCAATCTTTGAAAATGCCAGTACATAGCATGCAATGTGAAAGTACACGATCAATATCACTAATAACATATGCTCTGATTCAATGTTTCATGGTTAAGTAGGATTTTAAAATCTGGATGAAAATTCCGCTAGCATGTCATATCACTAGAATCAACATAAAATGTACTGTATAAAGAAAACAAACAAACGACACATATTTAAACACAAAGGGAAAGGGACAATTCATTTAGTTGAAATAAAAGATAGAAGGGTTTGAACACAAACGACAAAGGGACAAAAGAAAATAGGTCTCGAACTACAACCCTGAAATAATTCAGAAAATAGAAAAGAAGTCAAAACAAACTACCAGACCTCTTCCTAGTAAGGAGAGGGGTGACTTCTCAATTCCTCAGCCTGACGACTTAGCCACTGGTTTGCATATCAACATGACTAGAACTTGCCTCACTGTCAACGTTCTGCACCATAATTGATCCATCTTGAATCATCTTTTCAATTTCTGTTTTCAAATCTCGACAATCTTCAATACTATGACCCTGAGCATCAGAATGATACGCACATCGTATATTAGGATCAAAATTTCTTGAATGCCAATTAAGAGTGCACCCAAGGAGATGAGTGATCATACCCCATTGTACCAATCTCTTAAATAAACTAGCATACGACTCTCCAATTGGTGTGAAGCTATCTCTCGACTTTTGCCTCATTTCATCATTTGACTTGGATCGAAAATCAGGCTTAGAAGGGTTTTGATATGTTTGTGGAGTTAGAGGATGACTCTGAGGAGTTGGTGTGTTCCACTGTGGGTAAGATGGAGGTTGAATATGAGGTTGTGCATTATATACTGGATATAGAGGTGGAAGAGCAGAGTATAATGGATTTTAGGAGTGATTATGTGGAGCTTGGGCATGAACTTGGGTTTTTGCCTGAGAGTGACGACGACAGGGTCTTCTTCACCGTTCCCACTTTCCAACTACAATAGAAGATGCATCTTCCTCATTCTTTGTCTCCCCAACATTTCCTAAACCCTTTTGAATTGCTTGAGTAGTCATTTTCAATGTTGCAAAACTCACAATGCGACCCATCTTAATTCCCTCTTCTATCATCTCCCCCATTTTAAGGACCTCAATAAATGACTTGCCCAATGCAGGCAACAAGTGTTGATAATATGTTTCATCCTGCGCTTGAATAAACACCTCCACTATTTTGTTTTCTTTCATTGACGGTTTCACTCTAGCAGCTTGTTCGCGCCATCTAATCGCATACTCCCTGAAGCTCTCAGTATTCTTCTTCTTTATACTAGTTAGGGATTTTTCGTCAGGGATCAACTCCACATTATATTGAAATTGTTGCAAAAATTCATTAGCTAGGTCATCCCAACTAATCCACTTATCGATGTCTTGGTCAACAAACCATTCCGAAGCTAGGCCCGAAAGACTCTCCCCAAAATAAGCCATGAGTAGTTCTTCCTTCCCTCCAGCACCTCTTAATTGGTTACAATAGCACCTCAAATGTGCCACTGGGTCCCTATGTCCATCATATTTCTCAAACTTTTGGCATTTTAAAGCCAGGAGGAAGGTTGACACCTAGAAACATGCATAAGTCCTTATATGAGACACTTTTGTAACCCCCAAGTCCTTGCAAGTTCTTCATAGCCAGTTCCAAACTTCTCAATTTTCTGGTCATGTCCTCTTGTTATTCTGTCATAACAGGCTTCTCAGTGTTGGAGGAAATTCAGGCGGGTGAGTGTCACCATAAAGACCAATCAACTTGAATATAGGCTCGAAAGTGTATCGCTAATCACCAGTAATATTCAATGCAGGATATCTTGTAGAGTAGGGAGACATAACTTGTGGATGAACATCAAAAGTAGGAGCTTCAAGTGGGGGTGGCGCCGCAAAAGCATGAACAACAGGTGGAGCCGAGTATGTGGTAGTCTTGGATTGGGGAGTGAGAAAATGAACATTGGAAGTGGTTGTATATTGTTGCCCCGGAGTCGATCATGATGGATGTTGTGTCATATCAACAAAAATGGGAAATTTTGCATGTGACACGGGAGGCAAGCTAGAAAAATATTCCAGTGGGAACTGGAGGAGGTGGCAACCCATTAGCCCAAGCTCGATGCATTTCTATCATTTGATGCCTTAATTTCTGAATCTCTTCATTATCTCCTAAATTCTCATTTCCCGAACTCCCTATCTGATTAGTGACAACAAATTTGGTATCCTTGTTGGCCATAACCTTCTCTGTGACTTAGTGCAATATGGAGGACCAGCCAAAATGCCACAAACCAACCACCTCAAACTAACTGAACAAGAGATAGCAAATGCGTTAGAGTTCAACACTTTCTCAAAATATCTCTTTTTTCTTTTTGTTTTTTCTGGAAAATATCACCGAACCCAAGAAGGGCGCCTACGTATCTCACTCCCGAAAGAGGAGAATCGGGTGTGCGTAGTTCGTGAAGTCTTGCCAAAATGGCCAATTAAACTTTTTTTTCTTTTTATTGAAATTTTAAGAAGAAAAGAAAAATGACAAATTGTCAAAAGAATAGACGAAATCTTTTTTTGAATTTTTCAGCTTTAATAACCTATAAAAAATAAAACCTATGATTACCAAAGAAACTCTTTTTGGTTTTCAATTTTGCACTTCATACGAAAATGAAACTTGAACCTATTAAAGGAAAATCTTTTGTAGTTTTCTTTTATTGATGCATATGACACCTACTCTAAATGAAGAGTGAAAAAACTATTTTTGGATTTTTGAAATAAGATAAACCAAAAATGAAACCTACGACTATTGAGGAAATTTTTTATTTTATTTTTGTATTTTTTTTCAAGACATGTATGAAACACCTACTCTAAATGAAGAGTGAAGAAAATCTTTTTGAATTTTTTAAAATAAGATCCCCGAACCAACAATAGGCTGCCTACGTATCTCACATCCCGAAAGAGGAGAATCAGGGATGCGTAGTTCGTCTAGATTGGACAATTAAGGATTAAATAACAAACTAAAACTTAACTTGAGCGACACGATTATAGACAGACGATGAAAGAAAAATCTTTTTGAATTTTAATTTGACACTTCACACAAAAATGACACCAACAACAATGAAAGAAAAATCTTTTTGATATTTTCGATATGAAATATACAAAACTTCTATCATATTCTTTTGAATTTTCCTTTTATAAAAGCTCCTATTTGAAAAAAAAAATCTTTTGAAATTTTCGAATTATGAATGCATGGTAAAGGAATAAAAATAAAATCTTTTTGATATTTTTTTGAGAAAATGAGTGCGAAAGGTAAAAAAAAAAATCTTTTTGAATTTTTGGATTGTGAAAAAACAAATTAAAGCCGTAAAGAACTCTAAAACTTACGAAACTCTCTTTTGACTCACCCTTTTCTTTTTCTCTCTTTTTTCAACACTTTCTTGTCTACACACCTTACTTTTAACACATGTTTTCCCCAAATCAATCCGTCAAATGACCACATTATCCTTAGAGATGCAACATTTAGCATGTAGGGATGCTTTAGAGGTGAGTCTCCCACGAAGGGCCACTAGGGTCCCTCTAGGTCTCAATATGATGCAGATAAGCATGACCTAGAGGCTGACCTATGTTGGAGTTCACTAACAAGGCTGTTCGGGGGTGCGTATGGTCGATAGTGGCTGTGAGAGCTTTCCAACCACTCCATAACACCGACTGCCCCCCCTCATAAAATAAGGTTGACTCAAATAGAGGTCGTGTACAACACGTGTACTACAGACTTGCTGCAGAAAGAATGACTCGGGTTATGCACATGATGCTAGATATAAAGCGGTAACACATAAAGTAAAACTATAAACAAAAAACACGTAGACACTCAAATACGAAAAATAACACAAACAATGTATATCCACCCATAATGTCAAATAAAGCCGATACAACTCCAAAATTAGCTTGAATTCTAAAAAATCCCCAGCAGAGTCGCCAGGGCTGTCACACCCCTTTTATAACTCCAAAAAAAAAAGATATTTTAAGTTTGAAAGGGTTTTTATTATTAAGTGATAAAAGAAGGATTGTTTCAAAAAGGATTCATTATATTCAAAACTCAGAGTTGCCACTTGGCATAAATCGGGTGTGCCAAGTCACCCGTGGATATCCTTTTTTCAAAACAGTTTTGACTCTATAAAACTGATTTGAGAACAGAGATTCCGATTAAGGAATTTTGTTGACCGAGGGGAAGGTGTTAGGAACCCCTCGATCTCGTGGTTTGACCACGGTCGTTTGGTAGAACATATCGGCTAATTTGACACTAAGAATGTATAAACCACACAAAACACATAAACAAGCATCCAAACACACGAAACAAAATAAATCCAAAGTATAGTGTTCAGTCCAAGTATATAGTCCAAAATAAATAAAATGCAAAAATAAATCCTCTCTAACCTACACTAATCCTAACTACGCTCCCGTGCTTTACCCGACGCCTCGGTACTTCATCACGAATGTCTTCCACCAACATAATACGTCGGGGCATTCCCCGGTGAATAAATACAAATGGCCTCGGGGCATTCCCCGGCTAAATGAATACAATTGATCCAAATGCGGTAAATAAAACCACTCAACAAATATTTCAAACATTCCATCAATCCACAATCCTTAAAATTGCCTACCCGGATTATCGTTGCCTACAACTTTTGATTTATCATAATTCTATCACATCCAACATCATCAACGTAGCAAAATTAAAACAAATTCTTTATCAAGATTCACCCATCCCCAAATTTCTTTTTAATCCACAAATTTTCACGTTAAAATAATTATTCACCCATATCAACATCAAAGTTCCACCATGATAGTCTATTCAATCACCAAATATTCACAAAAAGAGCAACTAAACATAATAATCAACCCACAATCACAACATCAATCACATATAATGAAATAAAAATGCCAAGAGATAGAATTAGACCTCGATTCCATTTTCAAATAAGTATTTTTTCATCAAACGGGATAGAGTCCGCATCGAAACCTCAACTCGAAACTCAATCACGAACAAACCAGTTTCAATTTGCACCCTTCTTTTGTTTTTCTCTAAACCGAAAAAAAATGTGAAGGACGGACAAGACCCAAACCCATTTTCATCTGCAACATTTTTGTCTCATCATTTTTCAATTGATTTAGATGGAATTGGAAATGGAAGGAATTGGTCAGATCAGGTTTTGGAAGTTTAAGATAGACGGGATGTTTTTCCAGTGGTGAGGTGGTTTGGGTCACTTTTCCGATGAGTTTCAGCCTAGTTTTCCGGCGAGAAACCACTCACCTGAATAGTGCTCTCCGATATCTCTCTCAATCGCTTCTATCTCTTCCTCTTTTATTCGATCTCTCTCCTCTCGAATCTCCCGCTCTCTCAAATCTCTCTATGATTTCTCTATATCAGTGTATGTGTGTGTGTTGGTCCCAGTAAAAGAATGGGAGAAAGGGTATATGTATTCCTCCCTGAACCTGAAAAAAAATTCCAAAAGGAATTTTCGTGGGCCTTCTTTTCCCTTTTTTTGTGTGTACGTACGTTATTTATATGTATATGGAAATGGGAATATTCCAGGTGATGATGATTTGGCCTCATTTTTATTCTTTATTATTTCCTTTAAAGGAAAGAAAACGTGAAGGGGGGTTGAGGGAATGGGTAGGTAGTGGTGAGGTGGCCTAATTTAATAGGGAGGGTTGTTAATTTGTTATCAATTGAGATGAGGGTGGAACTTTGGGATAAAATTTGTTTTGAGTTGGTCATTGTTTTGTCATTTTATGGAGGGGTTATCATGTAGATGAGGGTACATGGTAGGATAAAGTAAAAATGGGTAAAAGTGATGTCGAGGAGGGACAAAATTAGGTGTCTACATATAATATATACTTACACCCATGTTGTATATCAATATTATATATCCTCAATTAAATAGTTGTTATCCCCATTTTATGAAGTCAAACTCTTTTCTTCTTTAGATAAAATTTACTTGGTAACTCTGATTGCCTATACATTATTGCATACCTTTATTGGTATGCCATTTTTCTCTGTCTTCTCAGATCCTTTTTCTTGAGAAAATTGAAGGAAAGGTGTCTTTTAAGTCTTGAATGAAGGATTAGTGACATTAACCAACAGATAGGGTCAAACATTATTAGGAAACTAGATCAAGTTAATTGTGGACTTGATTAATATTTTAAAAACTTTCTAATCTTTTTAAAAATATAAATCAACCCAATCCACACCCTCTTCAATCCAAATCAACCACTCCCTCCTCTCTCTCGACATTTTCTCTTAACTCTCTCCAAACCAACAGTTCTTCAAAATTTCTCCCTTCAACCCCCAATGACTTCTACCTCCGACGATAAATAGTTGGGCTTCGAGTTCCTCTCTTCAATTCAATCAACCTATCTCTCATCCCTCTATCCACAGTTTCTCTCAACTCTCTCCCAACTAACTGTTCTGCAAATTTCTCATTTCAATCCTCGGCGACTATAAATAGTTGGGCTTCAAGTTCCTTTTCAACTTTAATCGGCGTGACAGCCTTGCTCTCCGACCATAACATCTTCAAATTCTTCATCAGCCCTTTGCTTATTTCACAGGTAAAAACTTATGGTCTTTTTAGTTTTGAAGAAAATGAGGAACTTGAGCCAACTTCTATTATAGTATTGGTTAACAATTTCAATATTAGTTGCATTAATTTGAAATGAGATCTGAATAAAACCCTAATTTCTGTTATTTCTTCTCTTCTCTTCTCTTTTCGAAGTGAATTATGATATTTTGTTGTTTGTTGCATTTTTTTGAAGTTTGATTTTTATTGTTTGTGTTTATAAAAAAAAGGACAATTTGGTTTGATTCTTTTTGTTCTTGTTCTTGGTAAAAATGGTGAAATTGTTGTTTTTTGTTTAACAAAATTGTGCTACTATTTCCTCCGATAGATTACCCATCTGGTGCAACATATTAACCATCTGATGCAACAGATTTATCATATGATGCAACAGATCAACCATCTGATGCACCAGAGGAACCATCAGATTACAATTCTGATGCAATAGATTAATAATCTGATGCAATAGATTAAATATCTGATACAACAGCTTTACCATATGTTGCAATAGATTAAGCATTGGATAAAAAATCTGATACAACTAATTAACCATCTGGTGCAATGGAAGAACCATTAGATTAATGATCTGATACAATAGATGAACCTCCTGTTGGATAAAATCCTACCAAATCTTCCTACAGGAAAAGTCTAAGACTTGATTTTTCCAACTGATTATTCATCTGCCGCGATAGACGACCCTATGTTGGAAGAAATCTAAACAATATTGACCATTGATAACTGTTCCAACAAATCACTCATGTATTGCAACAGATGTGTGACCTGTTGCACAGACCATTCATCTTTCTCAACAAATGAGTGATATGTTTTGTATTATCGCAATAGATTACTCAGTTATTGCTACAGATTATTTAACTGTTCTAACAGATCACTCATATATTGCAACAGATGATGTCACAACAGTTATGTGATCTATTGAACAGACCATTCATCTATCTTAAAAGATGAGTGATATGTTTTGTATTGTTGCAACAGATTACTCATCCACTGTAATAGTTTGGTTATATGCTGCAATAGATATACTACCTGGTGCAACAGATTAGTGATCTGTTGCAACTGTTATTTTACTATTTTGCTTGTTTGATTTACTGTTATCCTTTGTGAACGATGCATTAATCAACAATAATATATTATTTTATGTTCCTGTTAATTTTAGATAATATGGTTCCCAAAAGAACAAAAATTGAATCAAGTCCAAGTAAAGGAACAAGTGAAGCAGCTAGGCTACATCCACCACTCTATGAGCTTGCTTTACAAGCGTTATCTCAATCGGCAGAAGAATATGATGAACACGGGGAGGAGAAATGTTTCAAAAGAGATGATGCAGATACTAATAGCCCTTCCACTGAAGATCTGGTCAAAGCCTTCAGCATTGATCGTTATCCTGTGAAAATGCAGTGCGATGGTGCTGCAAATTTAACGGGTGATTTCGTGGTTAAGTCAGTCATGGGAAAATCTTTCGACACCTTCAGAAAAATACTTCGAGAACAAAAATTGGATGCTTATTTCAGGTACAGCTTTCTTGGGAAATATCTTGATTTTCTGGAGGACAACAATGCTCGTTTCCAAATGAAATGGTATATGAACTTCTCAAGCATAGGTTTATGTATAAAAACAAAGATAAGATGGATGAGGTGTGGATAAATTACTGTGGCATGCCTGTTTGTTTTAGTTGGAAAGAGTTTGCCATAGTTACTGGACTAAAATGTTATCCTCCTTCTCAAGTTATACCTATTCTAACCTAAAAAAGCACCCCACACATCCAAAAAAGGCAAAGGCAAGTCGTGTGATTGTGATGACCTGGTGTCCATTGTTGGTCCAAGCTTTAAAAACAAAAATTTGATAGAAGCGTTGAAAGGTAAAGGACTTTCAAAGAAGCACAAGCAGTCATTGTGCTTGGTTTGGTTTGTACATAATATTCTTTGGGCGAGAGACATTAACAACAACATAGGCTTCGGTTTAATAAAGCTCTCTGAGGATCTTGAGGTGTTTAACAGCTATCCATGGGGGTATGAAAGCTTCAAAATGACTGTCAAATATTTGTTGACTCCGTTAGCGCCAAAGACTGTCAACTTATATGGCTTCCCATGGGCTTTCATTGTAAATGTTTCTTTCTTCTATTATGATATCATTCATTTTTTTCACTCAATAATGGTTTTGATTTATTGGCGTTATTTTATAGGCTTGGGCGTTTGAAGTCATTCCTTATTTGAGAAAACAAGTGAACTACTAGGAAGGAGTTTCCTGTCCAAGAATCTTGAGATGGTTGTCGGCCAAAACTGATAAAAATGCAAAATTTCTTGATCTCTTCAACCCCTCAAAGGATGCAGTAAGTATAATCATAATTAATTTTTTCTTTTAATTAATGGTTTTTTTAATGATCTAATCATCATTCTAATATATGTAATGCTTTATGTTAGAATGTGCATCTGTCGCTAGTTCCGACCAATCGAGAGTTGAAGATGCCATTTTTTCTTACTTTACGGTCTGTGCAAACTTTATCGGACCCTAAGGTCATCGACATAATAAAAATGGAATTGTTTGGAGCAATAGCCATTACAAAAAAAATAATTTTGGAGGGTGGACTTGTTGTTGTTGATGGAAATATTGGTGGTGGTAGTGGTGCTGCTGTTGGTGCTAATGATGCTCCTCTTATAGTATTTAAAGCAAATCATTATGAGTATGATCATACTGGTTATACAGATTGTGCTTCTCCCAGCGAATGTTCTGCATACAAATGTCAAGACTGCAGGGCGAAACATGATGTAGTGATTAATGCTATTAATGCATTAACTTCTTCTGTAAAGGAATTGACATCTAAGAGGGGTCTCATTTCATCAAAGAGGATTTTATTTTCATCCACTCCATTAGAGATTAGGGCTAAGAGGAGAAAGAGAGTGATTTCCAGGGCATTATCTGGCATCCAAAAAAGCAAAATTACAACTCCTCTGTCTATGTGTTGCACTGAGAAACGTACAATGTCCAAAGAAGAGCAGAACGAGATGAAGAAGGTGAATATATTATATGTCTTCCAACTGACAAAACAAACAGACACATATCTGTTTCAACAGATGACATATCTGCTGAAAATTATCAAACAAATATATACATCTATTGCAATAGTTAACTAACCTATTGCACCAGATACTTTATCTGGTGCAACATATGTCTTTTCTATTTTATAAAATCAAATAGATCTTCATACCGCTTTTATTTGTACCAACAGATGACCTATCTGCTGCAACAGATGATTCATATGTTGCAACGGATGGTTCATCCGTTAGAAATTATCACACAGGGTCTTCCCCGTGTAGAAATTTATCCCAACAGTTGATTTATTGTTGAAACAGAAATATAATATGTTTGGGACAATTTAAAATAGGAGGAAGACCTGTTTGATTTGCTAGAAGAAATGAGTTATCCTTTTCTATTTTGTTGTATCTCCGTGATTAGCATTGACCAATTCTGGTTTTCCAGGTGGATGTAGAAGAAGCTACTGCTAAACAACATTGATAATATGCTACTCTTGTTATGAAAATACGGAGAACAGAAAGAGCAGAAACCATACGCAAGCGACAATAAAGATCCACGACGAGCAAAACCGAATTCCATAGCACCGGATGAAGAACAACTTGTCCATACTGAGTAGATATTTATAGCTTCAGACTGTCAAAGTAATCCTTAGTAGTATACTTAAATTGTTGTTGATGTATTTATTGAGATCTGTACCCATAACAATTTTTTAACATTTCATTTATTCGTTGACTTATTTCAGCTAATTTATTAAGGCTTTGATTTATTTTATTTTGTCTACGAATTTTATTTATTCCTTAGATTTGAAATTATTAATTGAAAAGTAATACTAGATTCAAATATTGCAACAGATAATGTATCTATTGCAACAGACGACACATTTATTGGAAAAATCAAACAGATTTAGACATATGTTGCAACAGGTAGGTAATCTATTGGAATTTATCAAACAGGTCTTCCCACTGTTGCAACAGATGGACTTTAGATAAAAACATCGAGATAATGCAATAGATGACACATCTATTAGGAAAAAAAAGAACATATTTAGACATATGTTGCAACAGATGGACTTTATCTGTTGCAACAGATGACACATCTATTAGAATAACCGAACAGATTTATACATATGTTGCAATAGGTAGGTTATCTGTTGGAATTTATCAAACAGGTCTTCCCACTGTTTCAACAGATGGACTTTAGATAAAAACATCGAGATAATGCAACAGATGACCAACCTATTGCAACAGATAAACTATATGTCAGAATAGGTAGGATAACGGTTACAATGGACGGAGAATCTGTTGTATTATAAAAATTCAAATTTCGTTGGACATAAAAAATTGCCACTACGAGTAAAAGGGTTAAAGTGAATTGAATTGAAATAAAAAAGGCGCAACCCATCGACGGTGTTCATTTCAAACACCTAAAATTAAAATAGGCATCAAGTAGACATGTTCATTTTAAACACGTAAAATAAAATAAGAATCAAATATGTCAGTGTCAGTATGGCACATTTCTCTGACTTGCCGTCGCTTGGCCCCCAACGGTTATTTTTTCCCCCATTGTCTTATATATTCATCTTCCTTCTAAAATTTAACCCTAAATTCCCAAATCTTCTTCTTCATCGTCATCTTCTTTTATCTATCCAAATTCTTCAAATTATTACTTTCATTTTTTCCAACTGACCTTGACAATGTCGAGCGCATCTTTCACTATTTTTTGTGATAAAGATTTTTGATATTGTAAGTGCGGTCATGAAGCTCTGTTAAAGATTTCTTGGACTCAACAAAATCCGGGTCGTAGGTTTTTTACTTGTAAGATTTCAAAGGTAATAATTTTTTTATTTAATTAGTTGATTAATTATTGACTTGTAATTATTTTGTAATTGTGTTCTCTTTTTTTATAGAAATTGGGTGGATGCGATTACTTTGATTGGTATGAAGAACGACACCCTTCACAAGCAAATCGTGTAATCTGGGGTTTGTTGAACAAAGTCAAGGCTTCTGAAGAGAAACAAAATCGAACAAGAAGATACTACATTTTTGCCATTATTGCTACTGGTTTGGTGTTGTTGGGCACATGGATATTGAAGCCTAATTGCTGAAATTTTCATGGTGGTGTGTGTATTTTCTAATGGTTTGTTGTCGACAGGCACATGGATATTCAAGCGTAACTGTTGAAAAATATCAAAATGATTTAGGCATATGTTGTAAAATTTAGGTCATCTGTTGGAAATTATCAAACAGGTCTTCCCATTGTTGCAACAGATTAGACTTATATTATTAGATTATTCATAGAAATAACATCGGCGTAATACAACAGATGACCAACCTATTGCAACAGATAAACTATCTGCCAGAACGGATTAAAGATATTTTACAATAGATTGACAATATAATCTATTGCATTATAAAAAACTCAACTTTCATCAGAAAAAAATTATTGCCACTACATGTACATGTAATAAAGTGAAGGGTTGCTTGAAATTAAAAAATTCTATTTTACAGGATCTTCTATATACACAGGCTTCAAGCGTCCAGTTAGTACCCAATAAGCTCACACCTCTTGCAGGTTTGCCACAACGTTGTCGCACATTGGCTCGTCCATTTCTATGCTGGTCAGCAAATATTCTATGTGTGCAAGACCGTGCGAACCGCTCGCTTTAGCGACATCATATTTTGGAAGGATCATTCCCCTATTTTGACCTTCAAATTCCCATAATTTCTTCATCAACACTTTCTTTGGAAAATGATTCATCAGTTTACTCTCCCTCAACAAGATGGGAAACAATACCATCAGTGGATCCACGAGGATAAAAAGATCAAAATCATCAACGAGAGGTACGTTGGAGTCATAAACATTGATCTTTCCCTCCACGAGTAGTATCTCAACAACCCGATAATGCATGTCGTTCACTCTAATGACTGCAAGAATCCTTTTTGCCTCGGTCCATCTCTTGCCGTATGGATTTGGCCTATCCCCTCTAACATATCTTAACATTTCTTCTTCATCCAAGACTAACGTAGGAACTAGAAAATTAAGTCCCACACCAAGGGATGATGCCTCTCCATTGAGTTAATCGTACCTATCCTTGAGCTTCTTGCAGAAGTCGAGGTCCACTATCCTATCTCCAACGTCATAAGCTTCTCAGTACGTTAATTACCTTTTCCTTATGAGGCAGAGAATTATGTCAACATGCTGTGAGATAAGAAGTCAATTTTTAAATAGGTTAGTAATTGTAAAGATGCAATGGATGGTCCATCTGTTGTATAGGGTTCTCTGAATCAATAATCCAACGCAACTTATGCAACAGATGGATAATAAGTTGCAACAAAACCACAACCAGTTGCACCAGTATACCCAGCTGTTACAACAGATGTGAAATCTTTTGGGTAGCTTCTTCTTCATGGGGTAGATTATAAAGTCAAGGTTAGGAAAAGTAAACTTGCCTTGTCCTCGTACGGCATACGCATATCAGTCATAGTCTGGAAGTCTTGGGGGGAAAAGGGAGGCCTGGGGTAATCTGGTGCGCTTGGCTTGGCATTCTTGGCCTGTCGCAGATCCCTCTTCTCTTCGGTGCCAAGTTCCGCGTATATTTCCACCTTCTTGATTGGCCTCTGAACTTCAACATCTTTTAGAGAGGGAGGAGTCATAATTTCTTTTTATTTCCGAGCGGAGAGTATGTCTCTAATTGCTCTTTTCTTTCTCCTAACCAACGCTGTAGGAGTGTGTGGCTCCCTCACCTTCTTGGATGGTATGACACACCTCTTGGATTTGAATTCCTCAATAGCTTTAGAGATAGCCTCTACTTTTTCAAAGATTTTATCCTGTCTATCCTTTCACTCATCGCATTCCCAACGAGAATATGAGGATGAAGAATGGTGAGAGGGACCTGTGTAAGGGCAAAAGGGGGTGTTTTCAAACATATTTATTCTTTCTTGAGCATCAACATGCTCATCATCATGAGTGGAAGCAGCATCACTATGCCTGCCACCAACACCAACAACTCCACCAGAAGAAGTACCCGGATCTGCCTTAGTAAAAGGTTGGTCATGAAGAGCCTCAACATTAGGCTGACCTTGCCTAACTGCTCTTCTTATGGATGTTGCTCCAGCCAATTCCTTTTTTATTAAATCCACCGTTGGGTCTGCAATAGTATCAACATGACCTAGAGTAATATAAAAAGTCATCAGCGACTCCTCCTCAGTAGGCACGATCCATGGATGCACAACCTATAAAAAAGAAAAAAAAGACAGATGCATTTAAATCATATAATATAATAATTTTCACTGTTGGGCTACATTTAAAAAAAAAGACCCAACTGTTGCATAGTTTGCAGTATATGGTTAAAAGTCGTTTGAGTCTGGTTCAGAGAAACAGAGCAACACATGGATAATCTGATGCAAAATATCAATCATCTATTGCAACAGTTGCACAAGATGGGTAATCTATTATGCAACAGATGATCTGTACGTCGCAACAGATAAATGATATGTTATCAGATTAAAAATCTGTTACATAATTTGAAGTAGACGATTAATCTTTTGGGAGTCGGGTTCAGAGAACCAAAGCAACAAATGGGTAATCTGATGCAAGATATACCCCGTCGCAACAGATATCCCATCTGGTGCATCAGATATAACATCTGTTGCACCAGATATAACATTTGTTCAATATCTTTCTTATCTTTGAGTAGAATTATTTTACTTGAAGAAGACATACTGCATCATCCAGAGGGTTAAAGAGATCAGTGTAATACCCCACATGTTTCTAAGCTAGGAAGTGAATAAGTTTTCCTACGTATGAAACCTCCTATCCTGTGAGTAGAATTTTAGTGCATGACTTACAATGAATATCCTAGCGATAGGATAGCTTGCGATGTCTTAAGCATGCTCATATGAGTCGCTTAGAGTGATGCAAGCTAAGAGTTTTTGAATCCATCAAATCTTAGTGTTTGATTTTGCAAGGGTCATATTTGAATAATAATAACGTGATTAATATGTGACATTTTGGCAGATTTAGACCCACAAAATTGTAGAGAATCGAATTAGGTTTCCAACGATACCAATTTTTCCTTAATCCAATACCCGAGTGAAAAGTTATGCCCATTTTCGTGAGAGACAGTAAGGGTATGCGATTGGTTAGGTGCCGCCCAACCAAACTTAGGTGATTGGTTAGGCGCCGCCCAACCTGGCTTGTACAATTACTTGGGTGCCGCCTAAGTCAGTTCCAAGTGCCAAAAACACTCCGTTTTGAGTTATTTTGAGGGTAATTAAGTCTTTTAACACTCCTTACATGTCCCTAAACTTAACCCTGCGAAATTTATAGCTTCTAAACACATTACAACCCTATTAACATCTCAAATCTCATCATCCAAGATCACTAAAAGAGAAAAACAACTAGGGTTGCATAATTAAGCTTGAAGATCCGATTTCAAGGAAATTCCTCCGTCAATCATCAAGAATCTTCCTTCTAAGGTATGCGTGAGTTGATTCATTGACTCCTTTCATCCATGAAGCTCAAGAACCATCTTCTAAATTATGTATTATGATGTTTATGTTGTTGGTGGTTAATGTTCATGTGGTTGGAGTTTGATGATGCCTAAGATGGGATCTTTGTATGTTTTGTGTAAGGATATGGTGGTATTTAATGTATAAATATGTGAAATTGGTGGTTGAATATTTGTAATATTGATGAATCCACCTATGCCTAAGATGTGCATGTAAGGTGTTTGTGAAAATACTTAAGGGAATAGAAATCATGCTTTTATGGCATAATAAGTCCTAAATGACTATTCCATGTTCTAAGTTTATGTTCAACGTGATCCCCATGCTATTGTCTTGAATTGAAGATGTTGTATGAGATGCTCATGATATTGTTGTGATATGGAATGACCATGTTATTGAAGCCATGCAAGTATATACATATTGTGTGCATTCCCGATCATGTGATAGTTTGTTGAGAATCATTCTTATTATGAAATCCTTACTTATGATATTGTGAATTGTGGACTCAAATCTTGTGATCAAGTCATGTCATGTGTGTCAGTTTTCTCCTATCTAGTCATGGGGGTATTCGTACCCAAAAACTATAGTTGTGTGCCTAGAGCCATGTCATGTTTCACGATATCCTAACTCAAGCTATGATTCCATAGACTTCAGTCAGTCATGTGACTCAGGAAAACCTTATGATCTCAGTCAGTTGTCAGATATCAGTAACATTCGGCTAGTCAACGGAATTTACTAAGGTTAAGTCATGTATAGTCAGTTATTCATGTCCAGTCCCTCCAGATGGGAGTAGAGGTTAGCACCGAGTGAACCCAAGGATGGTAACTCCCTCACCAGTTCAGGGTGTGATTCTTAAAAGTAGTCCTTGTGTTCCAAAACTACGTAGCCAGCGTAGGTTGAGACATCTTAACCTATCAGATTAGGGTTGATAAGGTGGTTTAACCCGTCAGTTTAGGGTTCCCACCGTTCTCATTGAGTACCTGCCAGATAAGGGTTACTCACAAGCTGTCTTTACCCGTGGCATGGTATTGACACCCCTCCAGTCGGGGCAGATATTGGACCCCAGCTTATCCATAACGGTATACATGAGGCATGTCGGTTAAACACTACCTCCCACAGTTTCAGTATCAGTCTCAGTAAAATAACTCAGGGTGTTCTTCAGATTTCCGTAGATACAGGACTGTCAGATACAGTCATTATGTTCTTCAGATTTTAGTATATATAGGACTGTCAGATACAGTCGTCCATGTTATCAGTTTGTAGTATCAGTCATGACAGTTATCAGTAAACCATGTATTAGCTTATAGGTCATGCTATCACGTGTTCACGGTCCTAGTTTCTATATATGTGTGTTTGCACTCCCACGTTCATATTAGTCAGTCAGTGTTGTTCATGCATAAAACCCTTTATGTTCAGCCTACCTTTCTCGTATACTCTGTACTCCAGTTGTACTTACGTATTTGCGCTATGGTGCTTTCTTTTCATGTTACACCATAGGTTTCGAGACACGAGCTCCAGCCTAGCAGTAGCGGTAGAATTCCAGTCGCAGAGACACAGTGAGTCCTCATTGAGTCGAGGACAATATGATTTGATATATTTATTTATTTCTTCAGTTTAGTTTTACGAAGTTAGTTGGAGACATGTTCCTTCAACTCCTTATTCAGATAGTTTAGAGGCTTTCAGATTTATGTTCAGATTTACGTTCAGACTTAGCCTTCAGATTGAGTTGTTTTGGGTATTTTCACCCACATGGTTTTATTCAGTTGAACCTTATGGACTTACAGTTTTACGTATTCCTCATTATTATGTCACGATTTACAGTATACAGGTACAAATATCAGTCATGGGTTATATTGTGGTCCCTCGGGGTTATGAGCACCATGTAGCGTTCCGGTTTAGCAAATCGGGGCGTTACAATCAGACTCCTTAATATTGGTGTTGCTCTTTGCAGCCAACCACCTAAACATCCTTGGATGAGAAACCTCATCCGGGTAATCCATTAACTGCTTTCGGAGGGGAGGAATGGCTTCAAATTCCCAAGCCTAAAAAATGTAAACAGGAAGCAAGCAAAAAAAATAATCATAATAACTATATTCAATATAAATTAATGGATGAGTAAAATTAGTGATTAATTTTACCATGAAATCCCAAGGAAAGCCGTATAATGTGGTCGTCCCTGAGGATAGCTTTGTCAGTAAATATTGGATAGTCAAGTAGAAGCTTTCATATCCCTAAGGATAATTGTTGAATTTATCAAAATCCTCAGCACGCGCCAACAAATCATCTTCTATGACCTTGTTGACGTCTCTTGCCAATATAACCGAATGGGCAAACCAAACTAAAATAAGCACAATTTCTCCCTGTACTTCTCTGGTATGGTTTTATCCTCGAGATCTATCAACAAATCCGATGCTTTGTAGCCACGTCGAGCAATGTCAAACAACCCATCTATTTTTCCCTTGCATTTTCTTGCCTTGGATATTTTGCGGGGTGGTGGTCTTTCTGGACGATGGCATCTCAGGCCCATCACTATGGAAAACTCTTGCAAGCCAAAACAAACAGGCATGCCACAGTAGTTGATCCAGATTTCATTCATCTTCTTTTTTTCC
Source organism: Capsicum pubescens (assembly GCA_030864215.1). Lineage (NCBI taxonomy): Eukaryota > Viridiplantae > Streptophyta > Magnoliopsida > Solanales > Solanaceae > Capsicum > Capsicum pubescens. Next base: position 298,945,030 of record CM061540.1, read on the forward strand.
CCCTCCTCCGATTCTTTATCATCCCCCGCGTACTTGATCCTGCGCTTGAGAAAACCATATACCATCGTCATAGGAAAATGGATATGGGCAGAGGGGTCCTCAGGAAGCTCAAGAAAGCGACCAAAGCAGCTCTTCTTAAAAAGTTCGCCTATGTTTTCGTTCTTCATAATTTTCATAAAATATTCAAAAAATTTCCCCATCTGACATTTAAGTACAATTTGACTAGTTAGTTGTTTTCCTTCTGGGTCATTTATCGGCATCGCTACTTGAATCCTATCAATACTAAAAGTTTTGACAGGATCATGATGGGATGTCGATATTAAATCATGCCCCGTCGGTGATCCATTATCATCATGTTGATGATCATCCTCTTTCTCTTTCTGACTCTCCAATTCCTCCTCTTTCTCACTTTTATTTTCTTCATCACCATCTACGAACCCTTGTCTACCTACCTCAACATTGTTTTCACATCTCTCCTCAGCTTCACTTTTCCCTGACTGAGATTGTTCAGGAAGCTCCTCTGAATCCCTCTGTACTGTAGCCTTTTTTTTAAGTGGTCATACGTTGATCCACTTTCACTTTCTTTTCTTTTGGGAGATATGTTTTACCTACAGACAAGGAAAAACAAAAATTACATTACAGTTGATGTATGCATAGATTTTAAAAAATACATTACAAACACCACGAATACCGACACACCAACAGCCACCACCACAAACACCACCAAACAATGCCAACAAACAAACAAACACCATGAATACCGACACCACCACAAACACCACCAACCAATGCCACCAACGGTGCCACCACGACGACCACAAACACCACCACCACCAACACCATCCAACTATACCACAATAGTCAACGAAACACTGCAATGGAAACTAGGGATTTCTCGAGTTCTTCCTATGATTTTACCATCAAAACTCAAAATTGTAAACCCATTCTCGAAGATAATACAACTAAAAGTTTTATTTTTCATAATTAAATTATAAGCCCTTATTTTTTAAAAAAAAATATAGAGCTCTTCTCGAACTCTGTTGCCTACGAAAACAAAAAAACGACTGATACAAGCAAGAATGAAGTCAAAAATAACACCTATGTGGTCGGAAATGAGAAGAAAAGCGATCTGTTGTGGAGGGTTGAGAAAATTTGTTGAGTAGTGATTGTCTGTACTGTATTGTTGAGTGAAAATGACAGAGAAAGAGCCAGACCTCGAGATTTGAAATGATGAAACATTTTGTATGGGTTGATTTGTATTTTGGAAAAGAATGACAAGTAGTTTTAAAAATGTTAATTTGGTCCGAAACGATCTTAATTACTTTTAAAATCATAAAATATATGCGTAATTTTTAACCCTCTCATCATGCAACTGCCGAAAGGGTAATTCAATTGAAATTGTATAAAAATAATTGAAGTTGTAGTTGACCGAGTACTCTAAGAGGTGACCTTGAGAAAAATCACCCCTGGTCCTAGATTAATAAATTTAGGTACTATTAGTCTAACATATGAACTCAATTGAAATTGTAAAAAACAAATGTTCAACATGTTGTGTTAGATTTCACATCTATTGTAAATTATCAATCAGATTAGGTAACAACAGATTACGAATCTGATGTAAATTATCAAACAGATTAAGTCATTTGTTGCTACCGATTACCCTTCTATTGTAAATTATCAAATGGATTGTCATATGTCGCAATAGATTACCCATATATTGTAAATTATCAAATAGGTGTTGCCATCTGTTGTGGCTGACCCTATGAGAACTCACCCCTAGTCCTAGATTAATCAATAGTTTACCCTATGAGAACTCACCCCTAGTCCTAGATTATTCAATTAAGGTATTAATACCCTAGTCCTAGATTAATCAATTAAGATATTATTCTAACATATGAGGTAGTAAGAATCAGTTCAGCTCAGAGTGATCGATCGACGACCCTATCGGGAGGAACTCAGTGCCGTCTCATTATGCAATTGACAGAAGACTCAATTGAAGTTGTAGTTGACCCTATGAGAACTCACCCCTAGTCCCAAACTATTCAATTAAGGTATTAGTACCCTAGTCCTAAATTAATCAATTAAGGTATTAGTCTAACATATGAGGTAGTAAGAATCAATTCGGCTTAGAGTGATCGATCGACGACTCTATCAAGAGGAACGCAGTACCGTCTCATTATGCAATTGCCAAAAGACTCAATTGAAGTTGTAGTTGACCCTATGAGAACTCACCCCTAGTCCCAGACTATTCAATTAAGGTATTAGTACCTTAGTCCTAGATTAATAAATTAAGGTATTAGTCTAACATATGAGGTAGTAAGAATTGGTTCGGCTCAGAGTGATCAATCGACGACTCTATCAGGAGGAACGCAGTACCATCTCATTATGTAATTGCCAAAAGACTCAATTAAAGTTGTAGTTGACCCTATGAGAACTCACCCCTAGTCCCAGACTATTCAATTAAGGTATTAGTACCCTAGTCCTATATTAATCAATTAAGGTATTAGTTTAACATATGAGGTAGTAAGAATCGGTTTGGCTCAAAGTGATCGATCGCCGACTCTGGTCGGGAGAAATGCAGTACCGTCTCATCATGCAATTGACAAAAGACTAAATTGAAGTTGTAGTTGACCCTATGAGAACTCACATTCAATTAAGGTATTAGTCTAATATATGAACTCAATTGAATTATATATAAACAAATGTTCAACATGTTGCAACAAATGTCTTTTCTGTTGGATAAAATCAAATAGATTATGTAATCTGTTACAACATATTATCCATCTATTGTAAATTATCAAACAGATTAAGTCATTTATTGCGACAAATCCTGAATCTATTGTAAACTATCAAACATATTAAGTCATCTGTTGCGACAGATTACCCATCTATTGTAAATTATCAAATAAGCGTTGTCATCTATTGTAGTTGACATTATGAGAACTCACCCCTAGTCCTAGATTAATTAATTAAGGTATTAGTTAAACATATGAGGTAGTAAGAATTGGTTCGGCTCAGAGTGATCGATCGATGACTTTTGTCAGGAGGAACGCAGTCCCGTCTTATCATGCATTTGCCAAAAAACTCAATTGAAGTTGTAGTTGACCCTATGAGAACTCATCCCTAGTCCCAGATTATTCAATTAAGGTACTAGTTAAACATACGAGGTAGTAAGAATCAGTTCGTCTCAGAGTGATCGATCGATGACTCTTATCGGGAGAAATGCAGTATCGTCTCATTATGCAATTGCCAAAAACCTCAATTGAAGTTGTAGTTGACCCTTTGTGCTCATTCATCCATCCCTAATTCTACCTAGATCAATGTAGGTACTATTATTAATCTTAACATTAAGTTAATGAGAACATATTTCAACTCAGAGTGATCGATCGATGACTCGGGTTGGGATGAATGCAATACTAACACCATGCAAATGCAACAACTCAATTGGATTTGTAGTTGACCCTATGAGCTCATTCATTCATCCCTTGTTCCACCAAGATCGATGTAGGTACTATTATTAATCTTAATATTAAGTTAATGAGGATCTCATTCTTTCATCCCTAGTTCATCCTAAATCAATTGCAATGAAATCTGTTGCAACAAACAATTGAGCTATTGGAGAATTTCAAACAGATAACAATATCTATTACAACAGATGAAATTTCTTATTTAATTATCAAATAGACATTTTCATATGTTATGATGGATGACTGAGGTGTTGGAAATTTTCAAACAGATATTGATATCTGTTGTAACAGATGATGTTTCTGATTTAGTTATCAAATGACATTTCCATTTGTTGTCACAGATGACTGAGCTATTGGGATTTCTCAAACAAATATCTAAATCTGTTGCAACAGACGACATATCTGTTTGAAAATTTTTTTGTTTTCTTTTAATTTTAAAGCAAGCTACTGTCCGAGTAGATAAAGTAGTAGTACTACTAAAGGCGGTAAAAAATGTTTCTTGGATAACTCAAAAATCTCATTGAGTAGTCTTGTTCTGTCTTTTCAATGTCACCTATTTTCTTCCTCGTGCGCCTCAAATTATTAGTGAATATTAATAAATGAATATTGAAACCCCTAATACTTCTTTCGTTTCATATTGACTTGGCACTCCCATCAAGAAAATATTAATTAGGGGTTTATTTTACTACCAAATTAGCCTTATTAATTATGCTTTGAAAATATAAATTTGAATAAATACATTTTATTTAGTCATTTAATATTAAGGGTAGTACATCTAGAAATTAGAATTATCTCATCTCTCCCCTCCTCTCATTCAGCCCTAAATCTCTCATCTTTTTTCTTTCTATCCTCTTTAGGGTTATCACAACCTTTTTTTTCTCTCCTCTTTCTCAAAAATTTTCGTTCAAATCTAAACCGATCGATATCCATATCTTAGATTCCTCGACTGAAATTGTTGTTTTGACTCTCTTTTGACATTAAGGTATGATATGATTCAATATTGCTCTTTCATTCTCGTCTTCTTCTTGCAACTTTATTTACATCTTTTTATTTATTTAATTACCATTTTTCCATATCATATTTATTAAAAAAAATTGAAGGAACTTTTAATTATTGAATAAACATATCGAGAATTTATATTATAAGATACGAAAAAAAAGTCATCTGTTGGGAGAAGTTTAAAAACCTTGTTGGCAGTATCATTTTTTTATGTATTTTGTTTGTTTCTTTGTTGTTGATGCTGTTATTGATGTTGTTGGTGGGGGTGGCATTGTTGGAACTTGTGGTGTGGTGTTGTTAGTGGGGTTGGCATTGTTGAAACTTATGGTGTGGTGTTGTTGGTGGGGTTGGCATTGTTGGAACTTGTGGTGTGGTGTAGTTTATACGATGGGTGCTTCTTAGCTTAAAAATAGTGGAGTCCGAATAATCAACACAAGGAGTAAGGGAGAAAAAAATAAAAAGTTTAAAGTGAATAAGAAGAGAAGAGTTGGTTATCAAAATTAAAAAAATATGTGCTGAGTGGGAATTGAACTCAAGACCAAAAGAAATAAATAACCTTAAGCACCCATAAACAACAACTAGGCTAACCAAACAACTCTTACTATGGGTGCTCACTGATTAGATTATATACGTTTTTTCTTTATTTCCACATACATATATAAAGTTCGATACGAGTTCAGTCTGTGCTCGTGCACCCGGAGGACTCCATGTGGGTCCGTCCCTTGTTGTTGATGGTGTTGGAACATAGGATGTATGCTTATTTGTTGTTGATGATGTTATTGGAACAAATGTTGTTGTTTTCTTTGTTTTTGATGTTTTTTATTTGTTGTTTGTAGTTTATGTTGTTGTTGATGTTGCATCATACGGAGCAACTGATGGAAAAAATCAAACCACCAGCAAGGTTGCTATGTATTCCAACAGACTCCATATCTGTTGCATCAGACTCCATATCTGATGCAACAAACTCCACATCTGACGCAAACTATCCGGGATTTATGTGTTGTGTGTGTTAGTATTACTTAAATAAAACTGATGACTTTATTAATATATAAATTGAAAAACGGATCTAAATACATCATTTTATCTTTTTATTGTATTTCCGAAAGAGACAGATTGGTAATCTGTTGCAAAATATATTCCACCTGTTAGATAACTTACAACATATGGACAATCTGTTGCAACAGATGGATATATCAGTTTGCTTTTCCATCAGCTGTGGCATCTGTTGGAACTTGCTAGTCATCTGTTTGTTCAATTTTATCGAGAGCAATAGATTTTTCTAAACACTTCTTGGCGAAACTCAATTTTTACTCTTGGATTGCCTCTTTTTTTTTCTTTGCATCCTTCAAGATGGCCTCCAAATTCAATTTTTGCCCACAATCCAATAGCAAAAATTTAGTTTGGTTGAAGGATGCAAACAAAAAAAGAGAAGCAATCCAAGAGCAAAAAATGAATTTAGCCAAGAAGTGTTTAGAAAAATCGATTACTCTCGATGAAATTGAATAAACAGATGACTAGCAAGTTGCAACAGATGCCACAGGTGATGGAAAAGCAAACTGATATATCCATCTATTGCAACAGATTGTCCATATGTTGTAAGTTATCTGACAGGTGGAATATATTTTGCAACAGATTACCAATCTTTCTCTTTCGAAAATACAACAAAAAGATAAAATGTTGTATTTAGATCCGTTTTTTTTTCTAATTTACTTATTAATAAAGTCACCAGTATTATTTAAGTAACACTAACACACACAACACATAAATCCCAGATAGTTTCAGCAATATTACATTAAATCCCAGATAGTTTCATAATTACATCTTATCCCGGAATTTCGAATTGTGATACATATATGGACTAGTGATACATATGTATCACTAGTATATACATATGTATACAGTAGTGATACATATAGCATATGTATCACTAGTAAGTATGAATCCAGATTTTATGTAATTTTTTAAAACATTAAGGGATATTGTGTAATATGGTGTCTTAAATATGGGATTTGTGTAATTTTTCCTTTTAAGGAATATGAACAGTCGTGACTTTTTGTTTGACTAAGTCCAGTCCCTTCCAATTCTCAATCATTTTATAAATAGATCCCCCAGACCTCCTCACTCACTCTCACTCACTCTCGTTCATTCTACTATACTTGCAATACTAATATGTCAGATCCAGATTCGTACAAGAAGGTTCATATCGAGTCCTTGCAGGAACTTCAAAGGCAGTTTGATGAACTCCAGAGGGATTTGGCCGACTTTCGAGCAAGGCTGAGGAGGGCCCTGCTGCTGCCGGATGAAAATTGTCAGGTTGACAATAATAATAGTAATAATAATAATAATAATAATAATAATTAGGTTATATTTTTTCTTTGTTTTAGCGTATGTATTTCCCTTTTTTATATCTAATCTACCTATAAGGGATTCAAAAAAATCCATGTATATGTTAGGTTTGGTTTGGTCGATTTTGAATTTTTAATTCTTATTCAATATTTAATTATTATTCTATTTATTCCCTATTCAAAACATGTCGGCAGTTGGAGTTAGAGATATGGTCATGATGAGAAATTCTCCTAAAAATGGTTCATTAATAAAAAATAAGGAACTAAATGATATTATAATCGTAAAAGAAAGATTATTTAATTTTAAAAAAGTCACAACATTGGATTAATTTAATCAAGATATATATATATGATGATATGATTTTTAAGGAAAAAGTTAATGAATAGTCGTGACTGTGACTTTTGTCTAAACACATTCAACAAACAAACAAAAACAAAAAATGCTTCTGATGCAACAAATTCCTCATCTGTTGCGACTTATGAATCAGTTAGAAGAAATCAAAAAAGCTCCTTAAATAGATGGTAGATTTATAGCAACAGATGGTATATCTGTTGAAACATATAGGTTATCTGATGCAACAGATATACATTCTGTTGCCATAACTCAATTAATAAAAATGGTTATTAAAGAAACGAAAAGATTAAGTCACCACCAGCTTAATTTAATTAAGTCATTTCTTTTCACAGAAAAGAGTAAGGAAATAAATGATAAACACAATTTAAACCGTAAAAAACTCACCAGAAATATTCTTGTTTTTTAAATCTTCTTTATTAATTTATATAATTAAAAAGTCAGAAAATTTGGATGTCATGAAGATAATTTATTTATTTTAAAAGATATATCTATTATATGTTGCAACAGATATATTATCTGATGCAACAGGTTAACTATTTGTTGCAACTGATGATGTATCTGTTGTAACAGATGATTTATCTGATGCAACAGATATATAATCTTATGTGCAACTCAGTGTAAAAAATAAACGGTTGCTGGAAAGAACTAATTATTTTAATAATTATAAAGCTAAGCTTCAAGCTGAAAAGTCATGACTTATCACAATATTGCTTAATTTAATTAAGTCATAAATTTTTACAGTAATCAATAATGTCATTAATAAATGGAGGTGAACAGTTGTGTCTTTAAATCTGCTTTATTAATTTATATAATTAAAAAGTCATAAAATTTGGATGTCATGAAGATAATTTTTTTAAAAAAAATATATGTATTATATGTTGAAACATTAATATTATCTGATGCAACAGGTTATCTATTTGATGCAGCGTATGATATAACTGTTGTAACAGATGATTTATCTAATGCAACAAATATATTATCTGACCAACTCAGTGTAAAAAAAAATGGTTCCTGGAAAGAACTAATTATTAATAATAATAAAGCTGAAAAGTCATGACTTATCCCAATATTGATTAAGTTAATTAAGTCATAACTTTTTACAGTAATCAAGAATGTCATTAATAAATGGAGGTGAACAGTTGTGCCTTTAAATCTGCTTTATTAATTTATATAATTAAAAATTCAAAAAATTTGGATGTCAGGAAGATAATATATTTTTTTTTTAAATAAATATATTATATGTTGCAACAAATATTTCTTATGCAACAGGTTATCTATTTGTTGCAAATCATGATATATCTGTTGTAACAGATGATTTATCTGATGCAACAAATATATTATCTGTTGTCCAACTCAGTGTAAAAAAATGGTTCCTGGAAAAAACTAATTATTAATAATAATAAAGCTGAAAAGTCATTGCTTATCATAATATTGATTAATTTAATTAAGTCACAACTTTTACAGTAATCAAGAATGTCATTAATAAATGGAGGTGAACATTTGTGACTTTAAATCTGCTTTATTAATTTATATAATTAAAAAATCAGAAAATTTGGATGTCTTGAAGATAATATATTTTTTTAAAAAAATATATATATCATATGTTGCAACAGATATATTATCTTATGCAACAGGTTATCTATTTGTTGCAAATCATGATATATCTATTGTAACACATGATTTATCTGATGCAAAAGATATATTATCTGCTGTCCAACTCAGTGTAAAAAAAATGATTTCTGGAAAGAACTATTTATTAATAATAATAAAGCTGAAAAGTCATGACTTATCATAATATTAATTAATTTAATTAAGTCATAACTTTTTACAGTAATCAAGAATGTCATTAATAAATGGAGGTGAACAGTTGTGCCTTTAAATCTGTTTTATTAATTTATATAATTAAAAAGTTAGAAAATTTGGATGTCATGAAGATAATATATTTTTAAATATATATATATATATATATATATATATATATATATATATATATTATATGTTGCAACAAATATATTATCTTATGTAACAGGTTATCTATTTGTTGCAACGAATGATATATCTGTTGTAACAGATGATTTACCTGATACAACAAATATATTATCTATTGTCCAACTCGGTGTTAAAAAATGGTTCCTGGAAAGAACTAATTATTAATAATAATAAAGCTGAAAAGTTATGACTTATCATAATATTGATTAATTTAATTAAGTCATAACTTTTTATAGTAATCAAGAATGTCATTAATAAATGGAGGTGAACAGTTGTACCTTTAAATCTTCTTTATTAAAAATAATTAAAAAGTCAGAAAATTTGAATGTCATGAAGATAATTTATTTTTTTAAAAAAATATATATATTATATGTTGCAACAGATATATTATCTGATGCAACAGGTTATCTATTTGTTGCAAATCATGATATATCTGTTGTAACAGATAATTTATCTGGTGCAACAGATATATTATCTGTTGTCTAAAACAGTGTAAAAAAACAATTCTTGGAAAGAACTAATTATTAATAATAATAAAGATGAAAAGTCATGACTTATCATAATATTAATTAATTTAATTAAGTCATAACTTTTTACAGTAATCAAGTATGTCATTAATAAATGGAGGTGAACAGTTGTGCCTTTAAATCTGCTTTATTAATTTATATTATTAAAAAATCAGAAAATTTGGATGTCATGAAGATAATATATTTTTAAATATATATATATATATATATATATATATATATATATATATATATATATTATATGTTGCAATAGATATATTATCTTATGTAACAGGTTATCTATTTGTTGCAACGGATGATATATCTGTTGTAACAGATGATTTATCTGATGCAACAGATATATTATCTTATGTAACAGGTTATCTATTTGTTGCAACGGATGATATATCTGTTGTAATAGATGATTTATCTGATGCAACAAATATATTATCTGTTGTCCAACTCGGTGTAAAAAAAATGGTTCCTGGAAAGAACTAATTATTAATAATAATAAAGCTAAAAAGTTATGACTTATCATAACATTGATTAATTTAATTAAGTCATAACTTTTTATAGTAATCAAGAATGTCATTAATAAATGGAGGTGAACAGTTGGGCCTTTAAATCTGCTTTATTAAAAATAATTAAAAAGTCAGAAAATTTGAATGTCATGAAGATAATTTATTTTTTTAAAAAAATATATATATTATATGTTGCAACAGATATATTATCTGATGCAACAGGTTATCTATTTGTTGCAAATCATGATATATCTGTTGTAACAGATAATTTATCTGGTGCAACAGATATATTATCTGTTGTCTAAAACAGTGTAAAAAAACAATTCTTGGAAAGAACTAATTATTAATAATAATAAAGATGAAAAGTCATGACTTATCATAATATTAATTAATTTAATTAAGTCATAACTTTTTACAGTAATCAAGAATGTAATTAATAAATGGAGGTGAACAGTTGCGATTTTTTGCCTAACTCATTCAAGTTCAATCCTCTATAAATAGGTCCCTCCTTACTCAATCTTTCATTCTACTACACACTATTTATTCCTCGCTCTTGTTACACCTTCAACTACTTTCTCTTCAAGGACTTGATAGATTTTTCCTATCTCTGGTAAGTTTTTTTCTTGATTTTTGTGTAAATATACGTTGTATTACATTACATTCAAATTCTTTCTTTTCTTTACTTTTGTGTTTACGTGTGTTTTGTCAACTTATGCGTTTTTTTAGATATGGTTGATCCTGTGTGGGATGTCGCTATTTTACGAGACTCCATAAAGGAACTGCAGAAGGAGGTTCATGACCTGCATTGGGAGTTGGCCGCCGTCAGAGTAAGGATGCTGCAGGATATCCGCAGGCTCCGGAGGGCGCTGCTGCTGCCCTTTGAAGATTGGCCGGCTGGCCATACAATTAATAATGATGTTAATAATGATGATAATAATAATTAAGCTTTTTTTCTGTTATCTATGTATTTTTTTTGTTTGTTTTATAAAAAATTATGTTTGATGCATGACTTTTTATTTCTTATTTAATTTTCGTGTTGTGTATTTCTATTTCTTAACGAATGACATGTATACAATTAAGGAATAATGTGACTCCAGTATCAATAGCAAGAACATATTAGTTATCTGCTAGTTTAGTTTTTGTGTGTGACAAGAGCTGTATCTGAATTTTGTTGTTCGAAACATATTAGTAATCTGATGAAACAGATTATTTATCTGTAGAAACAGATTACTAATCTGGTGCAACAGAATACTCATCTATTCGATTCATATTACGGGAACCTAAAACCCTTAAACATAAATCCATCCAACATGAGTCTACTGTTACAACAGAACATTTATCTGTTGCCGCAGATAATGGATTTGTTTAAATAGATTGCTCTTGTATTGCATTCATTTTCACGTGCAAGCTATTGTTGGAAAAACAACACACTAGCAGTTACCCAGATTCAACTAAAAAACATAATCTGACTTACCAAAGTCTCCTTTCAAGTAAATTCCAAAGTTGAAAGTGATTTACGAAACAAAATTTGACATAAGAATTTGGTCAAAGAGCAACAGTTGGGGTAACAACAACAACAACAACAATGGTCAACAAGAAGAATATGAAGATGATAATAAAGTATAAGATGATGATAATGAATCAGAAGATGGTGAATAAAGCAACAACAACAATGAACAACAAATATCGCGAAGAGAGAGAAAATAACAACGGATGAGGAGAGAGAAAAAGGCGTCTTTTTTTCCTTCGTTCCCCGTTATATATTAACTAACATTTGGATTAAAGTGTAAATTTAAAAATTTGTGGGTTATTTTCAAACTTTCCCAACTTTCTTAATCCATAATAAAGTAATTGTCACCTTCACCTAATAATTAAAACTTGTGTCACCTACACCTCATTTTAAAATTCTTTTGTCACCTGTGGCCCAAACCCCCCTTTTTCTTGGTTACTATATATATATGTGTGTATATATATATACACATATATATCATTCATTTGTTGATTGTTATTCATATTTGTGTTTAATCTCTACTATTATTTTGTCATTGTATTTGTTGCAGTAGATGCTTTTAGTTTGCAGTCCTTTTTACTTTTATCTGCCACTAAAAGGTTTGCTGACCTTCTTGTCATTTTATTACTGGAATGTTTGCATATCATCCTTTTGAGTATTTTAATTTATTTATGATTTAAAATTTAATTATAAGTATTAAAAGTTATAAATCAGTTCACAAATCACCCACTGTCAAGAATTTATTTTTAGAAAACCCTCCCTCCAAAATCTTTTAAAAATTACAAATTAATCAAAAACCTTATTTGCATGGACAAATGGATTATCAATTCGACCGATATAGATATATGACTATGATCCGACTAATATATGGATAGATCGATTATAGATCCGACTGATATAGACAGATCGATTATTGATCCGACCGATATAGATTGATAGATTATCGATTCGACCGATATATGGACAAATCGATTATCGATCCGACCGATATTATACATCGACCTCTTTTCTCTGTGTTTTGCCCAACATTGTTAATTTTCATGTTATTGAGAGCAATATTGACCTCTTGCGCCTGCAGCTTTCTGGTCATAATTGGAATACAACGGCATATGGATCATGCTAGTGTTGCATCTCTTATGAGAACAATGGGATTGGTCTTGGCATCCAAGTCGCCGATGAAATCTCTAATTAGTGACCACATAGAAGAATTTCTTGCTCTTCATGAAAAAGTGAGCTTCTTGGAAGTATTTCTCAACAACTTTGAGAAAAACAACACTTCTGGGAAAATGACAGATCTGGAAGTGCAAAAAAAAGAACTTGCAACTGTTGTTGAACACATAATTCAACAGAGACTAACGGAAATAGTATTTACAAATGATAAAGTACAAAAAGAAAAGATACATGAGAGGCTTTGGGATAGCCTAAAACAAGTGGCGGAGGAGTTTGATTGTGTCCAGAAAGAGTCAGTAAAGTTTCAAGATAATGGCAAACAAGCACCAAAGGAATTTTTGGTTCAAGATTCATGTTCAGTAGAACATACTCCGTATGTGGAGAACAATATGGTGGGGCGTGATGATCAAAGGAAAAGGATGCTGACAGAATTGACACGGTATGGTGGTTCGTCTGGTGAACTCAAAGTCATTCCAATAGTTGGGATGGGTGGCATTGGTAAAACAACTTTAGCAAAAGAAGTTTACAATGATGCATTTATTCAATTTCATTTTTATGTTCATTCTTGGGCTACTGTATCTCAACAACATGATGTAAAGGAAATCTTGCTGAGCCTTTTGCGTTGTACAAAGAGCGACAAATTTTACATGGACAATGAGGCAGAGCTGACAGACATGCTACAAAAGAGTTTAAAGGGTAAGAGATATTTAATTGTATTGGATGATATGTGAGATAGTGAAGCATGGTATGCCGTGAGATTGTGCTTTCCAAGTGTAAACAATGGGAGTCTGAATATTGCTAACGACCCGTAACACTGAAGTAGCTTGTTCTGCTGGTACAGGAAATCTTTCTTTGCAGATGGATTTAATGGGTCCGGATGAGAGTTGGAACCTTTTTGAAAGTATTGCATTTTCCAATGAAGTACTACCATCTGAGTTCAAGATTATTGGGAAGCAAATTGTAGACAAATTCCACGGGTTACCATTAAGTATTGTCGCGGTTGCTGGGTTTCTCAAATCTGAAAGGACAATAGAAAATTGGGAAAATGTTGCTAAAAATGTTAAGTCAATCACAAATGATCCTGATAAACAATGTTTGGATGTGTTGGGGTTGAGTTACAATCACTTGACCAGTGATCTAAAAGCTTTGTCTACTGTATTTTGGAATTTTTCCAGAAGACAGAGATTTCAGTGAAGAGATTGGTGAGATTATGGATGGCTGAGGGGTTCCTGAAGTTGGAAAATGATTTGGAAGAAGAGGCCGACAAGTGTTTGCAAGAGCTTGTCGATCGATGTCTAGTTCTTGTAAGCAAGAAAAGTCTGGATAAAACAAAAATTAGATCATGTAAGGTTCTTGATCTAATACATGATCTGTGCTTGAGAGAATTAGCTCAAAGCCAATATGTTTTTGTCTTGAATGACATTCGTCCCTTTAAACAACGGACTGGTTATTGGCTGTGTCATTATAGGGTCCTTCTTAACCCTGGATATCATCATCATTTGATAAGGGGGCAAACAACTGATGACGACAACAATCTCTTGAAACGAACTTGTTCTATTTTCTCCGTGGTTTCCTTTTATCTAGATTTTCCTCTCGAATCAGAGCTTTTTCAGTTCGGTTCACTCAGAATCTTTAACTTGACTGTTGTATGTTTTGGTACTTTTCCTACAGAGATACTATACCTCATTTGGTTGAGGCACCTTTCAATGTCCGGGTACTTTCACGTACCTCCAGATATTTTGAATTTATGCAATCTGCAAACATTCATAGCTAAATCAGAATGCACTCCATCTTTTCCATAATAAATTTGGGGACTACTAGAATTAAGGCATCTCGTAACGGACTCTATTGATTTGCCAAATCCCCCAAGTTTACTTGTCAACGAAGAGAGGTTCTTTGTCTTTTCAAACTCTTAAGAGTTGTGACCCGAATTTTGTTGGTCCGACACTGAAAGTTTTGCGGTGCGCCCCATGTTTGTGATTTTCAATGGGACCCGAAGCTCCAAAACCGAATGACCTTTATATGTTTTGGGCCTAGGACTTATTTGTACGCACATACTATATAAGTTCAATTAGTGGGTCAGTTTTGGACATTCAGAAATTACGCCATTCTCCACATTGTACTCCTCTCCTTTCGTAGTGAAATTCCTCTGTTTCTGCCCGTGGTTTTTCCCGCAAGGGTTTCCACGTAAATCTGTGTGTTGTTCTTATTTTTTTTTACTTGTGGTTTGCTTATTCTATCCAAATCATAGCACAAACATACATACTATTTCTGGAATGTATCCACGTTGTTGCACAGAAGAGGTTATGTCAGGGATTTCGAATGTTAAAAAGTTAGGAATATGTGGAAATGAAGATGATTATGTGTTTTTTCAAGAATCTAGATTTTTCAACAATTTCTTCCATCTTCATCAACTTGAAACATTGAGTTTTAAAGTCAATCGTTATTTGATTCGGGACGAGAATTCACTCTTGACCATTCCAAGTGCAAAAGCTTTTCCAGCTACACTCAAGAAGTTAAAGCTGATCGAAACTGGTCTAAGTTGGGAGGACTTAAACATCATAGGTGAATTGCCTAACCTCAAGGTGCTGAAGCTGAAATATGATGCTTGTGGTGGTGATGAATGGCATCCAATTGAAGAGGGATTTGCTCGGTTGAAAGTTTTGCAACTTGTCCGGAATAGACTCAAGTACTGGAAAGCCACAAGTGACAACTTCCCTATCCTTGAGCAACTCATGATTACATCTTGCTCTGATTTGGACGAGTTACCCGTTGAGTTTGCAGAAATCAACTCACTACGGCTAATTGAGTTAAAATGGTGTGATCCCAAACTCGAGAACTTTGCTGCACAAATTCAACAAGAACAAGAAGACCTCAGGAACAAACCAGTGGATGTTCATATCGTAAAAAAATCCAAGTAAGTATAAAAATTATATTCAAGAATGAACTTCCTATAACTGTTTATAGATTTTAAGCATATGCTTACTGAGGTTACAGTTATTTTCATTTCCACATAGTTATACTTGTTCTACTGCAGATAATATCCTTTGCTTGCTTCTTTTTTTCTTTTACTATTCTATTCTTTATTCATGCACATTACATTTGGATGACTGGATGCTTCTTTCTTATTGTGCAAACAAAAAATTATGGCATAACACATAAAAAGACACTCAAACTTGACATCAACTGACAAGTAAACACTCAAATTTGGAGTATGCACATCTAGACAAATCAACTTGTCTCCACTATGTCAGTTGAACACTCCATCTTACAAAATGATCACTGAGGCACTTCCCAAATTTATGTGCCATGTCAGCATCTGTTTTCCACGACACTATGTGGACAAGGAGTGTGTAATTGTCAATTGGGACCGATTTGAAGCTAAGTGTCTAGATGTGCACTCTCAAAGTGTGTACTTTCCAGCTGAGGCCAAGTTTGAATATGCATACTTTCAAGATTAAACAACATATGCAGTGCGATCCCATAAGTGGAGTTTGGGGAGGGTGAGACGTAAGCAGACCTTACCCTACCTTTGTGTGTTAGAGAAACTGTCTTCGAAGGAGAGTGATTTCTCTAAATCGTCAGAAATGGGGAGTAGATTTGCCAACTACCTCATTTTTGAGTTTCTATATTGTTATTGATGCAACTATTGGGTATTACTATTCTGCATATGTACATAATTTCTCTAAGGGTTTCACGTGCAACACACGTGCACAAAAACTAGTATATATATACATACGCATGTAATTCAAGTTAAAAGATGTGGTTTAGCTGAACACACTATGACTGTGCATCTGGATGCTTGTGACTTGTTAATCTACTGCTGACGTTTTATGTTTCTTTCCTGCAGAGCTAATGAAAGCTGACAGTGGCGAAGCCACATACATTTCAGGGGGTTCATCCGAACCTCCTTCGTCGGAAAATTATACTATTTTTATATGGTCAAAAATATTTTTATGTATATATAATAGATGTTGAACCCCCTTCGACTAATCCGTATATTTACTTCTGAACCCCCTCAGTGAAAATTCTGGCTCCGCCACTGAAAGATGAAGTAATGTTAATTCAGACTGACTATTTGCCGAGAAGTTCAGGTTGCAGGCTGAAACTCGCGACTCGCCTACATGAAGTCGGAATCGCTAGTAATTGCTGGTTAGCCATGAGGCGGGCAAAGGCTTGCTTAATCGGATACGCGGAATTACACCTCTCTATGCTTTTGCCTTCCTTTTTGCATGTTTGCTGATCATGTTATTTATAGCACCTTGACCTCTTACAACTTGCAGCTTTCATGTCATAATTGGAATATAATAGTGTTTGCCTCTCTTATGAGAACAATGGAGGAATAGCTGTGTGATATTTAAATGGCTTTTGGAGCTACATTACCTTCAAATATGGAGGAACAATTTTATTCATACTTAAGGGATTTATAAGGTGCTAATTTCCCTTTTTATTCCAAATGACAACAAACAGAAAATCTTATAAATCCTCATTCAAAGACCACCACCACCACAACAATAACAGTACCATGATCTAATAAGTGGGGTCTGAAAACTGCAGGGTGTACGTAGACCTACCCTCTCCTTGTGAGAGAGAGTGTTTTCCGATAGACCCTCGTTCAAACACCACTATAAGCCTTGAAAACACTAGTGCCTGCTTTTTGCCTAGCTTCTGACACAACATATTTAAAATACGCAACGCTTTCATAGGGCTAAAGTGTAAAGGATGTTCTTCATCAACAAGTTCTTTTGGTGATTTTATGGTGAAATATCCATTTGGTAGTGATGACAATTGAATGGAGAATCTATCATTGTCTCTAGCCATTGTTACCCTATGAATAGAAGAATGCACTCGACCATTTGTTCATGCCTGAATAATACATTTTGCAAAAAATATTCTTTTAGAACGAGTTTTGGTATTATGACATGAAACAGTGATAAGAAAATATGTGTTTTTCAAACTAATGAATGATAGTTTAGGTGTGTTTCTCACACTAATGAGTGATTGTTTAGGTGGATTACTGAGTTTTAGTATGAAACTCAGAAAAAAGGGGGAATAATTTAAGTGTGTTTGACACTTAACTCAATACTTTTAACAAATTAAAGGTAGTCTTGATAATTGAGTCATATTCACGTTATGAGTCAAAAAGATTTGCTTTCCTTTTTTAAAATAACTATATGGCTCCTAAGTTGGAGATTTGTTTTGATCCTCCACTCTTATTTTATTATATCATTATTGACTTAGAAGTCCACGAAATATAAGTGGCAGGCAGCTAATATATATAAGAAATTTGTGGTTGGTACAACAAATTGGCCAAGGTCTTTTTTTAATATATATCTGGGAAGGTCAAGTGTATGTAGATGTTGCTCCTATCTCATGGAGGTAGAGAGACTGTTTTCAAAGGACCCTCGCTCAAAAGCAATAAATCAAAGTAATTATTAAAAAAAACTATAGTGAAAAAAATTTGACAACTAATAAAGAAAGCAGAAGGACATGACAATAAAAATTGTATGATGACAACTGAAACATAATAGAATCTGTTATAAATGTATTTACATTATAGTGGATGTCTATGAAAAATACAAATAAGATCTATCAAGATCCAGTTGATATCTATTAGGATATTAAATATCTATCTTTTAGAAGAAACTAGGAATATTTTTTCCTAGAAGAGTTTTGTTCATTGTATAATCAGTCTTATGATCTTTCATACCTCAAGAGAAATAAAGAAGTCCTCTCAAACAACTGTTCTTCGTTCGCAAGCATGATAATTTGCTTAGCGCAAATAGATTACTTGAGGTAAGTACTTGATTCATGCACTGGCGACTGGCAATTGATAGGGAGCTAACTTTTAAGTGGCAGAATTGAATGAACATGCACTTTGGTATTTTTTTAATGACATTATAATCATATAAGTTTATTCACCACTTTCTCTATTGTCCGCTTCTTTAAGGTATTATATAATTTTCATTCAAGCTGAGCCTCACTTCTTTTGGTACGAATCTGACCATTTACTAATATTGAGGTAAGTTGAAAAAAATTATAATTGATGACAGATTGTTAAGTTTGATCTCGGATAGATATGTGTTATACTAATTGGTATTGATTCAGCAGTTTAATTAAATATTGAGGCTCAAGGATGAGTCTCTTTTTATATTGGCCTATTATGCCATTATTGATTGAGGGTAAGACGTTGGATTCAAGTTTTATCACACCAAGAGGGCAATACATTGGGCTTAAGTCCTGATACATTGATGCACTATAATGATAAGTTGTTGGGTTCAAGTCTCATAGATTTATGCCTAAGACGTCTTTATATGGGTAAGAAGTTGAGTTTGAATCTCAATGCACCATATTGATGATATTATGATGGCTAAGTCAAAATAATGTATATTTCGTAAAAAATCATGAAACTTATCTCATTAAATATGCTTCATTCTATGAAGTGATTGTGATATGCTCCATTTCATGAAGTGAATGTGGTAGAAATATATGATAAGTCTGAAAGATGACAATTTGCTCCATTCTTGAATTGAATGTAGTAGCAAATATACTTTGAAAGATATGTATGCCTCGATGTGCTCCTGAAGTATCAATATCATGAAAGAGGTTATAAGCTATCAGAATTTGATAGGCTTAAGGCACAATTATATTCCATTCCTAGGAATGAGAAACTTATTAATGCAAACGTGAACTTGATTGTGATGGTATCACAATTCACCTCCAAAAGAGGTAGAATAACTGAAAAGAGTTATTTTGAAATCTTCTTCTAAAGTAGTAAATCTAAAATTTATTCATATAATAGTAAATTTGAAATTTACTAAAGTAAAAGGTACATGTCATGGTAAACTTGGAGTTTGCTAGAAAAAAAGTTCATAAATTGACATGAAAGATTGTGATATCCCAAAGATATGCATACTGGGTATTGAACATATATTGAAGAATTAAAAAATTCTTCGTTACTTTTAATGTTCCTTGTTCTTGTGATAAGTTGGTTGGACTAACTAATTTTGGGATTGGATCCCTTAAAATCCAAAAAGTATCAAAGGTGAATAAGGATCCGTTCACCTATCATGTGATATCTTGAAAAGATGCATCAATAAAATAATCACATGTTCGTTTATTGTCAACTAGCAGTTTGACATTCATAAAGTTGTTTGCTCAACAAAATTGAGTTAATAGCATAACTTTCAGATTGTGTAAACAAGACATTTCATCTTGATAATGCTGGTTTGGCATTGAATGCCTTCGATAAATAGCTAAATCATTGCTAATGAGAAGAAAACTTTATGCGTTGATCTGAAATATGATATGTTGCATACAATAGCACTTGTATGCATTTGACCAATAAATTATGATTATTTCTTCCCTTTTAATTGGTTCAAGGTTAGGTACCAACTATTCCATCTAATAGTTTTGATATGAAGTATACGATTAATGAATGTTACCATGATGCACAATACAAAGATGGATTCTTCAAAGAAGATTGAGGGTATATATTAGTTTTTCTAACATAAGGGGAGGATTATAAGAAGCTATAAAATATGTTAGGAATTATCATCAAATCCTCATTCAAAAGATAATTCAAGTCAAATGTATAATGCATCTCATATTTAAGCTTTAAGTGCTCCTATTTTGTGTCCATGAAGGACAAAGTCTATGCATGCGTAAAGCTTGGTAGACCAATCGGTTCCAAATGAAATAATCCTTGAAAAGGATAAGGAGCAAATAATCATAATAAGAAGAAATGAGCTCTTGAAGAGCCTACGACATAACACTTCATGAAACCTTATGAGAGGTTCAGGTACCTGAAAATAAAGAAGTGATGAGATCTCAAATTGTTATGTCACATTGTGAACCGATACAACATTAAATATCATCAATATCTTTGATATAATATTAACGCAATATTGTGAAAGAGAACGAGGATCCGAATTCTACGTTTATTTAAGCATGCTGACATAGAAATATTTATCAAGTGACATGAAAGGATGCATCTTGGTAAGTATAAAACTTAGTTGATTTGCAGTTCAGACACTTGAAGATGTCGCACATGAAATGTTGAATATTGTCACTTGAAAAAATATATGTGAAAATTTTTTAAGTATTCAAAATGTTTTAAGCATATAAAAGTTTCTAGAAAATTTATTTATAATCCTTATATTATATAAGCTTATAGCTTAAAAGTTATTGAAACTCTAGGAGAGTTTTCAAAAGCAATAGATTATTTGCTGGAATGAGAAATATACCGAATTGAATTGGTTATATATCTTAGTGCAATTGATATACTAATGTATCTTGTAACTACTGCAAGGCCTGATATAGCCTTTAGATCAATTTATTAGAAAGGTATAGTTATGCTCCTACTAGGAGACATCAGAATGAGATCAAACATATGAGCTATCAACTAAGTCATCAACCTTAACCAGAAAGTCTTCAAGCCCTCCATCTTTTGGAAGACAATTTATTCATATGTTGACTCTTTCAATTTATGGTCCAGCTGGGGATCTTGTCCCGACCTAGACTGTTAGTTTATAGTAGAGTTTTCATGGATGGGATTTGAGTATTGTACTGTCATTACTTTATTGACATATTTTGATCCTAAAATCAACTTGAATTTTATTATACCTTCTGCACTTGTATTTCATATGAATTATGTTTATGATAGCATGTTATGGGGTCTCTCGGGATGCTCGTTGCGTCCAGGGCCTCGGCTCAGGTCGTGAAAAGCTTGGTATCAGAGCATGGTTCATGGTCCCGGATGTCTACGAAGCAGTATCTAGTAGAGTCTTGGTTATAGGTGTGTTGTGAACCACACTTATAATCAGGAGGCCATATGGCATTTAGGAGATGTTTCCTATTCTTTCATACTCTACATCGTGCAATCGTGTTCTCCATATGAAAGTCATCCAATTTCCTTCCCTTCTCAAATTTTATAGGCCATGCTTCATTGTCGAGGTGGTGCAAGTTTAAAAATTTAGATTCCTAATGATGTGGTCTTTTCTGATTGAGTTATCCATAAAGTCATAAAATAGCACAAGGACTTGATAGGAGTCCATTAGCGCATCAAGTGTATACTCCTATCTATACCAATCATGCATTTAAGCCAGAGGTAAGAAGTGTATTCAGTCCCTTTTCAAAAGCTTTGGAGCAGATATCACACTTAAATGTAATGATATGTAGTAGAATGTTGGGATAGTATTTTCATCCGAGTGGTAGTATATATTAAGGTGTTAAAATATATGAGTAGTAAGGTGGTTCCGAATTTAGTGGTATGAATTCATAAGATTAGAAGTTAGAGTGAGGGTAACTCTTGAGTGAAGAAGGTAGACGTGGTTGTGTAACCTTTGAGTAGAGGGTGGTATGACTTTTTATGGTGATTGGCTAAATTTGTAGTACGATTTATAGATTTATGGTATTTAGAAGAGGATGTGATTAGTTATGATGATTAGAACTTATTTGATAGAGGGAAAGAATTCATGATGCATACTTAGTATAGTAGTAAAATTAATCATAGGTTGTGACTGAAAAAGGGTAGATTGGCTTGTAATTTATAATTTTACATTCAATTGGGAAATCTAAGAAGGTGTAACTCATTGATGGTTATAGAATTTTAAAGTTAGTTGGGATGTATGCATGGGTAAGTAGATATGATATGAGAATAAGTAAAATATTCTAATAGATCGTAATGGGTTGTAGTATAAGAGTAAGGTTGACTATTCTTATTATGTGACTTTACCCCCTCCCTCTTGATTCTCTTTTCTCTAGTAGTTGTAAACTGGTACAGTATGTGAAAAGATGTGTAATGAATATTAAGGTGTAGCACTAATGTTGTGAAGAAATTATACTTGTATGTCGTAGTTAAAAAATAAGAAATTTAGGTTGATTTCTCTATTCGGTGGACTAGTATATTATGTGGGATATTTCATTGGTTGTATATGCTTGGTGCTAGACACTAGGTTTTGACTTTAGATGTAGATTGTGGTGGTAAGAATGTTAACTCGAGGACAGTGATACGAGAATTGTCAGAGTAATTTAGCAGGCTTGATTTGATGTGTTCCATAGCCTAGGTTGGAAACTTATGGAAAACTTAAGTGGAAAAAATTATGATATATATACATAAGGATTAGTGTTCAAAGGATGAATTACAGCCGAGTCACTAGGTGGATAAGAGCGTTGGATTTATAAGAATAAGTTAAACCCCAGGTAGCTTGTTGTTAGATGAGGTCCTAAGTGTATAAGTGTCATCTTTGCTAGTTCATATTCTTGAATTTCATAATATAAAGAAGGCTAGAGAGCTACTATCTAGTGTTATTTAGAGTTGAATAGAGATATAGGAAGATGATGTGAGCTCTTGGTCTAGTTTTAAGAACTTTGTTTAGTTGTGAGGATATGTAATTAGAGGTGCAATGCTAGTATACTATGTAGTGAAGAACTGATTGTTATGTGTTAAGAAGGGTGAATGTATTTGCTTATGAGAGTGTGAGTTATAGAGTGATGCCTATGGAACCTTTCAAAAGTTAAGATTAGTATCCCTGAAGGGTAATGTCTTCATATTATAGATATCAGGGGAGTTTGGCGTTCATGTGTATGGTGATAAGCCCATTATGCTGAGTGTTGTGCTTGTAGATTTAAAGAGAGGATATGTCCTCAAGTATAGAATGGTGACCTTTGACCTAAGGGGGAGATCATGAACTAAGAAAAATCCTAAATTTTCTCATGGTGGTAAGTTTTAGGGAAGGGGCATGATAACTCTATTCTTATTCTAGTAAAATTCTCCTACTTTGGATCAAGAAGACATTCTACCAACGTCCTATGTATTCAAATTGTGTATATTCCTAAGGTCCGAGTTCTCTATACAAACTATGTCCATGCTCCAACCTCTAAACTGGAACCATTAACGTCTCTTAGCAATCCAAGCTTCCAAGTATTCTAGCTCTATGTTATGATGGCTCGTGATCCATAAATCCATGTCTCATATCATGCTTAGCTGTAAGAAACTATGCTCTTTATATGTACCGATTCATTTTATGTCGGGTCTAGCCTAGATATATTAGGTTTATCAAACTTATGGTCATTCTCAACTCTTAAATTGAGAAGTTATAGCTTTGATCAGCAATCCTTGTCTTATCCCTTGAATATATGAATTCCGTCTTTATGCTATACAGCTCATGATGTATGCACTCATGTCTCTCACTGTGCCCAGTATGAAGAACTCACGCTATATTATGTTTATTCCCAAACAACCCTCTACGCATGATACAGGTGATTTCTATGAGGTATTCCATGCCTGTTGCACCGTATCTCACTTCCATCCCTGATGCTTGTACTCTAGTCCCTCAATGACCTTCTTTATATTGAAATGATAGTGATAATAGCAGTAGAGTAATGTTTTATATATAGGTCTGGATGTTCTTTAAGGTTAAAATTTTATGTGTGGCTACTCGAGTTAAGGTTATAGGTGAAGAGGGGAGAGGGAGATGAACTTTTGTTATGTGAAATAGTTAGGAAGGGGATATGTGGCGAAAATCTTAGTGAGAATGATTGAAGTTGCAGGTTTTTAGTGGGGAGATCTATAAAATGGGTGTAGTAGAGATAGGCTTGAATGTTTTGATTGATAGATACACAAACCAATGTGCTATGTGGTTAGTACTCCTTGATTTAAGAAATAAAAGTTGTTTGATTATAATGATAAGGTAAAGTAATATTCTTAAAGGAATGTAGAGTATAGGGTCCGATAGCTTAAGCTGATATTTTCTTTTTACTCCGGGTTAGGCTTCAACATGGAAGTACTATGCAGTTAGACTTAAGCTCTTGTAGTTATGTATTTAGCAAGAGATTTATAAGATTGAGATGTTGAAATATGGTATTCATAGCTGAAAGCATAGTTGAGAAGCATCGCAAAATTTAAAGGCTATTAGACATATCATTTGAGGTAAAGAATGTTTCTATTCTATTCTCATGTCACGCGATAATCTCAGTTCAAGTCCTGTATCAATCTTAAATCAGGCCGAAGATTCTTAGGAAAATTCATGCCTTATAATGTTATAATCATGTGTCATAGAACACATATCAAGATCATGTCTATGTCAAGTCTCGTTATCTCATGATTTGTGCTTACACGATTTACTTAGTGATATCGTGAAGCTCTTCTTGAATTTCTATGTATGTTTCATTGAGGAAAAATTCCTAATGTGAGGTTACATCCTTTATTCCATACTTTTATAGCTTCAACAAGTTTCTACCCATCATTTGAGGATAAATGATTCCAAGGGGGAGATAATGTAATATCCCACATTTTTGGGATAGAATTTAAATCGTCGTTCCTACGTATATAGACCCGAGTACAATGATTCTATATCAATATAAGTGTGATGATAAACTTCTAAATTGTGGTAACATCTTTGGAGGTCGAGTGAGATCATAAAAATCTCCTAACTCAAAGACGAGTGGAGGATTTTTCTATCGATAGAGTTTTAGTAGACATCCTTACTTGGATCAACTTTCAATGACCATTACTTCTATAA
Source organism: Capsicum pubescens (assembly GCA_030864215.1). Taxonomy (NCBI): domain Eukaryota; kingdom Viridiplantae; phylum Streptophyta; class Magnoliopsida; order Solanales; family Solanaceae; genus Capsicum; species Capsicum pubescens. Next base: position 298,970,416 of record CM061540.1, read on the forward strand.
TATAAAGAGTTAGGTGGTCTACTATATATAAAATGAAACATCTTAAGTCTTCTTTCCAACTCATCTGGTTTCACTTTAATCTGATATCGGAGTGGAAAGTTATTCTCATTTTACTTCATAGTGTCTATCTGTCAAAAAGGTGACGACTTGAGTGATAAGTTGTCAACTAGGTAACGAGCTATCACCCTAGTCATCATCCTTAACCAGAAAACATCTTAAATCGCTTAGGGAAGGTGATGACAAAATTGATAAGCCATCAACTAGTTGATAAGCTATCAACTAAGTCATCAACCTTAACTAGAAAGTGTCCAAACCCAGCTGGAGGTTGATGACTCAGTTGATAAGCCATTAACTAGTTGATAAGCTATCAACTAAGTCATCAACTGAAAATTTCTGCAATTTTTATTTAGTTTCTTTAGGGATATTTTTATCTTTTCCTCACCTTAACCCCTACCCCCCCCCCCCCCGACTTAAATCACACTTTAAATGTCAATTTTCCATTATATGTCATTTCTCATCGCTCCTTCTCCTCTCCACTCTCAAGAGAAAAAAGTTAGGGTTTCTTTCAAAAACTCATGCTTTCAAGGCTTAGATTCAAGACATCTTGAATTTTATTCATCAAAAAGGTATGTAGAACTATCCAAACACTCATGGGCGTAAACATGATTACTTTATGAATTTCAAAAATGTATTTATGTATATACGTACGTTATGAATCTTGAGAATTGATTTAAGAACATAGTTTATGAAAACTCCCTCTTTTATGGTTATGGACTTTGAAATTAATTTAGAAGCATGAATTATGAAACCCTTTTTTTTGTTATGATGAAATTATGTTTTATTATGGGGTTTTCTAAAAGCTTGGGAGTTTGATATTGAGTATGTTATGAATTTTGAAGTGTTTGAACTGCGAACCCCAATTTTATGACAAGAATTATATGTTTTACAATTGTTGCGGGTTCTCAAATAAATATGCAAAGCTTGATGTCTCAAATGCTCTTTTTATTAAACTATGAATTGATTCTTATATGATTTTCCAGAGAGCACTTAATGTAAAACAAAGAAATGTTGATGTTTCTAATGAAACTTATATGGATTATAAAAGAGATGACCACCCTATGTTAAGTCTTCAAAGGAGAGTATTTTTGCATATGATTTTCGGTGCATTTGAAATAAGAACTCTCATGTGTTATGAAAAATATTTTGATGATTATTAATATGTTTTAAATGAGAAGGGTTATGAATATGATACGGCTTGCAAGTCTAGGTATGACGGTACCTATTTTGAAATGCCCTTAAGATGAAAGAATTGAATGTTTCGAGAATGAAGCATGATTTTAAGAGGTTAAAATTGGGCTTAAAGAAAGTTAGATGGTTACTCGAAGAAGGCATTTGAATGAAAAGGCTCATTACCAAAAATTGAGTTTGCCGACACGGGATTTATGATATGTTATCCTATACGGGAGGATAATTAGAACATCTCACATAGGGAGATTCCTATGGTATACTCACATGGGGGTATATCAGTTTACGTACTCCAATTCTTGCGGCAAACTGGGATTGGGGGCTTGGCCTCCGAGTCAAGGACGGATTCCATATAGCCCATGAGATTTTTATCAGAAATGTAAGGTGTACCATCTAGCTCAGAAGTAAAGTAAAGAGTAGAGTCAATGTTTTAAAAGAATTGAAGCTTTTTATATTATGCCCATGTGTTTTTAGATATATTATAATAAATGATTTTCATAATGCTTTTGATTATTTTACATGAAATATACGTTATTTTTTTATATTGTTCTACATACCAGTACTTTTCAAGTATTGACCCTTATAATACAGGTTTTGAGGTACAGTCCCATGGTCCATCACATCAGTAGAACTTTTGGATGCGACAAAGTTGGTGAGCCATCTATCTTTCGGAAGGTAATTTATTCATGTGTTGACTCTTTCAATTTATGGTCCAGCCAAGGGCCTTGTCCCGGCCTAGACAGTTAGTTTTCAGTAGAGGCTTCATAGACGAAATTTGAGTATTATATTGTCATTACTTTATTGGCATATTTTGATCCTAAGATCAACTTGAATTTCATTATATCTTCCGCACCTGTATTTCATATGAATTATGTTCACGATAGCATATTATGGGGTCTCTCGGGCCTTTGTGACCCGGGATGCCCATTGTGTCCAGGGCCTCGGCTCGGGTCGTGACATGATGATGATGCATAATGTTTGTGTTGGCGAAGAATGGTATCCAAATGTTTGGGGATTTACTCGATTGAAGCTTTTGTTAATTGATGATAATGATCTCAAGTACTGAAAAACCACAGATGATAATTTTTCTATCCTTTAGCATCTTGTGCTAAAATAACACAGTAATTTGAAAGAAATACCCATTGAGTTTGCAGATATCCACTCACTAGAACTAATTGAGTTAACATGGTGTTTTCCCGAACTTGGGGAATTTATTGTACGAATTCAACAAGAATAGCAAGACCTCGAAAACAGCCCTGTGGATGTTCGTATCTCCAATCCATGTAAGTATATATATATATATATTTATCAAAGTTACAATTTGTTTCTCATTTCCACAAGTCAAGTCATGCATAAAAAATTTAGATTTTGTTTTCAAATAGAAACTCCACATAAACAAAGTTTATTGAAAAAAAATAACTAAATAAGTTGAGTGATTTTCTGAATAAAAACATGATAGTTGATTGACTTTTAGAGTAAAGACTAAAGTTGAGTGACTTTATGAAATAAAAATCCGTAGTTGAGTGACCATTTGAGTTATTAGCTCGTTCATAATAATATTCATAAATATTGTAACAAAAAATTGAAAATAATTTTTATTAACTTAAATGTACTGATAGTATGAATTAAATAATATTATGTTAAGAAAAGGAAAAATGTCTACAAATTAATTAAACAAAATATTATATTAGTAACGAGTAAGTAAGTGAAAATGTAATACATTAATGATAATTTTATAAATATATTACCATATATAGTGAATGTCTACTTTACTATATATAGTGAATGTCTATTTATGGAAGAGTTAGAAACCCCAAGGTTAGTTTTCCCCTCTAAATAAAGGAGGTTTCCTTCCCATCAAGAGACCTCTCAAGAGAAATAATAATTATTCTCTCTTCTCTCTATTATTGTTGTTCTTACTTTATATTTTATAATACATTATCAGCATGAGAGTCTAATATTTTATTAAAATTAAGTCCACATAAATCTGAATGCCCTTGAGGGCGACGGTGCCATCCATGCATTACATAAATCAAGTGAATGCAATTAAGTATATGTTTTTACAATTCTTTATAAGATATGTATATTGAATAAGTAAAATAAGTTATGAGAAAAAGTGAATGAGGTGGCTATGACATGTAAGGATTGAGAATTTTTTGCTTATTCTTGATTTAGTATTTTAATTATTACTTGACAAATTTGGTGCTAGTATGCAGAAGCAATAATTTTGCTTGCTATTCGGCAGAGTGGATCTATTCACTTAGACAGTAAAGTAAAATTGACCATCGGAAGTGAATCTATTTCATCGATTTACTGCAATTACATATAAAGATACTCAGAGAAAAAAAAAGAGAAATCTCTAACTAATGCGTTAATCTTATTAAAAGGATAAGACATCACGTTTAAGTCTTGGTGTACCGATGATAAGATGTTGGGTTCAAGTCTCATTGATTTATGTCTAAGACACCTTTATATAAATAAGACGTTGAGTTTGAATCTCAATGCACCATATTAATGATATAATGATGGCTAAGTCAAAATAATGTGTTTTTGATGAAAAGTCGTGAAACTTGTCCATTGAATATGCTCCATTCCATGAAGTGAATGTGATAACAATTATTATAGGTCTGAAAGACGATAATTTTCTCCATTCTTGAAGTGAATGTGGTAGCAATATATGATAGGTTTGAAAGATGACAATTTACTCCATTCTTGATGTGAATGTGGTAGCAATATATGATATACTTTGAAAGATATGCATGCCTTGATGTGCTCTTGAAGTAGCAATATAATGAAAGAGGTTATAAGCTATCAGAATTTGATTGGCTTAAGGCACGATTATATTCCATTTCTGGAAAATAAGAAGCTTATTAACGCAAACGTACACTTGATTGTGATGGTATCACAACTCACCTCGGAAAGAGGCAAAATAACTGAGAAGAGTTATTTTGAAATCTACTTCTGAAGTAGTAAATCAGAAATTTATTCATATTATAGTAAATCTAAAATTTACTAAAATGAAAAAATACATGTCATGGTAAACTTGGAGTTTGCTAGAATAAAAGTTCATAAATTGACATGAACGTTTGCAACATCCAAAGATGTGCATACTGAATATTAAATATATATTGAAGAATAAGAAAATTCTTCATGAACTTTTAATGTTGTGTGTTCTCATGATAAGTTGGTTGGACCAACTAATATTGGAATTAGATCCCTTAAAATCTGAAAAAGTAAAAAAGGTGAATATGGACTCGTTCACCTGTCATGTGATATATATATATATATATATATTAAGATGCATCAATATAAAATAATCACATGTACATTTTTTGTCAACCTACAGTTGACATTAATAGATTTGCTTGCTCAATATAAATTGAGTTAAGAACATAATTTTCAGATTGTGTAATCAAGACAATTCATCTTGATAATGTTGATTTGGCATAAAATGTCTTTGATAAATAGATGAATCATTTTTAATGAGAACAAAAGTTTCATGTGTTGGTTTGAAATATTATATGCAAAAGTACTTCTATGAATCAAATCAATAAATTATGATTAATTTCCTCTCAAAGTTAGTTCTGAGTCAGGAACCACATATTGTCCATCTAATAGTTTTGATGTACGGTATACGATTAATGAATATACCATAATGCACAAAGATGGATTCCTCAAAGAAGATGGAGGATATATGTTAGTTTTCCTAATATAGGGGGAAATTATAAACAGTTATGAAATATGTTAGGAATTATCATCAAATCCTCATCAAAAAATAATTCAAGTTAAATGTCGAAAACATCTCATATTTAAGTTGCAAGTGCTCCTATTTTGTGTTCCTAAAGGATAAAGTCTATGCATGCATGAAGCGTGGTATACCAATCGATTTCAAATGAAATAATCATAAAAAGGAGAAGGAGAAAATAATCATAATAAGAAGGCAATGTACTCTTGAAGAGCCTACAAGATAACACTTCATGAAACCTTATGAGAGGTTTAGGTACTTGAAAGTAATGAAAAGATGAGATCTCAAAATGTTATGTCACACTGTGAACTTATATGAAATTAAATATCATCATTATATTTGATACAATATTGACGCAATATTGTGAAAGATAACAAGGATCCGAATTCTACGTTTATTTAAGCATGCTGACGTAGAAACATATATCAAGTGATGTGAAAGGATGCATCTTGGTAAGTATAAAACTTATTTGATTTGCAGTCCAGACACATAAAGATGTCGCACATGAAATGTTGAATATTGTCACTTGAAAAAATATATATGGAAATTTTTTAAGGATTCAAAATGTTTGAAGCATATTAAAGTTTCTGAAAAACTTATTTATAATCCTTATATTATATAAGCTTATAGCTTAAAAATTATTGAAACTCTTGGAGAGTTTTCAAAAGCAAAAGATTATTTGCTGGAATGAGAATTATACCGAGTTGAATTGGTTATATATCTTAGTGCAATTGGTGTACTAATGTATCTTGTAACTGCTACAAGATCCGATATAGCCTTTCGATCAGTTTATTAGCAAGGTATAGTTCTGGTCCTACTAGGAGACATCAGAATGAGATCAAACATATGATCTTATTTTATTGGAATGATTGTAGTCCTGATCTTGTTGGTTATGCTAATGCTGAGTACTTATCTGACTCGTATAAAGATCAATCTCAAATAAGTGATGTGGTTATATGTGGGGTTACTGCCATATCTTGGTGATATACAAAGCAGTCTATCATAGCCACTTCATCGAACCATGATGAGATAATATCTATTTATGAAGCAAGCCGAGAATGTGTGTGGTTGAGGTCCATAATACATCTCATTCAAGAAAAATGTGGTTTGAAATGTGACAAAGTACCCATGATTCTATATGAAAATAATGCAATATGCATGACACAACTTAAGGGAGGATTCATAAAAGGAGATAGAACAAAGAACACTTCATCAGAGTTTTTCTATACACATGAGCTATAGAAAAAATGGTGATATTAACGTGCAACAGATTTGTTCAAGTGACAATGTGGTTGCTTTATTCACCCAGTCTCCACCAATTGCAAGTTCCAAGAAGATGGTGCACAAGATCAGGATGCAAAGGTTCAAGGATGTTCTCATTAGGGGGAGTTAATATGCATTATACTCTTTTTTTTCTTACATGGTTTTGTCCCACTGGGTTTTCCTTGTAAGATTTTTAATGAGGCAACCTATATGAGTATTGTTAGAGATATGTACTCTTTTTCCTTCACTAAAATTTTTTCCCATTGAATTTTTTCTAGTAAGATTTTAACGAGACACATTATCTATCAATTAGACATTCAAGGGGAGTTTTATAAATATATTACCATATATAGTGAATGTCTATTTTACCATATAGAATGAATGTCTATTTATGGAAGAGTTGGAAACCACAAAGTTAGTTTTCTCGTATAAATAAAGGGGTTTCCTTTATTGTAATTCAATCCATCAAGAGACCTCTGAAGAGAAATAATAATTACTCTGTCTTCTCTCTATTATTGTTGTTCTTACTTTATATTTTATTACAGATAAATATATTTAAGGATTTTTTTCCAGTTTAATTTGTTTTCAATGTATGTTAACTTAGTACGTAGTGTTTGTTAAACATTATATTCCAGAATAAACATCCCACAATTAAGGTTATACTTTTCTATTCTTGATTAGTACACAACATTTGGACGACAAAATGCTTGTGTAAATAAACAGTTATCACGTTGTAGTTTTGAAGAAAAGTTTTTTTCTTTTACAATGACCAAAATAACTAGTGATTTAGCAAACAAATTTAGTAATGATAATTAAATCATAAATAATCTAAAACAAAATGGTCACGAATTCCCTTATTTTGATCTGTAGCTGATGTTTTTGCGTTTGAAGCATTGCGATCTCGTGCAAAATGATTTATTATAATGTTATAGAAAGCCAAATTTAAATAAAAACTTCAAGATCTAGGAAACATTTAGCTTACCTTTTTCAATTTTGTATAGTTATGGAGGAATGCATAAAATATCATGTTAGCATCAAATATCGTGCCTCACGCGATTAGGGCAAAAATGTAGCAGGACGCCTTAACCTGGTGACGAGTGCAATATTATATATCAGATTGCATAAACTTTCTGAAACTGAATGCAGCAGAATCCTCTGTTAAAACTTTTCTAAGTCCAAGAGGAAGAACTCAAGTCGATTACATCTCACATATCCCCGTATGATTTGCTCAAGATGCTTTATTAGACGATCCATAATTTAGAGTCAGCAGATTCAGAATATTTGTCTCACTTTTAAATGATTATCATATGTGAGTTCCTGTGTGTGTCAGTGTATGTATGTGTGTTCTCACATGAAGTTGGGTTGAAAGATGTGAGTTTCGTTGAACACACGCTAAATCTGCATTTGAATAATGTGACTTGTCAAACTTCTACCGACCCTTTTTGTTTCTTCTCAATGAAGAAGAGAGATGCTGATTCAGAAGGACATGAGCAAAAGCGTTAAGAGCAGAATGATTGAACTCCAGGGATTTCATTTACGGTTCTCTGTCTCAAATTACCGCTAAATTATCAGTTTCAAGCAACACGTGGTTTCCGAGGAGATGTGATCTCTTTTGTATTGTAACATATTTTTGAATTATAGAATTTTTAGTAATATTACTCAGTTGGGCATTACTAAATTTTTAAGTTCATGAGCTCACAATGTAAACACAATCGCACACTCATTTTAGTTGGTAATGTTATTTATTAAATGAACGAAAATGTGCATTTATATGGTGATTCTCTGGTGTAACTTTTTACTGTTGATGTTCCGTTAGAGGTACAACTAGCAGACATGATACCAAAAAGTTTAAATGGTAAGAGGTGAAGAAATCAACTGATTGATCTCCTACTTTGGGACCAGATCCCAAACAGATATAAATAGGTAGAAACTTAACAATATAAAGCATAAAGAAAATAATCAAGGACACTACAATATTTATGTAGAAACTCCTGGCACAAGGGAGAAAAACCACGACCTGTCTCCAATATTTCTAAAGCTTCACTAATATTCAAGTAACCTTGAATACAGACTCCATGAATCCAAGGATTCCTTCTTCTCCTAGTAATAACTCTATTACAAAGAGAAATGTATAATACCTCTACTACACCAACACCCAGCTAACTCTAACTGAGATACCAAGCTAACTCTAGTTTCAACATCACCTAACTCTAGATGAAAACAATGAGATTTATAACTGAAGTAAAACACCTACTAATAGTTTACATCAACAGTACAAACGTTTGTAATCACAAGACAAAGACTCAAATACAACAAGAACATAGAATACAACTTGTGAGCGATCAGTTCTCTGTTGTGAATGAGGCTTTGATTCAAGAGCTTCAAGAGAATATTTGTTGTGAGAATATGAAAGCTTAATATTTTTATTGTGTAAGATGAGCAATATATATAATATACAAGAAAACCTAGGATGCATTTCATTGGTTAAGACAAAAAGAGACAACTTTTCTCACCAACTTTTGTACTATCATTCAGCTATGCATGACAACAATGTGAATGCTGAATCAGGTCTCTAAGTAGCTTCAGATTTTTTCATCAGGAACCAGGTCCTAAAAGATAGATTGTCAATCATCAAAACTAAGGACTTAGCAATTTCCCCCCTTTTTGATGATGACAAACCCATACATATCTTCAAGCATTCACAAGATATTCCCCCTATCACTGATACCTTCTTCATACATTACCCCTGTCTACCAACACCTCCCTTGAGTGTCAGAACCTATTTCCTACACTTGATACAGTACAACCCCCTGAGTGTGAGAACCTATTTCCTACACCTGTTACAACTACTACATATTATCACACCTCATTTTTCTCCTTTTGGCATCATCAAAGTGATAAAACAACAAACCAAGCATAGATACGCATACATGTTAATGCATGGCAATTGAGGCTACACTAACATGAGCATATAAGATAAGAAAATAAGAGAGATGATAGCAAAAGTAACTTCATTCATTTAATCAAGAGGATAGTACCATAAACTATTCAAATAGTAGAAAAAAAAATATAAAAATAAATATGCCAATCACAACAGGAGACAACAATAATATAGGAGTATCTGATTAAACAGGGCTTAAGAGGGGACCTGTGAGGGGAATGGAGTGAGGACCAGCTTAGGAGAGATCTAAGAGGAAGGACCAAGAGGATTGTGAGACAACTATCTAAGAAGCATGGTCATCCTCTCGCTTTCAGCAGCATGAGCCTTTAGGAGTTGTTGAGTCAGATCATTATTCTTTCCAGTCAAGACCTAAACCTTTGCTTCTAGATTCTTTACTTTTTCATGCAGGTCTACATTTTCAACACTTAACTTCCCAGCTGAACCTATTCCCTCCTCACCTTCTTTCACTGGTGTCTCCTTTAATATAATAACCTCTGCATCTTTCTAATCCACCAGGGCTACAGTAGCATCCAGTTCTTCCCTCAAACTAGTCTGGACATCAATTAACTCAGAAATAATCAACTTGGATTTCCCACATCCTTTTCTCGAAATACACCTATTTTCTTTCAAAGTGGTAATGTTAAAGATCTTCTTAACTAATCTAGTCTTTCCTTTTCCACATAAAACACTGAAATATGCAAAAACCCTGTTCAGCCAGAAACCATAGGCCAAACCATGTTTTCCATCATTTCCCATCATTACAGTGTGCATATGCTCAATCACAATCACAAGAAGGTTGACCTTCTGGTACTTGGACAAGATCTCCATAAGGAATAGGTCGGGCCCTTCACAGTGGTCCTTTTTTTAGATCTAGAAAGAAGTGTCTTGTTCACCAACTTAAAAAACAGTTGGTATTTAACTTTCAATGCCTTCTTACTCATGTTTTTTATGTTCATATCATAAAGTCTCCCACAGATCTTTAGAAATTTCTCTGAGACTTATTTTCTTTTTAGGAACTGGTCCCTTCTACTGGCACTCCAAGAATCTCAGATATTATTTCCTCATCTATTGAAATATTCACCTTATTGTAATACCCCGTATTAGTCTTAGCTCAATTCATCTCCCATTGTATGTACAAGAGGCTTAGAACCTGAAAATTTGGCTAGGTGTTGGGGACTTAGTCTTATTTCCATCCTCTCAACTCCAATGACCTTTAAAGTGACCTTACCAACCCCGAGATATAAGTTTTTGAGTTGATTCATGTTCAAGGATATAAGTAGCATGTCTTGGGTAAGTTTAAGATTTTTTAGATGAGGTTTGGATCATGTTTGGATTTCCAAAATAGTAGCTCACTGCGATTGGACTGTATCGCGGTAAGTATCGCAATGGAGGCGTCACCACATCGCGATGAAGATCAAAAGGGCAATTGTCAGATTTTAGTAAGTCACCGCAATTCCACTATGTCGCAATGGAAATCACGATGACATACTCAACGCATTGCAGTGATGGTCAAATTCGAGTTTTAGTTATGAATTTTTAATCTCCCAGGGGCAGTTTGGTCCTTTTCCATGGTCTCAATCCATGAAAAACATGGGATTAAATCCCCCAATAGAATATTTGGTCATCTTTTACTCAAATTCTCTCAATTAAAAACCATTCTCTCCCAGAGAACAAACCCTAGCTCTTCAAAGATTCAAGAGAACCACCAAGAACTTTCACGAATTCTTCAAGAAAGGTATGTTAGATGTTCATACATGGGTCTCTTTCACCCATGGAGTCCAAAAACCTAATTTCAAATTCAAAGTTATGATTCTACATGTTATGATGAGTTTAGCTATGAATTCCTATGAATCGCGATTCTATACCATGTTTACACGTAATTGTTGTTATTATTAAGCCCCACACATTTGAATGTTGTTGTTCATTGATTTAAACCTTAATTGATGATTGTAGTATTAAAACCATGCCATTAGTACATGTTAAAAACTATTCCCATACTTAAGACATGCATTGTAAGTGTTTGATGAAATGCCTCAAAGAATGAGTTTTAGAATGCTAACTACATGTCATGTCCTCAAAGTTTTATTACGATCTTGATGTTATTTCTATCGAGTCCTTGGGGTTTGAATACCTGAAATTGATCTATTTACATACTTTCATTATTTTAAAAGTGATTTCAATTAAACCATGAGCATAGTTGATTCTCAATTATTATTATCATGATAAGCACTATCAGAATTTATAATCAGTTAAACTCAGTTCATTCAAATAATTAATATCATTCAGTTGGGAGTAACACTTAATACCGAGTGAGCATAGGGATAGTGTCTCCCTCATTAGTTAGGCATGAGGAACTAATAGCAGTCCCTAGGTTCCAGATCTACGGCACCACTGTAGTTTTTTAGGGGTCCCCCGTCAGTTATGCATGACACCCTCATCCTTTGGGACTTCATATTTATGGATCCACACAGCCATTGTTAGTACCCATGGCACGATCCTGATACCCTTCTGGTTGGGGTTACAGGTTGGACCCTGATATTATATTAGGGCATGTCGGTTATAGCTAGCTCCCAGAGTTTCAGTCTAGTATTTAATTAAGTATTCAGTCTCAGGTTTTATTGGCCATAGCATACAGATATCAGTTTCCTAGTCATTAGTATTTTAGTAATTCAGTTTACAAACTATTGCAGATTTATGTTTTATGCTTGGTCATGCATTCTCAGTCTTTACATATTTTATGCATTCGTATTCAGTACTTCATGTTACACATCCAGTTAGTTGTTAATCATGCACATGAACTCATGCATTTGAGTCTAACCTCATCTAATGTACCAGTACATTCAAAGTACTATTGCATACTCATTTTTTGTGATATGATGTTTAATATCATAGGTTCGGATGCTCAGTTCACCAACCGCGTGTAGATATACCAGATTATTAGCTGTAGCAGTGGTGAGTCCTCATACTGTAAGGACATGGTTTATTTATCTCAGACTACCTTATCAGTTCAGTATTTTCCATTCAGTCAGAGTTAGATGGGGGTTTGTCCCATCAAGTCCACTTTTGGACAGTTTAGAGGCTTTCAGACTAGTATAGATAGTCAAACAGTTTTCAGTGGTTATTACCAGTCATTTTATTAGTATTGTTAGTATTGCTTTACAGAAATTATCAGAACTATTATTTAAAATCTTATGGAAATTTTTAGATAAATTTCGCATATGATCTCTTTGTTATCAATATTATTCAGTGCTCACAACAGGTAACAGTTCATGGGTTAACTTGTGGTCTTGCAGGAACGTAAGCACCGTTTGACATCCAGGGTGTACTCTTGGGGAATTACAAACTTGGTATCAAAGCCTAAGGTGTTAAAGTGTCCTAGGGATTCTGAAATCCGGGTTGACTATAGTCTTTTTCATGGGTGTAAAGCATGCCACACTTATGGACAAGAGGCTACAAGACGTTTTAGGAAAAGTTTCCCTTCTTTCAATATTTATGTCAAGAGTATGAGCATGATCTCAAGTTAAACTCTCTTTCTAATTTGGTCTTTCTACCGTCTATAGAATTTTCCTCCCAGAAAGACTAATGGAAAAAGAAATAAAAATCAGCCAGCACCTCCGCCAGTTTAAAAAGATCCCCTGAATGAGCATATTTCTCATGCAGAGTTCAGAGCTACATTACTACTCTAGCCAACTTTGTAGAAGCTTAAAATGTTCTTTTAACTGCTATCCGACCAACCCAATGTCCAATATTACCGCAGCCAGTATTCGGGATTTCACCCGAATGAATCCTTCTCTATTTTCGGAATCCAAGTCTAATGAGGATTTGCAGAAATTCCTGACATGGTTCAGAAGGTAACATACATTATGGGTGTGACTTTTAGTGAGAGTGCTGAGTTTTCTACTTACTAGTTATAGGATATGACTCACACCTGGTTTAAGCAGTGAAAGGGGGATAGAGGTGCAGATGCAGGGGTATAGAATAGGAAGAGTTTTCTACAGTATTTTTAGATAAATTCTTTCCGTTAGAGATGAAGGAAACTAAAGTGTTAGAGTTTATTGATTTGAAATAGAGCAACATGAGTGTAAAAGAGTATTCCCTCAAGTTTACTTAGCTATCCAGTTATGCTCCTCATGTAGTAGCTGATAACAGGTCTAGGATAAGCAAATTTATGTCAGGGGTATCTAATAGTGTGGTCAAAGAGTGTAGGATCGCAATGTTGATTAAGGAGATGGACTTGTCTAGGTTGATGGTCCTTGGTCAGTAAATTGAAGAGAAGAAGGTAAAAGAGAGAGAGGGAGAACAAGAGGACTAGAACAAGTAGCTTCAATTTTTGTCAGTCGTGGTCAGAAAGTGGTAATCACCCCCAGTTCCAATAGAGATCTTCAGTTCCAGCTCCATCCTCAGCTAATGCACCTGTGCCAAAGTTTAGAAATGATAATCCTGATGGGGAACCATGCTCCAAGTCTCAAGATAGTATGAACAGTTCCCGCAATAATCCTCTCTGTCAAAAGTATGGAAGAAATCATCAAGGTGTGTGCAGGGCTGATAGTGGTGTGTGTTTTGGATGTGGCAAGCCAGACCATAGGCAGAAGGAATATTTGGCAGGTATATGGAAGGGTAGGAATGATCGCCCACAGGATCAGGCTAACTCTTCAGCAGCACCCGCAGGCCGCCCGACTCAGGAGGGTGCCACTTCAAGTGCTACTAGAGGCTAGCGTTAGAACAGGTTCTATGCACTTTAGTATCGACAGGATTAGAAAAGTTTTCCTGATGTGGTTACTGGTATGTTGCAAGTGTTTCATTATGCGTTAATAGATCCTGGAGCTTCTTTTTATTTTGTAACCCCTTACATAGCTGTCAACTTTGGGGTTAGTCCAGAAACCTTAGCGGATCCCTTTTTAATGTCAAATCCAGTAGGCATCTCTATTGTGGCCAGGCAAGTATATAGAAACTGTTCAGTCATAGTATCTCAAAAAGTTACTTTAGTAGACTTTGTAGAATTGGAGATGACAAATTTTGACGTCATTCTTGGCATGAATTGGCTATATTCATGATATGCTTTAGTTGATTGTAGAAACGGAGTTGTTCATTTTTAGTTTCCAAATGAACCAATCCTGGAATAGAAGGGTAGTACTACAGCTCTTAGGGGTCAGCTTGTTTCATACCTTAGGGTGAGGAAAATGATATCTAAGGGGTGTGTTTACCATCTCGTTCAAGTCAAAGACTCTAGTTTAGAGGCCCCCAGTCTTGAATCTATTTTAGTGGTAAGAGAATTTCCAGATATGTTCCCTGAAGATCTTCACGGAGTTCCTTCTGCAAGAAAAATTAACTTTGAAATAGACCTTCTTCCAGATACTCAACCTATCTCTATTTATCCATATAGAATGGCTCCAGACGAACTCAAAGAATTGAAAGAACAGTTAAAAGGCCTCCTAGATGAGGGATTCATCAGGACCAACATCTCCCAGTGGGGCACACCAGTCCTATTCATGCGTAAGAAAGATGGTTCTCTTAGAATATGCATCGACTACCGTCAATTGAACAAAGTTGCAATCAAGAATAAATACCCACTTCCCAGAATTAATGACTTGTTCAACCAACATTAGGGTGCTAGTTATTTCTCCAAGATAGACCTCAGATTCGGTTATTATCATCTCAGAGTCAAGGAATGTGACATCCCGAAAATAACTTTCCAAACCTGGTACGATCACTTTGAGTTTTTAGTTATGTCCTTTGGTCTCACAAATCCCCCCACAGCCTTCATGGACTTGATGAACCGAGTGTTTAAATAGTACTTGGACAAGTTTGTCATAGTCCTTATTGATGACATTCTTGTTTACTCACGTAACGAAAATGTTCATGCAGACCACCGCAGGATACTATTACAGACTCTTAGAGCCCATCAGTTATTTGCCAAATTCAGTATGTGCGAATTTTAGCTAAGATCAATAGATTTCCTTAGCCATATTATCTCCAGTGATGGCATTAGAGTTGACCCTCAAAAGATCAAAACGGTGAGTAATTGTCCTAGACCCATCTCTCCATCAGATATTAGGAATTTCTTGGGTTTTTTGGCTATTACTAATGATTTGTTGAAGGGTTTTCGTCAGTTGCATCCCCCATGTCTAGATTGACTCAGAAGAAAGTTAAGTTTTAGTGTTCAGATTTTTGTGAGAAGAGTTTTTAGGAATTGAAGACTCGACTCACCACAGCCCAAGTTTTAACGCTACCAGATGGTTCAAACGGGTTTGTTGTGTACTGTGATGCTTCCAAAGTTGGTTTAGGTGTGTTTTGATACAAAAGGGTAAGGTTATAGCCTATGTTTCTAGGCAGATTAAGTCCCATGAATGGAATTACCCCACCTATGATTTTGAACTAGAAGCTATTATGTTTGCCTTAAAGATTTAGAGGAACTATTTGTATGGAGTGCATGTTGATGTGGTCATAGACCACAAAATCTTGCAATATGTGTTTTTGCATAAGGATTTGAATCTACGTCAGAAGAGATGGTTAGAATTATTAAAGGATTATGATATGAGTATTTTGTATCATCCAGGCAAGGCCAATATAGTGGAAGATGTCCTCAGTAGGTTGTGTATGGGTAGTGTCACTCACGTTGAGAATGATAAGAAGAAGTTAGCTCAGGAAGTTCATTATCTTGCAAGATTAGGTGTTCGTTTGGTTGATTTGGCTGAAAGTAGTGTTTGGGTGCAGAATAGCTTGGAATCTTCTTTGGTATCCGAGGTGAAAGAAAAGTAGGATAAAAATCCCTGTCTAGTTAAGTTAAAGGAGTTAGTCAGAGACTATAAAGTAGAGGTTTTCTCCTAAGGGAGAGATGGAGTATTGCGTTGCTATAGTAGACTATGTGTGCCATGTGTAGATGACTTGAGACAGCGAATTCTTGATGAAGCATGCGTGTTACTCTATTTATCTAGGGGCCACTAAGATGTACCATGATTTATGGGAAATATATTAGTGGTGTGGGATGAAAAGAGACATTGCAGAGTTTATGACTAAGTGCTCTACGTGCCAGCAGGTTAAGATTGAACACCAAAAACCTAGTGGTTCCATACAGGAGTTCAATATTCCCACTTGAAAGTGGGAGAAAGTGAACATAGACTTTGTGATGGGTTTTTCTCGTACTTTGTGATGGGTTTTTCTCGTACCCATCGTCAATACTATTCAATTTGGGTCATTATGGACAGGATGACCAAATCAGTCTATTTTCTGTCAGTCCATACTTCTTATTCAGCCGTGGACTATGCGAAGCTTTATATTAGAGAGTTGGTTAGGTTGCACAGAGTTTCGTTGTTCATCATTTATTATAGAGGTACTCAGTTTACCTCTCCCTTTTGGAAAGCCTTCCAGAAGGGTCTTGGTACCCAAGCTCACCTCAGTACTGCCTTTCACCCTCAGATAGATGGTCAGGAAGAAAGTACCATTCAAACCCTAGAGGATAAGTTGAAGGCATTTTTCATTGATTTTCTGGATAGTTGGAATGATCACTTACCTTTGATCGAGTTCGCGCATAATAACCGTTATCATTCTAGCATTTAGATGGATCCATTTGAGGCTCTATATAGAAGGAGATGTATATATTCAATTGGTTGGTTTAAGGTAGGTGACTATGAGTTGATAGGGCCTTACTTGGTATTGGATGATATAGAGAAAGTTCAGCTGATCAGGGAGAGGCTTAGGATAACCCAAAGTCGACAAAAATCTTATGAAGACGTGAGGAGAAAAGATCTCAAATTGAGATTGGTGATTGTGTATATTTGAAAATCTCTCCCGTGAAGAGGCTTGACAAGAAGGGGAAACTTAGTCCCCAATATGTTGGTCCTTAAAGAATTTTAAGCTGTTTCGGAATGGTAGCCTACAAGCTTGAGTTGCCTGCAAATTTAGCATCAGTTCACCCAGTTTTCTACATTTCTTTATTGAAGAAGTGAATCGGTGACCCAGCGGTTGTAGTCCCTATAGGAATCTTAGATGTTCAGAATAGTCTCTCTTACGACGAAGTCCCAGTCCAAATCCTTGATCGTCAGATTCATAGACTAAGGAACAAAGAGATTCCCTTGGTCAAAGTTCTTTGGCGAAACCAGTCCATCGAGGGAGCTACTTGGGAAGAAGAAGTAGATATGCGGATCAAGTACCCTTACCTTTTATCTACGAATTCAAACTCAGCTTAAGGTAACCGTTTTTCTTTGATTATCTCTATTCCATTCTCATTTCCAACTATGTAATTTTTCTCATGTCATTTCATGCATTCATGAATCAGTTTAGTCATGTAATCATGTTTCAATTATACATGTTCAGTATGTAATCTCAGTCCCTCTATATTCTCAACTTATTTAGTCTCATTCGAGAATGAATTTTCCTAAGGGGGAGATATTGTAATACCCCGTATTAGTCTTAGCTCAATTCAGCTCTCAGTGCATGTATAAGAGGCTTAGAACCTGAAAATTTGGCTAAGTGTTGGAGACTTAGTCTTATTTTCGGCCTCTCAACTCCACTGACCTTTAAAGTGACCTTACCGACCCCGAGACTTAAGTTTTTGAGTTGATTCATGTTCAGGGTGTAAGTAGCATGTATCGGGTAAGTTTTAGATTTTTTCGATGAGGTTTGGATCATGTTTGGATTTTCAAAATAGTAGCTCACCACAATTGGACCGCGTCGCGGTGAGTATCGCGATGAAGGGGTCACTGCATCGCGGTGAGTATCGTGATGGAGGGGTCACTGCATCGCGGTGAGTATCGCGATGGAGGGGTCACCGCGTCACGGTGAAGATCAAAAGGACAATTTTCAGATTCTAGTAAGTCACCGCAATTCCACCGCATCGCAGTGGAAATCGGGATGACGGCCTTGGCGTGTCGCAGTGATGGTCAAATTCGGGTTTCAGTTATTAATTTTTAATCTCCCGAGTGAAGTTTGGTACTTTCCCATGGTCCCAATCCATGAAAAACACAGGATTAAATCCACCAATATCATATTTGGTCATCTTTTACTCAAATTCTTTCAATTGAAAACCATTCTCTCCCAAAGAATAAACCCTAGCACTTCAAAGATTCAAGCACAAGTTCAAGAAAACCACGAAGAACTTTCATGAATTCTTCAAGCAAGGTATGTTAGATGTTCATCCATGGGTCTCTTTCCCCCATGAGTCTAACAATCCAATTTCAAATTCAAAGTTATGATTTTACATGTTATGATGATTTTAACCATGAATTCCCATTAATCTCGATTCCATACCTTGTTTACACGTAATTGTTGTTTTTATTAAACCCCACACATTTGAATGTTGTTGTTCACTGATTTAAACCATAATTGATGAATGTAGTATTGAAATCATGCCATTAGTACATGTTTAAAACTATTCCCATACTTAAGCTCTGCATTGCAAGTGTTTGATGAAATGCCTCAAAGAATGAGTTTTAGAATGCTAACTACATGTCATGTCCTCAAAGTTTTAGTATGATCTTGTTGTTATTTCTATCGAGTTGTAACACCCCAAAACCTGGTCCCGACATGTCACACGGTGCTCAAGACTACGAGTAGCCTTAAGCTAATCCTGTTTTCCTTCTACTAAATTTGTATCTCATAATAATGGGAATATAGATGTATAATCATACTAAATGCATAAATATATCTGAAATAAATGAGAATAATCTAAGAAAAATCTCTGAAAACTGAATACTGCAAGTCTGAATCAATTCTAGCAGTCTGACGAGCCTCTACTACTAATAACTAGAAAGTTACTAGGACAAACCCCCAGCTAACTCAAACTGTCTGAAAAGAATACTGAATCATTTAAAATAATGAGCTAAAAATCTGAATAACTAAGTCCTCAAACTATGAGGACTCACCAACGATCAGGATGTAGATGGAAATGCTCAAAATTACTCACGCTGCGAAAATTGAACATCTGAACCTACATTATGAGACAATTTAGCACATAGACGTATATGTGGATCAATACTTTGAGAATGTACTGAGTATATAGGGGTGAATGCATAAGTAAAGCAATATCTCAACATCATCACATTTATAAAATAATGCATGCTAAATGTAAATGACTCACATAAGCTTGAGTAACTGAAAATTAAAATATATAATCATGAGCGGCTAACATACTTTATAAATCTAGTGAGTCATAACATTTAGTTCTAAAAGTTGTACTAATGTTCTATCTGTAAATTATGCTATCTAAGTGTAGAAAGGACTCACTTTAATATCTATAATTTGAAAGCTGAAATCTGTAACTAATGTCTTTCTGTAAAGCAATGTCTGAGTGAAAATGTGAGCCTTTACACTTAGTTTTCTAAAATCTTTTCTGCTATTCTTTTCTAAAATTTGTAGTTTATAGTCTATAGGGAAAATACTTTATCTGAAGGGAGATTCTTTTAAAAACTATTCTGTAAATCTTTGATATTAGGGAGGTTCTTCTAACCGACATAAACCATGTGAGTTATCATGGAGTCCAACATCTAGTTCCCTTATGGGAAAACCTCACGTTGGGGAGGGCTGTCATACTTTTGCCAATGAGTATAACATAATCTAAGTGATCAAATTTTTAACTGTCATCCATATAGAAATGGGAATAATTTGAATCTGTACCTACGGTGGCTACGTAATTCTATAAAAGTTAGGGCATGCTAATCCCACACTTCACGATCGATGCTAAATACTACTCCCTTTAATCTGTAAGCTAATTCTATTGGAAATCCACTTTAAAACTAGCATAAGGGTTCATTTTGAAACCAATTTTTCTTTTATTTGAGTCAATCTGTAAATAAAGCTAATCTAATTTCTGTAATCTATAATAAATCTATAAACTGGATTCCAAATCTTATCTGAGGATCAAAAAATCAAATCTTTATTGAAAATCTGTAAATGATCTTAATGTAGGATGCTTAAAGCATCATCTTTCATGAAATATCAACATATAATCTTGAGCT
Organism: Capsicum pubescens; assembly: GCA_030864215.1. Classification (NCBI taxonomy): domain Eukaryota; kingdom Viridiplantae; phylum Streptophyta; class Magnoliopsida; order Solanales; family Solanaceae; genus Capsicum; species Capsicum pubescens. The sequence continues at coordinate 298,990,562 of CM061540.1, forward strand.
TAGTAACCCATGCATCAAATTCATGTTAAAACATCATAATGTTCATGCTTGATAATATAATCAATAATAATTAAACTCAAAATATGGAATTTACTGCAATAGGCATGAAAATATGAAAATAAACATGCAATTCAACTTCAAAATCTCTCAAAAAACTTATGATCTTGTAAATAACAATAGTGGGTATGAATCCTAATTTAAATCTCATGTATATTCATTCAAAATCATATGAATTTGTAATTAAAAGCTAGTTTTGGGCACAAGGATGAAAGAAGATCCTTGTTCATAAACCCCACATACCTTAGTTAATGAAATCTCTAAGAAAGCTTGAACTTGAATCTCTGTTTGTGCTCTTGAAGATGAGTTCTTGATTATCTTGATTTGGGAATCCTCAATTTTGAGTTTTCTTAGAGGAACAATGGTGGAAATTTAATTTCTTGGAGGTTAAGTTTTGATCTCTAGGGTTTTTCTTTGAGAGATAATTATTTACACGAATTGGGGGCTTGGGAATTGACCAAACTACCCTTTTAAATTTTTAATCGGAATTGAAAAATCTCGAATTGACATGCCACCACGACGCGCCACTATCGTGGTGGCTCACTGGATTTTGATAATTGGGAAATGGGGCTCCAACACGATGAGGTGAAATCGGATTGGACCACCGGAAAAGGGACGAGTCCCATTTTAGCTATCATCATGACGCGTCACAATTGCGGTGAGCCACTGGAAAATGACGACTGGGACCTGGAACTTCTCTGCGATGCAGGACAATCATGGTGGTCCACTGGAATCGGACAATTGCCAATTTGGCCCTCTCCGTGATGCAGTGTTTGCCTAAATGGCACACTGCTTTACTAAAAATGCCATAACTTCTCAACCGAGTATCGGATTTAGGCGAATTTGGTATTGATGGAAAGCTAATTTAATTTTCTACACAATGGAGAGTCTAAATCTGAAAAATTCTACATGTAACAAAAGTTATTAGTTTTTAAAGCTAGCCTTTAACATTCTAGGACAATATATCTCTCCCTTGGGAACATTCATCCTCGAATGTGGCTAGTTATGCTGAAAATACTAAGGAATCTAGATTTGTATGCTGACATTCACAACTGAAATAATTGTATGACTGAATCTAAAACATACTGAGCTACTAAACTGATCTGCGAGTGCATGAATTATCATGAAGATAGCTAGATAGATGAATCTGAGATTGAAAAAGAACTGAATGAAGGAAGACTATTACCTTCGACTGAGTCTGAGTTCGTTGAGAAGAGATGAGGATACTTGGTATGCATGTATGCTTCTACTTCCTAAGTAGCACCCTCAATGGACTGATTTCTCCACAGAACATTGACCAAGGGAACTTCTTTTTTCCTTAGTCTATGGATCTGATGATCAAGGATCTCTACTGGAACTTTCTCGTAACAAAGGCTATTCTGAATATCTGTACTCTCTAGAGGAACTATAATGGCTGAATCGTTCATGTACTTCTTCAACAAGGACACATGGAACACTGGATGAACTGAGGCTAAATTGCGGGTAGCTCAATCTCATACGCTACCTTTCCAACATGACTCAAAATTCGAAAGGGGCCTATATATAGGGGACTAAGCTTCCCCTTTTTGCCAAATCTCTTCACTCTCTTCATGGGTGAAACTTTCAAATACATAAGATCATCAACCTCAAACTCAAGATATCTTCTTCTTACATCTGCATAAGATTTTTGACTACTCTGAGCTTCTTTCAATCTCTCTCAGATCAACTAAACTTTATCCATGGCCTCAAAAACCATGTCTAGCCCAATCAAAGTGGCCTTACCCACTTCGAACCAACCAACAGGTGATCTATATCTCTGCCCATAAAGATCCTCAAATGAATCCATCTAAATACTAACATGGTAACTATTATTATAGGTGAACTCAATCAACGGCAAATGCTCATCCCAACGACCTTTGAAGTCAAGAACATATTCTCTCAACATATCCTCTAGAGTCTGAATGGTCCTCTCTGCCTGATTATTTATCTGCGATGAAAAGATAAACTGAGATGAACTTGGGTACCAAGACCCTTCTGAAAGGCTTTTTAAAATTAAGAGGTAAACGGAGTACCCCAATCTGAGATGATGGAAAAAGAAAATCCATGCAATCTGACTAACTCTCTAATATACAGCTTAGCAGAATCTTCAACTATGTAAGACGTATGGACTGGCAAGAAATGTGCTGACTTAGTCAATTTTTCTAGAATAACCCAAATCGAATCATGTTGATGACGCGAATGGGATAATCCAGTCACAAAGTCCATATTCACCTTTTCCCACATCCAAGTGAGGATACCAAACTCTTGCAATTCCCCACCAGGCCTTTGGTGATCTACCTTAACCTGTTGACAAGTTGCACACTTGGCTATAAATTCAGCTATATGTTTCTTCATACCACTCCACCAATAGATTTTTCGCAAGTCGCGGTACATCTTGGTGGCTCCTAGATGAATGAAATAATGCGCACCAAACACTTTCGCCATAATTCGCTACCTCAAATCATCAACACATGGAACACACAATCTACTCTGGTATCTCATCATACTATCTCCCTCTTGGGAGAAAACCTCTACCTTTTGGTCCTTAACTAACTCTTTCAGTTTGACCAAACTAGGATCCTTATCTTGTTTCTCTTTCACTTTCGAGAATAGAGAAGATTCAGAACTACTCCGAACCCAAACATTTCCTTCAGCTGAATCAACTAGTCTCACACTCAATTTAGCTAATCGGTGAACTTCCCATACTAATTCTTTCTTATTATTCTCTACATGAGCAACTCTTTTCTTAGACAATCTACTAAGGGCGCCTGACACTACATTGGCCTTGCCCGGATGATATAACACACTCATATCATAATCTTTCAACAATTCTAACCACCTTCTCTACCAAAGATTCAACTCCTTCTGAGTAAACACATGTTGCAAAATTTTGTGATCCGTGAACACATCAACATGTACCCTATAGAGATAGTGTCTTCAGATTTTCAAGGCAAACACAACAGTAGCCAACTCAAGATCGTGGGTTGGGTAGTTCTTTTTTTGATGCTTAAGTTGACTATAAAATGTCTATAATATCCAGCTAAACCTAAGAAATGTCTATAATATCAAGCTAAACCTAAGAAACTTTTAATGTCTGATGGAGAGATAGGTCTAGGACAATTTATTACGGCTTCTATCTTTTGAGGATCAATTTTAATTCCCTCACTGGAAATAATATGACCAATTAAAGCTACTGACCTTAGCCAAAATTCACATTTTCTGAATTTGTCAAACAACTGGTGGTCTCTAAGAGTTTGCAACACAATTCAAAAGTGGTCTGCATTATCATCCTCACTACGAGAGTAGACAAAAATATCATCGACAAATACTATGACAAACATGTTCAGATACTGTTTGAACACTGTTCATCAAGTCCATGAAGGCTGCTGGGGCATTTGTTAGCCCGAAGGAAATGACTAAAAACTCAAAATGACCACAACGGGTTCTGAAAGTTGTCTTTGGGATATCACATTCCCTCACTCTAAGCTGATGATAGCCGGATCTAAGGTCTATCTTGGAGAAATAACTTGCCCCATGGAGTTGATCAAATAAGTCATCAATTCTAGGAAGAGGATATTTGTTTTTGACTATGACTTTAATCAGTTAACGATAGTCAATGCACATCTGCAAAGAACCATCTTTATTTTGCAAGAATAGGATGGGAACGCCCCATGGAGAAACACTGGACTTATGAAACCTTTATCTAAAAGATCTTTAAGTTGCTCTTTTAAATCCTTAAGCTCAGCTAAAGCCATATGATATGGATGAATAGAGATAGGCTGAGTATCTGGGAGAAGGTCAATCCCGAATTCTATTACCCTATCGGGAGGTACCCCTGGCAAATCTTCAGGAAACTCATTGACTACACATATTGACTAAACTGTTGGAGTCTCAGACTTAGTGTCTTTGACTCTAACAAGATGATAGATACACCTTTTGGAAATCAACTTTTTGGATTTAAGATAAGAGATGAAATGACTCTTGGGAGATACTGAATTACCTTCCCACTCAAAGACTGGCTCATCGGGAAACTGAAACTTCACCACTCGAGTGCAGGAATCTATAGATGCATAACAGGAATGAAACCAATCCATGACAAGAATAAGTTCAAAGTCAACCACATATAACTCTATTAGGTCTTCTAACATGATTTTATGAAGGAAAGTGATAGGACACTTTCTATAGATCTGTTTGGAAACAACTGACTTACCTACTGGGGTAGAAACCAAGAAGGGCTCAGGGATCTTTTCAGGACCTATTTCAAAATTGACTGCAACTAATGAGGTCATATAAGAGAAATTCGACCCAAGGTCTAACAAGACATAAACATCAAAATGAAAGACAAGAAGCATACCAGTAACAACATCTGGTGAATCTTTCGCTCCTGATAAGATGGTAAAGCATAAAACTGATTTTGATGCTGACCGCCACCAGTACTGGATGATGTGCCCTGAGGAGGAACTAGGCGACCTAAAGGAGCTGGTGCACTAGTAGCCTGAGTCTGGGGACGAATATCTCTGTTTTCTTTCTTAGCATGCGGACACTCTCTAATTCCATAACCCAACTTACAATAACCATAACAACCTCTCTGTCCCAACATACACTCACTAGGATGATTCTTACCATACTTAGCACATGGGGGATAACTGGGTCTTCCACTCACACTATTCTAAGATCTGGACATAAAAGACTTACCCCACAGCTCCTACCTAGCTCTGGGAGCAGGAGAACTAGCTAAAGATGGTGCTGGCATAGATGAATGATTAAGGAACTACGAATGATTTCCCCCTCCAAATCTAGTTTGACCATACTCAAACTGCGCAGTTCTAGCTTTCTTATCTCCCCTCTCTCTTCCTTCAACTTCTCTGCCTCAATCTACTAAGCATAAATCATCAATCTAGCAAGATCCATGTCTCTAATAAGCATAGTAGTCCTACACTCCTTGACTACTAAACCAGATACTCTAGTAACAAAATTACTCATACTTTCCCTAGGATTAGCCATCGTATTAGGGGCATACTTAGACAACTAGTTAAACCTAAGGCAGTACTCATTCACAGTCATCGAGCCCTGCCTCAGGTTTACAAACTCCTCTATCTTAGATTCTCTCATTTCATATGGAAAGAACCAATCTAGAAATACATCCTAAAATACCTACCAACTCATAGAAGCTGCATTCTCACCTCTACCATTCTTCCACATAACTACCCAATCATACGCTTCATCCTTCAATCTATAGGATGATAACTCTATACTTTCTATCTCAGAAACATGCATAATTTGGGTGATCTTCTTTACCTCATCTAAGTAAAGTTGTGGGTACTCATCTTCTTTCGGCCCATAGAACTTTGGCGGATTCATTCTCATAAAGTCACAAATTCTAGCTGCTGCTAAATCCCCATTCTTTTGAAGTAGAACTGTAGCTTGATGGTTGCCTTGAACATTGGCAGTAACTGCCTGGGACAATGCTTGAAAGGCAACTCGAAACTCAGCATGGGATATATTCTCATTTAGAGGATCGGCGGTCTAGGGTAGTTGGTTATCATTTTTGCGGGCATTAGCTCGACGAGGAGGCACATTCAATTGTCAAGTAAAAGCACGATTTAAAAGCATAAAGAGATATTGTTAGCACGATAGATCATGAAAGAAAGAGATGATTTCCTAAGAATGTCCCATATCCCCTTGCTCATAAATATGGCGCACTTCACATCCCTGATCAAGACTCTACGTAATGCGGCTTGTCTGACTCCCTAGGACTCTTATAAACCTTAGGTTCTGATATCAAGTTTGTAACACCCCAAAACCTAGTCTTGAGATGTCACATGATGCTCAAGACTATGAGTAGCCTTAATCTAACCATGTCTGCTTTCTACTAAATATGTATCTCATAATAATGGGAATATAGATGTATAATCATACTAAATACAGAAATCTATATGAAATAACTGAGAATAATCTAAACAAAATCTCTGAAAAAACAAATATTGTAAGTCTGAATCAAATCTAGCAGTCTGACAAGCCTCTACTACTAATAGATAGGGAGTCACTGGGACAAACACCCAGCTAACTCAAACTTTCTAAAAAGAATGCTGAATCATCTAAAATAATAAGTTGAAAATTTGAATAACTTAGTCCCCGAACTATGAGGACTCACCAACTATCAAGATATCAATGGAGAAGCTCGAGATCACTCATGTTGTGGAAACTAAGCACCTGAACATACATTAAGAGACAATGTAGCACATAGACGTATATGTGGATCAGTACTTTGAGAATTGTCACGGCCCAAACCGAGGTCCTAGCCGTAACGAGCATCCCAAATCATAAAGGGTTGGGCGCCCCATTCTATCTGGCAATCATACACAACATTCATATACTTTAACAAATGAAGAAATAAGTAATAAAGATGGTAACATAGTCAAATCACTTAGTTCAGCGGAATAATATGAAACTTGAGTTCACAACATTCAACAAAACATTTGACACCAGTCTGCGAAATCTCAAACACTACAAAAGTTAACATCTATCTAAAGACTGGGACAAGGCCCCCAATTAGACCGTAAAATAAGAGAAATAACAAAGTTCAATGACCAGGCCTTCCGAAATAGAGAAGGCTCACCAACTACAACTTCTGAAATACGAATTTACTGTTGAACGGGACCCCGGGATTGTGTCTCAGATCCTAAAATATAGGGGGTCAATACAGATGTACTGGTATGTGAAAAAACTCAAAATAACATGTTTTATACAAAAATAGATAAAAGTATTTCATAATAATAGTGAACATAATATAAGTAGAAATACATGGGCATATTTAATAAACTTCAAATCAATTCTTGACAACCTTGACTCACTCTTTGTTATTCTTCTAGCTACTCGGTACACCCTACAAATTTGAAATTCCACGGGCTATGTGGAACCCGCCTTTGACTCGACGGCCGAGCCTCCAATCCAAGTAGCCGCCGAGATTTGGAGCTGGTGATACCCCCGATGTGAGAACACCACAGGAATCCCCACGTGTAAGATGTCCTAATTATTTTATTATCCTTCCATGTAGGATAAAGTATCATATGACCCGCAACGGAAACTAAGGTTTCCAACAATGAGCCCTTACACTCAAATGCCTTCTTCGGGTAACCTACTAGCTCTCTCAATCCCAACTTTCAGTTCTTAAAAGCAGACATGTTCATACTTTCAAAACATTCGATACTTATCTTGTTAAGGGCATGTAATCACTAGGTATCGTCATACCCTGACTTGCAAGTAAATCAAATCACATCATATCAATCTATAGCTCTTTTCACTTATTATAATATTAGTGACCACCATAACTTTTAAACATCAGATGAGAGAGAGTTATGCAATAAATCTTTCATTCAAAATCTTTATCAAAATATTCTCCTCCCAATTGCGAAATCAATAGGTGGTCATCCCATATTTGTAATTTCTTAAAATCCAAGGAAGTTGGTAATTTGACACAATGAACATTTATCAGGTGAAAACATATAATCAACATGTCATAAACAGTACCAAACCATGGTCATTTAACAATCATTCATCCATTAGTTTTTCATTTAGAAAGTTCATGCCTTTAAACAATCCATAACAATCAAAATCGACAATATCATGATAAAAGAGGGAGTTTTGATCATTCACTCTCTCATTCAAACTTTACAAAACATACGAAATAAAATATGCATAGTTATAGTTCAGCTTCCATGACAAGTGGTTCAAAATAACATATATTTTTCATCAAAACAACCCCATGATGCATATTTTTTGAAAACAATATCGAACAATTCATTATGAAACATAATTGGGGATGTTTAATCTTGATAAAATGTTTAAACTTACGCCCATGGTTTTTAGAGTAGTTCCACATACCTTAGATTATAAGATTTGAAAGATGGAACCCGGATCTTGAAAGATGAAACCCGGATCTTGATCCATTTCTTGGAATTCTTTATCTTAGGATGACTTCTTGATTTCTTGTTCTTGGAGGAAACCCTAATTTGATCTTGTTCTTGAGAGTGAATAATTTGATATATTGTAAAACTGATAATAGTTGAGTAAATAACATTTAGGGTGTTATTTAATTCGTGTGAGGGGTTTCTGGGAAGGGAAAGTACCAAAACGCCCTGCTAAAAACCTACTTTTTACGCGATTCGGCCTCGACTGACATCTCTTTGGAAACGAGAATAAACTTTTACACCAATATAAGATTAAGGAGAAATTGGTGGAGTTGGAAAGAGGACTCAAAGACCTTTCATTTGATATATAGTATGCCCCCTAATTCTTTATATACAAAATATTATGGTCGATGGAATTTGACCCAAGTTTAGACATTCACTAAAACTTAATCGATAGGAAAGTTTTCAACTCGTCTTTGAGTTAGGGGATTTTATGACCACAACTCATAGTCAAAGGTATTCAAATGCTATAGGATTGATCATCACACATACATTAACAAAGAATCATTGGGTTTGGGTCTATACGTGTAGAAAAGATGGTTCAAATTTTAGCCCGAAAGTGCGGGGTGTTACATTATCTCTCCCTTGAGATCATTCATCCCCGAATGATGGAAAGGGACTTGTTGAAGCTCTAAAGGTATGGAATAAGGAACGTAACCTCTCATTGAACATTTTTCCTCAACAAAACATGCAAAGATATCTAAAGAGCTTTATGATAATCCTAGTGAAACGCGTAAGCACAAAGCATGAGATAATGAAACTTTACATAGGGATGACCTTGCACATGAGTTCTATCATCACAACATAAGGAATAAGTTTATTTGGTGATAATAGGCCTGATTTACCTTGGTACAATCATGAGATGGGATTTCGCTGAAGATAGGATTTAAAAGCATTCTCCACCTCACAAGATACAAAAAATGGACGTTATACTTAGAGACACTATTCATCTATGCCCCAACATTAATTAAAATACTACATACCTTCTAACTTACAATTCACCCATCACATATCTAAACACAAGAGTTTCTGTGTCGTATAATACTTCTATGTTGAAGCCCAACTCGAAGGAAAGAGGTGCTAACTTAAACTACTGGACCATGTTCTCTCCACCACATTAAGAAATCACCTCACCTCATCACTATAATCCAAGAACCTCAAGTCTTATTTCAAGGAATACTAACAACATGGCACATCGGTTTGTGTTTTCATCAATCACAACATTCAAGCCTATCATTACTACCACCACTTCATTGATCTTCCCTCAAAGATCAGTAAATTCAGTCAATCTCACATAGACTTTCGCCACATATCTCCTTCCTAACTATTTCACATAACAAATGTTTGTCTCCTTCTTCCCCTTTCTCCTATAGCCTTAATTCAAGAAATCACATAAAAAATTTCACCTTCAAGAACATCTACGCCTCTACCTAACACATTACTATGCTTCCACACCCACCATCATACTGACATACGGAGGGTCATTGAGGGACCTGAGCATAGACATCATGAATGGAAGTAACACTTGTCAATTCATAACTTACATTTTTTGCACTACTCAAGGAGGGACATATGGTGAAGATGCGATTGAATAGACACAAAGGGGTTTCATATATCAAGTGTTTGGATCATAAGTAAAGAGTCGTTTGGCATAAGGAAAACACAACATGATTTCTTAGGACTGCGCACGGTGTGAAAACATGAGTGCACACATCAAGAGTTGTATAACATAAGGGCGGAATTCATAAAGTCAATGATTGAGACAAATATTAATACTTGAAGCTATTGCTTCTCAATTTTAGAGATGAAATAGTCATAAGTTTGCACAACTGTATCGCTTTGGATAAACCCGACATAGTGTGAATCGGTGACATGTAGAAACATATTTTCTTAGGGCCAAGCATGCTGAGAGACGTAGATTTTCATGGATCACGAACAACATAGCATATGGCTTGAATACATGAAAGACTGGATTACTGAGAGACATAATTGCTTCTAGTTTGGAGGTTAGATCATAAACATAAGTCCATAGATAACTCGAACCATAGGCATAGGCATGACTTGAACACATGACGTAAGACATTAGCAGGATACTCTACTAAATTAAAGTAGGAGGAATATGCTTGAATAGGAGTAGGTTCATCATGAATCTTCCCTAACTTGCCACGATGAGAAAATTCGAAAACTACCTTAACTCACCATCTCCCCCTTAGATCAAAGTCACAATCCTAGACTTGAGAACTTAACTTCTTATCAATCTATAATCACAATTCTCAATACAATATGGGGTATCAGTATACTCATGAACACAAACTTTGTTTAAGAATTTTACATAAAGACACTAAATCATTTCTAGGACATCCCCTTTCAGGGACACTAATAGTGATATCTTCTAACTCCCAAAGTCATCAACTTACAACTAACATTTTCATGGGCATAGACACCCATACTTCTAAACACTTAACACTCCATCTTCAATTCTTGAGAATACTCACTTTACACCTATAATCACAAAAATTAGAACTTAACAAAATTTGCACAACTATACCAAAGGTGCATATTGCCTACCTATATTTACTCAATTTCAAGTTTAATGAACACTATACAACAACTTCCCAGACTTCTCCGTACTACAAAATTCAAAAACACAAGTTGGGTGCACATGACACTTACACCATACAACCTTATCTAATAACATGCTATCTGGGGTTCAACTTATTCTTATACGCTTACACCCTTATCCACTTAATGACTCACCCACAATTCATCATTTTAACATTAGTCCTCATATACACATATATCTCACAATTACCACTTAAACTTTTCATAAATTATCAAACCTAGGCTCTTTCACAAATCACATCAAGCCTACTAATTCATTCCCACAAAATATGCATCATCAATCTTGAGCTACCATTCTCACCACTATACTCCACATCTAAAGTTCAAGCATGTTGTCTATCCTTAATTATATACCACCGGTAAAGCATGCCACATACTACACTAGTCCATCAGATTAGGAAATCAACTTAAATACTTCACTTCAGCTAACTACTACCTACAATCACGACCCTGCCATAACCTCGCTGTTACAATTCAAAATCCACTACATACCCTGTCACATGAAATACTAGTTACTACTACTAAAGAAAAACTATCAAAGGGAGGTAAAGTCATATAATAGGGATAGTCAATCTTAACCTTATAATATAACCCATTTCAATCTTATCAACATATTCTAATTTCTCACATAATACTTACTTACCCATCTGTACATTCTCACTATCACCAAATTCCATAAACACCAATGAGTCTCTACCTATAACTTATTGATTAGTCTACCCCTTTTCATTCACAACCTATAACTAATTTCTATAACCGCCATAACTATACACTGTAGGCTCCTTCCCTAATTTAAATAAATAAAGATCATATCCTGCCACTTCCTTCACAAACAACCATATAATCTACAAATATTGCCACCACATTAGTCTATCACTATACAATGGCAACCCACTCCTCAATACACAATTGTACAACTAAAACTATTTATTTACACAAATGTCACCCTCACTCTGACTGTTAGCCTTGTGACTTCATGTCACCAAATTATGGACTATCTCACTACCAATAGGTCATGACACTTTAACATACACTACTACTCGGGTGGAAATACAGTTCCAACATTCTTCTACACATCATTATCCTTAAACATGACATCTCCAATAAGAATGTTTTTAAAGAAGACTGAATACACTCTATACCTCAGGTTCAACCGCATGACAGATGCAGATAGGGGTATATGCTTAAATAAACACACTTTAAAGAACTCATGGACTCCTCTCAAGTCCTTGTGCAAATTCATAACTTTATGGACAACTCAATCATATAGAACCACATCACTGGGGGAGATAGACTCTTAGACTTGTATCGCCTCGACAATGAGGCATGACCCATAAAATTTGAACGAGGAATGAACTTGGATAACGTTCTTATGGATGACAATATAGCATGAACTAGAGTATGAAGGAATGAAAAACAACTCCTAAATGCCCGATAGCCTCCTGATTATAAGTGCGGTGCACAACATACCCATAAGAAAGACTCTACTAGACACAATTTCGCAGACACCCTGGGACCATGAACCGTGCTCTGATACCAAGTTTATCACGATCCGAACTAAGGCCCTTGCCAAAATGAGCATCTTGAATCATGAAGGCTCGGGCGCCTCTTTCTTTCTGGCAATCATACACAACATTCATATACTTTACCAAATGTAGAAATAAGTAATAAAGATGGTAACGTGGTAAAATCACTTAGTTCAGTGGAATAATACGACACTTGACTTCATAACATTCAACAAAATATTTGACACCAGTCTGCGAAATCTCTAATAATATGAAAGTTAACATATGTCTAAAAACTGGGACAAATCGTAAAATAAGATAAATATCAAAGTTTAATGACTAGGCCTTCCGAAATAGAGAAGGCTCACCAACTGCAACTTCTAACAAACGAATCTACTATTGAACGAGACCCCGAGACTGTGTCTCAGATCCTGAAATATAGGGGGTCAATACAGATATACTGGTATGTGAAACAACTCAAAATAACATGTTTTATACAAAAACAAATGAGATCATTTCATAATAATAGTGAACATAATATAAGTAGAAATACATGGGCATATTTAATAAACTTCAAATCAATTCTTGAAAACCTTGACTCACTCTTTGTTATTCTTCTAAGCTAGTCGGTACACCCTACAAATTTGAAATTCCATGGGTTATTCGGAACACACCCTTGACTCAGCAGCTGAGCCTCCAATCCAAGTAGCCACCAGGATTTGGAGCTGGTGATACCCCATGTGAGAACACCACAGGAATCCACCTATGTGATATGTCCTAATTATTTTATTATCCTCCCATGTAGGATACAATATCATATGACCCGCATCGGCAACTACAGTTTCCAGCGATGAGCCCTTACACTCAAACGCCTTCTTCAGGTAACCTACTAGCTCTCTTAAGCCCAACTTTTAGTTTTTTAAAGTAGACATGTTCATACTTTTAAAACAATCGATACTTATCTTTTTAAGGGTATGTAATCACCGGGTATCATCATACCCTGACTTGCAAGTCAATCAAATCACATCATATCAATCTGTAGCCTTTTTTACTTATTATCATATTAGTGACCACCCTAAATTTTAAACATCAGATGAGAGAGAGTTATGCAATAAATCTTTCATTCAAAATATTCATCAAAATATTCTCCTCCCAATTGCGGAATCAATAGGTGGTCATCCCATATTTGTAATTTCTTAAAATCCAAGGAAGTTGATAATTTGACACAATGAACATTTATCATGTGAAAACATATACTCAACATGTCATAAACAGTACCAAACCATGATCATTTAACAATCATTCATCGATTATTTTTTCATTTAAAAAGTTCATGCCTTTAAATAACCCATAACAATCAAAATCGACAATATCATGATAAAAGAGGAAGTTTTGATCATTCATGCTCTCATTCAAACTTTACAAAACATACGAAATCAAATATGCATAGTTATAGTTCAACTTCCATGACAAGTGGTTCAAGACAACATATATTTTTCATCAAAACAATCCCATGATGCATATTTTTTGAAAACAATATCGAACAATTCATTATGAAACATAATTGGGGATCTTTAATCTTGATAAAACGTTTAAACTTATGCCCATGGTTTTTAGAGTAGTCCCACATACCTTAGATTATCATATTTAAAAGATGGAACCCGGATCTCGATAGATGGAACCCGAATCTTGATCCGTTTCTTGGAATTCTTGATCTTAGGATGAGTTCTTGATTTCTTGTTCTTGGAGGAAACCCTAATTTGATCTTGTTCTTGAAAGAGAAGAATTTGATATATTGTAAAACTGATAATAGTTGAGTAAATAACATTTAGGGTGTTATTTAATTCGTGTGAGAGGTTTCTGGGAGGGGAAACTACCAAAATGCCCCACTAAAAATGTACTTTTTGCGCGATTCGGCCTCGACTGACACCTCTCTGGAAAACGGACATAACTTTTTACCCCGATAGCAGATTAAGGCAAAATCTGTGGAATTGGAATGAGGACTCAAAGACCTTTCATTTGATATATAGTAGGCCCTCTAATTCTTTATATAAAAATGTTATGGTCGATGAAATTTGACCCAAGTTTAGACGTTCACTAAAACTTAATCGATAGGAAAATTTTCAACTCATCTTTGAGTTAGGGGATTTTGTGACCACAATATATAGTCAAAGGTATTAAAACACTATAGGATTGATCATCACATATATATTAACAAAGAATCATTGGGTTCGGGTCTTTACGTTTAGAAAAGATGGTTTAAATTTTAGCCCGAAAGTTCGGGGTGTTACAAGAATGTACTGAGTATATGAGGGTGAATGCACAAGTAAAGAAATATCTCAACATCATCACAATTTATAAAATAATGCATGCTAAATGTAAATGACTCACATAAGTTTAAGTAACTGAAAACTGAAATTTGTAATCATGAGTGGTAAACATACTTTATAAATTTAGTGATTCATAGAATTTAGTTCTAAAAGCGGTACTAATGTTCTATCTATAAATTATGCTATCTAAGTGTAGAAAGGACTCACTTTTAAATCTGAAATCTGAAAGCAGAAATTTGTAACTAATGTCTTTTTGTAAAGCAATGTCTGAGTAAAATTCTGAGCCTTTACATTTAGTTTACTAAAAGCTTTTCTGTTATTCTTTTCTAAAATTTGTAGCTTATAGTCTGTAGGGAAAATACTTTATTTGAAGGAGATTCTTTTAAAAACTATTCTGTAAATCTTTGCTATTAGAGAGGTTCTTCTAACCGACATAAACCATGTGAGCTATCATGGAGTCCAACGTTTAGTTCTCTTATGGGAAAACCTCACATTGGGGAGAGGTGTCATACTCTTGCCAAGGAGTATAACCTTACCTAAGTGATCACATCTTTTAACTGTCATCCATATAGAAATAAAAATAATCTGAATCTGTAGGCTACGTAGTTCTGTGGAAGTTAGGGTACGCTAATCCCACACTTTCCTCTCGGTGCTAAATACTACTCCCTTTAATCCGTAAGCTCATTCTGTTGGAAATTCACTTTAAAACTAGCATAATGGTTCATTTTGAAACCAATTATACTTTTATCTGAGTCAATCTGTAAATAAAGCTAATCTGATTTCTGTAATATATAATAAATCTATAAAGCGGATTCCAAATCTTATCTGAGGATCAAAAGATCAAATCTTTATTAGAAATCTATAAATAATCTGAACATAGGATGCTTAAAGCATCATCTTTCATGAAATATCAACATATAATCTTGGGCTTAATAACCCATGCATCAAATTCATGTTAAAACATCATAATGTTCATGCTTGATAATGTAATCAATAATAATTAAACTCAAAATCTAGAATTTACTACAATAGGCATGAAAATATGAAAATAAACATGCAATTCAACTTCAAAATCTCTCAAAACTCATGATTTTGCAAATAACAATAGTGGGTATGAACCCTAATTTAAATCTCATGTGTATTCATTCAAAATCATATGAATTTATAATTAAAAGCTAGTTTGGGGAACAAGGATGAAAGACGATCTTTGTTCATAAACCCCACATGCCTTAATTAATGATATCTCTAAGAAAGCTTGAACTTGAATCTCTATTTGTGCTTTTGAAGATGAGTTCTTGATTATCTTGATTTGGTAATCCTCAGTTTTGAGTTTTCTTGGAGGAACAATGGTGGAAATTTAATTTTTTGGAGGTTAAGTTTTGAGCTCTAGGGTTTTTATTTGAGAGAGAATGGATGACAATAAGCATAAAGTGCTTAGAATGAGCTTAATCTTATGTTTTACACGAATTGAGGGCTTGGGATTTGACCAAACTAACATTTGAAATTTTTAATCGGAACTGGAAAATCCCTAATTGACATGCCATCGCGATGCGCCACTATCGCGGTGGCTCACTGGATTTTGACAATTGGGAAATGGGGCTCCAACGCGATGTGGTGAAATCGCATTGGACCACTGAAAAAGGGACGAGTCCCATTTTGGCCATCACCGCGAGGCGCCACAATCGCGATGAGCCACTGAAAAATGATGACTAGGACCTGGAGCTTCTCCGCGATGCGGGACAATCACGGTGGTCCACTGTAATAGAACAATTGCCAATTTGGCCCTCTCCTCGATGCGGTGCTTGCCTAAATGGCACACTACTTTACTAAGAACGTCATAACTTCTCAATCGAGTATCTAATTTAGGAGAATTTGGTATCGATGGAAAGCTAGTTCAATTTTTTACACAATGGAGGGTATAAATTTGAAAAATTCTATATGTAACAAAAGTTATTCATTTTTTTAAGATAGCCTTTGATATTCTAGGGGCTAATTTGAGCTAGGAAAAGTACGGGGTATTACACGAGTCCTGGGGGTTTGAATACCCAAAATTTAGCAGTTTACATACTTTCATTATTTTAAAAGTGATTTTAGTCAAACCATGAGTATAGTTTATTTCTCAGTTATTATTATCATAATGAGCACTATAAGAATTTATAATCAGTTGAACTCAGTTCAGTCTAATAATCAGTGTCATTCAG
Organism: Capsicum pubescens; assembly: GCA_030864215.1. Lineage (NCBI taxonomy): Eukaryota > Viridiplantae > Streptophyta > Magnoliopsida > Solanales > Solanaceae > Capsicum > Capsicum pubescens. The sequence goes on from CM061540.1 coordinate 299,007,265, forward strand.
TTGGGAGTTACACTTAGCATCAAGTGAGCGTAGGGATGGTGTCCCCCCATTAGTTAGGCATTAGGCACTAGTAGCAGTTCCTAGGTTCCATACCTACGGCGCCAACATAGTTTTTAGGGGTCCCCCATCAGTTAGGCATGACACTCTTGTCCTTTGGGACTTTAAATTTGTGGATCTACATAGCCAGTGTTTGTACCCGTGGCATGGTACTGATATCCTTCCAGCTGAGGTTACAGGTTGGACCCTGATATTATATTAGGGCATGTCGGTTATAGCTAGCCCCCATAATTTTAAGTCCAGTATCTAATTCAGTATTCAGTCACAGGTTTACTTGGCCATAGCATACATATATCAGTTTCCCAGTCATTAGTATTTTAGTAATTTAGTTTTCAAATTATTTCAGATTTATATTTTATGTTTGGTCATGTATTCTCAGTCTTTACAAATTTTATGCATTCGTATTTTGTATTTCATGTTACACATCCAGTCAGTTGTTACTCATGCACATAAACTTATGCATTTCAACCTAACCTCATCTAATGTACCAGTATATTCAAAATACTGATTGTATACTCGTTTCTTATGCTATTATGTTTAATATCATAGGTTCTGATGCTTAGTTCCCTAATAACGCGTAGATATACCAGATTATCATCTGTAACAGTGGTGACTCCTCATACTTTGAGGACATGGTTTATTTATCTCAGTCTACCTTATCAGAAGGAACTGGTTGGTCCTAGACAACACCTAAAGGGTGTTTGATCAGAAGGAACTGGAAAGGGTGATGGGATTTTGGAGGAAGAGTCAAAAACATGATCAGAAGGAACTGGTTGGTCAATGACTGGAAGGGTTTCATTAAGAACTTTGTCTTTGGATGATTCGATATTGGGGTCTTCTTCTTTGTTTGTGGAGGGGTTGATTTTAGGGTTATCATCTCTTTCAGAGAGGAGGTCATCAGATTTGTCTTTCTTATCTTGAGTATTAAATTCCCTAGCAATTTTGCTAAGAGAAAAAAAAAGAACTTTGTAATGGCAAATGGATTCTCTGATTTAGATTAGGAGGGGATAGATGGTGTATCAAACACTTTTAAGGGAATGGGCTCATTTTTTAAGAGAATATAGGTGGAGGATTCAACATTATAAAAATTTGGTAGGTTTTGAATATTGAAGCAAGATGAAGGCTTAGGAAATTGTTTGGGAACTAATAGGCTGTGAAGGAGAAGTTTTTTCAAAAATTGGTAGATGGGAGATCTGACTTTGATTTAAATAAGTAGTAAAGGAACAGTTCAAATATCTTGAAAAGTTGTGGCTAGTGAGACATGTTCGGTCATATGGGAACGTCGCTTAGGCTTAAAGTACGGGTGATTTTTAAGGGCAAAAGAGTGAAGTGGTACACATTCATAAAATTTAAAAAGCCATTATTATAAAATAGTATGTGATACTAACCTGATTAAGGACCTGGTCCCTACGTGATTTTCTGAACACTAAGCACTTTAAGTTGTCTCACCCTCCTCCTCCTAATATTCTCCTACTTTCCATGGGTATATATTACAGAAGGTATGAGATTGAATTAGACATATATGACATCATCTAACCTCGATGCCTGTTCATCAAATCATAGACAATTTTGGAGGATTAAGAAGAGCAATATGCTTTTAACTTGGTCTCATCATCCCCAACTTTGTCCTATTTCTCTTAAATTGTTCCTTACTAAGTGCCTTGGTAAAAATGTCAGCGATCTGATCTTTAGTACTACAAAACACCATCTTGATCAATCCCTTCTCTGCATTATCTCTGAGAAAGTGGTTCCTGATGTTAATGTGTTTTGTTCTTATATACTGAACTGGATTTTTGTCCATATTGACAGCACTTGTGTTGTCACAAAATAGAGGCACAGAATCTGAGAGGATGTCAAAATCTTTAAGTTGTTGCTTAATCCACAATAATTGAGCACAGCATGAGGCAGCTTAATCCGCTGAATTTTGCTTCTTAGTACCCTAAGAGATTAAGGATGATCCAAGAAAATGAGTCATTTATGAGGTACTCTTTCTATCAACTAGGTACCCAGTATAATCAACATCAGCATATCCAACTAGGTCAAAATTATCTCCAGCAGGATAAAATAGGACCAGGTCAGGAGTTCCATTAAGATATCTCATAGTCCTTTTAGCAGCTTTCAGATGATATTCCTTTGGACTTGCTTGAAATCTATCACACATGCCAATACTGAACACAATGTCAGGTCTATTAGCTGTTAGATAGAGAAATAAACCAATGATTCCTTTATACATAGTTTTATTGATATCCAATTTTTATGTAGTTCCAATGGGAGTATCAATAGGCTTTGCATCCTCAACCTTTTGAGCAACTTATAAATGTAATTCTGCTGGCATACAATAGTCCCAGTTGCACTTTGCTTAATTTTGCAGCCCAACGAAGAAACAGAGTTCTCCTGTCATACTCATTTCAAACTCACTACTCATTAACTTAGCAAACTCATCACACAGAATACTGGTTGTAGATCCAAATATGATGTCATCAACATAAACTTAAATAATGAGTAGGTTTCTTTCTCTAGCCTTCAGATATATAGTGTTGTCAATCTTTCTCCTTTTGAAGCCATTCTCCAAAAAAAACTTTGAAAGACTCTCATACCAAGCTCTAGGAGCTTACTTCAATCCATACAAGGCTTTGTCTAGTTTGATCACATGATTGGAAAAATCAACATCTTTAAATCCTGAGGGATGCTGTACATAAACATCTTCCTTTAAGAAGGCACTTTTCGCATCCATCTAAAATAGTTTGAACTCCATATAAGAAGCAAATGCAATAAAAATTCAAATTGCCTCTATTCTAGACACTGGAGAAAATGTTTCATCATAAACTATGCATTCTTCCTGGTTATATCCTTGCACCACTAGCCTAACCTTATTCCTGATGGTATGCCATGCTCATCAGCCTTGTTTCTATACACCCACCTACTCCCTATAACAGTTCTATCTAAGGGTCTTGGGACTAGGTGCCACACTTTGATTTTCTTAAATTGATGAAGCTCCTCTTGCATTGAATTGATCCAATCTGTATCCTTCAATGCTTCCTTTACATTCTTGGGTTCAATTTGAGACAAGAATGCAGAGAAAGCACAAAGATTCCTTGCTCTATTTATGGTCTGCATGCCTGAGTCCAGAGGAGATAATAGATTATCAAGAGTATATGAGGATTGATACTTCCAACTGGATTTGTGTGGGTGGGTTGACTTATATTAGGGCCAGTTCCCACCCATTGAGGTGTTACCCTCAAAAAACCGATCATTTCCTTCATGGATTATGGATCAGGTTCTTTAGGAGGAGCTTATGAAGGACCAGGATTGTGGAAATTTGTTGAATCTTTATCTTCAGGTCTTGAACCTGGTCCCTGCGAATCTGCATGATCATATCGCTTATTTTTCTTTTCTGGAACATTAAGGGGGATTTCTTGAATTATCATCGTCATGTAGGGTGTTGCCTTGACTGATACTACCAGCTTCATCAAACACTTTCTTTCACACATTTTGTTCTTTTATTGTAGATCCTATAAGCCTTGCTAGTAGAAAAGTATCCCACAAATACTCCTTCATCACACTTTAGATCAAATTTTCCAAGGTCATCCTTCCCATTATTCTGTACAAAATATTTGCAGCCAGTGGCTTGAAGTAGTCTAGCTTAGGCTTTATTTTGGTCATTAGTTCATAGGGGGTCTTTTTTAGAATGGATCTGAGAAGACACCTATTGATCACATGACATGCTGTGTTGATTACCTCAACCCAAAAAATATGAGTTATTCCTGCATCTATTATCATGGTTCTTTCAATATCTACAAGTGTCCTATTTTTTCTATCCACAAAATCATTTGGTTGTAGTGTTCTAGGAGCTGAAAAATTGTGACTAATGCCCAGCACATTGCAGAATTGATTGAACCTTGCATTTTCAAACTCTGTTCCATGGCCTGACCTGATTCCAGCAATCTTTTCATCATACTTCAGCTGCACTTGTCTGGAAAATGTCTCAAAGACATGAAATGTTTCTTCTTTGGATCTTAGAAAAAAGGTCCAAGTGAACCTGGAAAAATCATTACTTTCTTTGAAGGAGTTATAGTGGCCTAGAAGTGTTTACTTCTTTCTTTGGCTTGAATGAGAATTTGATTTGCTTTCCCTTCGCACATGCATCACGCACTTTGGAGCTAGCAATCTTTACTTTATGCAGCCCTCGATCCAGGTCCCTATTGACCAACTTGTTCAACAGATAACAACTAACATGGCCTAATCTCCTGTGCCACAAATCAACAGCATCTTCTTGAACACTCAGGGCTTACAGGACCCCAGATCTGCAATGTACATGTTTTTGTTCCTCCAAGCAATCAATATAACTTTACTCCAACTTCACTATCAATCATTGTGAAAAAATACTTCTAGAACTCCAAATTAAAGTACATGTGGAACTATCATCTGATTTAGTCTTCCCTATTGATAAGGCCATTACCAAGTCATATAACTATCCTTCAAAATTAAAACTCTAATTAGGGTTTACTTGAGTATTACTCATGATATAGAATGAGAGAATACAATGACTATGACCAAGTTTATTTTTTTTTTACAAAATTTCTTCCCTAACCAATTAAATTGCTCTATTATGAAGTAATTGACTTAAAAGTCCTTTAATTTGAAGTTCTAGAAGTATTCTTTAACAATGATTGATAGAATCAGAGAAATTTCGATAAGATCGTGTTGAATGACTTACAAATTCAATACATTGATATTTATAAAAACAATATGTACCTACGTATATGTTATATTTTTTTTATAGGAAAAAGACATCAGTTCCGTCCTAAATTTATTTCGAAAATACTTACACATTCAAACTAATCAGAGAACTTATTACACTCTTATTCTTATTTTTAGTGGAACTAACACACACACACCCTCTTTGTCTATGTGGCATGTGTGTGCAATTCAAATATTTGGGACGTGTATACGGGTACAATGCAGAAGAAAGATAACTAAAAATGCTAAAAATAAATTTAATTATACACATGTCATTTTTCTAGCGGTGGTTATGAAGCTAATTACCATTAATTTACTAATCTTTGTGGGCACTTTTTTCACTTTTTAGTAAATTAATTTTTTTCTTTTGCTTAATTTTCTGTCTTCCTCTTTCACCATTTTCACTGAACTTGGTGTCATTAATGTCCACCAAAATCCCCACCACGTCCAACCCCCAAAACATTCATCAAGTCTAGCTTCCTCTTTTCCCTCAAGAATTCAATTAATTTACTTAAAATGGAAAGTGAATCACCAGCAAAAAAAATAGAAAATATGGATTCTAATAATCATTGGAAAAGAGTGAAAAGTTCATCAGAGTTTTGCCAGAAAATCCTATTAGAAAGTTTGCGATACTAACAAAATTTCTTTGACCCCCAAAGCACATAGAAAAACACCTTCTTCAAATTATTCTCCTTATAATTTAATCCCAAAATCTAAAAGCATCGATTGAAAGGTTTTCACTTTCACCGAAAAATAAAATTCCGGCGACCTTCATTTTTGTCTTTGTCGATATCTACTCATGACTCATCCTTGTTGAGAAGCCTTTGGATCTTGGTTTGGTTGTTGCTCTGTTAATGTATTTATTTGTTGGTAAAGTTCTAGAGAGGCAACGGGAGAGATGAAGGGGGTAAGGAAGATGGACTTGAAAATTTTTGTCATAAAATAATTTAAAAATTATTTTTAACATGAAAAGTGACCTGAAAAGTGACGTAGATAGAGTGTATTTCACCGTTCAATTTATAATTGATTTTGGGTCTGACAAGGAGGTGTTAGTTCCATTAAAAATAAAAATAAGGGTGTAATGGATCGCCTGATTAGTTTATGTGTGTAAATAAATTTAGAATGGAATTGATGTCTTTACCCTTTTTCGATAAGAAGTATTAGATACATGATCCTTCTCCATGTAGCTCAGCGTCTGCCAATTACCATGTTATTGAAAAAAAGAACTACATTCAAAAAGAGATATATCGTGAAAGTATTAATTAGAAGGTAATTCATTTGATCATGTTCTTATTCCAAAATTAAGAAGAAGAAAAACTCACTGTTAAAAATTGAAAGAAGTTTGAAAGAGAATGCGAAAAAATTAAAAGAGAATTGAAAGAGTAAACTTGAATTAGTCAAATTAAATAAAACAATTGATGAACTTGAATAAGTTGAACAAGTTCAATGAATTAAATCAACTTATTGAATTTATTGATTAATTTATTTGAGTGTATTCAATCAATTGAGTGAATGACTAAAATGGATGATTGGGTAAAAAATTGAATTAATTGAATAAAAAATTAAATGAATTGAATTCAATATTCTTGAATTGATTGGGTTAATTGAATGAATACAATTGATGCACAATGTCCTATTTATATTATACAAGTAAAAGAACAAAATAAGTCTAATTTAAAATTAATACTAAACCAACTTCAATTCAAAAACTCAAAATAAGATACAAAATAATAGAGAGATACACCTCTAAATAAGGTACAAGATATTAAAGATATAACTAAAGATTTACTTGATGTGTACAAACGAAATAAAATAATATATAAGAATTTTTTTAATTTGGATCGAAATAAATATGTTGAGGCAGTTGAAATCAAGGCTGGCCCAAGTTATATACTGTAGCAGATAAATATACAATGAGATAAAACAGGTGAATAAACCCAATCCAATGAATAAATAGAGCATTATTCCAATACTTATAGGTATGATTGATTTCTTCCTCTCTTGTTTTTTAAATTGAAAAATATTTTTCCTTCCTAACGAATATACTGTAGTTAGCAATATAATAATTTTGACATATATAAGTTTCTATGGGAAAAAAAGTTGTTTCGGTTCGATTAAGCTAACTCAAGGATATTTTTACTATGGTATGATATTGTTTTCCTTAGGTTAATTGTATTTCTATATGATTTTTCTAGAAAAATCTCACATTATTAAGAGTATTGATTTATTTAATATATGACTTCCTTTTGCTTTTCCGCTGCTACATCGGTACTTTATTCACATACACAACAATTCTTTAAATTAGGTTCCACGTATCCATCATCAAGATTCATATGCAACTACGAAGATTCTCTTTGTGTCACCCGCATCACGGATTACATATTTTGTGGTAGCCAACGCTCAGAAGCCTCTATTTACGTATGCATCTTCAAGCTACGAGTAAAAATAGTAAATCGGCTCACAAATAGATAAAAACGGTCATTCAGACTCCACGTTATCAATTATCTGTCATTTCTATACTCGTCTTGCTAACCTATTAACTCTGATATTAATTGTTGAGGTAAGTTTCCCCAAATGTACTCAATAAGATGTGATATTCTCCATTTTATACCAAATTTATATACTATTTTCACCAAAGGTTGTTTCACATTGTTAAGATTTTAGAGTAGTAATTATTATATAGTGATAATAAGAAAACTGTATTAGGCACAGTAGCACTTAAGTGGATTGCTTGATCATGATTTTAACAAGCTAAGCATGCTTGGCTGGCCTATAATAAGGATCTAATCATCTGAAAGTGACATAAATTATTGCTAATTAATCTTCTTTCTATTCCCACAAACAAGTTCAAAGTCATGTGGAGTTAAAAATAATAAATTAATTAGTAGCAATGTGATTAATTAATTAATTAGCTTTGGTGTTTGAATATTGCTGAGACAACTTTGTTAGCTTCTTCTTCTTTTCACTTTATAGATCGTATTAAATTGTCTCCTGCTTTTCTAGCATTACTAGTGTATTTTAAAAAATAAATCATAAATTATTTTTTGAAAAGTAATTTGAAGTTGTACTAGAGAAATCGAGTGTGGTACTACTTTGTGGTAGTATTATCTGTTGTTTAATTTTACCTATTATTTTTTATTTTTTTTCATATTATGTCCTTCTTTAGAATATTTTTGTCTTGAGCAGGGGATCTTTTGAAAACAGTCTTTCTACCTCATCTTTAAGATACTTGTACAGACTGCACACTTTATCCTCTCCATACCTCACTTTTAAAAAATATACCGAGTATGATATTGTCTATATGTTATGAATGCATGGCCTGCAACACCACATTAAGTGAATATGTTTGGGTGCCCAGAACCAAATTAAGCAGTTATATTTAAGATTCTGGTTGATAAATAGCATCTCTGGGGAGAAATGCACATGCGTCTTTAGTATTATACCTTATGCAAAGTCTATGCTTCTCATCTCCAATTCTTCTATAACTTCTCATCCCCCTTCTATCTATCAATGTATTTTTTGTTCTTCTTGCTTTTGAGGACCTTCAATTGTAATTTGTCAATTGTACTTCGTATTGTCAGGGATTATAATGCATATTATCCTTATGTTGATAACTTAAATTGTTATACTATTCTTAATTAAAGATTTTGAATTCGAATTCTTTGAAAAAAATAATTATGTTGGGAAAGTTATCTCTAAAAATGAATCTTAGAGACGTCGTGTATGAGATTTTGACATACTCAATTAAAATTATCAAAAATCATGTAGGAAAAAAGAAGAAAGCATATGATCAATCAACAATAGAATCAGAATAAAATCATTATAACATTTTATCAAGTAATTAAATTATTAAAAATTATCATAATTAAACAGAGTTGAAGCCGCACTTGTGGAATTCTTTCCATCAATCATTAATAATTAATTTATAGTAACAATTTTTTTTTCCAATCATGGAATTATCTGCCCACGTTTTTTTTATCATCACAATAATTAATTCAAAGAATCAAACTAAAATTTCTTAAATCAAAGTTTTTATATTTATTTCTTTTTCTATTGTTCACTTTTTCCTTGTCGTGGTTGAGGGGAGGAGTGTTGAGATTTACCTTCCTTCTAGTTATTTTGTGATTTTCATTAATGGTAGAATATTTTTATTTTTCTTTTTTTAGTCTAAGAATATTTTACATTATTTATTTCCTTTTAAATCTAGGGTTTATTAATTATAGAATATTTAGTCTTATAGTTATAAGGAAAATATCATATTTTCTTTATTTATTTAATTTAATTTCTTATAAATAGAGATTTACTCTTCTATTTGAATCAAGGAAAAAGAATCAAGCAAGAGTTTTCATTCAGTTTCTGTTTAATTTTCTTTCTTGTCTCTTTCATTTCGTAACAGTGGTATCAAGAGCCTTCATCGATCCTCATGGATCTGTGAATTTATTGAAGCAAAACTGGCAGCCATTTTTTAATCCATACCTATTTTCAACCAACTTTTAATCCTTACATTTATTTTTAACGTAGGACTATTTTTACTACTTACTTTTATTTTTAACGTAGGGCTATTTTTAATCGACTCATATTATTTTAAATCTTATTTTTCAAACCATGATAAGCAATACTCTTTCTTTCAATGCCCCACAAACCTTCACTGGTGAAAATTATCAAATTTGGGCAGTTAAGATGAAATCTTATCTTGAAGCTTATGATTTGTGGGAAATTGTAAAGGAAGACAAACCTATACAACCACTCCTTGTAAATCCTTCTGTTACCGAAATCAAAATTCACTCAGAAGAGAATCGAAAAAATATAAAGCAAAAATTATAATTCAAAATTCAGTTGCTGATTTAATCTTTTTAAAAATCATTGCATGTGAAACAGCAAAAGAAGCTTGGAAAAAACTTGAAAAGGAGTACCAAGAAAGTGAACGAGACAGACAAAATCAAATTCTAAATTTAAAAAGAGATTTTGAATCTCTTAGGATGCAAGAAGGTAAGACAATTACTAAGTATTCTGACAGAATTTCTTTGATTGTCAATAGAATCAAGTTGTTTGGCAAAGATTTTAAAGATAATAGAATAGTTCAAAAAATCGGGTGACTATTCCTGAGAGATTTGAGTCCAAAATCTCCACTTTAGAAGAGTCTAAAGATCTCTCTGTCATTTCTCTTACTGAATTGATAAGCGCTCTTCAAGCACAAGAGCAAAGAAGAACATACAGGGAAGATAAAGTTGTTGAAGGTAATTTTTATGTGAACTATCAAAAAAGAAAAGTTGATTATTCACCTTGCAAATGTTGCAAAAAGAAAACACACTTAGAAAAATTTTGTCAGTGGAGAACCAATGCATTATGTGGAAGTTGCAAACAGAAAGGTCATGTCACAAAAGTATGAAAGTTCAAACACACTCAAGATAATTCGAAAGCACTACTTATGAAAGAAGAACATGAAGATGCAGAAGACCAACTTTATTAGATTGTTGCAACAAAATTAAGGAAAAATGCATTTTTCAAAAATAATTAAGAGTTCAAACTCAAGTTGGATACACCAACTTGTGTTTGAGGGGGAATGTTGAGATTTACCTTCCTTCTATTTGTGATTTTCATTAATGGTAGAATATTTTTATTTTCTTTTTCTTAGTTTAAGAATATTTTATATTATTTATTTCTTTTTAAGTTTAGGGTTTATTAATTATAAAATATTTAGTCTTATAGCTATAAGAAAAATATCATATTTTCCTTATTTATTTTATTTAGTTTCTTATAAATAGAGATGTACTCTTCTATTTGAATCAAGGAAAAAGAATCAATCAAGAGTTATCATTCAGTTTCTGTTTAATTTTCTTTCTTGTCTCTTTCATTTCATAACAAGGAGGACCACATGAGAAGGAACACAATTGATACAATATATATATATATATATAATATTGCTTAATTATTTTATAATAATATTTTATTATAACAGTTGAGTTTCTTTGAAATTCACTTTTATGTTATATTTTATCTCGCTACAATGCCAACTATTTCTTGGGTTCAATAGGATGTGTGAATGAAAAATGGAGGAAATTCTTTGAGCAAAAACTGAGCGCGCGTACACACACACTACACCAACTTGGACAAATCTATCATCTTTTATGCAGGTCCTGGAGATGACGCAAGAATAGGAGGAGGAGGAGCAACCAAAAGACCACGAGCCGAAATTGACTCCCATAATACTAGAAGACTCTCTAACCTCCACGCTTCTCGCAAATAAAGAAGAAAGAATTTTGGTGCATGTCCCACCTCCAATACAGAAGATAACAATGAACTTGTGATTGTCACCCAAATCACCGATGCACCAATACGCAGTGGTGATCACAGCGACTCCACCAGAATATTTATTTTTTCATAACCAATTCTCTTTGAACCTGGAGATAACCTTAGCTCCGGGATGGACACAAGAACCATCAAGACAATTCCCAATGAAGATCATAGCATGGAACTATAGAGAGGAAAATAACCCCACATTTAAAAGAAATATGTTAGATATGATTGCATCTAACAACCCTGCCATTCTAGCCTTAACAAAGACTAGAATAGCGGACTATGATTCTGTTTTATAGTTACTGCCCTATTCTGACAAGCTGCAGGTACTCACGTCCGGTCTCTCAGGAGGCATTGTTCTTTTCTGAAATAACAACGAATTTATCATAAATCCCATGGTATTGACAGAGCAAGAGATCCATGCATCTCTAAAGGTTATCTCAAACTCAACTCCATGGATCATTACTATTATATATGCTAGAAATAGCTCCATTTACAAAAAAAAAAATTATGGAAAAACCTACAAGATATTAATAATTCTAATCTGGGGCCCTGGTTAATGTGTGGGGACTTTAACGAAGTAGATAACTCTTCGAAAAAATTTAGTGGAAACCCTATTAACAATAATTGAGTCTCAAATTTCCTTGATTGCATAAATAATCTCAGTATGATTGATTTAGGATTACGGGCCCTAGGTTTACTTGAACTAATATGAGTAAGCAACATACTGGCATCATCATGGAACGTCTTGATAGATTTTTATGCAATCTTAAATGGCTAGATCTTTACCCTGATTCTAATGTAATGCATCTTCCTAGAATGCATTTCGGTCATTTCCATATGATGATTAACCTCATTAAGAATAGTGGAAAACCTTGATATGTTTTTAGATTTGAAACAATGTGGCTTCGCCATCCGAAATTTCATGAAATTGTCAAAACCTCTTGTCATGATAATTAAAACTATCTAAATACGGCTAATAATTTTGCCAATAATGCCAACGACTAAAACAAAAACATATTTGGCAATATTTTTATAAAAAAAAAAATCCTTAAAGCTAGAATCCATGGCCTTCAACGCATGGATCCTATCAGGAAAACTTCTTATCACCATAATCTCAAAAATTCCCTTACTCATGATTTCAATAACATTCTCCGACAAGAAGAAGATTTCTGGAAGCTTAAGTCAGTCCAATGGCTTATCGAAGGGGATGTAAACACTAAGTTCTTTCATACCACTACCACCAATAGGAGAAGAAGAAAAAAAATCATGGGTCTTTTGGACTCTGTGGGTAACTGGTCTTTTGACCCTAATCATGTAAAAATCTCTATTTTAAATCACTTTAAAAATATCGATACTACGGATCAAACTAAATCATTTCGTAACCATATTCCTTATGCTAGTAATAGTCTAATAGCAGACGGTCATACCACACTCAATTTAACTCTCACTATTGAAGAAACTCATAGTGCTATTAATTCCTTCAAAACATTAAAGGCCCCGGGTCCTTATGGTTTACACCCAATTTTCTTAAAAAAAATTCTGGGAAGATACCAAATTTTCTATAACTCAAACCTGTATGGATGCTTTCACTCAAGAATCCATCAACCCAGAAATTAACAAAACTAATGTAGTGCTCATCCCAAAAATAAATACACAAGATCAAATCAATTACTTCATATCTATCAGTCTTTGTAACAGCGTTTACAAAATCATATCAATGGTTTTAGTCAATCGTATTCGTCCGTTCCTAGACAAAATAAATAACCCTACCCAAGGTAGCTTTATTTCAGGCAGGCGGCTTTGGATAATGCTATTATTGTGCAGGAAGGCATCCAGTTCTTTCGAAAATCTAATAGTGGTCTTAGAAAAATGCTGATAAAAATTGATCTGGAAAAAGCTTTCAATAGAATGGAATGGTCATTTATATACTTCTCTCTCAAAATCTTAAACTTTCCAAAAAAATTAATCAACATAATCATGGATTGTGTCCCTACTTCTTCCATCTCTATCGTTGGTAATGGAAACCCTACAAATACCTTCAACCCTTCTCGAGGCATCAGACAAGGTGATCCTCTATCTCTCTATATCTTTATTATATGTATGGAATCACTTTCAAGATTCATACATCAGGCTGTTAATGATAAAAAAATGGACACCTATAAAAATCTCTACTTCTTCTCCAGCATTATCCCACTTGCTTTTTGCAGATGATTTAGTCCTATTCGTAAAAGCAAATTTGAAAATTTCTAATACTATTACTTTGTTATTCCAACAGCTTGAGAACATATCGGGCCAAAAAATTAACTATAATAAATGTAAGGTAATCTTCTCCAGTAACGTTAATGCTGATATTGCTACTCCTATTGTAAAGCCCTTAAATATGAACACTTCTGAGAGCTTTGGTAAGTATTTAGGCTTACCCATGACAAAAAACCACCCTAATAAAAATGATTATCAATTCATAATTGACAATATGAATAATAGGCAAAAGGGGTGGAAAGTAAATATACTAAATATAGCTGGAAAAACTACCCTTATTAAATCGGTTCTCGTAGCTATCCCTACCTACGCAATGCAAATAAATTTACTACCTACCAAAATAATTCAACACATTGATCGTATCCAGAGAAACTTTCCCTAGGGTACTACTGAAGAAAAACAGAAACTTCACCATGCAAAATGGAACCTTGTCACCCTTCCAAAATCACACGGAGGGCTGGGTATACATAAATATGAGGAAAAAAATTCTGCTCTTATTTCTATCCTTGACTGGAGATTTCTCAAAAACAAATCCCAGCTCTGGGTAAAAGTTCTCCAAAGTATAAAAATAGACGTACAGGAAATCATCTTCATCATATTTTGTCGGACTCCTAAATGGCTTTTTAACAACAATAACCTAAGGGGGCTCATCTAGGGACCCCTTTCACGACTAGACACCAACCAAACTCTCTCGCAAATCATTTTGAACGGTAATTGGGATACTTTTGATGTATCTGCACAAACACCGCCGAATATCTTAAAAATCATCCATAATACGTACATTTAACAAATGAAGCTTAAACTAGACAAATTTTACTGAAATACTTCATTTCTAGGAACTTTCACCACTTCCTCAACTTATATGCTTTTCCTAAAGTCTTCTAACAAGTTGCTATCTACAAATAATCCTTCTAACTTTTGGGTTTCAAAAACTAACTCTCTTAATAAGATAAAATACTTTTTTATGGCTCATCACTTTAAATAAGCTCCCTACAACTGAGGTTTTAAATAAGAGGAATGTAATCCCGACAAGCTTCTGTCCTTCATTCTCTTCTATAACTGAATCTCTAGCGCATGTCTTACTTATTTTCCCCAAAGTGTTAGAAATTTGGACTCATTTTAGGCTTTCTCCATCAGAAAATAATTTCTTAAGAGATATCAAAAAAATTTGTCTTTCCAACAATACCATCAATCTGTGCGGAAACATATCTATACCTCTCTCCGTTTTGACCCCTCTAATTCTTTGGTCCATTTGGAAGAATAGAAATGATTATCTCTTTAAAAATGCGGCCAATCAACTAAATGTCCAAAAAATAGAATTAAAGGTTATGGAATTTTTTCATCTAGGACACCCTAAAGGAATGTTGAACAATCAAAGAAAATACTTATCAATTAATGTCAAATGGTTTACGCCTCCGGAGTGATACTATAAACTTAATATTGATGGAGCATATAACCATTCAACTAAATATGGCGGTGGAGGAGTAATCATCCGAAAACATGATGGAAACTGCATAGCTAGAATGGCATTCTCACACATGGCCATATCGGCTCTACAAATGGAAACCTTAGCAATGTATCATGGGTTACATTTGACTCTTGAAAAGAACTTGACCCCTATTATTGTGGAAACAGACTCTGAGGTGCTTATTCAAATATTAAACTCAAAAAATGAGGATATCTCACATGTATTTTCTGATTGCAGATCCATCGTTAAATTATTGAATGAACCTGAAATCCGTCATATCTATAGAGAGGAAAAATGCAGTAGCGGACAAGTTGGCATCATTTGGAAAGTCACGAATGCAGTGCATGGAGAATAATTCAATAACTTTTACTCTCCCCCCCCCCTCCCCGCTTTTTATTTTGTAAGAACTTCAAAAAGACTCAAAGTTTGGGTTCTATCCGGATAATTTCAGTTTGTAATAATCTTTAAAATTCCGTTCTAATAAAATTCCCAATTTCCAGCAAAAGAATTGAGCACACACTTAAAAGGAAAGTGTACTCACTAAAGAAAAATATGTTTCTCCCACATTGGTGGGAGAAAGCATCTTTATTGTTCTTTTATTAAGAAACACTCCTTCAAGTGGATAGTGAGGCAAGAACCAAGAGGTGCCTCGTGCCGTCATTATCGTTCGCTCGACTTCGGACAAAGTTGATTTGAAACTTACATGCACGCACAGGCATGAACATAATCCAACAAAAAAAAAATCTCCATGAAAATGCATGCAGAAACGCAGAAAATGTAACTCGAAAGGGAGGAAACCCTTTGAGGAAATGACACATTATTTCGAAAAAGACGTGATTGTTCGGTCGAATTTGACTATTCAAAAAAGACACACTATTTCGAAATGAACAGACATGATTGTTCCGAAGTGCTACACCTTTTTGATAAATCATTGCTTTCTTTCTGAAGGAGTACTTGATGACTATAAATACCTGCACTTTTTCCTCAGGTAGTACAAAAATTGTCAGACTGAAAAAATACTCTTGTACTTCTAAAAACTCTTTGTGATCATCTGCCATTTAGTGTGTTTGAAGAATCAGAAGGTTTGAGGTACCGCTACATTCTTATTATGAGCCATTTTATCTTGGGAGTAAAAATTCTGCAACCTCAGGTACTTGAGGGAAATTAATTCCTTAAGGACACTCCATGAAATCGGAGGACTTGGCTCTAGTTCTACTTCATATTGTTTCTTTTAAATAACATATTTCTTTGATAGTTCTTATTGAACTTGTGTTGAAGGTGTTAAAACTTCATAGGTGTTCTTGAAACAGTCTTGAACTTGTGTTGAAGTGTTTGTGCAAACATACAGATTGTGTACCCGAAACAACACTATTTTTCTTATACGTTATTTATATTAGTACACTCTTTCGTAAAAATTTTATTATAACAATCCTACTCGAGTATCAATTTTGGCTCTCACTTGGAACATCTTTTAAAAAATTTAACTAAATATTTTCTATTCTTCTTATAACATAAATGTTTTTGAAAAAATATAAGTTTCTACGTAATTTTTGTCTATAATGATCAAATGGGATACGACGTCAAATACGACTAGAAGTATATAACAATTGTTTGTTCTAATGACTATATCATACCACAACTTAATTTATCATAATTACTTAAAATTTCAACCATTTTAAATAATTACATAAATCTAAACCTGTCAACTGGGCCAGGCTGGCCCGTTCCGGCACGGTAAGCCCAGCCCATTTAGAGGACCCAACACGATTTAACCCAGCACGGTGGGCCTCTGGGCTATTGTATTGCCGATATCGAGCTGGGCCATCTACGTTGACAGGCCCGGTGGACCGACCCAGTTCCAAACTCGAACCAGGCCCACCGGTTACCCGGCCAGACCCGGCCCGGTTATATATAAAAAAAATTGGCTGACTTGGACTTTGGTGCCAAATTGGACTGTTTAGGCCCAACGGCTATATTGTCGTTGTGGCTCCAACGGCCAATTGGCCCATTTTTCAATTATTTAAAAAAAAATTAATTCAAATTTATTTCTTTAAATAACCCTACAATTTCAAATAATTTTTCACACATTCTCATTTTCTCAATTTCTCTGAAATATTCTAATTATCACCTAAAGTGCTCAATTTTATTTTTTAATTGTGCATTTACAAATATCAAGTGGAAGTTTTCTAAAGTCGCAACTTTCAGATCCTAAAATTTGGTATTATCGTTCCATCTCTTACTTTTAATCTTTAATTAGTGTATTAATTTTTGAATATTTATTTTTATTATGTTAGTGTATTTTGAATATATTTTAGTTTAATTTATAATATGGATAAATTAAGAAACCTCGATAAAAGTGTCAAAAAAATTATCTCGAAAGTGATAATGGCAATAAAAAATGAATTGGTGGCGGTTTCAGTAGAGGTGGTTCAAGTACTAGATATACCTGTGTACCTCTGGTACCAGTTAGTCAACCTTTTGAGGAAGAAATAGGCGTAGGTGCTCACGATATGAATTTTTTAGAAGCTCAGAAAAATTATGGTATAGAAGAAGAGAATGAAGTAGACGCGATTAATTTAGATGAAGATGATAAAAATATTGGTGAGACACCCGAAGTTGGAAATTCTAATATTAGATCCGAACCGGTTAATCTTCCTCCCCGTCCTCCCCATCGTGCCCTGCAAGATCTCGTAGAAGAACTAGTATTGCATGGAAATATTTTTCAGAAATAGAAGAAGAAACTAAGGTGTAATGGAAAATTTGTGAAGTTGTATATGAGCATAAAATCGGAGGCTATAAAGGGGGTACAGGTTCGTTGATAAGACATGTAAGAGAAAATCATGCGGCAGAGCTAAGTATTGCACAAGGTGGTGAGGCTGTTGGTGGGCCAGTACAAACTAGATTGAACCCAACAACCGGTCAATTAGTTAAGAATTATAATTAAATGAAGGACCGAGAAGAAATAGCGAAAATGATAGTTGGGGGTTGTTTGTCTTTCACTTTTGCTTCTTCGGATGTTTTTATTCATTATACTCAAGTAATTTATAATCCTATGTTTACCGATATCCCTTGAAGTACTTGTCGGGCCGGTATTTTTAGACTCCATGCACAATATATTTATTATTTATCGGCATTATTAAAAAATATTTCATGTAGAATTGCTCTAACTTCTGATCTTGATCATGTTGTTAACAAAAATGATTATTTAACAATTACTTGTCACTGGATAGATAGTAATTTTGTTATACAAAAATGTATTCTGACATTTTTGTATGATGAAGATCGTAGACACACTGAAAGATTTATTTCTGAATCTATTTCTAAAGTTGCAAAATATTATGGTATTGAAAGAAAAGTTTTATGTATAGCTTTTGATAATGCATCTAACAACAAGGATGTTGTTGAGTTGTTAAAAGTTGAACTTTCTCCGTCGTTACCCGAAATATTTCATGTTAAATGTGCTTGTCATATATATATTTTAATCGTCAGAGATGATCTTGAATTTTTTGAGTTTTATATTGAAAAGGTCTGGCTTGTTGTTGGCTTTATTCAAGAAAATAATCGAAAAACTAGAGTGAGAGAATTTAAAATTAAATGTGAACAAAATGGACTTACACCGATATTTATGACTGAAGAGTGTGATACTAAATGGAATGCAACTTATACTTATTTAAAAACTTGTCTTGCTTATAAAGTTCCTATTACAATGACTTTTAATCAATATTCTGGTTCTTTTCCTGAGTGTATGCTACATGATCTTGATTGGGTTGCAATTGATGATCTTGTTAAATTTTTTTTAAAAAATTATATAGCTACATTTGAATTGTTTGGTGCTTATTATCCTACTGTTTGTAATATTTTAGTTTATTTAGTCGACATTTCTTGTTTGCTTAATGAATATAAGAATAAAGAAGGTTACAAAGAAGCTATTACTACTATGATTGCTAAATTTAAACAATATTTTTATCCGATTCCCCTAATTTATTTGATTGGTGCTATAATAAAATAATAAGAATAACCGAAAGATGTACAGAATCTTGAAGAAATTATGACTTCAAGAGAGAACTCAGCACAATCAAGTCCAATACATGGCTTTGCCCCCGTTGATTTTGACTTTTCTATGGCAATTCCCATTAATATTAACATGCATGAGTTGAGAAAAATGATGCAAAATTTGTAGATTTTTCATTGATGTAAATTATAAGTTTTGATTTATTTTTCAATCAATAAAATACAATATTCATTTACTCCTTATTTTATTTTCATTTAAATTGAATTTCTAGTTTGAATTAAATACTTTTAATATATTACTATCAAGCTTTACACTAAGTAATAAACATAACAACATATATACATATAATGAAAAAATAAAAATAATGCTAGCAAATATTACTTGGACAACTAGTATTGACATATAAAAATACTATAAGTTTATCTTTTAAGTGTTGTATGTAAAATTGTAAAATTTTAAATCTATGTTCAATAATTCAAGTATTATTATATTAAGTAGTATATATTGTAATCTTATGTGTATATATGTGTGTATATTTTCTAAAGTACTATAACTTGTAATGTATATATCTTTCAAGTGGTATTTTAAGTAGTATATATTCTACATATATATGTATATATTTTTTATAGACTATAACAGAATATATATTTAACGTATACATGTGTATATGTTTTCTAAAGTAGTATATATATAGTGTATATATGTTGTATGTATATTATTTGAAGTGGTATTTTAAGTAGTATATATTTTACATATATGTGTATGTATTTTCTATAGACTAAAATAGTATATATTTAATGTATACATGTGCATATATTTCTAAAGTAGTATAACATGTAATGTATATATGTTATATGTGTATATTTTTTATAGACTCTAAACTAGTATATATTTAATGTATACATGTGTATATATTTTCTAAACTAGTACGTGTATATGTGTATATACACATGTGTATATACTTAATGTATACATGTGTATATATACATTAAATATATTCCATTCAAAAATATTGAAAAAATTAAAATAAATACTAAAACAAATACAATTCAAGATAATGACAATATCCCAGATAGGGATGCCCCCACTCCTTCCGAAATGGAGTTTGATGTTAATTCTTGTTAAATTATGATTTCACACCTAATTGATTTTAGCCCTGGTTCACAGGCAAGGAATTATATTAAAAAAGAATTTTTTTTCGAAAAATGAAAAATGTTTAGGACATGATTTTTTGAAACTTATAGTCCTGATGACATGAAAAATATTTCTGAAGATTTCTATGAAATGTGTACATTACATAATCAAATTATTTGTTTTGTGTCATGGTTTATATCTACATATCTTCCTTTATATGTAAAACTTACTGAGAGATCATATCAAGATGCAAATGGCACCATCACTCAAGCCATTTACCTCCTCAATCACCTTTCATATTACCTAATAATACAGGAATAACTTTCTCTTCTTTTCAAAGATTCATTGATAACGAAGTTGGAAAAATCACTATTTCAAAATAAATAGTCTAATTGCTCAAAATAATTATTTGAGTCTTTATGTGAAAGTTCTTGGAGAACATATTTCTTCTCTTGATAAAAAAATTAGATATCATGACGGATTTGATCAAGAAGCTAAGCGATAGTCAAAAATCATTTGATATTGCTTCTACCTCAGAATGCAAAACAGAAGATTTGACAGCTAAGCCTCATGTTCAAAGACCTCCTGATATTCAAGGATTTGAAAAACCCCTCTGATTTAGAACGGCTTGAAAAATTACTTGAAAAGAAATTTGCTAGTTTAAATATAAATCCCATGGATCTGTCCAATAATTTTGTTGATGCTATTGAATCTCTTTCTAATAATTTTGATGATCTAAAGTCCACTCCAATCTCGAACATAGAAGCATAAATCCACTCAGAGTTAAATAAACTTAGAGGATTGGTAAGAAAACAACCAGGAAAAAATATGTTGATATTCCTCGTATGCAAACTGCCTATTATCCACGACCAACTCCTCAAGATGTTCTGATAGAGGAAAGAGAGTAGTCATTGACAAACACGTCATACAGTGGAGATCATATATATGAATGGAACTTAGATGAATTATCTGAAAGACAATTATCTATATTAGTCCATCGCATGCTAATGTATTCTACTATTGCAAAAGTCTCTAGCCCTAAAGATACTGAGGGTAACCCTGTTCGAACAGATGCTACTATATGTAAAATGATTGTTGCAGGTTTTAATGGCTAACTTCGTGGCTGGTGGGACAATTTTCTTTCTAATGAAGAAAGAAATAAAATTTTTGAAGCCAAAAATATGTTGCCAGGTATTGATAACCTAGGTAGAGAATTACCAGAAGGTAGAGAAGATGTTGTATATACCCTTATGCTCGCTATTATTCAACAATTTGGAGGTAGATTTACCAACCAACATAAAAATACTCGTACCCTCTTAAATGGCCTTAGGTGTAAGCATTTAGGAGAATTCAGATGGTACACGAATACTTTCATTAGTAGATTTATGGATCTACCCGAATCTAGGTTTGAACATTGGAAGGTTAGATTCATAGATGGGCTTCCACCTCTTTTTGCAGAAAAGGTTAAAAAATCAATCAAGGGGCAATATGGTGTCATTCCCTGGACGGATTTTACTTATGGTCAGCTTATAGCAGCTTGTATCGAAGAAGGTCTAAAAATTTATAATGAGATAGGCTTAAAGAAAGATCCCAATTAGGTTATTTCTGTGGACAATTTGGTATGAAAAATCCAGCTTCTACCTCTAGTTAAAAGGGTCATAGACATATAAAACCCAATGGCCTAGATAAACCCTATAGAAAAAGGAGATCTAGACATAGATCCAAAGAAGAGCGTGAAGTTAGAAAACCCCATCGTAAGTCTACTAGATTTATGAAAAATAGGTCTAAGAGAGACTTATCAAAAATCAAGTGTTACAATTGTGGTCAATTTGGTCATATTGCTCCAAATTGTAAACTTCAAAAACTCAAGTCCTTAGGACTTTTTGACGAGATTCATGATAAGGTTTATGGTTTGTTATATACTTCAGGTTCTAAATTTGATTATGAATCTGAATTTGAAAATGATGTTGAATTACCTGATTCAACTGAAAATGAGAATCATGAAAAAGCTAATGCTAATTCTTGCACTGATTGTAACAGTAATGTTTGTGATTGTGATGATGCTTTTTATAAATTACAATCCCAGTTTGAAGATTTAGATTTAAATGTTCGAACAATTACTGTTGATAGTGCTTTAAAATTATTAAAAGAAGTGACTGATGAAAAGCTTCGTCAAAAAATTATTGATCTTGCTTCTTCACAACCTAGCACTTCAAAGCCTGCTGATAGCAAATATGTTAAGAAAAATATTGAATCTGTTATCGAAATTATGCCCTATTCTTTAACTGAAGTTAATAGACGTCTTGCCATCAGTCAAACACCTGGTAAAGATACGTCTCTTGATGATTTGAAAATAGAAATTGAAAATTTGAAAAAGGAAATTATTTCTTTAAATAGAATCAAATGATTTCTGATCATAGAATTTCAAATATTGAAAATATTTCTCAAAGTGATATTTCCAAAGGAAAAGAAAAAAATGCTGAAAATTCTAACTATCAAATTATTCGTGAAATTGATGTAAAAAATGATTTCTTTTTGGGTATGATGCAAATTGTTATTTCCCATAAATGGTATATAAATTGTACTATCTTGATTAATAACGAATTTTCTGTAACTGATATGTCTATGATTGATAGTGGTGCTGATGTTAGTTGCATTCAGGAAGGATTAATTCCAACCAGATATTTTTAAAAAATAACTCATGTAGTCAAGTCTTCAACTGGTCATTCTCTTGATATTAATTATAAACTACCTCATGCACATATCTGTAGAAATAAGATTTGCATTCAGCATTTTTTTTTCTTAGTGAAAAATCAATTATATCCTTCTATTATCTTAGGAACACTGTTTATAAATGCAATTTATCCTTACACGTATATTGATGCGAAAGGCTTCAAAGCTACCTATAAAAAACAAGAAATTTCTTATCCTTTTTGTTACAGATCCAGTAACAAGAGACATAAATGCTTTG
Organism: Capsicum pubescens; assembly: GCA_030864215.1. Taxonomy (NCBI): domain Eukaryota; kingdom Viridiplantae; phylum Streptophyta; class Magnoliopsida; order Solanales; family Solanaceae; genus Capsicum; species Capsicum pubescens. The sequence goes on from CM061540.1 coordinate 299,030,206, forward strand.
ATTAAGATGAAGCAAAAATATGTGAATTTCTTACAACATGAAATGATGAGTATGAATATTCAAAATACAATGAATTCTGTAAAAATTCAAGACAAAAAAAAATTGATATATGACAATTTGATTGTGGATATTTGTGCTGATCACCCAAATGCTTTTTGAAATCGCAAAGAACATGTTGTTACTCTTCCTTATGAAGATGATTTCAGAGAAGATAGTATTCCAACAAAATTCAGACCCTACCAAATGAACACAGAGTTAGTAGAATTCTGTAAAAAAAGAGATTGACAATCTCTTACAAAAGGGTCTCATAAAACATTCAAAATCCCCTTGATCTTGCACTGCATTTTATGTTAATAATGTTGCAGAGAAAGAACGAGGTATGCCCAGACTTGTTATTAATTATAAACCTCTTAATAAAGTTTTAAAATAGATTATGTATCTAATTCTTAATAAAAAGAATTTATTATCTAGATTATATGATGCCAATATATTTTCCAAATTCAATTTAAAATATGGATATTGGCAAATTCGAATTTTTAAAGAACACACTTATAGAACTGCTTTTAATGTGCCTTTTGGTCAATATGAGTGGAATGTTATGCCCTTTGGTCTGAAAAATACTCCCTCTGAATTTCAAAAAAGCATGAATGATATATTTAATCCATACAAGGATTTTATAATAGTATATATTGATGATATACTTATGTTTTCTAAAATAATAGAATTAAATTTCAAACACCTGAATATTTTCAAACAAATTGTAATGCAAAATGACTTGGTCATTTCTAAACCAAAAATGTGCTTATTCTAAATCAATGTTCGATTTCTAAGACATAATATTTGTCAAGGAGAAATCGAGCTTATCCAAAGGGCTATGGACTTTGTAGAAAAATTCCCTGATATTATTACTGACAAAACTCAATTACAAAGATTCTTAGGAAGTCTTAATTATATTTCTCCTTTCTATCAAAACTTGTCTCGTGATTTAGATCCTTTGTATGATAGACTAAAAAAGAATCATAAAGAACCTTGGATGACTTCTCACACTAATCTAGTCAAAATAATTAAAAAACGTGTCAAGACTTTACCTTGTTTAACTTTAGCAAATCCTGCTTAGTTAAAAATAGTCGAGACTGATGGTTCTAATATTGGTTATGGAGGAATACTTAAACAAGTAAATCCCCATAATAATACTAAACGTCTTATTAGTTTTTATTCTGAAAAATGGTCTGAAAGTCAGAAAAAATATGCCACTGTGGCCCATGAAATGTTAACTATTGTTAAATTTGTTTGAAAATTCCAAGATGATTTATATAATCAGAAATTTATAGTAAAAACTGACGCTCAATCAGTCAAATATATGTTTGACAAAGATTTTAAACACGATGCTTCAAAGTTAATTTTTGCAAAGTGGCAAGCTCAATTAGCCCCTTTTGATTTTGAAATACAATACAAGAAAGCTAGTGAAAATTCTTTACCAGACTTTTTGTCTAGGAAATATTTAAAGGATTAAATGAATTTTTATACTTACTTTCTTTCTGAGAAAACAATAATTACTATAATTAAGTGTATTACTCTAAATGAAGATATTCATTTTATTATACTAGAAAAAATCATTCATGATATGATAAATAAGATTTATTCCTTCCAAATTTTGAAGACATAAGAGATGAAATTGATTGGGATGATATTGATTCATCATTTGATAAATACTAATTTTCAGTGCATTATGGGTCCAGATCCATCTTGGCTGATAGCCAGCGGTCGAGGAAAAGGTGGCAGAAGCCAAGGAGGGAGATACTCCTTCTTTAGGGGAAGAAACTCCCCTCCATCATTATATGCTTCTTCATCATCCACTTTCCCATTTTTGCAAAGGGGAAATATGAGTTTAATTAATGCAAGAATTTTGCAGATCGCAGAATCATCAAAAACTCCGCATATGAGCACTTCGATCCATCTAGAAGATATTCCAGAGGATCATCCCTTATATGAGAAACTACAATCTTATATGACTGCTAAGCAAGCTGATTCGTTTGCTTCAGTTGTCAAAGAAAACTCTGCCGATAGGCAAAATTATGAAAAACTTGAAAATCGAGAATTAATAGTTCTCATAGAAAACTCTCAGATATGTAAACAAAATGATCTAGGGAAACTCCTCCAAAAATACTTGTTAACTAACCTCTACTGGGAGTATTGAAATAGAACACCACCAAATAGGTGAAACAACTCCAGATGTTCATGGATATTCCAAAATGGCTATTAAAAAACTCATCTCGATAGAAGACTGGGGAACCACCTCCATGACAGAAAAAAATATGACAATAAAAGGATCAAGAATTGCCTTCACTTATTGGGACTATATAAAATTCTTTACTCAGATATTATATTATAACAATATTAAACATAAACATACTTGGTTTCTAAAGATTTTCTATAAAGTCTTTGAAGACCCAATTCCCAATTGGTTTATTCAATGGTGGTCGTATCATGGCCCTACTGTTAAAATATTGCCAGCAGAATATCTGCATCTTTACAAAGAATGGGCTAAAGTATCACCATTCTTAACAGATTTATATCACTCGGACCATGTCTGCAACTTGGATAAAATCGACCAAATGTATTTCTTTATAGAATTCTCCATTCCATGGATACATAAATGGAGTGTCGAATTTGGTTACACGAAAGAACAAATATCCAGACTCTATAGGGTATTCTATACCAATTTTGGGGAAAAACTAACCAAAAAAGACCCCCTCACTAAAATCCCTCATGGATGAGACTTGCTCGAATCTATTAATATAAAAATCGTCGAATACTCTGCTGCTCCACAAAAGAAAGTTGTGGACGATAAAAATCGAAGTTGTATCTCTAGAAGAATTTCTGTCCATGAAGGAGACAAATTAGAATTGATTGAGAAATATTTAGAAGAAGTCCGAAAAAATTGATAAAAATTGTGGAACAATGTTCGGATACTTCTATGAAAAGTCTTACAAGTGAAGAAACTGAAGATATTCAAGAATCTCAGCCACTTCCGTCAGAAAATATTCTCAATGATGAAGAAATTAAAAAAAACTGAGGAATTACTCTACTAGATGAAAAGAAAAGACAAGATGTGATAGGAAGGACCCATCTACTACTATGTTTTATATGTATGGGACCAGGATGTAGGGACCTTTGTAATAATAAAAATACTATGCGCTACTGTGCGCGGATTCTTTTTATTTCTATATATAGACGCCTCATTTGTTAGAGAGGCAGCAATTATATTTTTCTCTTTCATTTTCTCTCTCTAAGTTTGCTCTCCCTCTTCCTCTCTTGTATAATATTTTAAGGCTTTAATAAAAGAAGGCATCTAGCCGACATTTACTATTTCGGTCTTGCACTCGGCCACTTGTAAGGTATTTATTTCTTTTTCTTCTGAAGTAATTTTAATACTTCTTCTTCCTTTCCAGCCGTGACTATGTCCGGCTAAAAAACGTCTCATGCCTATGTTAGAAAGCTAACTTCTCTTACTGGATTATTATGAAAAATCCAGACTTTATCAAAATATGAATGAATTTTTCTATGGTTTCTTGACTTGGTTCCGAAATGGTGGTACAGTCGAGTTTAATATTGCTTATGTTGGCTTTGTCTCAGTGACTACATCTAGTAAGTTGTGCCTCTTTAGCCCGTAAAAGATGAAGAAAAAGGGCAGCTTTTGCACAGTCAGAACTTCTAGACAAATGGGTTCAACATAAGTATATTAAATATCTGACAGGCCCTTTGTTCGGGTAAAAAGATTAATTCTTCCATACAATCATTAAGCTATTCGAAAATTCTTTTTAATTTCGGTTGGTGCTTTGGTTCGGTATTCCGACAACGGCTTAATCCGATATTTGGTCCCAATAAGGCCAGACTAGCTTCCAAATATCGGATTAAGCCGTAGTCGGAATACCGAACCAAAGCACCAACCGAAATATAAAAGAATTTTTGAATAGCTTAATGACTGTATGGAAGAATTAATCTTTTTACCTAAACAAAGGGTCTGTCAGATGTTTAATATACTTAATGTATACATGTGTATATAGTTCCATTCAAAAGTATATTTAATATACTTAATGTATATATGTGTATATATTTTCTAAAGTAGTATGTATTTAGTGTATATATGTTGTATGTATATTATTTAAATAGAATTTTAAGTAGTAAATATATTATATTGTACTTATATATGTGTATATATCTTCTATAGACTCTAAACTAGTATATATTTAATGTATACACGTGTATATATTTTCAAAAGTAGTATGTTTTTAGTGTATATATGTTGTGTGTATATTATTTCAAGTAGTATGTTAAGTACTATATATATATATATATATATATATATATATATATATATAATATATTGTACATATATATATATAATATATCGCGTGAGTGTCATTGACGCACCGCGTCGCCAATTGCATCGATGCCCAGTTTTCAGTCATTAAATGTCCGCATCTTCAAGGGCAAAAGGTTTAATTTCCCACCTCTATATAAACCCAATAACACGTAATTCAACCATTTTTCACCCAAAATATAGTGTCTCTCTCAAGTTTCTCTCAAGAACAAGTTAGGGTTTTCAATTAAGGATTCAAATTCAATACTCAAATTCAAAAATCTCTCTGTCAATCTTCGTGAATTCACGAACTAAGGTATGTCAAGTGTTCATTCATGAATTTCTTTCGTCCATAAAGCCCACGAATCAAGTTTTAAACTATGAATTACGATATTCATGTTATGGATTGATTATGTGCATGTGGTTTTTATTGTATGATTCCCAAGTTGAAATCTTTATTTGTTTTTATGAAACTATGTAAACATGCGAGTTGAAGACTATGAACTTAGTGGTTATGATGTGTTAATTTGATGATTATGCCTATGCCCTAAGAGATGCATGTAAGGTGTTTGACAAAATGCCTAAGAGAATAGAAATTGTGTATTATGGCTCAATTGTGACCAAGTGATAAATACATGCTTTACCCTTATGATCAAGAATGACTTCCATGATATTGTGTGCATTATGAATATTTGATGGAATGTTCATGAAATTAGGTTGATGAAAGTATTACATGTTTATATGCATTCCTATCCATGTACAACATTATGATAACCATGTGCTTCATGAAATCCCCAACTTATAGTATGATGAATTGTTGATATTGGTCATGTGGTCAAGAAGTGTCAAGTCTTGTCATTTTCATTCTATTGAGTTCTTGGGGTACTTTTTCCCGACAATTTAGATGTGTGCCTAGAGCCAGTGTCATTTTTCATGATACTTTCAGTCAAGACATGATCATTAGAATTCAGTCAGTCTCATAACTCAGGAAAAATTCAGTGAATTCAGTATCAATCTAGTCCTACTCAGTAACCTCAGTAATCTCAGTAACCTCAGTGATCTCAGTAATATCAGTAATCTCTATAATCTTTGTAATATCAGCAATCCCAGTCAGTTATCAGATATCAGTAGTATTCTGTCAGTCAACAGAATTGAGTGAACCCAGTTCAAATCAGTTATACAATACGATCAGTAACAGTTCAGTTCAGTTAAATCAGTTCAGTGTCTCTTTAGTTGGGAGTAGGATTCAGCACCGAGTGAACCTAAGAATGAGGGCTCACCTATCAGTCAGTAGAGGGTGTGATCCTTAGACGTAATCCTTGCATTCCAGAACTACGTAACCAGCGTAGGATGAGATGTACCCTGCGATTTTAGGGATTATACACCTCATTTGAGTTTTCCTACTAAAAGGGGTTGACGGAAGAGGTATTTGTCAGAGAGGGTTTACTCACAGCTTTTCTTTACCCGTGGCATGGTACTGACACTCTTCCAGTTAGGGTTATAAGTTGAACCCCACCAGTTCAGTTTCGGTGCATGTCAGTTAGATGATTACCTCCCACAGTCTCAGTTTCAGATCCAATCTCAGTAATAGAACTCAGTTCAGTTCTACAGATATTAGGACTGTCAGATACAGTCGCTCAGCTCAGTACGAAACTCAGCTAGTTCCATCAGAATCAAGACTGTAAGATACAGCCATCCAGTTCAGTCTAGAACTCAGATAGTTTTTCAGTATTAGTATACTCATTTATCAGTTATCAGTAATATAGTACCAATAACCTCAGATATCGATTACCTATAAACTCCATAATTCATATCATTAATGGACTCAGTCATTCAGTATCCCAGTATTAGTACTCAGATATCAGTAAATCCACGTTATCAGAACTCATGAGTCAGTGTTATCACGATCTCAGTTACAGTTATGTATTTATGCATGTATTCTCACGTCCATGTTATTCAGTCAGTTAGTATTATTCATGCATACGAACCATTGCATTTAGCCTACCTCCCTTGTATACCAGTACATTCAATCGTACTGACGTATTTGCACTATGGTGTTTTATACTATAGTTTCAGAAGCACGCACTCCAGAGCATCAGTAGCATTCCAGTCTCAGCATTCAGAGTCAGCAGTGAGTGCTCATCTTTTGAGGACATGATCATTTCTTTATTATTTCATTACTTAGGTTATATCAGTAGTAAGAGTTAGTTGGGGACATGTCCCATCAACTCCTTATTCAGACAGTTCAGTTAGTTCTAGAGACTTTCAGACTATAGCATGTTTCAGATAGTTTATTTCAGTTTTGGGTATTGTTATACCCCATCACAGATATTTTTTTATATTCAGTATTAGTTCAATTTTGAACCTTATGGCCTTACAACTTATATTCTGCATATTTACAGTATATTATTCAGTGCTCAGTTACAGATATCAGTCATGGGTTTGCTTGTGGTCCTTCGGGGTCATGAGCACCATGTAGCATTCCAAGTACCAGATTTGGGGTGTTACAGTAACACACTTGTTGCCACATCAACTTTCACATCATTTAAATGCTACATTAAATTTCACATTATTTTTAAAATGCCACATAAGAAATTAAATATTAAAAAAAATGAAAAAATTATATTTAGAATTTAAAAAAAAGGTAAAACTGGCAACTTCTTCCTTTGCTGTTGCTTCTTCTTCATATGAACAAACACACTCCATTCTTTCATTTCCACCACCACCCCAACCTACCCTCAAACACACACACACCATTGTCAAGTTCATAAACATACAAAATTCTCTCACACACACCATTATTTATTTTTTGTTCATATTTTCCCTCTTCCTCTTCCTCTTCCTCTTCTTCTTCCTTTTCCTCTTCCTTTTCCTCACACTCATTTGTTTTGGGTATCAAAAGAAGATTCTCAAAATCCTTTACTAAATTCAGCACTTTTCTAGAATTAAGGTCAGGTACACTTCGTCTTACTTCTTTCAAGATTTCATCGCCGATTTCGTTAGTGATTTATAAGATTTTGATAAAAAATGAACTGTTTTCGTCATTGGGATTCAAGTTTTTAGAATTCTTGGAGCATTTCTTCGACGTAAGCCTAGTGGATTTGCATTTCAAATCCATCAAAGTAGGAGGATGTAGTATAATTGTCGCCAGAAAGTTGATCAGAATTAGGTATATTGGTGATTGGTTAGGGTTTTCTGGTTATTGAGGGATTTTGAAAAAGATTGTTTTTGTCTGTGTGTTGGTTAAAGACTAAAGTGTGTGGGATGTGAAAAATATAGATAGAATATAGTGGTGAAAGAGGAACGATGGGTGGTTCTTGAAGAGATCGTCGTCAGCGGCGGCGGCGAAGGAGTAGTGATGGTCATGGCTGGGAGGCACTGCTAACAACGGTTGCGGCTGCGGAGGTGTAGTGATAGCCATGGATGAGGGCACTGCAGGTGGGCTCTAATGATGGTCATGGCAGCCTTGGGGGCTTGGGGGTGATCTTTTTATTTTTTTTAATTATTTTAATATAAAATTGACAAGAAAATGATCTGCACTCGCACCTCACGCGCGTGTAATCATGCACTCTGTCCTAGTCAGCCATTTTAATGCCACATAGGTCTGGTCAACGATCAAAGAATTTAAAATGTTGCTTTTTAATGGGTTCAAGGGTCCAGATAACAAACTTGTAAGTAGGAGTATCCCCATTATAAAACGACTATAGTACAAGGGTCCACCGAGCCATTTTGCCGACCTAAAATTGATGTTTTCCGTAACTATGCAACTGTCGAAATTTACTGTAGTTAAATTCCAAACTTTCGAAATTTATGTTATTTTCCCTTGTCTTAAGAAAAAACTGGAAGTTCAATTTCTTAAGCTTCAAATCCTACACTGCATCTTGTGTGAAGACATAAACCCATAACCATGCTACTATTACTAGAATTAGAAACATATGATACAAGTAAATAATGTACAAGGAGGAAAACTTAATTGGAATTCGAAGAATGAAGCTTTATTGTTTGACTTACCTACCATAGCAAAGGTTAGCTACCAATAACTTCTCAATAAACAGAAAGATTGGTGTTATGAAATCAAACAGGAGTAGACAATACAATAAATAAAAGAAGACTAGAAGAACACACAGATTTTACGTAAAAACCCTAGACGAAAAAAATCACAGGTAGAGAAGGATAAAGTTCACTATATGGAGAAGAATACAAGGAGGAGACGAAAATCTCAATAACACATAAGAACCGTCAAAAGTCAACCCTCTAAATCACACTTATATAATATGTGCGTACAAGAAAATCCTAAGCCCAAAAACATACAGGTCTACCACAGATCCCCAAAAAAATTTCATAATTAAGTTTTTATCAACATGACGATTTTTTTGGGCCGGATCAATAAATACTCGGGTCACAAACTCTAACAATCAGAGAGGGGGGGGGGGGGGGGGGCTTTGGACCTTTTGACAAGGTACAAATACTTGAGACCTGTGGGCAATTTTATACACGAAATACACCAATTTATGCCCAAAAGATATAGATCATACCAAGTATTGGCTTGCCCAAGAGATAGATCGTACCAATTTATGCCCAATTATCGAACTGTAACCGATAAGTCAATCACAAAATTATCTTATTGGTCTTGGTTTATTTGATAAACGATGAGTGAATCGATTAAAATTTTATAATTAATGATTTATTGGTGTAGGATGGATTACTCAATAATTTCATTGTTGGATAACCCGTTAGGCATTATTAAGAGTTAATATACTTACATTTTATCCTTATATATATATATATATATGAAGTACTCCACATATTATTAACAGTTGACCCTAATACCCCATTAACTCTTTTGATATTCTACCACTCCTTCTTGGTCTTTGTTTTGGTAGTTCTTGATTTTTTTTGTTTTTCTTTGGATGGGGTTTATTTGTGGGGGTTATTTTAACCTTCACAAAATTATATAAAATACGGGGTTAGAAATATGTCAATAAAAATTGTATATTTGCGGGAGTTTAAAGTCGCCGCTATCCATCCAAAAAAAATGGCGCTAAATCAAAAAATATTTCTCCTCTTCCCCCCCCCCCCCCCCCCCCAATATCCATCAAAATAGCCCAAAACATTTCTCTCTCTAATTTTTTCCTAACCAGAGATACCTTTATTTCTCCTCTTTTTTCATTATTATTATTATTCGAAGCTCCACATCAAATCGCCGGAAAGGTAAATTTCAGATCCACAAATATTTCACCTTTTATCTGGAAAAAAAAACTAGAAAAATTGATTGTGCAATTACAATATTTTGTTTCGATTTATTTTTTTGAATTGATTGTGCAATCTTCAATATTTTAGCTTGTTTTAAGACTTATAAATTATATGTGAAAACTTCTAGAGTAAACCAAAAAGCGGCATGATTTTTGTTTTCTGTGTTTTTTTTTTGTGTATGTAATTTTTTTGAATTAATTGAGCAATCATCAATATTTGAGCTTTTATTTTAAGACTTAAATATATGTGTGAACTCCTAGAGGAAACAAAGAATCAGTACGATTTTTGGTTTCTATGTTTTTTTTTTTTTGTGTCTGTAATTTTTTTGAGTTAATTGTGCAATTATCAATACTTGAGGTAGGAGTAAGGTCTACTTACACTCTACCCTTGAGACTCTATTTGTGGAAGTTACACTAGGTATATTGTTGTTTCCAGAAAAGTATTAGTGACATTAAGCATGTTGATCATTCACAATTAAAAAAATCAACTCTTCAATCTTCTCAAAAGAAGAACAAGAAAAATGTCTTATAAATTAGTTGTAAACTCTAGAATTGGATGTAACCACTTGTTACACTAGCAATTCTTCAAGAAAGTTTGAAGTATTAGTTTAAATCTTATCTTTGTTGCTTGCGAGAGTAGAGATATTTTCATGTATATATAAAGAAATAAATATATGTGGAGAGCACATACAAGCATGAAGACGGTCTTTGGGCGTTCCTGATTTTGCAAGAACCTCAATATCAATTACACTCATAGACATGAGGTCTAATGTAAGCCCAGACATCAGACCATCACACGAGACTATAAACATAACAACTGTAATATAGATGAAGAACTCTGCATTGCAACATTTCAAGTACGTGTGTCCCATTTTAGTTTCATTTCTCCTTTATTGTTTTTTCTTAACAAATGTAATTATCTTTGTGGCTATGCTTGAAGGATTTAAAAATAAAAAATAAACTTGTTTTGGGCAAGAAATCCCATGAACAATCAGTGGAATATCTTTTTGCCTGATGCAGGGAATAATAATATACTATGAATTCCAAATAAGGCAAAATTATTTCATTTGATTCGTTTATAGAAGCAATTAGCCAAGAAGTAAAATGAGAAACAAGACATAAGCGGATGTATTATCTTCAAATCGACCTTTATTTGTATAGATATAATTTTTTTGAGAAAACTAAATCTACATTGAGTTCGAATCTTTTTGTCACAAAAATGGAGGTAAAATAGTACTCCATGTCTATTGAAGTAAAAATCTTAAAGTCACCTCTGGACACGACAAATTGGCCAAACATTAATTTGTAATAGGCGAAAGGGAGGCCATGCATTGGTTACTATAATTAAACTAGCTTGGGCTTTAGTATAGTCTTTTCTAAAGGAGAGTAATAATGTAGATAGCGAAATAGTTTCAACAGGGCAATGAGTAAGATCTCCCTTGATGTGATTATGGTGCTTCTCCGAAAGAATTTAAGCTAAATACATTGATAGTTTAGAGATTTTTTCTTATATTTTGAAACCCATACAGTTATAGTCTTTATTATTTTTAAACATAAGTATTTATATTTTGTGTCTCTCAACGTGTCTAGGAAATTTTCTAGCTTCAATAGTTTTCTCATGCTATAATTTTTTTTCTGTGCAGTCTGTTGCATTTAAGGCAGCTTCATTCTTTATCACCGCGCTGATCTGGTTTGTGATCTTTGGATTTTTCTTATTTCTTATATGTCTCTTCTCCCGTTGCTTCAAAAAAGAACCTTATGAATACTCTCCAGCGGCTGATGGTTTATACCCCATATTCCTTGTGTTTTTTACCATTGCTGCAATGTGTACACTCTCTCCCTTCTCCTTAATGATGATTTACAGAGTAATTTATAAACACTGACAACATAGATCTGTTGTAGCAGTTAACATGCGTTATTTCCAAGTTAGTAATCCCATTAACTCTAGGTGATTTATCTATTAATGATAAATGATCTGATAGTGTGATTATTTTTTTCACTTTCTTTACTATAATATTTGAATTGTAAATGCTAGTTAAGGAGACTTCGGGTTTCTCCATAGTGGAAAAGGATCTGCAGCAACCACAACTTGTGTCACGAGTTTGTCGGGAATCATCACGAAATGAATGAATTTTCTTTGTTCACAACCTAAATATCCTCAAAAGATGCAAAGCTTTTTCTCTCTTTTGGATAGCTAAATGAATTAGTTTCTCATCAGTTGCTAGAGAAATTGAACTCCAAACAATTTCCTATAACACACATGTAATATGACACATGTATATGCACATATTTATGTTCTTTCTCTTTTGAAGTTCGATCCTCATTTGCTTTCAATGTGCAGCATCGGATGTGTCAATTTTGTACATGGGCCAAGAGAAGTTCCACAACAGTACACTAAATACTTTGGACTATGTGGTGCATCAGGCTAATGACACAGTTGATAATCTCATGAATGTATGTGTTTATCTAGCAGCTGTCAAAAAGCTCTCATTCGATTGAATTTTGATCCCTGCAAATGTCCAAACAAACATTGATTATGTCCAAACAAAGATCACTTCTTCTGCTAGCACTCTTTCCACTAAAACTGTTGACAACAAAGATGACATTGAACACCTGATAGAATCAGTGTAAGTGAATGACTTTTCAAGATTGTTCATTTTATATCCTTAAAATTTATGACAAGTTGAAACTATATTTCTGGAGGCTACATATATGCAGGAGCGTGGCTCTGTAGCATATATTTAGTGTTGGATTAGGTAACATTTCCTTGACCGTTGGATTAGGTACATATATGCAGGGCACTAAAATGTTGGATTAGGTAACATTTTCTTGACCGTTGCACTAAATTATGGATGCATACCTTAGAATTTTGAAACAGTTGTTCATATTTTTCTAATACACATTGACCATTGTCCTATTTCTTCCAGTATTCTCAATATTCGGAATGTAGATTTGTGTCTACATGTGAGTGTACATTTTGTGCTACCATAAAGTTATGTCTGTTGTCTTTCCAATTAATTCCTTTCTAATGTACTTCTTTCTTAAAAAAAGATCTCGTGTTCTATTTGTGCATCTTGATTATTTTTGGATGGATTCTAATCATTGGACACTGATTTTGTGTGGAATATTTCTTGTTCTTCACAAGTAAGCTTTCTTTAAGTATTTCTCCAATTTTGTTGCTTCACTAAGCTGCTTAGAGGTAGGCAAATCTTGGTCTTATGGATACTGCTTCTCCTGAAAACATGATAAAACAGATTTAACTTTTAACATGTTGGATTTAATTAATTTAATCCTAATTATATTTTCTTTTCAAATGGTGCTTGTCGATGTCTTCTTGTTGTTTTTTATACTTGGCATTTTTATGTAGCCAAGTGATGCGGCTAGTGGACCCATTTTATCCATGGATGCAAGGTGACCACGTGATGATAGTGATCCTAATGACAGTCGTTGATTTCGTTGCAAATTATCTTGGATATTCAATTATGATGATGTAATTGTGTGGTTGGAGCGAATCTTAGAATCTTGAAGGTTTTGTATTTAAATTTGATTTTGGAGTTTGAAGATACTAGTTAATGTTGAAAATTTAGAGTTTGAAGATGCTAATGTTGAACATTTAATTTTGAAGTTTAATGTTCAATGTATTTTTGATATGCTTGTGAATTACAAAGTTTAATTAGTCATGTTGTGTTAATGATACATATGAATTGAATAAATATTGAATTGTAAGTTATGCCTAAAGGAACAATTAAATTTGAGCTAAAATTAAAATTTATAATTTGTTATTAAAAATTGATGGGTCATACTAAATTAAAAAAAAAAAAATTGCGGAGGTTTTAAACCCCCGCAATTTTTAAATAAAAAATTATTATAAAAAGAATTGAATTTAGAGTAACGGAGGTCGACCGCCGCAAAATAATCGCCGCAAATTAATTATGGCGGTCGAAAAAAACTATCGCAAACTATTTGTGACGGCTTGTATTGTGGGGGTTTTGAAAACCGTCGAAATTGTAATTTGCGGGGGTTTAAAATCCCCGCAAACCTTAAAATTAACCCCTGCTATTTGACTCATTTTTTGTAGTGTGGCAGCTTCTTCGTTTGCTGTTGCTTCTTCTTTTTCATATGAATAAATACACACCATTCTTTCATCCCCACCACCACCCCAACCCACCCTCAAACACACACACACACCATTGTCAAGTCCATAAACATACAAAATTCTCTCACACACCATTATTTATTTTTTGTTCATCTTTTTCCTCTTCCTCTTCCTATTCCTCTTCCTCTTTCTCAAACTCATTTGTTTTGGGTATCGAAAGAAGATTCTCAAAATCCTTTACTAAATTCAGCACTTTTTCAGAATTAAGGTCAGGTACACTGTGTCTTACTTCTTTCAAGATTTCATCGCCGATTTCGTTAGTGATTTATAAGATTTTGATAAAAATGGACAGTTTTCGACATTGGGGTTCAAGTTTTCAGAATTCTTGGAGCATTTCTTCGGCGTAAGCCTAGTGGATTTGCAGTTCATCCATCAAAGTAGCCGGAGGTAGTATAATTATCGCCGGAAAGTTGATCGAAATTAGGTATATTGGCTATTGGTTAGGGTTTTCTGGTTATTGAGGGATTTTGAAAAAGATTGTTTTTGTGTGTGTGTTGGTTAAGACTAAAGTGTGTGGGATGTGAAAAATATAGTTAGAAGATGGTGGTGAAAGAGGAACGATTGGTGGTTCTTAAAGGGATCGTCGTCAGCGGCGACGGCGGAGGTGTAGTGATGGACATGGCTGGGGGGCACTGCTGACGACGGTTGCGGCTGCGGAGGTTTAGTGATGGCCATGGCTGGGGGGCCGTGCTGGTGGGCTCTAATGATGGTCATGGCAGCCTTGGGGGCTTGGGGGGTGTTCTTTTTATTTTTTTTAATTATTTTAATATAAAATTGACAAGAAAATAATCCGCACTCGCACCTCACGCGCGTGTAATCACGCACTCTGTCCTAGTCAGCCATTTTAATGCCACATAGGTCTAGTCAACGATCAAAGAATTTAAAATATTATTTTTTAATGGGTTCAAGAGTCCAGATGACAAACATGCAAGTAGGAGTATCCCCATTATAAAACAAATATAGTACAAGGGTCCACCGAGCCATTTTGCCGACCTAAAATTGATGTTTTCAGTAACTATGCAACTGTCGGAATTTACTGTAGTTAAACTCCAAACTGTCGAAATTTATGTTATTTGCCTTTGTCTTAAGAAAAACTAGAAGTCCAATTTCATATGCTTCAAATCCTACACTGCATCTTGTGTGAAGCCATAAACCCATAACCATGCTACTATTACTGGAATTCGAAGCATATGATACAAGTAAATAATGTACAAAGAGGAAAACTTAATTGGAATTCGAAGCATGAAGCTTTATTGTTTGACTTACCTACCATAGCAAAGGCTAGCTACCAATAACTTCTCAATAAACAGAAAGATTGGTGTTATGAAATTAAACAGGAATAGACAATATAATAAATAAAAGAAGATAAGAAGAACACACAGATTTTATGTAAAAATCCTAGACGGAAAAAATCACGGGCTAAGAAGGAGAAAATTCATTATATGGAGAAGAATACAAGGAGGAGACGAAAATCTCAATAACACATAAGAACCGTCAAAAGCCAACCCTCTAAATCACACTTATATACTATGTGCGTACAAGAAAATTCTAAGCCCAAAAACATACAGGTCTACCACAGATCCCCAAAAAAATCTCATAATTAAGTTTAGGGAAATTTTCAGAAATAGCAACTCTGTAGTCTTAATTATAACTTTTATAGCAACAGTTTCATAATTACGAAAAATAGCAAATTGTATTTTGTATTTAAGTAAAATGTTGCTATATAAATACATATACAAATATATATGTAGTACTCATAAATACATATGCACAACTGAAAAATATATATTCTTCTATTACTATGAAGTGGGTAAAATATTGCTACTTTTGCTATAAGTTGCAATTTTGAAGAAGTGTTGCTATTATTTATTGTAATTATAGTCTTAAGGATGCTAGTTTTTGTAATTTTTCCTTAAGTTTATATCAACATGGCGATCTTTTTGGGCTAGATCAATAAATACTCGGGTCACAAACTCTAACAATTGGAGAGGGGGGGCTTTGGACCTATTGACAAGGTACAAATACTTGAGACTTGTGGGCAATTTTATACACGAAATACACCAATTTATGCCCAAGAGATATAGATCATACCAAGTATTGGCTTTCCCAAAAGATAGATCGTACCAATTTATGCCCAATTATCGAACTGTAACCGATAAGTCAATCACAAAATTAGCTTATTGGTCTTGGTTTATTTGATAAACGATGAGTGAATCGATTAAAATTTTATAACTATTGATTTATTGGTGTAGGATGGATTACTCAATAATTTCATTGTTGGATAACCCGTTAGGCATTATTAAGAGTTAATATACTTACATTTTATCCTTATATATATAAAGTACTCCACATATTATTAACATTTGACCTTAATACCCTATTAACTCGTTTGATATTCTACCACTCCTTCTTGATCTTTGTTTTGGTAGTTCTCGATTTTTTTTATTTTTCTTCGGATGGGTTCTCTAAGGTCTTGAACTCTTCATATCTCCTTTCTTTTTAGTCAATCTTTTTTTTTTTGTTTTAAATCTTTTGATTTTTTTTAATATTTGTCTTTCTTTCTCGTAAGTTACCGACTTGTGGTCCTCTTAGATTCTTCCTATTTTCTTTTTATTTCTGCGAAGGTTAGCTGATACATTATGTGATAACCTCCTAATAAATGATAGCATGTTACCAAATCGGTCGACATCTTATTGGATGACTAGAGAATTAGTACATTTAATGATTGATAACTTATAAGTCAAATTGTTGAGTATAATTATCTACCCGATCTGTCCAATAGGCTGACCTGACGAATATACTCTTTAAAAATTGTGAATATATATACATGTGTCTAACAAATGATGCATATTACCCTTTTCATTACAAACTTATGTCTACTTAATTAAAAAAAAAAAAAAACTTCTCACTAGATTTTTAGTTCCATAAAAATCAAGTGACATTAGAAAAATTACCTCACCCATTTTTACTCATTAAGACCCCACTCAAATGAAAAAAAACTCAGTCCCTCTTTTACTCCTCATAAAATGAATTTAGACCGGATTGAATAAATGAGGCATTAATTTTTTTTTTGTTAGCGCGGATCAAAAAAAGTATGTGAGCTATGCATTTTGGAATTAACTTGAAATTTTAAAGTGATGTGATATTTTTGAAATTTAAAAACTAATTATAGATTAATTTAAAAAAAAATCAGTTTTTTTTTTAAATTCAGATAATAATAGTATAAATGCATCACTTTATTGACGAGAGGTATATTTGTTTTAAAATTGCAAATTTAAGAGGTACACTTTCCCCTTTCCCCAATAAGTTATTATTATTATTATTATTTTATTTTATTTTTTTAAATGTTGGACCAAAATATATTTGTAATTGAGCCTTTCATGATCCTAATTAAAAAAAAGGAAAACTTGTTTTCTTATTTATAAAAGAAAGAAAGAAACAGCTAGAAGAACATTTTGGGTTGTTTGGTAGCATGTATTAGAGAATTTAAGATATGTATTAGTCATGTATTTTTATATATTGATAGTACACCTTATTCAATATTATTTGATGTATAACTAATCAAATCGTGATATTAGCAATACAAACATTAATACATGATAATCATAGTTAAAGTTAGAACCACCCTTCATGTACCAAATTAAATAGTGAATAATAAATAATTACAACATAACTAATTTTAATATTATTAATCTCAACATTAATATATCTAATTTAATAGTATTCTTATGCACTGCCAAGCTACCTCTACCTTTTTAGAAAGTCAACTGTATTTGCAACACTCCAAGGATGCAGTATATATATAATACTAGTATCGTGAGGCCCGTGGTAAGCTCGAACCCAAATTCATGATATAAAAAATAATAATTTAAATTCAAAAAATATAATTTATATTATATTTTTTACTTTATAATTAACATAATCTAATGATCGACGTATTAAATATATTTTATTGATAAGTTTTATAATTATTAAAGTTCTTAATCATAAAATTGGATAATTTATATAAAAAAAAAAATTGTGCGGAAAAAAGTATTATTGGAGAATTAGAATATGTCAAAAGGCAACAAGCAATTCAGTATTTTATAAAATAATATCATGATATTTTAATAATGGCAATTCAATGGTGATCAAAAATAAAAAATATTGATATTTTAATGAGTTTGTGGGTATGTAATTTCTCGGTTATAGATAGAAATAAATTTGTTTTGATATTTATTATTTTATTTTCACCTATAGTTTTATGTGACAAGAGTGTTTGCAATTTTTTTTTAATCTAATACAATAAAATATTTCAATGACTTCAAGTATATAAAACAATGGTTACAACCTTAATTTAGAAGATTTACATAAACTAACTTAATAGTGATCTATAAGAATATTAAATAATAATTAAATTAAATTAATAAATTATTTCATTCGGTTCGTTTACTTGTCGTATTTATTATTCATGCGCCCTTCAAAAAATATTTTATTCACCCTATTTTAATTATTGATTTATCTTTTTTCATGTCCGCTAAAAAAAATAAAGGCAATGTGCTATTTATTATTGATTAAAATATCCTATTTATTATATATATTTTTAAAGAATTGAACAATATTTACTATAAGGGTGTAGTTGAAAATTATTACTACTTTGATTTTATATTAAACTTACTTTTTGAATAATTTTTTTGAGAAAAAGTGATCATTATTAATTTAAAATGAAGAAAATTTTAATCAAAAGATAATTTATTAAGTGATAAAAAGAGACCAATTACAAACACACAAGTGGGAATGACCTTAACAAAAAGAATAAGGGTAAAAATGAAAATATTTAACAAGAGAACACCATCAATTGTCATGTATACTCTCTTAATTCACTTAGCCCAGAAAGTAAAATACCTAAAATGCCCTTGTGAGGACTACCAAAATTTGAGATTCTCCCTTATATATACTAGTAACTAGTTAGAAGAAGCCCGTGTAAAGCACGGACCCAATATCTATTCTAAATTAATATTATAATAATAATTATATCAATTAATGTAGCATCTTTTAAATTTTGAAATTTAAATAAATTTATTTTTCAGGGTAATTTTCGCATATATTCTTAAAATATTTTAAATTATCAATTATTTTAATTTATTATTCAAATATATACTTTTGTTTCAAAAATTTTATTCACGATCAAAATTAAACTCTACAAATGTATAAATTAATAAAGACTGTGAAAAGCAAAATTTGATGGACCTGTATTACTGTTTTTCAGATAACACGGGTTCAATATATGTTATTTTTTTATTTCAATTTGTGCGACACAAATAGAATTTGTAATTTTAAAATAATAAATGTTACTCTCTTTGTCCAAATTTTTGTGGTATTGATAGTCAATTATAGTTTTAAGATAATTTAAGTTTTTAATTATTTTGACTTATAAAACTTTTTGTTCTATTTCAATTTAAGCGGCATAATGCTTAATGGCCATAATAATGCGAAACAGACCTGTCTTAAATGACTCACAACAACTAATTAGAAGTGATATAATAAAATTACTATAAAAAATATTTGTGAAAATAAAATTGTGTGGACCTTTACTATAAAAAATATTTGTGAAAATAAAATTGTGTGGACCTCTTATAAGACATGAACTTAATTTAAAATATCAAGAGTTAACTTATTATTTTATATCTATTTTATCTTTTTATATTAAATATTATTTTTAAAAATATTTAGATGACTTATAATAATTAATTAGAATGATATTTAGTAAAATTATAATTGAAACAGACATGTCATAAATATTTATTTAAATTTTTTTATTAAATATTATTAATTTTATAATATATAAATATCTTATATTCCTTAAAGTCAGGCATAATACAATAAAATTATGGTGGAAGAAGCAGAAGCATATGCAGCCGCCCAACTCGCCAACTCATCTTATATAATAAGAGACTATGATCATACCCCTTCCTTGGGACAAAGATATATAGTTAACCCAAATTAAAAAAAGAAAATATACGCCGCCAATATTTACTCAAGGGATCGTAAGTTTTTTAAAGCTTTTTCATAAGTCTCATTTGACTTAGCTTGATTTTTAGTCTGTTTTAAAAAAAAAAAAATCGTTATAAAATAATAAAGAACAAGGAAAAGAGTGAGAGAATAGAGAGATTCTTATTTCTACTTTTGAGGGATGATTTACAATGAAGGAAGCCCTTCTATTTGTAGGGAAAATTTGTCCCTAGTTTCACACTAAAAGACAAATACATCAAATTCTGATAGATATCAACTAGATCTTATTAGATCTTGATAGACATTCACTATAATGTAAATACATTTATAACACTCTCCCTTGAATGTCTAGATAGATAATGTGTCTCGTTAAAACCTTACTAGAAAAAAAACCCAATGGGAAAAAATCTAGTGAAGGAAAAAGAGTACACATCTCTAACCATACGCATATAGGTTGCCTCATTAAAAACCTTACAAGGAAAATCCAGTGAGACAAAACCTCGTAAGGAAAAAAGAGTACAACGCGTATTAACTCCCCCTAATGAGAGCATCCTTGAGTCTTTGCATCTCGATCTTGTGCAGTATCTTCTTAAAAATTGGTGAATAAATCAGTCATATTGTCAGTTGAACGAATTTGTTGTACGTTAATATCATCATTCTTTTGTAGCTCATGTATGTAGAAAAGCTTTGGCAAAATGTGTTTTGTTCTATCTCCATTTAGGTTTCATGAAGTGTTATGTCGTAGACATTGCCTTCTTATTATGATTATTTGTTCCTTATCCTTTTCAAGGATTTATTTCATTTGGAACCGATTTGTCTATCATGCTTCATGCATGCATAGACTTTATCTTTTAGAGACATAAAATAGGAGCACTTGCAGCACAAATATGAGATGTTATGAGATGTTTTCGGCATTTAACTTGAATTATCTTTTGAATAAGGATCTGATGATAATTTCTAACATATTTCATAGTTGCTTATAATCTCCCCCTTACGTTAGGAAAACCAACATACATCTTCCACCTTCTTTGAGGAATCCATCTTTGTGCATCATGATATATTCATTAATCGTATACCGCACATCAAAACTTATTAGATGGACAATGTGTGGTTTTAGACTCAGAACCAACATTTTGAGGGGGAATAATCATAATTTATTGGTTTGATGCATACAAGTACTTCTGTAAATATTTCAAACCAACACATGAACTTTTGTTTTCATTAGCAATGGTTTAGCTATTTATCGAAGGCATTCAATGTCAAATCATCATCATCAAGATGAATTGTCTTGATTACGCAATCTGAAAGTTATGCTCTTAACTCAATCTTGTTGAACAAACAACTTTATGAATGTCAAGTTGCAAGCTGACAATATGTGATCATCTTATATCGATGCATCTTAATCGATCACATGACTGGTGAACGGGAGCATATTCACCGTTTATATTTTTCAGATTTTGAGGGATCCAATCTCAAAATTAGTTGGTCCAACCAACTTATCATGAGAACAAACAACATTACAAGTTCGTGAAGAATTTTCTAATTCTTCAATATAAGTTCAATACTCAGTATGCACATCTTTGGGATGTCGCAATCGTTCATGTCAATTTATGAACTTTTATTCTAGCAAACTCCAAGTTTACCATGACATATACCTTTTACACTTTAGTAAATTTCAGATTTACTACTTTAGAAATAGATTTCGAAATAACTCTTCTCGATTATTCTGCCTCATTCGGAGGTGAGTTGTGAAGCCATCACAATCAAGTTCACGTTTGTTGATAAGCTTCACTAAATATCATCACATTCACCACGGAATGGATCAATGCTTATAACAATTAAAATTCTCATTCCCATGAATGAAATATAATCGTGTCTTAAGCCTGTCAAATTGATAGCTTATAACCTCTTTTATGATATTGCTACTTCGGGAGCAAATCGAGGCATACATATGATCTAGAGAATTTTTCTCTAACATATCTTATGATCATAATACGCGTGTGAAAATATCATCACTTTTGATGATCATTATCATATTTTGTCCCTCCACGCGTATATTCGTGCATTCAATCACTTGTCTTCTTTCAGACATATTATGCACTGCTACCATATACACCTCAAGAATGAAGCAACTTGTCATATTTCAGACTTATCATATATTGTTACCACATTCACTTCATGGAATGGAGCATATTCTGGGTCGAATTTTATGACTTTTCACCCAATACCCATGATTTTGCCTTAACCATCATAATATCATCAATATGGTATATTGAGATTCAAACTCAATATCTTATCCATATAAAGGCGTCTTAGGCATAAATCGATTAAACTTGAACCCAGGATCTCATCATCGAGACTTTAACTCAATGTCTTATCTTTTTATTGTAGTGAGATTTGAATCCATCATCTTATAAATTTGCTCTTCAAAAAAAAAAAGTGAACAAATGTGACATAAATAATTTTGAACCAATTTTTTTTTTTTTTTCCAGATCCAACAAACCCAACAAGATATAAAACTTGTGATATATATTATATACACGCGATGGCCATTCTTATCATTTAGCCATTTATTACATGAATTTACATTGTTAATGATGCAATACTTTACACAATGCTTCACTGGTACACATTAAGACATGTTAGTCTTCCAGGTTAGAAAGCATTCACTGGAACACTAGTACAACCAACAGATAGCAAAGCACATACAGTAAATAACAATATTGGAGAAGCCAGTTACCTCGTACAAATGCTACGAAGAATATTTTATAAAACAAATAAATATCATATGTTAGTAGCTTTTCACATGTGATTCTTAATATTAAGACATAGGAAATAATTCCTTGTTATAGAAAAATAATTATCTTTCGTTGTATCAAGTTACAAACGTGACTTTATGAAGTTTCAGAGCATTATAAATTTTGAGAATCGTACTTACCTTGATCGGCATATGGTAGAGTCTCGTGATGATAACTTGTTATAAAACAATAAAGAACAAGAAGGATATAGAGAGATTCTTATTCTTATTTCTTAATACATCAAATCCTGATAGATATCAACTAGATCTTATTAGATCTTTGATAGACATTCACTATAATGTAAATACATTTATAACATGATTATTTTATTTTTAATATTTTTTAATTTTAATTTTTCACATGATATGATCAACACCACAAAATTAATGACATTTTGATATATTTAACATATGACCACAAGATTTAAATATTTCCTTTTTTAGTATATTAAATTAAGTGTCAAGTCAAACTAGGCTAATAAATTGAAAACACACAATCAAGTAATTCACAAGCATAAGTGGAAATGAAAACAAGTAGTCATGTGGATGGAAAGTAGATTATTATTCGTCTTATATGTGGTACTGATGGTAGGACTTTGATAGGGAATTGCAAGCATGAAAGTCTTATTTAAGGAAGATGTTTTTTCTTACATATTCATGCTCATGTTCTTGTCTTCCATCGACCAATGTTTTGGTGTTACGTCAGATACTATAACTACTGCCAATTTTCTCAAAGATGGTGAGGGCAATTTTATTGTTTCACATGGTGGAACCTTCGAACTGGGATTCTTCAGTCCAGGTAATTCCAAAAATCGCTACGTTGGTATGTGGTACAAGAAGATATCTGTTAGGTCAGTTGTGTGGGTTGCCAACAGAGAAGCTCCTCTGACCAGTAGAACTGGTAGCTTGAAGGTCATTGAGCCAGGAATTCTTGTCCTTGTAAATGGAACTAATAAAGTTGTATGGTCAACTAACACCTCAAGGTCTGTGCAGAATCCCATTTCACAGTTGCTGGATTCCGGGAATCTTGTTGTGAAACAAGCTGGTGATGGGAATTTCCTTTGGCAGAGTTTTGATCACCCAACTAATACACTTTTACCAGGCATGAAGCTCGGTTGGAACTTTGTAACAGGACGAGAGGTGTACCTGTCGTCATGGAAGAATGAAGAGGAGCCAGCTCCTGGTGATTATACATATCGTTGTGATCCTACTGGATATCCACAGAATTTCCTGAAGAAGGGCTCAAATGTGATATATCGCTCGGGACCATGGAATGGTCTTGGCTTTGGTGGGGTAACAAACTCAAGATATGGTACTTTCTATAGATATGAAATAGTCTCAACTAATACAGAGTTGTACTTTCAAACTTGCCTCACATCTACGGTTATCGCAACATTGATACTAAATCCAA
Organism: Capsicum pubescens; assembly: GCA_030864215.1. Lineage (NCBI taxonomy): Eukaryota > Viridiplantae > Streptophyta > Magnoliopsida > Solanales > Solanaceae > Capsicum > Capsicum pubescens. The sequence continues at coordinate 299,054,176 of CM061540.1, forward strand.
ATGGCGTCCTACAACTTTTGACTTGGGGTGATGGAGAACAGGCTTGGGTCCCTTTCTTCATAATACCTGGAGATAACTGTGATACATATAAGTTGTGCGGCTCATATAGTAGTTGCAACAGTAATGATTTCCCCGTACTGTGTGGATGCTTGGACAAATTTGTGCCAAACAGTAGTGAAGCTTGGAACAAGGCAGACTGGTCAGGTGGATGTGTTCGGAGAACTCAACTAAATGGCTCTCAAGGAGACGTATTTCTGAAGTATTCACAACTCAAACTTCCAGACACACGGAATTCCTGGTCCAATGTGACTATGACACTAGAAGAATGCAAGAATATCTGCTCTAAAAATTGCTCTTGTATGGCTTACTCAAATTCCGACATACGCGATGGAGGAAGTGGATGCTTATTGTGGTTCAACAATCTGCTTGACATTCGGCAGGTGCCCAAAGGAGGGCTAGATTTCTACATTAGGGTTGCTTCTTCTGAGTCAGGTTTGGCTATTGCTATTTAGTGGCTTTGTGTGGATTACCTCAATCCTGAATATAGTAAAAGAATTTACTGTTGTAGCCATTTTGAATAAAGCAGAGATGATGTATTGTGCCTACGCCTGTAAACCATCTAGTACTATTAACTGCAAACTTCTGCCTGATGTCTATATAACAAGGAACTAACAAATTTTAGTTGAGCTAAAAGCTGCTCCTAATACTTTACAGTAAAGTAGTCTGAAACCTTAAGACGAATTTATAAGCATAATGACTGGTTAGACACCCAGTCGCCTTCTTTGAACTAATTGATAAGCATTTAGTTTTCTACAGAACAAAGCGATTCATATGTAGCATCAATCAAAGTAAAAATCACACTCAAAAATAGAGGTAGGAGTATAAAAAATGGTTGTGTTACACGAAGAAACATGACCTACAGTGCTCCAAAGGTTTGCAGAACCTTAATAACACAGTCCATAACATGATCAACTTCCCACAGAGATAGTGATGAATTTATTACTCCATTTTTGGAATACTTGCAGATGATAGTCTGGAGCAATCGAATGGAAAGAAAGGAAAAACACTGATCTGGATTCTGGCATCATCAGTTGGTGTTATTCTAGTAATCCTTAGCATGCTGATCTACCATAGAAGAAGGACAAAGGTTTTAGAACTCAAAAATAAAGGTAAGCTGGAAAAGTTCCTTTTTGTCCAGACATCTAAGCAAAATAGAGTAATAGAAACCGAAATAATAGTGAAAAGAACTTCCATATCTGGGATTCAAAGTTCAAACAAATCCACTTCATTTGCTTTTGGCAGGAAGGTTGGGATACACTGGCAACTACAAGATGGATCTCAACAGTGGCAATTGCTCTGAAGAATTTGAAATACCATTGTTTGACTTATCTACCATAGCAAAGGCTACCAATAACTTCTCCATAGACGTAAAGATTGGGGAGGGGGGCTTTGGACCTGTTTACAAGGTACAAATACTTTAGACCTGAAGTTTTATTATTTATGCCCAAGAGATAGATCATACAAAGCATTGATGACTCATGACAAAAGCTTTCTGGTCCTTCATAGTAAAGCTTCGTCTTTAAATTCAATGTAGCAGTTGTATGATAAAAGGCATAAAGAAAGAAAGCATTATTCTGTAAAACCAAATGATACTTTTAAAATAGCTAAGGGAAGAAGGTGGGAACAGAGGGAATGTTCTTCTAGTGTATGAACTTGTGGTACAATAGCTTCATTTTTAGTTTATCACTTGGACTCACAACTGACTTTTGTGTACTTTCTATATCATAGATACGTATTGGAACTATTAACATGCACTGATTTTGATGTTTAGGGAATGCTTGAACGACAGGAGATAGCTGTCAAGCGTCTATCTAGAACTTCCACACAAGGAGAAAATGAGTTCAAGAATGAAGTTTTATATATTGCAAAACTTCAGCATAGGAATCTGGTGAAGATTCTTGGCTGCTGCATTGAAGGGGAAGAAAAAATGTTGATCTATGAGTACTTGCCAAACGGGAGTCTTGATTCGTTTATCTTTGGTATTACTCTCGATCCAATATTGTGCAAATTATACACTATTGTGTCACACTGAACTGATTTCTATGGTAGTACTTCAGTAATCATATTCCAGATATTTTGTTAATGACCAATCAAAATTTTGGCAGATGATACACAAAACAAGGTACTAGACTGGCCTAAGCGATTTCGCATTATCAACAGTATAGCTCGGGGACTTATGTATCTGCATCAAGATTCTCAATTGAGAATAATTCACAGAGACCTGAAAGCTAACAACATTCTTCTAGACAAGGACATGAATCCAAAGATATCAGACTTCGGCTTGGCAAAAATATGTGAAGAGGATGACATTGGAGCCAAGACAAACCAAGTTGTTGGAACATAGTAAGAACCTCCTATACTCGGTAGTATTTTGAGCCTAAGAAGAATCTTGAGATAGTTAAGGGTATGTTTTCCAGCATAAGCGACTCTATATGTTGTTGCGTTTTTATGCAGCGGATACCTCTCAGCAGAATATGCATTGCACGGGCTATACTCAGTAAAATCAGATGTATTTAGTTTTGGTATCTTAGTACTGGAAATTGTGAGTGGAAAAAGCAACAGAAGATTTTCTCATCCAGACCATAACCTACTCGGACACGTAAGATATTTCATTTACTGTACTATATCTAACCGATCATGTCTATCTATTAGTAACAAAATACTACAAACCTAAGCTAGCTCGTCATACTAATAAGCTTGTAAAATGTACAGGCATGGAAAATCTATAAAGAGGGTAGGTCGATAGAACTGCTTGATAAACGCCTAAGTGATACTTGTTCAAGATCAGAGGTGATACGATCAATCTGCGTTGGTCTATTATTTGTCCAACAATGTCCTGAAGATCGTCCAAGTATGTCGTCTGTGGTTTTCATGTTAAACAATGAAGGTATATTGCCACAGGACAAACAACCAGGTTTTTACATAGAAAGAAACACAAAGGAAGTGGAATTCTCTTCTAACCAACATACAAATGTATCAGTGAGCGAGACCCCCATTACAATATTAGAAGCCAGGTAGTCAGTGGCGGAGGCATGATCATCAAGGGGATTTTAAATATAAGAAGTAAACACGCAAAAATTACAGGATGATAAATGGAGGGGGCAGCAAAGGACACAACTATCCTTAAACCCACTAAATTATAACTCATCTTGTCATGCCCCGTTAACATCTCTTCAACTTTTTCCCTGCTCCATCGAGCTCTTCTTAAAATTTCTTTAATTACTTGTAGCACAGTACCTGTACGCTTAGCTTGGAACATGCTCTCTTAGGCCATCGGGTGTTTACACCAAATTCAACTACTTTAATGCATATTAAGTATTTGTTGGCTTGTTATATAACGTTCTGTTAGTTGATGAATGACAGTTGTTATGCATGTACTTATCGATTTGATGTAAATATAAAATGCATATAAGTATTTTCTGTGGACATTAGATACAATGTTTCGGTTCAATTCATAACAATGTGCCGTTCAACTGACCTTAGCTAACATCTACGCCTTCCAATTTTGTATGTGTACTTATAGGCATTTAAGATTCTAAAAAGTTGAAGAAGCCATAGGATGAAAACCTGCTTAGGACAGGCAATATTTAAGATTCTTTAATAGGTCAAATTTTATCCGGCTCCTGTGAGTTTTTCACTTATTAGAGACAAATAATTTTGCTAAGTGAACTTTGTTAATTTTCATTATTTTATTCTTTTTTTCTTTCATATATAATTTATTACTCTTTGTTGTTTTGTTCAACTTCCAGCATCAATATTATTAAACTTCTTTCATCTATGTTCTATGTAAAAAAAAAATAATTAAAAATCACTTTTTAAACTCTCTTAATCATGTCAAATATGCAAACAAAAAATTAAAAGTTATTCGTGAAAACTCAAAAAATCAATATATTTATGTATGTGTGTGTGTGTATATATATATATTTAATTAATATAGTTAAATGTAGTGACTTTTGATTTTTCTTTAAACACTCACACACACAAACACACACACACACACACACACATATATATATATATATCTTTCGTTGGTTTTTGAAAATATGATATTAAAAATGAAGATTTGAAGTTGTTCTTCCTATTATATTGTGAGACAATTTTCAAATATACAATCTAAGATAAGAATTTGCATATTTTAATATTTTATTGATTTTGGGGAATGGGATTACTGAAAATGAAGTTATAGCTGTTCTTCCTATCATATAATGAGGTAATTTTCAATGATATTATCTTAGATAAATCTATTAAGCATAAACTTTTTATTTGACAAATATTTAAATTTATCGTTAGAACAAAACTTTTCTTGTATATCAAGTGTTTTATGTTATTTCATTATACATTCTATACTAGTTCTTTTTCTTAAAAGCTTCTCATCTATCACTTTTCGAAATTGCAATAACCTCATTTACGAAATGAGGTAGATCTTTTTATATGTAAATATTCTAAAAAGGTTAATCAAATATTATTTGAATGAAAATTTAGATAATAATATATGTCGTATATGAAACTGAAATTCTTATAATTTCACAGTACATTGTAATACAAAGATAATTATCTATAAAATCAAATACAAAGACAATTATCTATAAAATCAATTATTAATACATTTTTCATGACCGCGTGAAGCACGCACGATTCCTAGTATAGATATTAATACATGATAAGTATAGTTAAAGTTAGAATCACCCTAATTGTAACAACGTTTACAAAATCATATCAAAGATTTTAGTCAATCGTATTCATCCGTTCCTAGACAAAATAATTAACCCTACCCAAGGTTGCATTATTTCAGGCAGACGACTTTGGATAATGCTATTATTGTGCAGGAAGTCATCCACTCCTTTCGTAAATCTAATAGTGGTCTTAGAAAAATGCTGATAAAAATTGATCTGGAAAAAGCTTTCGATAGAATGGAATGGTCATTTATATACTTCTCTCTCAAAAGCTTAAACTTTTCAAAAAAATTAAATAACATAATAATGGATTGTGTCACTACTTCTTCCATCTCTATTGTTGTTAATGGAAACCCTACAAATACCTTTAACCCTTCTTGAAGCATCAGACAAGGTGATTCTCTATCTCTGTAACGCCCCGAGAGTATACCCTGGGCGTCACACGGTGCTTACAGTCTCGAAGGACCACAAGCTAACCCATGAGCTAGTACCTGTTGTGAGCACTGGATAATATAATAATAAATACGGAAGAACAACTGATAAGCCATAAGGTTTTAACAATTGAAAATAATATTGAATTATAAATCTGGAGAAAATAATTGCCTAAATCTGATAAAAATAAAAATAAACTGAATGACTAACTGACATGTCCAAAAGCCTCTAACTGACTGAATACGAGTTGATGGGACAGGCCCCAACTAACTCCAACTAACTACTGAACTGAAAGCATGAAATAAAATAGCTTGTCCTCGAAATATGAGGACTCACCACTGCTACGGCTGGGAGTCTAGGAACTCTATGCGTGATCCGGGAACTGGACGTCCGAACCTATGATATAATATATCATAGCGCAAGAAAAGAGTATGCGGTCAGTACTTTGAATGTACTGGTATGCTAAACGAGGTAGGTTGATATGCATGATTTCATGAACATGAATAAATAACCGTCTGAGTAGGTATGTATAACATGAAGTACTGAATAGAGTGCATGAATTCTGTAGATTCTGAGAATACATGAAATTACACGTGAAATCTGTAATTACTGAAGATGCATGGAAACTGTAAATGCAGATGATGCATGAAATTTGTAGATACTGGGGATGCATGACTATGCATATATCATGTACTGAGTATAATTTATAAATATTAAAATCTGATAATTGGATGACTGATATCTGTATGTTATGGTCAAGCAATTGAAACTAAATAACCGAACTGATTACTGGACTGACTGAGAATGTGCTTGAGACTTTGGGAGGTATCATCTGAACGACATGCCCCAATCTTAGCTAATCGGGGTCCAACCTGTAACCCAGTTGGAAGGATGTTAATACTGTGCCACGGGTACTAACGCTGGCTGTGTGGATGCACTATACTAATGTATTGTATTATCCAAAAAGACTGAGGGTGTCAAGCCTGAACTGACGGGTGGCCCCAGCGAGATAGTCAAGCCTAAAATGACGGGTGACTTCTCATATCCTACACTGGCTACGTAGCTCTAGAGCACAGGGACTGCTACTAATGACTATGCCTATCTGACGTGGAAGCCGTCATCCTTGCACTCGCTCGGTGCTAAATCTTACTCCCGACTGGATGACACTGGAATACTAGACAATTCTGAGTTTAACTGGTTATAATAACTGACTGTTCTGATAATACTTATAATGTGTTCTGTGACTATTCTGAAGATACTGAGACTAAGTAAACAACTATGATTTTTAGATATTCAAAACCCCCAGGGCTCATTGCAATAGTAGTAAAATAATACTTAATCTTAGAGGGCATAGCATGAAAACCTTTTATCAAATATTCATTCTTGTAGGCATTTTATCAAACACTTAATGTTTATAGTTTAAGCAAATCATGGAAATAATATGGAACTTGGAGTAATAGCATGAGTTCAGTATAAACAACACTTGATCATGATTTAATTCGATGAATTATAACAATGGAACATGTGGGATTCGATAACTTCAATAATTCCATTAAAATATGGTGTAGGATCAAAGATCATGGAGATTCATGGTAAAAATCATAATTTAAAATCATGAAAACTTGAAAAGATTATAATTTTGTATTTAAAATTGGATACTTAGACTCCATGGGTGAAAGGAGCCCATGGATGAACACTTAACATATCTGGGTTGTTGAATTCGTGAGGATTGATGGTAAGTTCTTGAGATTTGATCTTGAATTTTAAAAGCTAGGATTTTTGTTCTCGAAAAAAAAACTATTTTAATTTGAGTGAAATTGAATAAATAATGACCTAATAGGCTATTTGGGACTTTAATCTCGTGTTTAGGCGGATTAGGGGCTTTGAAAAATGACCAAACGGCCCCTACAAAATTAAATTAGGACCTGAAAATCCTGATTTTTGGCTCCCGCGTGATGCGGTGCAATGGCATCGGGCCACTGGAAAATGGACAATCCTCATTTTGTCCATCGGCACGACGCGGTGCTATCGTGTTGCGCCACTAAAAAAAGGACAACTAGGAACTGGGCTCTTGGCGCAACGCGGTGCCTCACTGGAAAGTGGACAATTGCAAAATGGCACATCGGCGCGACGTGGTCTTATCGCGATGGTGCACTAGAAAAGGACGAATGCCATTTTTGTGCTCACCGCGACGCGATGGGTAAGACCCCGCAAAATTCTCGTCATCTAAATCCCTTAAACGATGCCCAAAGAGTTTCTAGACTTAGAAAATCTAGCAAAGTGTTGGGACTTAGTCATTTCTAGAGCCTCTAAACTTTGAGAATTTTATTACCAACCTTCCCGGCCATCTATATTTAATATTTTAGCTAATTCAAGATTAGGGAAGTCAATAGGTGTTCTCGGACAAGTTTCAGAATTTTTGATCGACGTTTAGACCACGTTTGGTGTCCCAAAATAGTGGACCAACCCTATTTTGGTGCGCCGCGGCCCATCGCGTTGGTCAATTTTATTGTAAGAACTGCCATTCAAAAATACTAGGCTTGGAGTGATTATGACGCGACGCGTTGGTATCGCGTCGATGCCATCAACGCGCCGTGTCGCCAATCGGGTCGATGCCCAGTTTTTTCAGCTTTTAAAATCTACGTCCAAGGGGGAAATTTAGTCCTTTTTCCCCACCCTCTATTATTCATAACGCGGAATTAAGGTCTCCAAATACCAAAATATAGCCTTCTTCTCTAAAATTCACCAAGAACACTTTCTAAGGTTTCAACCCAAAGTTCAAGAGAACTCAAGATTTATCCGTCACATTTTAAAATTTCTTCAAGAATCAGAATCTCCAGACCAAGGGCATCAAGAATATCCGTTCAAAGTCGCGAATAGAGACACAAAAGCGAGAGTTCATTCAAAGTCCATAATCTAAGGTATGTGGGGTTTGAACAAGAACACTTCTTATGTTCTTGTGCCCAAAGTTTTGATTTTATTAAAGAATTTCATATTGTTACATGTGAGTTTATATCCAATTTACTCTATTTTGAGTTTATGAATTTAGAAATTGTTCAAGTCTTGAAATTGCATGTTATCTCAATTAGTTATACCTTGGATTGAGGATTAATGTTGTGAATTGTATTTACCCATTGAAAATTGATATTTTTAAGTGTTTACAAAGTTGAAGTCAAGAATTAAACCTTATTATAAAATTTTGACCATTTGAGTATATGTTGATGCTTTAAGTCAAGTATGAGTCGTGATATTTCTTGAAGGCTGTGTTTTTAGCAAGATTTAATAAGCAAGTACTTTGATTCTTAAAGAAAGATTGCTTTTGAACCTAAGCTAAGATAGGAATCCAAATTGTTTATGATTTGAAGCAAAGAAAAGTATAATTGGCTTTCATTATACATTAGTGTACTATTTTAAGGTGGATTTCCTAAAAGTTCTGAGCCTAAGTATGGGAGTAGTATTTAGCACCGAGTTGGACTTGATTCTAAGGTTTCATTCCCCAGAACTACGAGCCACCGTAGGATGATAATTTACCCCAAGTGAGTTAAGATAGTGATCACCAAAGTCAAGGTTCTATTTCAATGGCAAGGGTAGAACACCTCTCCCCAACATAGGCAAGAGGTTGGACTCCATGTCAGCTCACATGGTTTATGTCGTTTAGAAGAAACTCCCAAGTTCCCAAAGAGTCCCAAAGTTCCATAATCATAAGTCTTTGAATTCTTAAAGTTTCAAAAGAAGTTCTTTATTCTCCTTAAGATAAAAGTATAAGTTTGAAAGTTATTTTTTAAGATTTCTTTTTGGGTTACAAACTTTGATAATAAGAGGAGAATACAGATTTTAGAACTAAGTATAATGACTCACGAGATTTATATTACATGTTTCATTGTTCATGACTTATAAGATTTATATTTTGAACTTATTCAAGCTATGTGAGTCATTCATATTTGCATGCATGGTTTCATAAAGAGTAATGATATTGTTTACTTAATGCATACACCCCCATATACTCAGTACATCCTCAAAGTACTGATCCACATATACATCTGTGTGCTACATTGTCTCATAATGTAGGTTCAGGTGCTCAGTCTCAGCTGCGATAGTGATTCTCGAGTACCTTTGTCTACACCCCACAGTTGGTGAGTCCTCATGGTTCGAGGACCTATTTTTCAGATTTTCAGTTTTGACATCAGTTGTTATGGCTTTCAGCTCGGTCGAGTCAGTTGGGGGTTTGTCCCAATGACTCTCTAGTTCAGTAGTAAGTAGAGGCTGATGATAGGCGAATTTATGCGCCTATATCAATATATTTTGCCCATATTTTAGCCTAGTTTTGAGAACAAATTATATATTTCATGCACTTTTAGTCCTTTTTTCTGTAAATGAGCTAACGAACATGATTAGTAAAGTTTCAGGTATAAATGATGTATAATTCAGCATTTTATGGCTTACTTGACGCTAAAGAAAGCTCACGAAGGAAGGAAAGGGAGTTTGGACGCCTAAAGGACCAAAAGTGATGCATGGAGAATCTGTCCCGGGCTAAAACAGCATTTCTGAAGACTTTGGGGACTTGCAGTAACTTAGTTGGATATGGACAATGATACATTAACCTAGTACAATTGGGTTATGTATTTCATTAGTTTATTTGGATTATGATAATGTTACATTAACCTAGTACAATTGGGTTAAATATTCCATTAGCCTAGTAGGATTTGGTTAGATATTTCATTAGCTTAGTAGGATTAGGATAAGGGTATTATAAATACCCTATCATGCTAGAGATTTTGAATCATCTTCTACTCCTCTCTTATTCTACACTACAAACAATTCTACAACTCTTCTAATCTTTCCATCAATTCTAGTTTTCTTCTTCTATTCATCTATTCTTAATTTCCGCAACAAGAGAATCGTTACCTTGCTAAGGAATTCACGCCTCACGCCTACCACTTACGCTACACGAAATTAATCAATCTTGTGGTATAACAACAATGTCAATCGTGATCTCCTTCGCATTCATGGGTAACTAAACCTCTCTGTTGGGGTTATGGAAGCCGAATGAGATACTATCTATTGCTGTGAAGTTGTGAGTTCGTGACACGTATACTGCTTATATCATTATTCTCTTCATCTTAATGCAAATTCTTGTGGCTGCAAACACATAGAATAATGCCAGTATAACACTTAACTTGTTCGAGAGAAAAGTTATTTGTCTGGAAAAGAGATAATGTCAAGGTAGTAGGACACCCTTTCCTATTAAAAAGCTGGTGCCGTAACTGGACTAACCTCTTGGAGAATTCGTACCGTTAGATACGCTTTAAGCTCGAGAGAGTTAAAGTGAAATAGTCCTTGTTTAGGTCGAGAGACGCTTGGATTTACCATCGACTACAATCCTCTATAAGCAATTGCATGTCAGAATTCTACACACTCATAGCTAATAGAGACGTATACCTCAGAAGGTGGACATAACCCCAACGCCTCAATTCTCATTGTTTACAACTTACATAACAATCTTTCTCTTTTACTTTGCTATTTTCAGCTTTTATTTAATTATTTTGGTGACACATTACAAATCCCCCCCTTTTTACGAGACTTGCACCAAAAGTTTAGTAATTTTTCTTACTTGTTGTCCAAGCTATTCCCTGTGGGATCGACACCCAACCATGTTGGGTTCTATATTTGCTAACGACCGCTTTACACTCCTACGAGAGCTGTAGATTGAGCGTTATCAAAAATTGGCGCCGCTGCCGGGGAATACAAGTGTCAATCAAGTTCATGATAATTACTAGACCCTTTGGTCGAAGACTCTCATACTTTTACTTTTAGTTTTTGTTTTTGTTTACTGCAGGTTTTTGTTCAGTACATCAATGGATGCACAACGTGAAATACTGTTCGATGACGATGATGATGATCTTGATGGAGCCAGAGCCACAGGAGCCATTATTCCTCCACCATTAGCGTCCGGAGCCAAGTTCAACATCACAAGCACCATGATTCAATTATTGCAACTCAAGGGATTATTTGGTGGACTAGCAGGCGATGATCCGAATATGCATCTCATCAACTTTATTTCTACATGCAAGTCGTTTGACAATCCTGGAGTTGGTCAGAATGCAATTCGGTTATGCTTATTTCCATTGTCTCTGTCTGGGGAGGTAACTCTATGGTTGAATGGGATGACTCCTGATTCAATTACAAATTGGAGGCAATTGAGAGACGCTTTCCTAGAAAGATTCTTTCCGCCTTCCAAAAGGGCACAATTGAGAGATGAAATCAGCAACTTTCGTCAGCTTCCAAATGAAGCTCTTCATGAAACATGGGAGAGGTTCAAGACAAAGCTAGCGAGATGCCCAAACCATCACATGACTAATGTTCACCTCATGGAGATATTGTATAGAGCCTTGAATTCAATAACTAAGCCAGTGGTGGATAACGCAGCTGGAGGATCTTTTATGGACCTCACCTTTGGTCAAGCAAGCAATATGTTAGATCGTATGACGAAACAAAGTAGAGCTTGGCATACCAGGGATTCTGAGGTAGCAAGCCCCACTTTATCTATTGGCATGACTGCAGACCAAAGGAGAAGAGAAGAAGAACGTGATCAAGATATGGCGCACATGAAAACACAAATGGATCTTCTTACAAAGCATTTATTATCAGGGAAGACCGAAAAAGTGAAAGCTGTGGCGCTAAAAGGAAGAGACGAATCTGATTCGGAAGAGGAGGCCAACTACTTGAACAATTAGGGGGGTTTCCGTGGGAATACCCAAGGAAACCAAGGTCGGAACTATTATGATAAATATGGAAGCAAAGACCAAGGTAGTTGGAAGAAAAACAATGAAAAGAGTGGTTTGTACGTTCCCCCTGGTAGACGTGATACCACCACATCTAATTCTGGAAGTATGGAAGACATGATGGCTAAATTATTGAAAGGAGTGAAAGCAACGAGCGCGGGAGTTACTGAGGTAATTAATGATTTGTCCTCCATGAAACAACTAGTTGATTCCCATTCCACTTCAATCAAGCAAATAGAGCAGCAATTGAGCCAACTTTCAGCAGCACTCAATCAAAGAAAGGCTGGCACTTTACCTAGCGATACTGTGCAAAACCCAAGGAATGATGGGTCATGCATGGCCATCACTACCCGAAGTGGTAAGGTGCTGGAAACTTCAAAAAAAGGCAAGCAAGTGGTTGACGAAGAAGTGGAAATTGATGACAAGGCGAAAGAGGAGGATGCCGCAGCAGACTCACCTAACGTTCTTAACGACGTGCATCCTGAAAAAACTGGAAAACGGAAGCAAGAGGAGAAGAAAACTGTGGAGAGAACACTTCCATACCCACCACCACCTTTTCCCCAAAGATTGAAGAAGGTGGCGGATGATACAAAGTTCAGCAAATTTATGAATATGTTAAAGCAGCTAACCATTAATGTTCCATTAGTAGAGGCACTTGAAAAAATGCCTGGGTATGCGAAATTTATGAAAGACCTGTTGACAAAGAAGCGGGAAGCAAGTTATGAGTTAGCGGATAATGTTCATCATTGTAGTGCAATCGCTACAAGGTCGCTAGTTCAAAAGAAGGCAGATCCTGGAGCTTTCACTATTCCCTGCACAATTGGATCGTTGAATTTTGCCAAGGCATTGTGCGATCTAGGAGCTAGAATCAATGTGATGCCACTATCCATCTACAAGAAGTTGGGGCTAGGAGATCCAACACCAACCAATATGAGGCTCGTGATGGCTGATAGGTCGGTAAAACGACCTGTGGGTATCTTGAATGATGTGTTGGTGAAGGTATCTTCATTTATCTTTCCTGCAGACTTCGTTATTCTGGATTGTGAGGTGGATTCTGATGTTCCCATAATCTTGGGACGCCCCTTCCTCGCAACTGGAAGTGTGCTTATTGACATGAAAGATAATGAGCTTTTGTTTCGAATTAATGACGAAGTGGTCCACTTTGATATATGCAAAGCCATGAAGCAGCCCAGCGATATGAATGAGTTATCTGTAGCTGATGTTTATCATGAGGATATGAAAGCATTATCTATAGAGAAACAGCCTACTGTTGAGCCATTGTCTGTTGCGCCACTGAAAGCTGAGCATGAGGATAATGAAGATTATGAAGAACTTATGGGTGCTCTAACAGAAATAGAGTCTTATAATCCTAAGCAACCGGATTGTGATCTCAAGAATCAACCAACAGCGAAGACTCCCATTGACGAGACACCAACACTAGAATCGCAAGAGCTCCCCGATTATCTAAGGTATGTGTTCTTGGAAAGTAGAAATATACTTCCGGAGAGTGCAGATGATTTAAGTGAACAGCACGTAGAAGCTCTCATCTCTGCTCTGAAGAGATACAAGAGAGCTATGGGTTGGACTATTGATGATATAATTGGTGACTCTCCGGGGAAATGTATGAGCCATCTCGAAGAAGATCGCATGCCCACAGGTAAGCCTCATTGTCATCTAAATCCTTTTAGAAAACGATCCTCCATTTACCTCGACGAAGTCTGAGTACTCGAGGTAACCATGTCGTGCTACGACAATAAATAAGGCGCTAGATGGGAGGCAACCCATCGTTTATCGTTTTTCATTTATCGTTTATCATTTTCTTTCATTCTAGTACTTGATTTGTTTTTAATTAATGAAAATCCAAATATAAGAGTCGTGCCACGACCAAAACTAAGGCGCTTGGTGGGAGGCAACCCATCGTACTAATCGTTTTTATTGTTTTGAGCAAATATAGGTGCAAGAGGTATTCAACGAGGAGATTGGTTTCAAATGACGATTTGGATGTATTGAATGGTAAAGGTGGTAAGTTAGGCATAAGGATGCATAAGGCTACGGATTGAGCATTACTCATGCCAAAATAGGCATCAAGGAAGGCTAGGCCTAGGTAAAACTAGGCCACGAACATTGCAAAACCTATCCTATAGCCTAAGGCCTCGGAATCTAGTATGTTATACACTATGCGCCGCCCATTCTTAAGTGTGCTATACACTATGCGCCGCCTATGCTATAGCATTAGGTCTTAGTATCTCAAATGCTATACACTATACGCCGCATATGTCCCTAAATGCCATAGACAATGCGCCGCATAGTGTATGGCATTCTTAAATAAATGCATGGCATATGCTATGGCATTCTGCTCAACTAGGCAAAGCATTAGGCACCACCTATGGTCACTTTTGGTCTCCAAATCCGATTTTAATGGGCCAAAACTCGACCCAACCTTTTCTTATAAATATGAGACTTAGTCTTGAACCAAAAACACATTGGAAACCTAGCTTATGCACCACCTATAGTCTCCAAAACCTATCAAAAAGTTTCCTTTTGCTCTTTTTCGTCACAAGAACATCATCCAAAGGCTTCAACCAAGTAAGTACTACTTTGTTATTCATTTATATTTTGTAAGTACTACTTTAATACACCTATTATGAATTGCTAAATCTTGAAAAAGTATTGGTGATGTGAACGTGTTTGAATTGTTGATACAAAACCAAGTGAGTGAACATGTACGTTAGGATGCTCTTAACTTATGTCCGACTTGAATTTGATTTTAATGCATTGTTATACTACTTGCAGAATTGCTATAGTAATGAACATTGCATAATCTTGTCACTTGAATACTTACATGTTAGAATATCCCGTTCATCGGAATAAGACTTATAACTGCCTACCGACATAGGAGGTTGAGTTTATTGATAGAAACGATACCATGATGTAATCCCTATGTAGTAGTCTTGTTATACCTAACATGAAAGTATTGCAAAGGTTGCAAGAAGTATATATCTTTGATTTTCTCGTTGGAATATAGCTCCTAAAACGCATGTCGATGAAGTCTAAGTAATCGACCACTTTCACTTCACTAATTTGTAGCAACAAACTAAGTGTGGGGTGGTACCCCTACTGCTTGTGTATAGATTGTATCCATTGGGATTGTGCTACCATTAACACTATTTCAAGTCTCAGGTACAATGGCACCCAAAGCAAGACAAGGCAAAGAAAAGGCTACCACTTCCCAAAAGAGCAAGAAAAGAGGCCGCAAGGAGCAAGGAGAACCCTCCTCGCTGCAAATACCTCGACTCACGCTTGGAATTAAGTGGGATACTTATGAGGAACTTCTAAGGATGACGACTCTGATGATGATTCCAATGCAAGGGGTATGACCCCAGACATAGAGGATGAGTCCGACTAACCAGGTTCTTCTTATTTATTTTCCACTGAGGACAGTGTACCGACTAAGTGTGGGGTGGTGGTATTGCATGCTATACTTCTCTACTCGCATCTATGTTTGTTTGCTTTTGTTTTATTTTTGTTTCATTTTTTAGTTAAGATTTTTTTAGTAGTTAATATTTTTTTAACTTAGCTTCGCATGAGATTATTCTAAGAGGCAGCATGAGATTATAACAAGAGTATGTGCTACAATTATGACTATTGAGACGTTTAGGCTCCAGTTGTGACTCATTATGTGATATTGTGTGGTTCAATTCCTTCACTTGTTGGGTCAAGAGTCTATATTACCTCCAATAAAGTCGACCATGTGCCTTGTGTGTGTGAGATAATAGTATATTCTATGTTTGTGGCTGATGCTAGAACTTGTCTGGTATGTATGCAAAGCGAAAATAAGGAGTGTAAGTTTAGGAGGTGATTTAGGCATTTCTTTGACAACTTATATTTATTTACCTTCAGTTTTACCTACCCATGGACATCATCCTAGTTAACCCCTTTTGAGCCTTTAGCCTATTTCTTTGACAACCTTGTATGTAAGCCTAATCCATTTTGTTCAAGACCGTAATTTGATCCAAATTCCTAAGTGCTTTAAAGTGAAAAAGTCATGTGACAACATAAGAGGAAATTGGGTAAGTATGATGCTTTAAATTGTAAGGGTGCTTGAATGTGTTATGAAAAAGAAAGTGTTATCATAAGAGGTATGTTATGAAAAGAAAAAGGAAAAGAAAGATGAAAAGTGAGTTATGTTTAAAATCGAAAAACAAAAGAGGAGAAAAAGAGCGGTAGAATAAAAGAAAGTAGAAAGGTTGTTAGAAAGAAACGTGTTAATGATACAATGTGATGTATTTAAGCGCTTAGGAACATAGTCACTATTCTGGCCAGAAATAGTTGATCCTACCTGTCCCTTAGCCTACATTACAACCATCAAAAGACCTAGTTGATCCTAAGCTTGGCATTCTGACATTTAGTGGAGCATTACACTAAGGGCAAGCCTATGGTCATCAGTTGCTTCATATGAATTCTTTGTGAGAGCGAGAGCAAGGATATTTTGATACCCATGTTTGAAAAATATGCTATACTTGTGAGTGATTATGCGTAATATATTGTGAGACACACATGGTTGATGAGTTTTGGGTAGTCGTGGATGATTCTTTGTGCATTAACCTTTGAATATGAGTTGACCACCATCACGAGTCTATGCTAGAGGTTAAACTGTTTCTACTAATGATCGGAAAACTACTCTTTGTTGATAATTGTTGTGCTTGTCTTGACGAATATTTTATGTTGTTGCTGTAAAACCCTAAGTTGATGTTTAGAAGGACATGATAGTTTGTTCGAGGACGAACAAAGCTCTAAGTGTGGGGTGTTGATGATAGGCGAATTTACGCGCCTATATCAATATATTTTGCCCATATTTTAGCCTAGTTTTGAGAACAAATTATATATTTCATGCACTTTTAGTCCTTTTTTCTGTAAATGAGCTAACGAACATGATTAGTAAAGTTTCAGGTATAAATGATGCATAATTCAGCATTTTATGGCTTACTTGACGCTAAAGAAAGCTCACGAAGGAAGGAAAGGGAGTTTGGACGCCTAAAGGACCAAAAGTGATGCATGGAGAATCTGTCCCGGACTAAAACAACATTTCTGAAGACTTTGGGGACTTGCAGTAACTTAGTTGGATATGGACAATGATACATTAACCTAGTACAATTGGGTTATGTATTTCATTAGTTTATTTGGATTATGATAATGTTACATTAACCTAGTACAATTGGGTTAAATATTTCATTAGCCTAGTAGGATTTGGTTAGATATTTCATTAGCTTAGTAGGATTAGGATATGGGTATTATAAATACCCTATCATGCTAGAGATTTTGAATCATCTTCTACTCCTCTCTTATTCTACACTACAAACAATTCTACAACTCTTCTAATCTTTCCATCAATTCTAGTTTTCTTCTTCTATTCATCTATTCTTAATTTCCGCAACAAGAGAATCGTTACCTTGCTAAGGAATTCACGCCTCACGCCTACCACTTACGCTACACGAAATTAATCAATCTTGTGGTATAACAACAATGTCAATCGTGATCTCCTTCGCATTCATGGGTAACTAAACCTCTCTATTGGGGTTATGGAAGCCGAATGAGATACTATCTATTGCTGTGAAGTTGTGAGTTCGTGACACGTATACTGCTTATATCATTATTCTCTTCATCTTAATGCAAATTCTTGTGGCTGCAGACGCATAGAATAATGCCAGTATAACACTTAACTTGTTCGAGAGAAAAGTTATTTGTCTGGAAAAAAGATAATGTCAAGGTAGTAGGACACCCTTTCCTATTAAAAAGTTGGTGCCGTAACTGGACTAACCTCTTGGAGAATTCATACCGTTAGATACGCTTTAAGCTCGAGAGAGTTAAAGTGAAATAGTCCTTGTTTAGGTCGAGAGACGCTTGGATTTACCATCGACTACAATCCTCTATAAGCAATTGCATGTCAGAATTCTACACACTCATAGCCAATAGAGACGTATACCTCAGAAGGTGGACATAACCCCAACGCCTCAATTCTCATTGTTTACAACTTACGTAACAATCTTTCTCTTTTACTTTGCTATTTTCAGCTTTTATTTAATTATTTTGGTGACACATTACAAATCCCCCCCTTTTTACGAGACTTGCACCAAAAGTTTAGTAATTTTTCTTACTTGTTGGCCAAGCTATTCCCTGTGGGATCGACACCCAACCCTGCTGGGTTCTATATTTGCTAACGACCGCTTTACACTCCTACGAGAGCTGTAGATTGAGCGTTATCAGAGGCTTATCGGACTAGACTAGTGGTTGAATTCCAGATTCTCAGTATTGATTTCTCAGATGATTATTTCAGTTGTTTCAGTTCAGATTTGATATGATATAGTGTTGTTGCTTGACTTATCTATCCTAAAGTAAGTGTTAGAAGTAGTAACAGACTCAAATGGTTAGCTTGGGGCTACTTGTAGCCTTAAGCATCGTGTGACATTTTGGGATGAGATTTTGGGGTGTTACAAACTTGGTATCAGAGCCTAAGGCTTAAAGAGTCCTAGGGAGTCTGACAAGCCGCGTTAGGTAGAGTCTTGATCATCGGTGTGTAGCACGCCACATCTATGAGTAAGAGGCTACACGACGTTTTAGGAAAAGTTATCTCTTTCTTTCATAATCTGTCGTGCGTACAGTTATCTCTCTCTGCTATTAATTTATGCTCTTTTATGACAAAAAATGCCTCCCCAAAGAGCTAATGCCCATAGGAATGATAACAAACAACCTCAGCCTGTTGATCCTCCGAATGAGAATGTGTCTTATGCTGAGTTTCGGGAAGCTTTTCAGGCATTAGCCCAGGCGGTCACCGCGAATGTTCAGGCCAATAACTAGGTTACAGTTCCACATCAGCAAGGAGGTGATTTAGCTACAACCAGGATTCGAGATTTTATGAGGATGAATTTACTAGAGTTCTATGGGTCGAAGGCAGGTGAGGACCCATAGTTGTATCTTGATGAAGTGAAGAAGATCACTCAAGTTATGCATATTTCTGAGGAAGAGAGTGTAGAATTGACATCTTATAGGATTAAAGATGTTGATATGATTGGGTTGTGATGTGGAGAAAGAGTAGAGGGGAGAATGAGCTCCTATGACTTAGCAGGTATTTCAGGATGCCTTCTTGGATAAGTTTTTCCCACTTAAGATGAGAGAAGCGAAGATAGAGAAATTTATGAACCTGAGGCAAGGCTCTATGACAGTAAAGGAGTATTACCTCAAGTTCAACCAGTTATCTATGTATGCTCCCGATTTGATGGATAGCCCCAGAACCAGTATGAGTAAGTTTGTGATCGGTGTGTCTGGATTGGTTGTTAAGGAGTACAAGACTGCTATGCTCAATAGAGACATGGATTTTTCCAGACTGATGATGCATACTCAGCAAATTGAGATAGATAAGATAAAGGAGAGAGATAAAGTAAGAGGAAACAAGAGGGTTGGATCAGAGCAGCATAAGTATGATCAGACTAGATCCTACAGAGGGAACCGTCTGTAGTTTCAGAGTCGTTCATCTATACCAGCGTCTTCATCAGCTAGTGCTTCCACACCCAGAAACAGGCAAGAGCAGGGGAATAAGTCTTTTATGTCCAGATCCCAGAATAGTGTGAGTAACAGGACCAGTTATCCCCCATGTGCTATGTATGGCTGAACCCATTCCGACGAGTGTTTGGCCGAACAAAGGGATTGTTTTGGTTGTGGCAAGTTGGGCCATATACTTAGAGAGTGTTCGCATAATAGGCAGAGGAACAGAGATGTTCGACCCTACACTCAGGCTACCAGTGCACCAGCTCCTTTAGCCTGTCCAGCCCCTCCTCAGGGTGCTTCATCCAGCACAGCTGGCGATCAGCGCCAGAATTGATTCTATGCCTTACCATCCCATCAGGAATAGGAGGATTCTCCCGATGTTGTTACTAGTATGCTTCGTGTCTTTCTCTTTGATGTTTATGTGTTGTTGGACCCTTGGTCAAGTTTCTCTTATGCGACCCCATTAGTTGTTGTGAATTTTGAGATAAATCCCAAAAAGATTCCTGAGCCTATCTTGGTTTCTACCCCAGTAGGTGAGCCAGTTGTTGCTAAGCAAGTTTATAAAAAGTGTCCTATTACTGTTCTTCATAAGGTCATATTCGCTGATTTGATAGATTTAGATATGGTCTATTTTGATCTTATTTTGGGTATGGATTGGCTTCATTCCTATTACATATCTATATATTGTCGTACTTGTGTGGTCAAGTTTCAGTTTCTTGATGAGCTAGTTTTTGAGTGGTTCAACAATTCTGTATCTCTCAAGACTCATTTTATATCCTATCTCAAAGCCAGAAAGCAAATATTTAAAGGCTGCATCTATCATCTAGCTCGAGTTAAAGACACTAAGTCTGAGACTCCAACTATTCAGTCAGTCAACATAGTTAATGAGTTTCCTGGTTTTTTCTAGTAGATCTCCCAGGGATACCTCCCGATAGAGAGATAAAGTTCGGGATTGACCTTCTTCCTGATACACAACCTATTTCTATCCCTCCATACCGTAAGGAGTTGAAAGAGCAACTCAAGGATCTTCTAGATAAAGGTTTCATAAGGCCTAGGGTTTCTCCTTGGGGCGCTCTCGTCCTGTTCGTGCGAAAGAAAGATGGTTCTTTACGTATGTGCATTGACTATCGTCAGCTTAATAAGGTCACAATAAAGAATAAATACCTTCTTCCTAGAATTGATGATCTGTTTGATCAATTTCAAGGTGAAACTTATTTCTTAAAGATAGACCTTATATCTGGCTATCATCAGCTTAAAGTAAGAGAGTGTGATATTCCAAAGACAGCCTTCCGAACCCGTTATGGTCATTTTGAGTTTCTAGTCATCTCTTTCGGGCTAACCAATGCTCCAACATCTTTCATAGACCTCATGAATCGAGTGTTCAAACAATATCTAGCTATGTTAGTCATAGTATTCATAGACGATATTCTTGTGTACTCTCGTAGTGAGGATGACCATGTAGACCATCTTAGAATTATCCTACAAACTCTTAGAGATCATCAATTGTTCGCTAAATTCAGCAAGTGTGAGTTTTGGCTAAGGGCAGTAGCTTTTCTGGGTCATATTATTTCAGCCGAAGGCATTAGAGTTGATCCCTAAAAGATAGAAACTGTAAGAAATTAGCCTAGACCTATCTCTCTGTCTGACATTAGAAGTTTCTTGGGTCTAGCTGGCTATTACCGTCGCTATGTCAAAGGTTTCTCTTCTATTGCGTCTCCCATGACCCGATTGACCCAAAAAAAAAGTTAAGTTCCTGTGGTCAGATTCCTGTGAGAAGATTTTTCAGGATTTGAAGACTCGACTCACTTCAGCCCCTGTATTAACTCTTCCTGATGGTACAAATGGTTTTATGGTGTATTGTGATGCCTCTAGAGTTGGCCTGGGTAGTGTGTTGATGCAGAAAGGTAAGGTTATAGCCTATGCCTCTAGGAAGTTGAAACCGCACAAAAAGAATTACCCAACCCATGATCTTGAATTAGATGCTATGGTTTTTGCTTTGAAAATTTGTAGACACTATCTTTATGGTGTTCATGTTGATGTGTTTACTGATCACAAAAGCCTGCAGTATATGTTTACTCAGAAAGAGTTAAATCTTAGACAGATAAGATGGTTAGAGTTGCTAAAATTTTTTGATATGAGTGTGTTATATCATCCGGGTAAGGCCAACGTAGTGGCAGGCACCCTTGTAGGTTGTCTATGGGCAGTGTGGCTCATGTGGAGAAGGATAAGAAAGAATTGGCTCGTGAAGTTCATCGTTTGGCTAGATTGGGTGTTAGGTTGTTTGATTTAGCTGAAAGTAATGTGTGGGTTCGGAGTAGTTCCGAATCCTCCTTAGTTTCGGAAGTGAAGGAGAAGCAAGACATGGATCCTAGTTTGGTCAAACTGAAGGATTCAGTTAAGGACCAAAAGGTAGAGGTTTTCTCCTAAGGAGGATATGGTGTGTTGAGGTTTCAAGATAGGTTGTGTGTTCTTTGTGTTGGTGATTTAAGGCAGAGAATCATGTCTAAAGCGCATGGCACGCGATATTCTATTCATCCCGGCGCTACCAAGATGTACCGCGACTTACGGGAAATCTATTGGTGGAGTGGCATGAAGAAGGATATAGAAGATTTTGTAGCGAAGTGTACAACTTGGTAACAAGTTAAGATAGAGCACCAAAGACCTGGTGGTGCAATGCAAGAGTTTTCTATACCCACTTGGAAGTGGGAAGAGGTGAATATAGATTTTGTGACTGGTTTACCCCTTTCGCGCCATCATCATGAATCTATTTGGGTTGTTGTAGACAGGTTGACTAAGTCAACACATTTCTTACTAGTGCATATATCTTATACATCTGAGGATTATGCTAAGCTGTATATTCGAGAGTTAGTCAAATTGCATGGAGTTCCCTTGTCTATCATCTCAGATAGGGGTACTCAGTTTACTTCCCAATTTTGGAGATCTTTTCAGAAGGGTCTTGGTACCCAAGTGCATCTTAGTTCCGCCTTTCATCTGCAGACAGATGGTCAGACTGAGAGGACCATCCAGACTCTGGAAGATATGTTGAGGTCATGTACCCTTGATTTTAAAGGAATTTGGGATGAGAATTTTCCATTGATTGAATTTGCGTATAACAATAGTTATCATTCTAGCATTCAGATGGCCCCGTTTGAGGCTCTTTATGGGAGGAGATGTATATCACCCATAGGTTGGTTTGAAGTGGGTGAGGCTGCTTTGATTGGACCTGATGCAATGTTTAAGGCTATGTAGAAAGTCAAGCTGATTAGAGAAAGATTAAAGACAGCCCAGAGTCGTCAAAAGTCATATGCAGACGTGAGGAGAAGGGACCTCGAGTTTGAGATAGGTAATTTGGTGTATTTGAAGATTTCACCCATGAAAGGGGTGAAGATATTTGGCAAGAAGGGGAAGCTTATTTCCCGTTATGTTGGCCCCTATAGAATTCTAAGTCATGTTGGGAAAGTAGCTTATGATGTAGAGTTGCCCGCAGATTTGTCAGTTGTCCATCCTGTCTTTCACGTCTCCATGCCTAAGAAGCACATTGGTGATTCCGTTGTAGTAGATCCTTCAGAGAGCTCAGACATTCAGAACAGTCTTTCACATGAAGAGATTCCAGTTGAGATCCTAGACCATCATATTAGACTAAGGAACAAACAAGTTCCTTTGGTCAAAGTTTTGTCGTGAAACCAGTTAGTTGAGGGTGCTACTTGGGAAGAAAAACAGATATACGAGCCAAGTACCCCCATCTCTTCTCCACAAGTTTAGATCAACCCGAAGGTACTATTCTTCCTTAATTCAGCTCCTCTTTAACCAAAGATTCATCTATATAGCTATTCTCATTATGAGTCCATGCATTCTCTAAAGTACTCAAAGTTTATGACGATGTAGAGTCAGTTTAGAAAATTATTTTAGTTGTACATCTTCAGTTTTCTCTGTATTCTTAGCATAACGAGTGACATTCGAGGACGACGGTTCCCAAGGGGGAGATATTGTAAGACCCCACAAAATTCTCATCTTCTAAATCCCTTAAACGATGCCTAAAGAGCTCCTAGACTTAGAAATCTAGCTAAGTGTTGGGACTTAGCCATTTCTAGAACCTCAAAACTTTGAGGATTTTATTACCAACCTTCCCGGCCTTTGATAGTTGATATTTTAGCTAATTCATGATTAGGGAAGTCAATAGGTGTTCCCGAAAAAGTTACGGTATTTTCGATCCACGTTTAGACCACGTTTGGTGTCCCAAAATAGTAGACCAACGCAATCTTGTCACACCGCGTAGCCCATCGCGTTGGTCAATTTTGTTGCAGGAACTGCCAGTCAAAAGTACTGAGGCTTGGCGCGACACGTCGGTATCGCGTCGATGGCATCGACGCGCTGCATCGCCAATCGCGTCGGTGCCCAGTTTTTTCAGCTTTTAAAATCCGCGTCCAAGGGGGCAATTTAGTCTTTATTCCCCACCGTCTATCAGTCATAACCCGGGATTAAGGTCCCAAAATACCAATATATAGCCTTCTTCTCTAAAATTCACCAAGAACACTTTCTAGGATTTCAACCCAAAGTTCAAGAGAACTCAAGATTTAACCGTTACTTTTTAAAATTTCTTCAAGAATCGGAATCCCCAGACCAAGAGCATCAAGAATATCCGTTCAAAGTCGCGAATAGAGTCACAAAAGTGAGAGTTCATTCAAAGTCCATAATCTAAGGTATGTGGGGTTTGAACAAGAACACTTCTTCCGTTCTTGTGCCCAAAGCTTTGATTTTATTAAAGAATTTCATATTTTTGCAAGTGAGTTTATATCCAATTTACTCTATTTTGAGTTTATGAATTTAGAAATTGTTCAAGTCTTGAAATTGCATGTTATCTCAATTAGTTATGCCTTGGATTGAGGATTTATGTTGTGAATTGTATTTTCCCATTGAAAATTAATATTTTTAAGTGTTTCCAAAGTTGAAGTGAAGAATTAAACCTTATTATGAAATTTAGACCATTTGAGTATATGTTGATGCTTTAAGTCAAGTATGAGTCGTGATATTTCTTGAAGGTTGTGTTTTTAGCATGATTTAATAAGCAAGTACTTTGATTCTTAAGGAAAGATTGTTTTTGACCCTAAGCTAAGATAGGAATCCACATTGTTTATGATTTGAAGCAAAGAAAAGCATAATTGGCTTTCATTATACATTAGTGTACTATTTTAAGGTGGATTTCCTAAAAGTTCTGAGCCTAAGTATGGGAGTAGTATTTATCACCGAGTTGGACTTGATTCTAAGGTTTCATTCCCCAGAACTACGAGCCACCGTAGGATGATAATTTATCCCAAGTGGGTTAAGATAGTGATCACCAAAGTCAAGGTTCTATTTCGATGGCAAGGTAGAACACCTCTCCCCAACGTGGGCAAGAGGTTGGACTCCATGTCAGCTCACATGGTTTATGTCGGTTAAAAGAAACTCCCAAGTTCCCAAACTATCCCACAGTTCCATAATCATAAGTCTTTGAATTCTTAAAGTTTCAAAAGAAGTTCTTTATTCTCCTTAAGATAAAAGTATAAGTTTGAAAGTTATTGTTTTAAGATTTCTTTTTGGGTTACAAGCTTTGATAATAAGAGGAGAATACAAATTTTAGAACTAATTATAATGACTCACGAGATTTATATTATATGTTTCATTGTTCATGACTTATGAGATTTATATTTCAGACTTAGTCAAGCTATGTGAGTCATTCATATTTGCATGCATGGTTTCATAAAGAGTAATGATATTGTTTACTTAATGCATATACCCCCATATACTCAGTACATCCTCAAAGTACTGATCCACATATACATCTGTGTGCTACATTGTCTCATAATGTAGGTTTAGGTGCTCAGTCTCAGCCTCAACAGTGGTTTTCGAGTACCTTTATCTACACTCCGCAGTTGGTGAGTACTCATGGTTTGAGGACCTATTTCTCAATTTTTCAGTTTTGACATCAGTTGTTATGGATTTCAGTTTGGTCGAGTCAGTTGGGGATTTGTCCTAATTACTCTCTAGTTCAGTAGTAAGTAGAGGGTTGTCGGACTAGACTCGTGGTTGAATTCCAGATTCTCAGTATTGATTTCTCAGATTATTATTTTGGTTGTTTCAGTTCAGATTTGATATGATATAGTGTTGTTGCTTGACTTATCTATCCTAAAGTAAGTCTTAGAAGTAGTAGCAGGCTCAAAGGGTTAGCTTGGGGCTACTTGTTTCCTTAAGCACCGTGTGACGTTTTGGGATGAGATTTCAGGACGTTACACGGTGATTCTCAAAATGGGATACTGATTTCACTAAAAGTTTCATAACTTCTCACCTGAGTATCGAATTTGGGCAAAGTTGGTATCGTTGAAAAGCTAATTCAATTTTTCACAACTTGGTGGGATTTGAGCTGAAAAATTCTGAATAGAACAAAAGATATGCTCGTTTGAAGTTGATTAAGGCAATATTTTTATACAAAATTCAATCGTTAAAGATTACTTTGATTCGGCTAACAGCTGGGAGTTATTTGAGACCAAAATATACCTCAAACTAACTCATAAAATTATCAAAGAACTATTTTGCACTACGCGTGAGCTTGGAACGTTACGCTAAAACTAATTTGGATTTTTTGGGGTATTACAATCTCCCTATATCTTTATTATATGTATGGAATCACTTTCAAGATTCATACATCAGGCTGTTAATGATAAAAAATGGACGCCTATAAAAATCTCTACATCTTCCCCAATATTATCCCACTTGCTTTTTGCGGATGATTTAGTCCTATTCACAAAAGCAAATTTGAAAAATGCTAATACTATTACTTCGTTATTCCAGCAGCTTGAGAACATATCGGGCCAAAAAATTAACTATAATAAATCTAAGGTAATCTTCTCCAACAACGTTAATGCTGATATTGCTACTCCTATTGCAAAACGCTTAAATATGAACACTTTTGAGAGCTTTGGTAAGTATTTAAGCTTACCTATGACAAAAAATTGCCCTAAAAAAAATTATTATCAATTCATAATTGACAATATGAATAATAGGCTAAAAGGGTGGAAATCAAATATGCTAAATATACCTGAAAAAACTACCCTTATTAAATCGATTCTCACAGCTATCCCTACCTACGCAATGCAAATAAATTTACTACCTACCAAAATAATTCAACACATTGATCGTAGCCAAAGAAACTTTCACTGGGGTACTACTGATGAAAAACAAAAACTTCACCATGCAAACTGGAACCTTGTCACCCTTCCAAAATCACACGTAGGATTGGGCATACATAAATCCAAGGGAAAAAATTCTGCTCTTATTTCTAACCTTAATTGGAGATTTCTCAAAAATAAATCCCTGCTCTGGGTAAAAATTCTTCAAAGTAAGTATAAAAATAGACGTACAGGAAATCATCTTCATCATATTTTGTCTGACTCCTAAATGGTTGTTTAACAACAATAACCTAAGGGAGCTCATCTAGGGACCCCTTTCACGACTAGACACCAACCAAACTCTCTCGCAAATCATTTCGAACGGTAATTGGGATACTTCTGATGTATCTGCACAAATATTGTCGGATACCTTAAAAATCACCCATAATACTTGCATTCAATAAATGGAGCCTAAACTAGATAAATTTTACTGGAATACTTCATTTCTAGGAACTTTCACCACTTCCTCAGCTTATATGTTTTTCCTAAAGTCTTATAACAAGTTGCTATCTACAAGTAATCCTTCTAACCTTTGGATTTGGAAAACTAACTCTCTTAATAAGATAAAATACTTTTTTATGGCTCTTCACTTTAAATAAGCTCCCTACAGCTGAGGTTTTAAATAAGAAGAATGTAATCCGACAAGCTTCTGGCCTTCATGCTCTTCTATAACTGAATCTCTAACGCATGTCTTACTTACTTTCCCCAAAGCGTTAGAAATTTGGACTCATTTTAGGCTTTCTCCATCAGAAAATAATTTCTCAAGAGATATCAAAAGATTTTGCCTTTCCAACAATACCATCAATCTGTGCGACAACATACCTATACCTCTCTCCATTTTATCCCCCCTAATTCTTTGGTCCATTTGAAAGAATAGAAATGATTATCTCTTTAAAAATGTAGCCAATCAACTAAATGCCCAAAAAATAGATTGAAGGCTATTGAATTTTTTCATCTAGGACACCCTAAAGGAATGTTGAACAATCAAAGATAAAACTTATCAACTAATGTCAAATGGTTTACGTCTCCGGAGGGATACTATATGTAGATACCTAATTTTGTCCCTCCCAAAATTCATTTTATTCGTTTTTATCTCACGTTATCATACACCCTCACCCACGTAATTATACCCCCACAAAAATACAAAAAAATAACAAAAAATCAATAAATCCTTAACAAATTAAATCTCTAATATTTCCTTATGCTAACAAACTTTATCCTAACCAACTCACCCACCTCACTACACTACAACACCTACCCTACCCCTACACCACGTGACCCCGCCCCATTTTCCCCCTCACGTTTTTCTTTCTTGGTCCATAACAAAAATTACACACAGCAATAGAGGGAATATATGCACACTGCCATAAGGACACAAGGAGAGGATTTTTCCATTTATGTATATGGAAGGGCAACAAAAATAGAAAAGGGCCCCACCACTAACATTTTGACTCAACCATCAACAGCAATACATATAGACACTCCTAGAGGGCCCCACATATACACCTCCTACACACAATTTTCATGAACTTCAACACAGACTCCTCACCAACACATACGGGTACACCACTACATGCAAAAACCCACGCAATTCCACTCTCAGACACAGCCATACATACACACCCACACTAAATTCACAGACGAAATCACACAGATTGGAGAAAAACAGAGAGACGAGAGAGAGATTGAGCGAGAAAGAGAGAATTTGGGAGATGGAGTGAGTGTAATCGCACAGATCGAAGAGGAAAGAGATCGAGTGAAGGAGAATTAGAGAGAGATAGGGAGAAATCAGGAAGAAAAAGAGATAATAGGGGCGAAACAGTGAGGAAAATGTGAGAGAGAGGGAGATTGACGGTGAGATAGGCGTTTTCGGTGAATTTCTCATTGGAATCGCCATCGAAAAACACCTTCCGCGGCTGTTTCGTCACTGTTGCCGCGGATTTATAGACAAAAAAACACCACCAGCTCCGTTTTGACCCAAATCCGACTCGAAACAGTCGAGTTTGACTTGTTTCTATCCGATTTTGACGTTTTGGGGTCCGTACTGAAGTTGTTTATACTTGTTTAAATTCACCTGGTTGGTCTTTTTATATTGGAGTTGGCATTATTTGTTGTTGAGGTTCAAAAATCAAGGTATTTCGGACGCGGACTCTATTGGATTTAATCGGAATGATATATCGATTTTGAAAGCGGCATTGAGGTTCAATTCTATCTTCTCTACCTTTAATTTTTACGTGAATGTGAATGATTTGTTGTTTGGTATGTTTGAATCTTGATTGTGTATTGGTTGATGTTGGATTTGAATGTGGAAACCTGAATTGGTTGTCGAAGAATTGATTAATTAATTTTGTGAATGAATGCGGGAAGGAATTGGCCTCGATAAAAGTAAATTCAGATAAATTTTGATTCATTGATGATATTGAAAATGATAGAATCATGATAGGCCAAGCCGGGTAGGCAAAGAGTAGGTTCGGGTAGGCAAAATTAGGACTTGTGATTTTTGAAAGATGAAAATGTTCTTTGAATGGTTTTGATTTATGCTTTTTTGGATCAAATGTATTATTTGGCCGGGGAATGCCCCGAGGTATTTGTTTTTATTCGTCGGAGAATGCCCCGAAGTATTTTCTACCCGTAAGACAATCGTGACGAAGGCCCGAGGCGACGGGTGGAGCTTAGTCTAAGACTAGTATAGAATAGGATTTATATTTTTTGCATTTTTCTATTTTGGACTGTATAATTGGACTGGACATTATTATTTTGATTTTGGATTGTTGTTTGATGTGTATGTTGCTTGATTTATGTGTTTGATGTGGTTTATACATTCTTAGTGTCAAAATTAGCCGATACACTCCACCAAACAACCGTGGTTGAACCACGAGATCGAAGGGTGCCTAACACCTCCCCTCGATCAATAGAATTCCTTAATCGAAATCTCTGTTCGCAGATCAGTTTTAAAGAGTCAAAAGCAGTCTTGAAAAAGAATTTCCAAAGGTGACTTGCACACCTGATTATGCCTAGTAGCGACTCTGAGTTAATTGTAAAATGAATTTTTTTTCGAAATAAATTTTCTTTTTGTCACCTAATAATAAAACTCTTTTCGAACTTAAAACTTATTATCTTTTTGATTAAAAAAGGGGTGTGACAGCTCTGACAACTCCCCTGGGGATACTGTTTCAGAATTCGAGCTTATTTTGGAGTTGTATCGGCTTAGTTCGATATTATGGGTGTATAAATATTTGTTTGTGTTATCGTTTGTATTTATTTTATCACTGTTGAGTGCCTACGTGCTACGTGTTTACAGTCTTTCTATATGTGTTACCGTTTTATATCTGGCATCATTTGCATGATCCGAGTCAATTCTTTCTACAACAAGTCCTGGAGAGCACGTCATGTATACGAACTCTAGTTGAGTCACCCTTATTTAGGAGGGGGAGTCATCGGACATATGGAGTGGGTGGAAAGCTCTCCCAGCTACTATCGACCATACGCTCCCCCGAACAGCCTTGTTAGTGGACCCCAGCGTAGGTCAGTCTTTAGGTCATACTTATCTTCATC
The DNA here is from genome assembly GCA_030864215.1 of Capsicum pubescens. Taxonomy (NCBI): domain Eukaryota; kingdom Viridiplantae; phylum Streptophyta; class Magnoliopsida; order Solanales; family Solanaceae; genus Capsicum; species Capsicum pubescens. The sequence goes on from CM061540.1 coordinate 299,084,422, forward strand.
ATATTGAGACCTAGCGGGATCCACTTGGTCCTTTGTAGGAGAATTACCCCTAAAGCATCCTACATGCTAATTGTTGCATTTTTTAGGGTGACGAGGTCATTTAATGGACTGATTTGGGGGGAACAGGTGTTAGAAGTAAAGTGCATAGGCTAGAAAATGGTAAAAAAAAAAAAGCGAAAAAGAGAAGGTGGTCAAAAAAAGAGTGTTTTGTAGTTTTTTTTTAGAGTTCTTTGTGGCTTTTGTTTTTCACAATTCAAAAATCCAAAAAGATTTTTTACCTTTTACACTCATTTCCCGAAAAATCAAGAACATCAAAAATATTTTTCTTTGTTTTCTTTAGCAAGCATTCATAATTCGAAAATTTCAAAAAAGATTTTTTTAGGAGTTTTTGTAAAGAAAAGTTCAAAAATGGTAGTAATTGTGTACATTTCATAAAATGAAAATACTAAAAAAAGATTTTCTTTCATAATTGTTGGTGTCAGTTTTATGTGAAATGTCAAATTGAAAGAAAAAAAAATCAATCCAAAAAAATATTTTATTGACATTTTTTTTCGTCTGTTTGTGGTCATGTCTCTCAAATCAGGGTTCAGTTTGTTATTTAATCCCTAATTGTCCAATCTGGATGAACTAAGTACCCCTGATTCTCCTCCCTCGGGAGTGAGATACGTAGGCAACCTATTGTAGGTTCGGGAATCTTATTTGACAAATTCAAAAAGATTTTCTTCACTCTTTATTAGAGTAGGTGTTATATACTTCTTTAAAAGAAAACTGTAAAAAAAAAAAAATCTTTAATAGTTTCAATTTTTATTTTCATATGAAATTCAAAATTGAAAATCCAAAAATTTTTTTTTTGGTAATCATAGGTTTCATTCTGTATAGGAATATAAAAAAATCCAAGAAAAGATTTTCTTCACTCTTCATTAGAGTAGGTGTTTCATGTATATCTTTAAAAGAAAACTACAAAAAGATTTTTCTTTAATAGGTTCAAATTTCATATTCATATGAAATTCAAAATCGAAAACCCAAAAAAATTCTTCTTTGGTAATCATATGTTTCATTTTATCTAAGGATGTTAAAGCTAAAAAATTCAAAAAGGATTTTCGTCAATTCTTTTGACAATTTGTTATTTCTTTTTCTTCTTAAAGTTTCAAGAAAAAAAAAAGGAAAAAAAGTTTAATTGTCCATTTTCGCGAGACTTCATGAACTACGCACACCTGATTCTCCTCTCTAGGGAGTGAGATACGTAGACACCCTTCTTGGGTTCGGTGATCTTTTTAAAAAGAAAAAAAAGCAGAAAAAGAGTTTTGAGAAAGTGTTGAACTCTAACACGTTTGTTATTTCTATTCAGTTAATTTAAGGTGGTTGGTTTGTGGCATTTTGGCAGGTCTTCCACATCACACCAAATTTTAGGAAGAATTAGTTGTGTCCAACAAGGATATAAAGAGTGACATCATGGATCAACAGAGAGTTTGGGGAATGAGAATTTACGAGCTAATGAAGAGATTTGAAAATTATGGCAGCAAATGATAGAAATGCATCAAGTTTGGGCTAATGGGTTGCCGCCTCCTCCATTTCCCACTGATAATCTGGAATATCTTTCTAGCTTGCCTCTAGTGTCACATGCACAATATCCTATTTTTATCGACATGCCACAACATGCATCAGGATTTACCCCGGGGCAACACTATCCAAACACTTTCAATATTCATCTCCTCACTCCCCAAACAAAGCTACCACATGCTCGGCTCCACCCATTGTTTATGTTTTTGCAGCACCACCCCTACCCGAAGCTCCTACTTTTAAGGTTTATCTACCGGTTGTTCCTCCCCACTCTACGAGAGAGCCTGTATTAAATACTTCTGCTGATCAGCATTATGCTATTGAGCCTATATTTAAGTTGATTGATCCTTATGGATACACTCACCCGCCTGAATTTCCACGTAACACTAAGAAGCCTGTTATGACAGAAGAACAAGAGGAAATGACTGAGAAGTTTGGAATTTGCTATGAAGAACTTGAAAGGACTTGGGAGTTACAAAAGTATCTCATATAAGGACTTATGTATGTTTCCTAGGGCCAACCTTCCCCTCGGCTTTAAGGTGCCAAAGTTTGAGAAGTATGATGGACACGGGGATCCCGGTGGCACATTTGAGACATTACTGTAACCAATTAAGAGGTGCTAGTGGCAAAGAAGAACTGCGTTTGGCTTACTTTAGTGAGAGTCTTTCGGGTCTAGCCTCAGAGTGGTTTGTTGATCAGGATATTGATAGGTGGAATAGTTGGAATGATTTAGCTAATGAATTTGTGCAACAATTTCAATATAATGTGGAATTGATCCTTGAAAAAAAATCCCTAACCATTATGAAGAAGAAGAATACAGAGAGTTTCAGGATTATGCAATCAGATGGCATGAACAAGCTGTTAGAGTAAAACCGCCCATGAAAGAAAGCAAGATAGTGGAGATGTTAATTCAAGCGTAGGATGAAACATATTATCAACACTTGTTATCTACATTAGGCAATCCATTTATTGAGGTCCTCAAAATAGGGGAGATGATAGGGGAAAGAATTAAGACCGGTCGGATTGTGAGTTTTGCAATATTGAAAGTGACTACTCAAGCAATTCAAAAAGGATCGAGAAGTATTGGGGAGAAGAAGAATGAGGAAGATACATTTTCTATTGTAGTTGGACAGCGGGAACGGTCAAGAAGACCACATCATCATCGCTCTCAGGTTCAAGCCCAAGTTCATGCTCAAGCCCCACAGAATCACTCCAAAAATCCATTATACTCCATTCCCTACCTCCATATCTAATATACAACGCACAACCATATGTTCAACCCCCATCTTAGCCACAGTGGAACACATCAATTCCTCAGAGTCATCCTCTAACTCCACAAACATACCAAAACCCTTCTAGGCTTGATTTTCGATCCAAGCCAGACAATGAAATGAGGCAGAAGTCGAGAGATAGCTTCACACCAATTAAAGAGTCGTATGCTAGTTTATTTTAGAGATTAGTACAGTGGAGCATGATCACTCCTCTCCTTGGGTACACTCTTAATCGGCGTTTAAAAAATTTTGATCCTAATGTACGATGTGCGTATCTTCTGATGCTCAGGATCATAGTATTAAAGATTGTCGAGATTTGAAAAGAGAAATTGAAAAAATGATTCAAGATGGATCAATTATGGTACAGAACATTGACAGTGAGGAAAACTTTAGTCATGCTGATATGCAAACCAGTGACTAAGATGTCAAGCTCAGCAATTGGGAAGTAACTTCTCTCCCTGCTAGGATGGATGTTTGGTAGTCTATTTTATTTTATTTTCTGTTATCTGAATTATTTCAGGGTTATAATTCGGGATCTATCTTCTTTTGTCCCTTTGTCGTTTATGTTCAAACCCTTCTATCTTTTATTCCAACTAAATGAAGTGTCACTTTTCCCTTTGTGTTTTGAATATGGGTTGTTCGTTTATTTTTTTTATACAATATATTTTATGTTGGCTCTAGTGATATGACATGTTTGTAAAATTTTCAGCTGTATCTTAAAATCCACTTTAAGTATGAACATTGAATTAGAGGGTTAAAGTTAGAAAAAGCATTTGTGGAAATAGGTAGAGTGTATAGACATTTGGTGACAAGTAGAAGCTTTCTTTGAAAATTAAGGCAATTATTTTGAGAATCACAAGACTAACTTGGTCATCAATTGAAAGAGATGTCTCAATTAGGTCAAATAGTGGATGTGTGATCCTACATCAAAAGGAACAGAAAATCAGCTCCACGGAGTCATGAGTCCTTCAGCATGAGGAATGTACAACAAGTAGAGTGATATGTTGAACAAAGTGCAAGAGTAGTTATGCACAGACTCAGTCAAAGTTAATACTTAAAAGATGTCGCTAATAATTTGTAATGCCCCGATTTTCTGAACCAGAACGCTACACGATGCTCATGACCCCGAAGGATCACAAGCTAACCCATGACTGATATCTGTACTTGTAACTGCATAATATTCATATAAAATGCGGAAACATGAACAAAGAGGGTGTAAGGTTCAATCTTGAATAATAAAATATCTGAAATAAGGTGGTATCACAGTACCAAAACAAAACTGAAAATACTAAAGTCTAAATCTAAAAACTCTATAATCGTCTGAAAGCCTCTAAACTGTCTGAATAAGGAGTTGGAGGAACATGTCTCCAACTAACTCCCTAAACTGAAAATAAACTGAAATACTGGAATAATAAATGTAACGATCATGTCCTCGAAAGATGAGGACTTACTGCTTATTGAACTGCTACCGCTGATCTGGAATCTGCACCTCAGAATCCTATGGTGTAACATAAAAAGATAGCACCACAGCGCAAATGCGTCAGTACAACTAAAGTACTGAGTATACGTGGGGGTAGGCTAAATGCATGGGGGTTATATGCATGAACATGCCGACTAATATGAACGTGAGAATACATACAAACATACATATGTAGCTGCTACTGAACTCGTGGAGATACTGACTACTTGAGTTTGAACTCTGACAACATGAGTTTCATGATACTGAATGACTGATAACATGGATGATTGTATCTAACAGTCCTAATTCTGGGGAAAACTATCTGAGTTCCAAACTGTATCTGAACATCTAAGTCTGAGATCAGTCCTAGCTAACGAGTGATCTCTGAAACTGATAATGAGAAAACTCGACTTAATTTGAGATTGAGATCAAGCCTGTCTTCCGGGTAACCTCTAGATCTAATAATAAGCATCTGAATATGGGATCAAGCCTATCTGACGGGATGGTTCGAGAATCAATGGAACTATCTACGTTTCTTACTGAGATCGATGACTGTATCTGATAGTCCTGATTCCTGATTTCTACTCTGAAGACTGATACTGAAATTGTAACTGTAACTGTGACTGTGGGAGGTAGTAACCTAACCGGCATGCCCCGATACTGTACTGGTGGGGTCCAATCTTTGCCCTGATTGGAAGGGTGTCAATACCGTGCCACGGGTAGAGACCTCTACTATGGTCAAGCCTCTCTGACAGGTGACCCTGAACAGGAAATCAAGCCTAAGGCAATATAATAGTCAAGTGTAGCCTTAATCTGACAGGTGACTCCTGTCCTGCGCTGGCTATGCAGTTCTGGAGTACAGGGATTGTTGCTAACGGCTCTGCCTTTATAACGGGAAAACCGCCATCCCTGAACTCGCTCGGTGCTAGTCCCTACTCCCAACTGAAAGACTCTAAAAAAGATTAACTGCGCTGAACTGACTAACTGAACTGAACTGATTTATAAACTGATTAACTGAGCTGATAATATTTTCTTAGCTGAACTAAGCTGAATTCACTGAGTTCCGTTGACTGACGGAAAAGCTACTTGAGATCTGAGGTCTGACTGAGAGTACTGAAACTACTGGTTTGTGATGTCGATTAGTCGATAAACGAGGAGTTGTGTGTTAATATGGCTAGATAATAAGAGTTGTTGGCATAAGAGGTGACTAGTTAATAACTTTGAATAGTTGCTATATGGTTAACTAATGAATAGTTAAGCAAGGATTAGTTAATAAAAGGTGGTTAGGTGACAAGTAGTAATGTGTTGTCTAGTAATGATTAACGAATATAGGATGATTAGTTGATAATAATGAATGGTGGATAAATGACAGTTTTGGTCTAGTGATGAACCTTGACTAGATGTTAGATGTTAGCTATTAAATGAATAGTAGTTAGTTGCTATCCCGTGAATAAGGATTATGTGAAAGATAATGTTTAGGTAATAGCTAGAGGTTATGTGATGACTAGCGAACTAATGATTCTATTATAATAAGTGTTGGTTATCTAATAACGAGTAGTTGAGAAGTATTGACTAGATAGATATTCAATGGTGATATGACTATTTTTTTGAGTATTTTATTGTATGTTATTCGGTAATGACTGTTGTGAAGATGTCGATACCCGGCAAGGCCGGAGGATATATTTATAATATGTTGATACCCAGCAAGACCGAAGGATACTATTGATGATGTGTTGATATCCGGAAAGGCCGGAAGTTGATTACGATGATTATGGTCCTGATGAGAACAATTATGATGAGTTGTGATATTGATTGTGTACTTTGCATTCATTTCTGCATGCGAATCGCCTAACACCAGTAGGCACCTATATTTATCAGCCGGTATAGGACGGTTGCATATATATGGGTGAAGAATAAGCCTTGTATTATTGTATACTGATTGAACCTTTCGAGTCTGGAGCGGTGAGGGTAGCATAGGTTCGGCTAGGTATTTGGTTGTCCGTAAGTTGAGGACTAAGGAGATTGCGTCTGTGTAGGTCAAGTGAAAGAATCTTCCTATTGAGGAGGCCACTTGGGATACCAAAGCAGACATGCGTAGCAAATATCCACATCTTTTTGACGATTTAGGTAATTCTTTAGTTTCCTTTCTTGTCGCTTGTTTTCCCGTTCGGAGATGAACGGATGTTTAATTAGTATCTAATGTAATGACCCATCCGATCGTTTGTGAAATTTTTTCACAATAACGATTGTTTATGACTCACGAGATGAGATGTGCCAATTCTTGAGGTGTTCGGAAGTAATTTAAGTCATTAATGGGGTTATTGAGTTGAGAAAGTTAAATTCGATAATGGTCAATCTTTAATCGAGACGACCTCGATTAATGTTGTTATATTTTCAATAGGTCCAGAATATACTTTTTAGTCAATATACATATTTGATTTATTTCTATGGGGTTCCGAATAAATTTTGAAAATTTATTAAAGTTTCGAGTAGTTTAAATAATTAGTTTAATTAGTGATTTAATGCGTCAAAACTACAAATCTTTTTACTATCCCATGTCACGTAACTTTCAGTTAATAGGGTTTTAACCCTTTTGGACGAGAACAAGAGACTAAAAGAAAAGGAGAGAAAAATTTTAACGGAGAGCAAAGCTGTGCGGCGTGAGGCTTCAATCTTCAGGTAAGAGCTCACTTTAGAATAATTGTTATGAAATCATTACAGTTTTCTAAATAGAAGTAATGATTATGAAATCATTTCAATTTACCAAATGATTGGATAAGCCAATCATTGGCTCATAATGGTGATATAAGGGTGAATGGGATATATATATATATATATATATATATATATATATGTATATAGAGTCACGTTTCAGTGAAACAAAAATTTGGTTTAAATTGGTTTTTGTAGTTGAGTAATACATAGTAGAATAATGATAGTTTAATAATTTTGTTCATTAGAATAATGATAGAATTGCAGGATGTATTTGGTGGGTTTTATACGGTATTGTTGCTATTGTTTTTCGTAGTACGCAGTTGTTAATATGAAAACTTTTCCATTCTTTTACTGTTAGTTAGAATTAGGATTAAAATAATGAATAAATTGATGTCGTTAGATTCGTATTTTTATGAAAATTACAATTTTAACAGATTTTGACCATTCGGAAGCTTTACGGAAGGATAAGACCCTTGCAAATTAGGTTGCATTTGGATTCTTCAATTGAGGTAGGTTACGGTTTAATTGGAGTTTAGACTCGATTTAATTGTGTGTATGCTCCTAAATTGGATACTTGTGGATTGATATTCGTACATGTTTGAAATTGTTGATGTTTGAATTGTTGATTCGTGTATAAATGTTTATTGAAAATTGACTTGATGGAATTGTCCCATGACTTTAAGTGTACTTGTAATCTTGGTACATTGTGTTGTATGCTGTGAGGTTGTGTAAATTGATATTGATAATACTTGTTTATGTTGGATCGTGTACCATGCCGGTATGGATATGTATATGTTGGATTGGGTACCACGCCGGTACATTTATATTTATGTTGGATCGGGTACCACGCCGGTACGGATATGTATATGTTGGGTCAGGTACCACGCCGGTACGGTACATGAACATAGATTGTTCCCTGTAGGTCATGAATATTTGGGAAAAAATAAGTCCCATAGCATGTGTGTACATATTTGTGTTGATTCTGTGGATGTTTACAGTATGTTTGATACTCTTGATGGTTATGTGGCTTGTTTGTGAGCACTGTTTGATATGTTGTTGTTGCATTGTTGATTCATTGAATATTTGTTGTGTGACGATGTCTGTCTACTTTTTATTTGATTTATGTTGTGTATATGCTATTAAATTGAGTTGACCTATGATACCTACCAGTACATAGTGGTTTGTACTGATATTATCCTGTACTCTTCTTTTGTTGAGTGCAGAAAGTGTTCTAGGCTTAGACATGACCTCAGGTTGTACGAAAATTTTTAGACTGAAAAACTACTTTTCTACTTCTAAAAACTCTTTGTGATCATATATCATTGAGTGTGTTTGAAGAATCAAAAGGTTTGAGGTACCGCTACATTCTCATTATAAGCCATTTTATCCTGGGAGTAAAAATTCCGCAACCTCAGGTACTTGAGAAAAATTAATTCCTTAAGGACACTCCGTGAAATCAGAGGACTTGACTCTACTTCTACTTCATCTTGTTTCTTTTAAATAACACATTTCTTTGATAGTTCTTATTAAACTTGTTTTGAAAGTGTTAACACTTAATAGGTGTTCTTGAAACAGTCTTGAACTTGTGTTGAAGTGTTTGTGCAAACATACAAATTGTGTACCCGAAACAACACTATTTTTCTTATACGTAATTTATATTAGTACACTCTTTCGTAAAAAATTTATTATAGCAATCCTACTCGAGTATCGATTTTGGCTCACTTTGAACATCTTTTGAAAAATTTAACTAAATATTTTCTATTCTTCTTATAACATAAATTTTTTGAAAAGAAATAAGTTTCTGCGTAATTTTTGTCTATAATGATCAAATGGGATACAACGTCAAATACGGTTAGAAGTATATAACAATTGTTTATTCTAATGACTATATCATATCACAACTTTATTTATCATAATTACTTAAAATTTCAACCATTATAAATAATTTCATAAATCTAAACCGATCAACTGGGCCAGGCTAGCCCGGTAAGCCCGACACATTTAGAAGGCCCATGATACAAAAGATCAAACTTACAACAAAGAATAAAAGAACAACATCACTAGAGAATCAAAGGCCTCACTCGGCTTCTCTAGGTTTTCAAGTCAACAACGACAATATTCAACAAGATAGATAAATAACACAAGATTGCAATAACTATAGTGAATCGAAAGAGCCCCACACGGCTTCACTATATCAAGATACAAACAACAAGATTACAAAATAATGGATAGTAACTTGACACAAAATATCCTAGAATCTAAGAGCCCTAACATGAAGATTAGGACCCTAAGTGTAACGCCCCGCAACCGGGAACCGAAATGTCACACGGTGCTTAAGGCTACAAGTAGCCCCAAGCTAACCCTTTGAGCCTTCTACTTCATATATTAGCTTACTTAAACATAAAAAGCATGAAATCAACACTGTGACATCATAAAATGAGAAATATGAATGAAATACTTGGTCTGAACAAACTACAACTCAAAGAAAATATCGAAGTGTTGATAATCTGATGACTAGTCTGACAAACCTATACTACTCCAAACTAGAGAGCCATTGGGATAGGTCCCCAACTGACTCATACTCAACTGACAAGAATTAAACAACTACTAAATAAAACTGGAAGTCTGAGAATAACCGGTCCCCTAAACATGAGGACTCACCACGGCTGATATGTAGATAGGAGTGCTCGAAAGGATCACTGGTGAGGCTGAGACAGAGCACCTGAACCTACATTACGAGAATATATGGCTCACAGACAAAATATGTGGGTCAGTACTTTGGGAATGTACTGAGCATATGGGGGAGTGTGCAATTAAAATACTCAATATCATAAGATTTTATAGAAAACCTGCATGGTGTAAAACATACTCACATAGCTTGAAATAAATATATGCCACAAGACTCATAAATCATCATGCTTTTACTTAAAACCTCAAATTATCATGACACCTGAAATTATTAGGACCATAGCTTTCAAAAACACTTATACTTTCAAAACTTTGTAACTTTAAGACTAAAACTCTTTGAAACTTGAAAGACTTTAGGACTTAGAGAACTTTAGGAACTTAGGGAGTTTCTCTTAACCAACATAAACCATGTGAGCTACATGGAGTCCAACGTCTTACCCACATTGGGGAGAGATGTTCTATCCTTGCCATCGGATAAAACCTTAACTTTAGTGATCACTATCTTAACTCACTTGGGGTATATCAAGAACCTATGGGGGCACGTAGTTCTGGGGCATGAGACATCGGAATCAAGCCCAACTCAGTACTAAATACTACTCCCTTACTTAGCTCAGAACTTTAGAAAGTCCACCTTAAAACAATTCAACAATATATATATATATATATAATGGGAGCCAAAATGCATTCCCTTTACTTCAAACTCAAGAATGTGGATTTCTATCTTAACTTACAATCAAAACTCACTTCTTGATATTCTTTAAAAATCACTAACAACTCATTCTCAAACTCATGCTTTAACTATAAGGTTCAATTTACAACAATAGGACTTGAAATTCTCAAAACATGATATAGACGTTGAATTATGCAACTTAAACCATAAATTGACAATTTAAATCATTAATATGCATAATAATATTACAACTCAAAGCTTGGGTAAGACATAGTTTTATAAAACTCACAATATAATAACATGATGGGAATTCTCCATGAATTTACGAAATACTTTACGAAAATATGTAACTTTTGGGCACAAGAACAAAAGGGTGTTCTTGTTCAAAATCACATACCTTAAACTTGGAGCTTTTGGATGACTTCAAAAATTTCGGAAGGTTATTCACGAACTATTGGGTGTCCCTCGTAGCCCTCTTAATGGGGAATTCAAATATGCAAGAATTATTGAATTCTCACGATTGAATCTCTAGATAATTAGGTTTTTATGTTGAAACCCTAACCTTGTGGTTGAAGGTGTGCAGAGAATTTTGAGATGTTTAACTTAAGAGAAATAGAAGAAAATATGTTCTCTGAGGGTTATAAGTCGTGGGAAGTGCAGGGAAAAAATCAAAATACCCTTACAAAAACGTTATTAAATTGCTGAAAAAAAATAGCTGACGACATTCGTGACAAGTCATCAGACTTGTGACAAGTCGTCACGAAATGTCGTCACAAAAGGGTGGATTTTATGATTTTCGGCTTAAGGTTGACGACATTTTGTGACAAGCCATCAAACTTGTGACAAGTCGTCACAAAATGTTGGATTTTGTGACTTTCTGCTTATGGTGACGACATTTTGTGACAAGCCGTCAGGCTTGTGACAAGTCGTCACAAAATGTCGTCACGAAATTTTTAGGCTGATACGCTGGAGTAAAATAGGCATAACTCTTTGCTCCGTTAACGGATTTTGGCGAAATTGATATCGTTGTAAAGCTAACTCAATTATATATCTTTTGGTGGGTTATGAGCTCAGAAATTCATAATATAATGAGAAATATGCTAGTTTGAAGTTGACCATACCAATATCCATCTCAAGAATTCAATCGGCAAGTAATGTTTTGATTCGTCTAATAGCTAGGACACTTTTGAGGCCCTAATACTCTCATAAAGCTAGATCATGTAGCTACCAAATCACTAACTTTATTTCTAACGAGCTTGAAATAGGGTTCTACTATTAGTTGAAATTCTCGGGGTATTACAATATCTCCCCCTTGGAAACATTCGTCCTCGAATGTCATTAGTTAAGCTAGGAATGCAAAGAAACTGAGGATGCATAGTTGGAATAGTTCTCTGAATTGAATCTATGTCATTCTAAACTTTCAAGTATTCCTGAGAGTGCACAAATTTCCAAGAAAATAGCTATATAGCTGAATCTTTGGTTCGATAGGGTCTGAATTAAGAAAAAGTAATACCTTCGGCTTGCTCTGAACTTGTGAAGAAGAGGTGTGGGTACTTGGATCGGATATCTGCTTCGGCTTCCCAAGTAGCACCCTCAAATGATTGGTTCCACCATAAAACCTTGACCAATGGAACTTCTTTGTTCCTTAATCTACGGACTTGGTAATCTAGGATCTCAACTGGAACCTCATCAAACGAAAGGTTATTTTGAACATCTAAGCTATCTGAAGAATCAACAACGATAGAATCACCAATATGCTTCCTAAGTATGGAAATATGGAAAATAGGATGAACAACTGACAACTCTGCAGGCATCTCAACTTCATAGGCTACGTTCCTAACATGACTGAGAATTCTGTAAGGGCCAACGTAACGGGGACTAAGTTTCCCTTTCTTCCCAAATCTTTTCACCCCTTTCATGGGCGAAATTTTCAGATACACTAAATCATTAACTTCGAACTCAAGGTCTTTTCGTCTCACATCTGCATATGACTTTTGATGACTCTGAGCTGTCTTTAACCTTTCTCTAATCAACTTCACCTTCTCCATCGCCTCAAATACTGCATCAGGTCCAACCAAAGCAGCTTCACCCACTTCGAACCAACCTATGGGTGATCTACATCTCCTACCATATAATGCCTCAAATGGTGCCATCTTGATACTAGCATGGTAACTATTGTTGTAAGCTAACTCTATAAACGACAAATGCTCATCCCAACTACCTTTGAAATCAAGGGCACACACCCTCAATATATCCTCCAAAGTTTGGATAGTCCTCTCAACCTGACCATCTGTCTACGGATGAAAAGAGAAACTCATATGAACTTGGGTACCAAGACCCTTCTGAAATGCTCTCCAGAACTGAGAAGTGAACTGAGTACTCCTATCCGAAATGATAGACAAGGGAACTACATGCAACCTGACCAACTCCCAAATATACAATCTAGCATAGTCCTCAACTGTATAAAATGTGTGCACAGGCAAGAAATGCACTGACTTAGTCAGCTTGTCAACAACAACCTAAATGAAATCATGATGGCGTCGGGAAAGAGGTAAGCCAGCCACAAAATCCATATTTATCTCTTTCCACTTCCAAGTTGGGATACTAAACTCTTGCATCACACCACCAGGTCTTTGGTGCTCAACCTTAACCTTTTGACATGTTGTACACTTCGCCACAAAATTAGCTATATCTTTCTTCATACCATACCACCAATAGATTTCCCGCAAGTCGCGGTACATCTTGGTAGTGTCGGGATGAATAGAATACCGCGCACCATGCGCTTCATCCATAATTCTCTGCCTCAGATCACCAACATCAGGAACACATAATCTACCCTGCAACCTCAACACCCCATCTCCCCTTTGAGAGAAAACCTCTACCTTTTGGTCCTTGACTGACTCCTTCAATCTGACCAAGCTAGCATTTAAGTCTTGTTTCTCCTTTACTTTCGAAACCAAAGAGGATTCAGAACTACTCTGCACCAAAATATTTCCCTCAGTGGAATCAAGTAACTTAACATCCAGTCTAGCCAGACGAAGCACATCGTGAGCCAACTCTTTCTTACCTTCCTCCACATGCGAAATACTACCCATAGACATTCTGGTAAGGGCATCTGCCACAACATTAGTCTTGCCCAGATGATACAAAATGCTCATATCATAGTCTTTTAACAATCCTAACCACCTCCGCTGCCTAAGATTCAACTCCTTCTGAGTCAACACATACTGCAGGCTTTTGTGATCAGTAAAAACATCAACATGCACACCATACAAATAATGTCTCCATATTTTCAGAGCAAACACTACATCAGCCAACTCTATGTCATGGGTTGGGTAATTCTTCTCATGAGGTTTCAACTGTCTAGAAGCATAGGCTATAACTTTACCCCCTCTGCATCAACACACAACCCAAACTAACTCTCAAAGCATCAAAGTATACCACAAAACCATCTACACCATCAGGCAAAGTCAACACAGGGGAAAAAGTGAGTCGAGTCTTCAACTCCTGAAAACTCTTCTCACAGGAATCCGACCAAAGGAACTTAACTTTCTTTTGGGTCAACTGAGTCGTGAGAGACGCAATGAAAGAGAACCCTTCAAAAAAACAACGGTAATAGCTAGATAGACCCAAGAAATTTCTAATATCATACGGAGAGATAGGCCTAGGTCAATTTCTTACAGCCTCTATCTTTTGGGGATTAACTCTAATACCTTCAGCTAAAATAATATGACCCAAAAACGCTACGGACCTTAACCAAAACTCATACTTACTGAATTTGGCAAACAACTTATGATCTCTAAGAGTTTGCAAGACGATTCTAAGATGGTCTGCGTGATCACCCTCACTTCGGGAATACACAAGGATGTCGTCGATAAACACAATGACAAACATATCAAGATATGGCTTAAACACTCAATTTATGAGGTCCATGAAAGCTGTTGGAGCATTAGTTAGCTCGAAAGATATGACAAGGAACTCAAAATGACCATAACAGGTTTGGACGGCTGCCTTCGGGATATCACACCCCCTTACTCTAAGTTGGTGATAGCCGAATCTAAGGTCTATCTTGGAGAAATATCTTGCACCTTGCAACTGATCAAACAAATCATCTATTCTTGGAAGAGGGTACTTGTTCTTGACTGTGACCTTATTAAGCTGACGATAGTCAATGCACATACGCAAAGAACCATCTTTCTTTCACACGAAAAGGATAGGTGTACCCCAAGGAGATACACTGGGCCTTATAAAACCTTTGTCTAAGAGATCTTTGAGTTGTTCTTTCAACTCCTTAAGCTCTGTAGGTGTCATACGGTAGGGAGGAATGGAAATAGGCTGAGTGTTGGGAGAAAGATCGATCCCGAATTTTATCTCTCTATCGGGAGGTACCCCTGGGAGATCTTCCAAAAAAACATCAGGAAACTCATTGACAATGTTGACTGAATGGATACTTGGGGTTTCAGACTTAGTGTCCTTAACTCTAACCAAGTGATAAAAGTAACCCTTAGATATAAGCTTCCTGGATTTGAGATAAGAAAGAAAATGACTCTTGGGAGGTACTGAACTCCCTGACCACTCAAAAACTGGTTCATCAGGAAACTGAAATTTGACTACACGAGTATGACAATCTATAGATGCATAGCAGGAGTGAAGCCAGTTCATACCCAGGATAACATCAAAATCAACCATCTCTAACTCTATCAAATCAGCAAGTGTGATGCTATGAAGGACTGTAACAGGACAATTCTTGTATACTTGCTTAGCAACAACAGACTCCGCTACTGGGGTAGAAACTAGAATAGGCTCAGAAATACTTTCGGGACTCTTCTCAAACCTCACAGCAACAAGTGGGGTCACATAATAAAAACTTGATCCGGGGTCCAATAACACATATACATCAAAATGAAATACACGGAGCATACCAGTAACAACATCGGGAGAGTCCTCCTACTCATGATGGGAAGGTAGGGCATAAAACCTATTTTGGAGCTGACCGCTAGCAATACTAAAAGAAGTGCCCTGAGGAGAAGCTGGAAGGGCTACGGAAGCTGATGCACTAGTGGCCTGGGTCTGGGGCCGGGTATCTCTGCTTTCCTGCCTGGCATGTGGGCACTCTCTAAGCCTGTGGCCTATTATGACACACCCGAAACAACCACATTGTTCAGCCAAACACTCACCCGGATGGGTCCTACCACACTTGGAACAATGAGGGAAGTTGAGTTGCTGCTCACACTTTGTGGAGGCCTGGACATAGAATACCTATTTCCCTACTCTGCCCTACCTTTAGGCGCTGGAGCACTAGAGGATGAGGGTGCTGGCATAGAAGAATGACTCTGGAATTGAGGGTGGTTCCCTCCCTGGGTTCTAGCCTAACCGTACTCGTACTGTTCAGACCTGTCTATCTTGTTACCTCTCGCTCTATCTCTTTTCCTTATCTTATCCTCCTTTATTTACTGTGCATAGATCATCAGCCTAGACAAATCCATATCCTTATTCAATATAGCAGTGCAGCATTGCAGTACTAAGCCCGACACACCTGTCACAAACTTTCTTATACCAGTTCGGGTGTCGAAGATCAAGTCAGGCGCATATTTTGCTAGCTGATTGAACTTTAAAAAGTACTCCTTAACATTCATGGAGCCCTATCTCAAGTTCATAAACTTTTCAATCTTCTCCTTTATTAACTCCAAAGGAAAGAACCTATCCAAGAATGCATCTTGGAACATCTGCCAGGTAATGAGAGCATCATCTTCCCCTCTACCCTTCCTCCAAGAAACCACCCAGTCATACGCAATGTCCTTCAAACTGTAAGATGCTAACTCCACATACTCTTCTTCAGACACACGCATTACCTGTGTGATCTTCCTTATCTCCTCAAGATATAACTGCGGGTTTTCCCCTGTCTTTGACCCATAAAACTCTGGCGGACTCATTCGCATAAAGTTAATAAATTCTGGCAGCAGCTAAGTCACCTCCCTGCTGCTGCTGAGGAGCTGCGGCCTGATTAGCCTAGGCAGTGACAGCTTGGGACAGTGCCTGGAAGGAAACCCTGAATTCAGCGTGGGACACGCTTTTATTCAGAGGATCAGCGGGCTGAGGTTGCTAATAGTTGTTATTTCTTTGAGTTCGGCGGGGAGGCATATTCTAAAATAAGAGAGCACGAATTAATAGCTGAGAGAGACAACTTGAGCACGATGGACTTGAGAGGAAGAAACGATTTGTTCCTAAAATGTTTCGTAGCCACTTGCTCATAGATGTGGCGTGCTACACACCGATGATCAAGACTCTACTTAACGCTGGTTGTCAGACTCCCTAGGACTCTTTAAACCTTAGGCTATGATACCAAGTTTGTAACGCCCCGCAATCAGGTCCCGAAATGTCACACGGTGCTTAAGGCTACAAGTAGCCCCAAGCTAACCCTTTGAGCCTTCTACTTCATATATTAGCTTACTTAAACATAAAAAGCATGAAGTCAACACTGTGACATCATAAAATGAGAAATATGAATGAAATACTTGGTCTGAACAAACTACAACTCAAAGAAAATATCGAAGTGTTGATGATCTGATGACTAGTCTGACAAACCTCTACTACTCCAAACTAGAGAGCCATTGGGACAGGTCCCCAACTGACTCATACTCAACTGATAAAAATTAACCAGCTACTAAATAAAACTGGAAGTCTGAGAATAACCGGTCCCCGAAACATGAGGACTCACCACGGCTGATATGTAGATAGGAGTGCTCGAAAGGATCACTGTTGAGGCTGAGACAGAGCACCTGAACCTACATTATGAGAATATATGGCACACAGACAAAATATGTGGGTCAGTACTTTGGGAATGTACTGAGCATATGAGGGAGTGTGCAATTAAAATACTCAATATCATAAGCTTTTATAGAAAACCTGCATGGTGTAAAACATACACATAGCTTGAAATAAATATATGCCACAAGACTTATAAATCATCATGCTTTTACTTAAAACCTCAAATTATCATGACAACTGAAATTATTAGGACTATAGCTTTCAAAAACACTTATACTTTCAAAACTTTGTAACTTTAAGACAAAAACTCTTTGAAACTTAGAAGACTTTAGGACTTAGAGAACTTCAGTAACTTAGGGAGTTTCTCTTAACCGACATAAATCATGTGAGCTACATGGAGTCCAACGTCTTACCCACGTTGGGGAAAGCTATTCTATCCTTGCCATCGGATAAAACCTTAACTTTAGTGATCATTATCTTAACCCACTTGGGGTATATCAAGAACATATGGGGGCACATAGTTCTGGGGCATGAGACCTCGGAATCAAGCCCAACTCGGTGCTAAATACTACTCCCTTACTTAGCTCAGAACTTTAGAAAATCTACCTTAAAAGAATTCAACAATATATATATATATAATGGGAGCCAAAATGCATTCCCTTTACTTCAAACTCAAGAATGTGGATTTCTGTCTTAACTTACAATCAAAACTCACTTCTTGATATTCTTTAAAAATCACTAACATCTCATTCTCAAACTCATGCTTTAGCTATAAGGTTTAATTCACAACAATAGGACTTGAAATTCTCAAAACATAATATAGACGTTGAATTATGCAACTTAAACCATAAATTGACAATTTAAACAATTAATATGCATAATAATATTACAACTCAAAGCTTGGGTAAGACATAGTTTCATAAAACTCACAATATAATAACATGATAGGAATTCTCCATGAATTTACGAAATACTTTACGAAAATATATAACTTTTGGGCACAAGAACAAAAGGGTGTTCTTGTTCAAAACCACATACCTTAAACTTGGAACTTTTGGATGACTTCAAAATTTCAGAAGGTTATTCACGAACTATTGGGTGTCCCTCGTAGCCTTCTTAACGGGAAATTCAAATATGCAAGAATTATTGAATTCTCACGGTTGAATCACTAGATAATTAGGTTTTTATGTTGAAACCCTAACCTTGTGGTTGAAGGTGTGCAGAGAATTTTGAGATGTTTAACTAAAGAGAAATAGAATAAAATACGTTTTCTGAGGATTATAAGTCATGGGAAGTGCAGGAAAAAAAACCAAAATACCCTTGCAAAAACGTCATTAAATTGCTGAAAAAATAGCTGACGACATTCGTGACAAGTCGTCAGACTTGTGACAAGTCGTCACAAAATGTCGTCATAGAAGGGTGAATTTTATGATTTTCGGCTTAAGGTTGACGACATTTTGTGACAAGCCGTCAAACTTATGACAAGTCATCACAAAATATCATCACAAAATGTTGGATTTTGTGACTTTCTTCTTATGGTGACGACATTTTGTGACAAGCCGTCAGGCTTGTGACAAGTCGTCACGAAATTTCCAAGCTGATACGCTGAAGTAAAATGAGCATAACTCTTTGCTCCGATAACGGATTTTGGCAAAATTGGTATAGTTGGAAAGATAACTCAATTATCTATCTTTTGATGGGTCATGATCTCAGAAATTCATAGTATAACGAGAGATATGCTCGTTTGAAGTTGACCATACCAATATCCATCTCAAGAATTCAATCGGCAAGGAATGTTTTGATTCGTCGAATATCTAGGACACTTTTGAGGCCCTAATACTCATCAAGCTAGATCATGTAGCTACCAAATCACTAAATTTATTTCTAACGAACTTGAAACAGGGTTCTACTATTAGTTGAAATTCTCGGGGTATTACATTAAGACTAAAAGATGTTTACACCAAATTCTTACTTGAATCGAGAGGAACTCATGAACCTCAAGACCCCCACGTTTCTAGCCAAAGAACAACAAAAGTGTTACTACACTTTTTTGTCTAGTTTTGGGTTCACTCTCAAGAACAAGAGAGAGAAGTTCTCAAAATATTACAAGACTTGTGTTTCTTCAATAATAGGAATGAACTAAGTCCAAGAAATAACCCTATTATTGTCTATTTATAGTACTCCACAAAATGAAAGAAAAATTACCATTTTAGCCTTGGTCATGAGTGGCTTTGGAGTGTAATTAAAAAAAAGTGTTACTATACTTTTTTTGGAGTGTAATAAACTTACACTTCAAAGCCCCTCTTCACAGTTCAAAACATGGAATCCCTTAGATGAATTAATTACACGCTCACACACGGCCATTTGCATGAATATGGCTTGGAGTTTTTGTAACTCCCGAGCTTGGCTACGTGTGAATGGTCTTGATCCAGTTGCACTTGTATCATACTCTCCATATTGAAGGAAATTTATCGTCAAATTTTGTGGATGTTCATCCTCAACTGTGGCAATAGGAGAGAGGTCACATATGTTGAAGGTGTTGTGCACTTGATATTCCGGAGAAAGGTCAATTTTGTAGGCATTATCATTGATTTTTTCAAGTACTTGAAAGGGACCATCACCCCTTGGCATCAACTTGGTTTTCCTTTGTGATGTAAACCGATCTTTTCTAAGGTGCACCCAAACCCAATCACCCGGTTCAAGAATAAGCTTTCTTCTCCCCTTGTTTACTTTCTTAGCAATCTCTTGATTTTTCTTCTCAAGCTTTTGCCTCACTTTCTCATGCAATTTCTTCATGGCTTAGGCCTTCTTTCTTCCATCTAAGATAATCATAAGATCACTTGGGAAAGGAGTTAAATTCAAAGGGGTGAGGGGGTTGATGCCGTATACACACTCAAAGGGAGTTATTCCCGTACTTGAGTGTATAACCCGATTGTATGCAAATTCCACCAAAGGTAGGTGGTCCTCCCATGAAATCATTTTGCCTTTAACCATTGATCATAACATAGAACCCAAAATTCTATTTACAACCTCGGTTTGGCCATCGGTTTGTGGGTGGCAAGATGTAGAGAATAGCAATCTAGTGCCAAGCCTACCCCACATTGACTTCCAAAAGTGACTAAGGAACTTAGAGTCCCTATCACTTACAATGGTCCTCGGAACACCATGTAATTTGACAACATTTTCAACAAATAAAGAAGCCACACTTGACGCATCTTCACTTTTTGAACAAGGAATGAAGTGTACCATCTTAGAAAACCGATCAACTACAACAAAAATGCTATCCCTACCTCGTCTAGTCCTCGGCAATCCTAACACAAAATCCATAGATATATCAAGCCAAGGATGTAAAGGAGTGGGAAGAGGGGTATATAACCCATGAGGGAGGAGCCGAGACTTGGCTCCCTTACAATCTACACAATGGCCGCAAATCCTAGCCACATCCTTGTGCATTCTAGGCCAATAGAATTGCTCCTCCAATATCCCAAGGGTCTTGTCAATCCCAAAATGACCCATTAGACCGCCATCATGTACTTCCCTCACAAACAACTCTCTCCAAGAGCTAGAAGGTACACATAATTGTCTACCTTTAAACAAGTAACCATCAAACTTGGCATAGGGATTTGAACCCCTATCCGAAACCCACTTGTCCCTACCCAATTCTTCGCATTCCCTAAAGAAAGAAGCAAAGTGAGGATCCTCGGGATACAATACTTTTAGGCTCTCAAAACCCATTAACTTTGAAGACAAAGTGGACACAAGTACATGTTTTCTAGACAAGGCATCGGCAACCACTTTGTCTTTACCCTTCTTGTATTGAATAACATAAGGGAAGGTTTCTAGAAACTCAATCCATTTGGCGTGCCATTTGTTAAGCTTGTCTTATGCCCGTAAGTGTTTCAAGGATTCATGGTCCGTCCGGATCACAAATTCCTTGGGCCACAAGTAGTGTTGCCAATTGCCCAATGCTCTAATCAAGGCATACAACTATAAATCATACGTGGAGTAGTTTAGAGTAGCACCCTTGAGATTTTCACTAAAATAAGCAATGGGTTTTAAGTCTTGCATCAAAACAGCCCCTATGCCTACTTTACTAGAATCACATTCAACTTTGAACGTCTTATCAAAGTTGGGAAATTGTAACAAAGACGCGGAAATGAGCATAGCTTTCAAAGCTTCAAAATCCTTAGCTTGCTCTTCACCCCACTTGAAGGGTTGGTCTTTCCGAATGACCTCGGTCAAGGGGGCGGCTATGGTGCTAAATCCTTTGAAAAACCTTCTATAAAAACTAGCTAACCCGTGGAAGCTTCTTACTTCACCAACGGTTTGTGGGATTGGCCAATTTTTTATAGCGTCTATCTTGGATTTATCCACTTCGACCCCTCACAAACTAACAACAAAACCCAAGAAAACAACTTCATTAACACCAAAGGAACACTTTTCAAGATTGGCATACAACTTCTCTTTTCTAAGCACATCAAAGACACTTTATAAATGCAATACATGACCATCTATGGACTTGCTATATACCAATACATCATCAAAATAAACAACAACAAACTTTCCAATAAAAATTTTCATCACATGATTCATTAGTCGCATGAAAGTACTTGGAGCATTGGTTAGGCCGAATGGCATAACCATCCATTCACAGAGACCAAATTTGGTCTTGGAGGCGGTTTTTCATTCATCACCGGGTTGCATACGAATTTGGTGATAACTACTCCGAAGATCTATCTTGGAAAATATACAAGAACCATTCAACTCATCAAGCATGTCATCTAATCTAGGAATAGGGTGACGATATTTTACCGTAATCTTGTTGATGGCTCGACAGTCCACACATATACGCCAAGTTCCATCCTTCTTTGGCACTAATAATACCGAAACCGCACATGGACTCATGCTCTCTTTGATGTACCCTTTGTTGAGAAGTTTTTCAAATTGTCGTTGTAGTTCTTTGGTGTCCGTAGGGTTGCTTCTATAAGCCGATTTGCTTGGCAATTGTGAGCCCGGCACAAAGTCAATTTTATGCTCAATACCCCAAAGTGGGGGCAACCCTTGCGGAAGTTATTTGGGAAAAACATCTTAATAATCCTACAACACAAGAGAAATCAAAGGATAAATAGAAGAATTAGTGGGGTTAGTGTTAAAACAATGTGCCAAAAGAAGCATGAGTGTGTCCTCATCATGATCCAAGAAGAGCTCCTTCGATATAACTAACATTACCATATTTTCTTTTCCATTTGATGTTGAGGAAGCCCCGGATACCCCCACTACCTCACCTACGGTTTCCCCCTCCTTTTCTTTATTTTCGGATTTCTTCCCTTTTTCTTTCAATTCCCTCATCCTTTGATGCAACTCGTTCACTTGTGAAGGAAAAAGTGGATGAAGTGTGACCTTTCGGCCATACCTCTCAAGTGTATATCTATTAGACCTCCTATCATGTTTGGTAGACCTATTATATTGCCAATGTCTACCAAATAACAAGTGACACGATTGCATTGGTATTACGTCACAAAGCACTTCGTCATGATAGTCTTCTACCTTAAACCGTATCACGCATTGCCTCGTGACTTTCAATTCACCACATTAATTCAACCAATACAACTTATAAGGGATAGTATGAAGTGTAGTGGACAATTTCAAGAAGTTCACCATAGCAACACTAACAAAATTTGCACAACTACCACTATCTATCACCAAAGTGCACACACTACCCTTCACAAGGCACTTAGTATGGATTAGATTCTCCCTTTGGATAGGATCATGTATTTCCTTACTAATCATGGCACACCTCACTACAAAGTTCGGAACAACACACTCTCATGCTTACGGATAAACATCTTCCCCATCATCATCATCATGTGGCTCACCCTCAGTTTTCTCTCCATCTTGAGGCTCGGCCTCATTTTTCTCTCTTTAAACACCCACTTCTTCACTAAGGAAATACAATCTACCCTCCCTTAGGATTACATTGTGTCGGTTAGGGAATCTGTTGGCTTTATGCCCCCAACCTTGGAACTTGAAGAATTGGAACCCTTTAGGATTAGGATACTTGTGAACTTCTTGCCTCCAAGGAATTTCGGGGACTTTTTTGGGCTTGGGCAGCCTAGAAATGGCGGGTTGGTTCTTATTTTTGGGCCAACCCGAAGAGAATTGAACCATATCCTTGCCCCTTGGCCAACCCGAGGTCGATTTTCCCTTTGCTTTGAACGACGACCTCTCTTTAAGTTTCCTTTCCATCTCAAGAGCCACTTGGAAAATACCTTCAATGGTATCAAACTTATGAAGTTTCAAATGAGTGGAGATCTCTTAGTTCAACCCACACTTGAACCGAATGATGTCATGACTAATTTGTTCTCCATGATGATCAAGCTTCAACATGAATTATTGAAACTCACCATAATATGCGATTATACTTTGATTCCCTTGTCGCAAATTGTACAACCTAGTAAGCAACTCATGATGATAAATTTCGTGAAGATACCGTTGCCTCATTATATACCTCAACCGAAACTATAGTGGTGGTTGTCCATCAATCAACTCATTACCAAACCGTTTGACGTATTCCCACCGTAGGTTAGCATAACCTTCAAAGTGAGCTATAGCGTAACAACGCTTCTTATCTTTCGAGATATCATTCACTTAAAACACTTTATCGCACGCCGATTCCCAAGCAAGATAAACCTCGGGGTCACTTTCACCCTTAAATATAGGTAGGCTTAATTTGATGGTATTGATGCCTACGTCTCTCTCTTGGTGTCGGTTTCCCCTTTCTCCATACCCTCGATATCTTCTTGGATCCACACGCCCCTCTCTCATATTCTCTTCCGTCATGTAAGCCTCATCAAAGGATCCATACCCTTCATAATCCGCTCTACCATATTCCTCAAAGTGGATGGGACAATTTTGGACGTTTGGGACTTGATTTGGAGGAATTGTATTTTGTGGAGGTGGTGGTATTTGGATTAGTGGAGCTCAGAAGGAAGGGTTTGGATTTAGTGGAGGTATTGGACACCTAAGTCCTTCTTTCGGAACTTGAGGAGTTTGGGAATGGGTTGGTCTATTGGAGTCTCGGGTTACAGGGTTATGGGTTGTTTGGCTTGCGGCATTTAGTGGAGCTAGTGAAGGATTTGGCAATTGTGGCCATGTTTCGGGAGTAATGGTGGTGGAGGAATTTTTATCATGTCCACTTGAGGAAACAAGCCGAGGGGTAGAAGGGTGAGAGTTTCTTTGACTTTCCACTTGTTCTAACCTCCCACTAATAGTCGCTACTTCTCCCCTTATGGCTCCCACTTCCGTACTCAACCTTTCAAGAGTTCGGGTTATAGCCTTAAGAGTGACCCTCATATTCTGCATTTCATTAGAATCCACGAATTGAGGCGTGTTTCCCTTCATTGTCAAGGTATCACCTACATAAGCACAAATAAGTTAGTTTAAAACCTCTCCTCACTCACACTCTCTAGGTTCACTCACACTCAAGCTCCACAAATGTTGTAGATTGGCTAGTAACCCATGAATCCTTAAGGTATGAGTATGCTCTTGTCCGGAATAGATTATTGTTTGAAACTCAAAGAATTCTCATCAAACTAGAGCCAAGAGTTAAAACGTATTCAAACAATAAAAGCACACAAACAAACGTTGACACGAACACAAAGCTTCAAAGGACTAATTGACAAGCTAGTAGGAATGTACTAGTTTGTTAATTAGTTCTTAAGTCAATTAGATGAAACTAGGAATCAATAATTAGAAACTAGAACATCCAAATTTAAGCTTAATTATCATGTAAAAAGTAACTAGGGTGACGTTGTAGCATGTCATTAGCCACGGGTCCACATACGTTGTTCATCAACTTGAAGCCTTGGTCCCTTTATATCATGTGTAATGGATGACTTGTTATTGGGAGGGAAACATAAAATTTTGTAACTTTTTTTTTTCAACTTTTTCAAACTCAAAAGGTGATGTTTGACCTTACTAGTTCTACGAGACAAGGTTCCTTGTTTTAAGGGAAAAGTGGTTGTCAAGTCTAGAAAGGTGATGCTGGCAAGTCTTCTCACAAATAACTTTTTCAATTTTATCTTGCAACCTTTTTGGATCTATTGCTATTTTAAGACATAGGATGAAGATAAACTTTTAAGATGACCACAACATCAACACCTTCAAGAACAAAACAACAATATACCACAATGGCACTCCAACATCCAACACAAGGCAAACTCAAGGCCACTTCAAGTTTTCACAACAACAAGTCTCTTCTTATTAAGCTCAACTTTAGATTTAGACACTTTTTTTGTTTCGGTGAGGAAGAGACCAACACAAGAAACAAACTAAACAAGTAAAATCTTTTGTAGATCTACAACCAATTTTCGACCAAATGTTCAAGAACACACTTTTTAGTAAGAGCTTTCCGAGATTGGTTTTGTAAGAACAAAACCAAGCCTTGAGCTTTGATACCAAATGATACAAAAGATCAAACTTACAACAGAATCAAGAGAACAACAAGAACAACATCACTAGAGAATCAAAGGCCCCACTCGGCTTCTCTAGGTTTTCAAGGCAACAACGACAATATTCAACAAGATAGATAAATAACACAAGATTGTAATAACTATAGTGAATCGAAAGAGCCTCACATGGCTTCACTATATCAAGATACAAACAACAAGATTACAAAATAATGGATAGTAACTTGACACAAAATATCCTAGAATCTAAGAACCCTAACATGAAGATTAGGAACCTAAGACTAAAAGATATTTACACCAAATTCTTACTTGAATCAAGAGGAACTCATGAACCTCAAGACCCCCAAGTTTCTAGCCAAAGAACAACAAAAGTATTACTACACTTTGTTGTCTAGTTTTGGGTTCACTCTCAAGAACAAGAGAGAGAAGTTCTCAAAATACTACAAGACTTGTGTTTCTTCAATAATAGGAATGAACTAAGTCCAAGAAATAGCCCTATTATTGTCTATTTATAGTACTCCACAAAATGAAAGGAAAATGATCATTCTAGCCTTGGTCATGAGTGGCTTTGGAGTGTAATTAAAAAAAAGTGCTACTACACTTTTTTGGAGTGTAATAAACTTACACTTCAAAGCCCCTCTTCACACTTCAAAACATGGAATCCCTTAGATGAATTAATTACACACTCACACACGGCCATTTGCATGAACATGGCTTGGAGTTTTTGTAACTCCCGAGCTTGGCTACGTGTGAATGATCTTGAACTAGTTGCACTTATATCACCCAACCCGGTTTGACCCAGCACGGTGGGCCTTCGGGCTATTGGATTGTCGGTCCTGAGCTGGGCCGTCTACGTTGACAGGCTTGATGGACTGGCCCAGTTTCAAACTCGGACCAGGCCCACCGTTACTCGGCCAGATCCGACCCGGTTATATCAAAAAAATTTAAATTTTGGCTGACTTGGACTTTGGTGCCAAATTGGACCGTTGAGGCCTAACAACTATAATGTCGTTGTGGCTCCAATGGCCAATTGGCCCATTTTTCAATTATTTAAAAAAAAAATTAATTCAAATTTTTTTCTATAAATAACTCTACAGTTTCAAATCATTTTTCACACATTCTCATTCTCTCAATCTCTCTCAAATATTCTAATTATCTCCTAAAGTGCTCAATTTTATTTTTTAATTGTGCAATTACAAATATCAAGTGGAAGTTTTCTAAAGTTGCAACTTTCGAATTCTAAAATTTGATATTATCGTTCCATCTCTTATTTTTAATTTTTAATTAGTGTATTAATTATTGAATATTTATTTTTATTATTATTTTGTATTTTGAATATATTTTAGTTTAATTTATAATATGGATAAATTAAGAAACCTTGATAAAAGTGTCAAAAATTTTTATCCTGAAAGTGATAATGGTAATAAAAAATGAATTGGTGGCGGTTCCAGTAGAGGTAGTTCAAGTACTAGATATACCCGTGTGCCTCTAGTGCCAGTTAGTCAACCTTTTAAGGAACAAATAGGTGTAGGTGCTCACGATATGAATTTTTTAGAAGCTCAGAAAAATTATGGTATAGAAGAAGAGAATGAAGTAGACGCGATTAATTTAGATGAAGATGATGAAAATATTGGTGAGACACCCGAAGTTGGAAATGCTAATATTAGATCCGAATCGGTTAATCTTCCTCCCCGTCCTCCCCGTCGTGCCCTGCAAGTTTTCGTAGAAAAACTAGTATTGCATGAAAATATTTTTTAGAAATAGAAGAAGAAACTAAGGTGTAATGCAAAATTTGTGAAGTTGTATATGAGCATAAAATCAGAGGCAATAAAGGAGGTACGGGTTCGTTGATGAGACATATAAGAGAAAATCACGCTGTAGAGCTAAGTATTGCACAAGGTGGTGAGGTTGTTGGTGGGCCAGGACAAACTAGATTGAACCCAACAACCGGTCAATTAGTTAAGAATTATAATAAAATAAAGGACCGGGAAGAAATAGCGAAAATAATAGTTGTGGGTTGTTTGCCTTTCACTTTTGCTTCTTCGGATGCTTTTATTTATTATGCTCAAGCAATTTATAATTCTATGTTTACCGGTATCCCTAAAAGTACTTGTCGGGCCGATATTTTTAGACTTCATGCACAATATATTTATTATTTATCTGCGTTATTAAAAAATATTCCATATAGAATTGCTCTAACTTCTGATCTTGATCGTGTTGTTAACAAAAATGACTATTTAAAAATTACTTGTCACTGGATAAATAGTAATTTTGTTATGCGAAAATGTATTTCGATATTTTTGTATGATGAAGATAGTAGACACACTGAAAGATTTATTTCTGAATCTATTTCTAAAGTTGCAAAATATTATGGTATTGAAAGAAAAGTTTTATGTATAGCTTTTGATAATGTATCTAACAACAAGGTTGTTGTTGAGTTGTTAAAAGTTAAAATTTCTCCGCCATTACCCAAAATATTTCATGTTAAGTATGCTTGTCATATATATATTTTAATCGTCAGAGATGGTCTTGAATTTTTTGAGCTTTATATTGAAAAAGTCCATCTTGCTATTGGCTTTATTCAAGAAAATAATTGAAAAACTAGAGTGAGAGAATTTAAAACCAAATGTGAACAAAATGGACTTACACCGATATTTATGCCTGAAGAATGTGATACTAAATGGAATGCTACTTATACTTATTTAAAAACTTGTCTTGCTTATAAAGTTCCTATTACAATAACTTTTAATTAATATTCTGGTTCTTTTTCTGAGTGTATGCTACATGATTTTGATTGGGCTGCAATTGATGATCTTGTTAATTTTTGAAAAAATTATATATAGCTACATTTGAATTCTTTGGTGCTTATTATCCTACTGTTTGTAATATTTTAGTTTATTTAGCCGACATTTCTTGTTTGCTTAACGAATATAAGAATAAAGAAGGTTACAAAGAAACTATTACTACTATGATTGCTAAATTTAAAAAATATTTTTATCCGCTCCCCCTAATTTATTTGATTGGTGTTATAATAAATTCATGTATGAACTATAATACTATAGCCGAATTTAGTTCTATTATTTATAATGCTTTAGATATACAACCTGAAAAAGAACCTTCTTTTTTTACGGCTATGAATGATGCGAACAATTAGTTACATGGAAGCATTATATAACCATTATGCCGATTTACTTGATGAAGCCGTACCGAAAAATATCACTCCAACTGTCGCTCCTCAATCTCCTGAGGATCCACCATCTTCTAAAATGCAGGCACATAGTAGTCATCCTGATTGCTTTTTTTATTTAAATATTTGGGACAGGGTGCAGCCTTCAACACACAATACGAATTTTTGGGAAGAGCTTAAGTATTTTTCTTCGACAGCCGATAGAGGATCATAGAGCAAGGATCTGCGCGCTGAATTGGTGGAAGAATAATGAAAGACAATATCCGGTGCTTTCAAAATTAGCTAGAGATATATTGAATGTTCCAATGTCAACCGTTGTATTGGAGAGAGCTTTTAGTCAGGGACGACAACAGCTTGGAGACAACCGACACTCATTGGGAAGCAATGCTATGAATGTTCGAGTTTACCTTAGAGATTGGATTAGAGTGGAACAAAGAAATCGAGGAATGGAGGAGGAGCCGAAAAACGTACAAAATCTTGAAGAAATTATGACTTCAAGAGAGAACTCAGCACAATCAAGTCTAATACATGGCTTTGCCCCCGTTGATTTTGACTTTTCTATGGCAGTTCCCGTTAATATGTAGATTTTTCATTGATGTAAATTATAAGTTTTGGATTATTTTGCAATCAATAAAATACAATATTCATTCACTCCTTACTTATTTTTTTTCATTTAAATTGAATTTGTAGTTTGAATTAAATACTTTCAATAGATTACTATCAAGCTTTACACTAAGTAATAAACATAACAAACATATATACATATAATGAAAAAATAAAAAAAATGTTAGCAAATATTACTTGGACAACTAGTATTGACATATAAAAATACTATAAGTTTATCTTTTAAGTGTTGTATGTAAAATTATAAATTTTTAAATATATGTTCAATACTCCAAGTATTATTATATTAAGTAGTATATATATTGTAATCTTGTGTGTGTATATGTGTATATATTTTCTAAAGTACTATAACATGTAATGTATATATCTTTCAAGTGGTATTTTAAGTAGTATATATTCTATGTATATATGTATATATTTTCTATAGACTATAACGTAATATATATTTAATGTATACATGTGTATATGTTTTCTAAAGTAGTATATATATAGTGTATATATGTTGTATGTATATTACTTGAAGTGGTATTTTAAGTAGTATATATTTTACATATATGTGTATGTATTTTCTATAGACTAAAATAGTATATATTTAATGTATACATGTGTATATATTTCTAAAGTAGTATAATATGTAATGTATATATGCTATATATGTATATATTTTCTATAGACTCTAAACTAGTATATATTTAATTTATACATGTGTATATATTTTCTAAAGTAGCATGTATTTAGTGTATATATGCTGTATGTATATTATTTCAAGTAGAATTTTAAGTAGTAAACATATTATATTGTACGTATATATGTGTATATATCTTCTATAGACTCTAAACTAGTATATATTTAATGTATACACGTGTATATGTTTTCAAAGGAGTATGTATTTAGTGTATATATGTTGTGTGTATATTATTTCAAGTAGTATATTAAGTACTGTATATATATTATATTGTACATATATATGTGTATATATTTTCTCTAAACTAGTATATATTTAATGTATACATGTGTATATGTTTTCTAAAGTAGTATGTATTAGTGTATATATGTTGTATGTATATTATTTCAAGTAGTATTTTAAGTAATATATATATTATATTGTTCGTATATATGTGTATATATTTTCTATAGACTATAAACTTGTATATATTTAATGTATACATGTGTAAATGTCTTCTAATGTAGTATGTATTTAGTATATATATGTTGTATGTATATTATTTCAAGTAGTATGTTAAGTACTATATATATTATATTGTACGTATATATGTGTATATAACTTTATAGACCCTAAACTAGTATATATTTAAGAGAAATTTTTAAAAATAGCAACTATAGAGCCTTAATTGTAACTTTTATAGCAACAGTTTCATAATTACGAAAAATAACAAATTGTATTTTGTATTTAAGTAAACTGTTGTTATACAAATACATATACAATAAGATTTACTGGCCTTGTTTTACTCAAATTAGTTTAGTTAAATAAGGAATAATTATCTCATCTAATTAAATTCTCATAAATTACTCTTATTTAAATTAGTAGATTCCTTTTCCAAATTAAACTCAAATATGAAGATTATTATTTCCGTGATTTTCAAATTTTCAAAATATTATTCCCTTATATCTCTAACTATTTTTTCTTGTTTGTTTTTTTATTTTTTTTATTTTAATTTTTTTTCTTTTCCATTTTTTCTTTGCACTTTATTTTCTCTCTTCTACTTCTCTTCTTTTTTTTCCTTTTTCTTTTTTTTTTCTTTTCTCATATTATTTTCGTTTTCTTCTTCTTCTTTTTTTTTAGAAAAAAATTCTCTTTTGTTTTTACACTTCTATTTCTAGTTTCTATTTCTCTTTCTTCTTTTTTTATTCTTTTTCACTTCTTTTTTTTGAATTTTTATTTTTCGTTTTTGTTTTTTCTATTTTTTTCTTTTTTTTTACACTTCTATCTCTATCTTTAATTTTTAAAAGACAAATATTTATATCATATATACATATTCAAAAAATATACAAAAAAGAGACATAAAGATCTGCATATGTATTTACAGTAAAAAATATACATATATCTGCATATGTATGTACAGAAATACATATCTGACTCACATGTATATATAAATACATAGGACACAAAATCTCTATAACAAAAATGACAATTTATGCATATACATATAGGTAATAAAAAAATACATGATACATATCTTAAACAATAAAAAAAACAAATAAGTACTTATGTTACCCTCTAAAATGACATAGTATGTATAGTTCAAAGACAAACCTAACACCGTATAAAATACAATAGCTCTGCATATATATTTACAGAATATATACGTGATCCATATGTATATTCTTATTTTATATGAGTCACCTTTGTATTTCGTAAATACATATGAAGATATATAGTATAGTTATGTTTGTTACTGTTTAATATGAATATGATATGTATTTCGTAAATACATATGTATGTTTTGTACTGTAAATACATATCCAGATCTGTATGGCTATGTATTTTGTATGTTTTTTGAATATTTATATGAGATATACATATTTGTCTTTTCAAAATAAAAGTTCGAGATAGAGGAGTAAAAAAATGAAAAAAAACGAAAAAACAAAAATATAAAAACAAAAAAAGGAGAAGTGAAAAGGAAAAAAAAAAGGAAGAAAGAGAAATAGAAGAGTAAAAATAAAATAAAAAAAGAAACAAAATAAAATAGAAAAAAGAAGAAAACGAAAATAGAAAAAAAATATGAGAAAGAAAAAAAAAAGAAAAAAGAGAAATAGAAGACAGAAAATAAAGTGGAAAGAAAAAATGAAAAAGAAAAAGAAATCAAAATAAAAAAATAAAATGATAAAAAATAAGATGAAAAAAAACTAACCCAAAAAAAAGGTAGAGATATAATAGAGTGAAAGACAGTAATGATATTTTATTTTGAAATCTTGAAGATCATGGAGATAATTATCTTCAAATATGAAAAAGAATAAAAAATAAAAGAAAAAAAATTTTAAAAAAAAGGAAAAAGGAAAAAAAAAATAGAAGAGAGAAAATAAAGTGATAAAAAAAATTAAAAAAATAAGATTAAAAAAAGAGAGGTAAAAGATATGGCTATATTTGAGGGAGGTGAAATAGTGGAGTAAAAATAGGAAAATGTAAAGTAGTGAGAGTAAAACATGCACTTGCTTAGTTAATGGGTAAAATAATTCTACTCTTGCTATAAACTGTAATTTTACAAAAGTGTTGCTATTTATTGTAATTATAATCTTAAGTATGTTACTTTCTATAATTTTTCCTATATTTAATGTATACACGTGTATATATTTTCTAAAGTAGTATATATATAGTGTATATATATTGTATGTATATTGTTTAACGTATTTAAAATGTATATAGGTGTGTATATATAGTATATATTGAAAAAAATATGTGAATTCAAATTTTATTTTATTTTATTTTATTTTCTTACATTTTGACCGGTCAAAACCGGATTCATGCTAAGTGGGCCGATCCCGGTCTATTTCAACATATTTTACTGTATGGGTCCGGACCGGACCAGCCCGTTCAGGAACCGATAAAAAGAAGTGGGACGGTGCCAGTTTGAACTGGCCCGACCCAGTTAACAGGTATACATAAATCCCTGATTTTACTTACAAGCACGGATACATCATAGAAGAATGTGTTGTATCCGTATAAAATTAAGTGATATATCCGAAAGAATGTGATATATTTGCACGGATTAAATCAGAAACTTTTAGTAATTTTGAAAAAAGTTGAGATGGGGAATAATTAGTCCCAAAGAATTGAAATTTATGTAATTTATACAAAAATATTTGAATGAATATTGTCGTTATAGAGAGGTCCGACATTTATTTTTGAATTTGTTTGGTCAAAGTGTGACTAATTTCATAGATTATTTTGTGAGATTTTTTATCAGAAACTAATGAACGACTTGTATTTTTTCAGACCCTGCGATTCCTTCAGACTAAAAGTGTTTGTTAAGAGCTCGAATTTTTATTATTTACATTATTCGTCTTAAAATATTTGTCATAATTTTCTTTTATAGGTCCATTAAAAAATTATGTAAGAGGTTTTTTTTATTATTATTTTATCCTCATTTATCTCTTAAGATATAATCTCAATGCATTAAATATCTACTATTCTTAAAAATGATTTGAACATCTAAAATAACAAATAGTTTAAGACAACTATTTTTAAAAATCACCACAAATAATTTAATACAGAGTAAGTAGTTACTTCCTCCATTCAGTTTTATTTGTCACAAATTTTCTAATTGAATCTCTATTTTTACTTGTTATTTTTGACATATCAAGAAAAGATAATTTATTTTTCCTATTTTATCCTTAATATTAATTATTTTTTCTCCAAATTAATTTTAACATACAATATAAACATTATTTAATATGAATATTATGATAAAGTAATCATGTTATTAATTATTTTTTTAAATCAATATGTCAAGTCAAATTGTGACAAGTAAAACTGAACTAAGAAAGTATATGTCATGATTTTATCGAATAGACATCTTTAGGACCCACATTTAACGGATACGCTAAATTCACAAAAAATTTAGAGTTAGCTGCCTCGATAAAAGTAGGGGAGTTTTTACCTATATGAATTAGGATCAAACATCATTTTCTGAAATACATCAAGTATAACTTCCATCATTTTTATACATTAAGAACCAAATGAAACCAAAGCTCATATTTAAGGACCATTTGATCATTTTCTCAGATTGGACACATGCTTATTGATTTAGAATATGGTTTATATGTTTTTGAATCCCATAACATTTCACCTTTTCTTATGAATTAAAGGAGCCCTTAGCAACACTGATAACAAAACAAAGAGTAATAAGCTTTGCTAACTACTCTCTATTTCTAAATAGTTATCACGTTATCCTTCTTGGGAGTTAATTTAATTAATTTTTAAAATTAATTAAATTAGTTTAATTTATATTTTATAATTAAAGTTTGAATGTCAAATACTATATCGAAAATACTATAAATAGCTATTTTTTTGTTATGAATAGGCCTAGATCCATATTGGCAAAACAGCCCAAGACCATACAACAACAACAACAACTCAATATATTCCCACACAGTGAGGTCTGGGGAGGGTGAAATGTACGCAGTCCATACCGCTTCTCCGAAGAAGTAGAGAGGTTGTTTTCGAAAATATCCCAAGACCATATTAAGTGAATATGTGTGGAATCCGGGTTGATAAATAACACTTGTGGGAGCAAAATAGGTTATGAAAATTGTGATAATTGCTTAGGCGAAGGCTATGCTTCTCATCCCCAATTCTCTCTAATCCTCTCATCCCCGTTTACTATTCTTCTTCTTCATATTGTAATTTCTTCTTTCCGTATTAATCAAAGTTGATTAGTTTCGTTCACTTTGTGTAGTGATTATTGAGTTGAGAATTAGGGTTCGTTACATTGGTGCTTTCATTTTCGTACTCTAATGGAAGTGATGGTATTAGATCGCTTCAATGGCACCAATAATCCAGAGGACTGGATTTCTAGGGCAGAGCAATACTTCACTTTCCTGGGCTTCTCAGAGGAACACTGGCTACCTCTTCCTTCCTACTATCTCGATGGTGAGGCCCTCGAGTGGTTCAGTTGGATGTATCGCAACAAATAATTTTGAAGAAATTGGAAGCATTTCAAAGAGAAGTTAGCTTTGCGTTTTCAAGCACGAACCTCTCCAAAGGTCCCTGTGTTGCACTGACAACTTACCAGTATTCTAATTTTGCTATAGAAGGTACAGGACAACCTAGACAAAATCCATATCTCAACTTCCAGTACACCCAATTACACGGGCTTGTCACCAACAATAACTCAAGAGGTTCCAGTAGAAGATGCAACTACTGCTAGTACTACTATGATGGTTAGCAAAGAGATTGCTTCTTCTTTGGGCTATGGAAACTCAAGCATTGTGAATAATTTCGAGGTACATCTTGAGGTGATTGACACTTTAATTGACACAAATCTCCTTGTAACTGGGACAGATTTGTTATGGGAAATACACATTCAGGTCATGCGGACCAGGTGTTCGGTGAAAGTTCTCACCAAATTAAAAACTCAGTCCATCAATTTGACACTTCTTTTGACTTGGTACTGGATACTTCCGACGAGTTGCAACTAGCTTTGCAGGTAACTCATGTGATAAGCAAACCTACTTGGTGAGGTGAACCTAAAATTGATTGTTCTGATGATACACAAACTAGGAAATCAACTAGCGAGGAAGATGAATCTCTCGGCTCTACTACGAGTGTAGTGTTTGATGGAGGTCTCCAGCGAAATGAGTTCCACCTACAATGCCAATTTGCACATCTAAATATTTTTGTGACTGAAAAATCTATTTTCCATCTGAATTTTCCTTCTAATTTTAATGGACCAATAGGAGTTAAGGGAGAGGCCTCTCTTATCCCTCATGCTGATGATGCTTTGATTGTCGAGTTTTTTTCTTCCATAACCACCCAACTATCTTTGGCCGATTTTGGTGATCTATCAAAGTATGAGATCATGAAAAATGGCTTACCCACTTGCTATTGGTTCGATACTGGGCAATATTTATCCCTTCCTATTTCCTTGGTGTTTCGACATATCAAATGTGGTGGTCTTTTGTATGTGCTAGAATTTAGAAATATTGGTGATCATTTTGCTGCTTTTGACGCTCAAAATGATGGTGTCATTGACCGTGATACGACCTTACTTTCTGAAGATGCCCATAGAAAATACATGTGGTGCTTTGAGGTTGTTGTCATAAAGCTATATTCTCTTAGTGCATGGACTTATCTCAGATACTTTCTTTTATTTTCTGTCGTGCAAAAGGGATGCTACATACTTGGACATGCTAACATATATGGCACAATTGCATATTCTTACCCTATGACTAAAGTGTGGGATCCTAGACAGTTTTGGAGTGTGAATTCCTATATTGGTGGAATAATTGAGCATCAAACTACTGCTGTAGATATTTGTGATATCTCTTCAAGCCTTTCTAGCCTTTCCTTAAGTGCAAATATTCTTTTTGAGACTCTTTTATTTACTCCGGTTGTGAGGTGTCAGAAGACTGTTGAATGTCTCGTGATTTTTTATAAAATACCATAAAGATGTTTTGTTTGTTAGATTGAATGGATCGCGTCTTATGAATGAGCAGAAAACTGTGAGGGAGTTTTCAGTTGCTATGCTAATCCATTCATCAACTGTATGGTTACATGGCTAGCTACAAAAGTAATTAAGATATTATTCCTTGGTCATCCTAAGGAGGAGGTGGAATGCTATCGTGCTTAAGATGTCGCCTTCAGTGAGCACGTGCTAGTTGGTTCCTCGTATAGCGTGTGGGAAATTTTCTTATTCTATGGCACTTGGTTTTAGTTACTTGGTTTGGTTGCTGCAAGGAGGTACTTCAAAAGTTCTTCTGGTACCCACACATCTGATCTTGAAAGACGTAATCAACAAACAAAGCAGTTGGCCGACAAACATTTTAATCAGGTTGTGCCCTGCAAAACATTGATTAGTTGATTGCAAGAGTTCGACTTACTTTTCCGTTGTGCCTTTGAGTTGCTATGCACAAGTTTGGTGCGTAAAATATTTTCCAGTTTATCAATATTAAGTCACGTCCCTAGTAGTATCCATGAGCACATTTGTGATGGTGTATATGATAGGGTAGTATGGGAACACAACCATATAGAATCAAATGTTTTGCCTTCTCATGTTGGAATATTACAATGTGTCCATCCAGAGAGTGACAAGATTATGCAAATAGCTTCAACTCTTTATGAGGCTATTAGAGCCAATGTTATAGTTGTAGCTGGCTACAAGACTCTTTTTATGGAATTGTTTTGTAGGACATTGCTAAGGAG
This sequence comes from Capsicum pubescens, assembly GCA_030864215.1. NCBI lineage: Eukaryota > Viridiplantae > Streptophyta > Magnoliopsida > Solanales > Solanaceae > Capsicum > Capsicum pubescens. The sequence goes on from CM061540.1 coordinate 299,121,714, forward strand.
ATTTTTTGGACACCAAAGTAGTGTTGCAAGGTCGATCAAGAATTCCAGACATGTGAGGAAGTTCTTTGTTATATGTTAAGTCATGGGCTTTTGACAATGTTGTTGGCGGTGCAAGGCTTTACAACTCGAACCTTGAGGACAAGGTTCTTATTAGGACCGGAGGTATTGTTATGAATGGGCCTAGACCCGTATAGGCAAAACAGCCCAAGACCATATTAAGTGAATATGTGTGGGATCCGGGTTGATAAATAGAACTTGTGGGAACAAAATAGGTTATGAAAATCATGATAATTGCTTAGACGAAGGCTATGCTTCTCATCCCCAATTCACTCTAATCCTCTCATCCCCGTTTACTGTTCTTCTTCTTCACATTGTAATTTCTCCTTTCCTTATTAATCAAAGTTGATTAGTTTTGTTCACTTTGTATAGTGATTATTGAGTTGAGAATCCGGGTTCATTACATTTTTCATATCAATATGATGAGAAATTATATCTTAAAATGTTGGTCAAAATTTATATCGTCTGACTCTAAAAAAAAAATTGTGACAAGTGTTTTGTAACGAAGGGAGTATTTAATTAAGAAAATAATACTTTTAGAACAGAAAACAGATATGTGACTTCTGGAATTTGCAATACCGAAACAACCCATAGTCTCTTATTCCAAAGATTTCAGAGTTTGCATTTTGCAACAAAGTAAGTAGTTTCTGAATATATATATTCTGGTCATTGAGCTACGTAGCTAGGTATTAGTAGATGCATTATTGTGTTGGAAATGGCCCAACTTCAATTGCATTGCCCAATTATCCATGCAAAGTAGTCTTTCTTTGGTCTTTAGATCCGATTTGCAACTAGACACCGGTACAGGGTAGATATATGTATATATATATATATATATATATATATATATATATATACTAGTTTAAGATACGTGCGTTGCACGTGTATTTAATACTAAAGAAGAAAATTACCAACAGCAGTGGTAGCCCAATGGTAAGGGATTGGTCTACCCTACCCAGAGGTCGAGGGTTCGACTCTGGGTATGGACAAACACTCTGTTGGGAGCTCTTCCCCCCAAATGGGGCCCGACGCGGGGCGAATCCAGATATAGTCGGACTCCTAAAAAGCACGTACTGAACACCGGGTGGCTTAAAACCAAAAAAAAAAAAAAAAAAAAATTGTATAAATTTATTTATCCAATGTTTAAATATTTATAACATAAATATGTGACATCGTTTAGATAAGAACATAATTTGTATGAAGTAATTGATATTTTAATTGATTTAAATTAGTATGAGAACTTTCTTGAAGTTATAAATATTATAAAATAATTAAATAATGATATTATCCAATGTGAAATCTGTTATTTAAACATTGCAAGAAGATCACTATTTCATTGCTCAAAAATTGACTTCATATTCAAACTGATTGGGCAACCTATTACTCCATGCACATATTAAAAGTGAATCATAAAAGAAAAGGAGAATATGTAGAGAAGCTTTACACCTTTGGAGTACTTGATGGATAAATATGGCTAAAAAGATTATTTTTTTTGTAAAGTAGCCGATGGTATTTAGATATTTTTTATAAACTCTGATAATTTTTCTTTTAAATCACAATCTCAAATAGCACAATTGTTTATTCCTAAAAGAAATTTGAATTACGAAGAGAATAAGAAACAAAAAAGGCTATAGTCTCAAAGATTTTTAAAAAAATTATTATCCGAAAAAGAAAACTTGAATAATAACAAAAAAACATTATTAATATAATGTTGATGTTTAAATATTATATTTCGAACGTGAATCCTCTTTTAATCCAACATTAACCATCATAATTTTGTATCTTTTTAAAAAAAAAATTGAATGGCCAATAAGAAAAAAAAAGAATTGAATGAAAAATGGTTCTTCAAATCATATAGTAATTTTTATGATAAAAGTGTAATTAATGAATAAAATTAAGTACTTTGAAAGACATATAAGAGAATTACTCAATTCAATGTATAATTATAAATAATATTAATCTATAGAATTAAGAAAAATAAAATCAATTATGATGAAAATTAGGACGATCCCTAAATCAATTACTCATCGCCATTTTTTTAATATTGTAATTCTCATTCCATCCACCTCGACTCTTAACCAAAAGAAAATTGCATGAGATGTTCATTATTAAATTGCTTCGTGAAGACCATTAAGTTTGTTATGTTCCTCTCATTGCACTTTTAGATTAGGGTACGTGCATTGCTCATCAGATTTTCATCTTTAGTATTAGACATTGTCATCACTCAATCTTCTGTTGACATTCAAGTACGAGCAGAGATAAACACATTCACCATGTCTCCTTAAAAAAAAAGACGTGTAAGACGATACTAATTAATTTATTAGCTATATTAACTTCACTTTTCTGCACGTATGTATCACATCAATATATTAACTTGAATACTATAAATGTTTAAAATTCTTGAATATAGATGTAAGCCTACACAATTTTTGAAAATTTCTATCTAGTGTCCAAAACCACATTAGTACTTATTTGCATTGAGTATAGCCCATTCGGCAATGGTACTCAGAATCCTACCAAAAAGTTTTTTCATATTCAGCCAGCACAATACTAAGTAGAACAATAGTAAATGAACTTAAACATACGTTTAATTTAAATTTAAAGTGTATATTTTAAAAAATATTTAATGAAAATTATTATACGTCCACTGATTTGATTCTGTATCAAAATCATCATATTTTGTTTAATCATATAAATTTAAAAAATTATTAAATAGTTTTTCATATACTTTTATGACAATTCTTCAAAAGAACTTGTTAGGTACTTTAATTTTTGAAAAATATGAGAGTGAAACGGTTAGTCTTTCAATTTCTATAATAATAATAGTTGTTGTTCAAGTGTTGTGAAGTACAGACACATACAAACGTATTCACCATGTCTCCTTAAAGAAGAGATTTGTAAGACGATCCTAAATAGTTTATTAACTATATTAACTTCACTTTTACGCACGTGTGTATCACGCCAATATATTAACTTAAATGCTATAATGTTTTAAATTCCTGGATATTGTTGTAAGCCTACATATTTTAAAAAAATTTCCTTCGGGTGTCCAAAATCATATTGAACCTATTTACACCGAGTAGAGGCCATTCGGAAATGATACTCGGGTCTCTATCAAATTTTTTTTCATATCCAGCCAGCACAATTCTAGGTAGAACAATAATAAATGACTTTTTAAATAAATGAAAAATTCCTATACTTTCATTGATTATATTTTGTATCAGAATTATCTTATATTTTTATACATGAAAATTTGAAAAATTATTAAATATTTTTTAATATATTTACGACAATTATTCAAAAAACTTGTTAGGCGCTATAACTTTTAAAGAAATATGAGAATGAAAAGGTTAGTCTTTCAACTTCAAAAAGAATAATAGTTATTGTTCAAGTGATGTAAAGTAGAAGCATTTATTTTTTTAAAAAGGAAAAAATTAAAAACGCTAATTATAGAGAGCGGAGTTGCTTGGTTAAGATCCAAAGATTCAAAAGTCTTCCTTATCTTTTTCAAACTTTATGTCAAATTAAAATCAAACAATAACCATAAGCCAATGCTAATATTGTGTGAGATGGCCCTGGGATATGTTCTCTCAGAATGGCTTCTGCAACAAAGTCAGTGTTGTACTTGTAGACACCTAATTTTATCCCTCCCAGATAGCATTTTTACAATTTTACCTCCGTATTACTACGTGTCCTCATCCGTATAATTATATTCCACAAAAATACAAAAATAACAACCCTTAACAAAATATCTAACAAATTAAATTCCTAACCTTATCCTAACAAACTTTATCCTAACAACCTACACCACTACCCAACCCCACCTCACCCCTACCTCTCACATTTCTTCTTCACAAAGAAAGAGAACAATACAAAAAGGGAAGGACTCCATTTTCTCCTAGAGGCTCACGGATACACACACTACCAGAGAACACTCCATTTTCCTTTCTTTTTTTTTCCACGAGCGCACACACAACAGATCACAGAGAAATGGGGATACAGAGAGAATAAAAGAGAAAAAAAAAAGGGTCATAACCATGGGAGCTTGACGGGAATAGACGTAGAAACATACACACACAGAACACACAATCAGGGAAAGAATAAATCAAACGGAAAGAAAGAATTGAGCGAGGGAGACGAGAGAGAGAAAGATTGAGAGTGAAGGGAGAGAGATCGTGAGGGAGAGAAGAGAGACAGCGAGTGTCTCAGGTTACTGGTCACTGTTTCGGCGACTTGGTTCACCAGAAAACGTCTTCAACGACCTTTTTTTCCTCAGTTTCATCTCAGCCGAGTTTGACGGAGCTCCGACGAAGCTGGAATCTTGTTGCAATTTTGGGAGGAGACACTGAAGGCATACCGAGATTGGGATTGTTTGAGTTACGGGTTCGATGTGAGGTTTCGTTGCTCTGTGATTCTGATCCATCATTGTTTGTTTGGAATAAAACCAACGATTGAGGTCCAATTCTATATCTCTTATCTCTCTTTTTCCTAAATATTCTTGAATGGTGTATTTTTGGTTGATTTTTGGTTGAGATGATTTTACTCGTTGTTAATTGATTGTTAATTTGGGTGTGAAGCATGTTAATCACGTAGTTGATTTGGGGTTAAGTTGGATATTTGGGAGAAAGATCGAGAATTGTTAAAAGTAAATATTGGTTTATGTTTGTTCAGTGACGATTGCTTTATTCGGGATAAACATCGACTTTGTTAAGTTCGATAGTATCATGTTTTAGGCCATGAATCGTTAGGAAAACGGCATGGGGTAGGCAAACTTAGGGACTGAAATGGTTGGATGGTTAGAAATGATTGTTGAATGGTTTGTTTATCGCATTTGACTCAATTGTATTCATTTGTCCGGGGAATGCCCCGAAGAAATTTGTATTTGTTACCGGGGAATGCCCCGCGAGATTGTGTATTCAGAAGGACGTTCGTGATGAAGGCCCGAGGCGTCGGGTAGAGCATTAGTCTAGGATTAGTTTAGAATAGAATTTATATTTTCGCATTTTTTTATTTTTGGACTATATAATTGGACTGGACGTCATATTGTTGGGATTTGTTTTTCTTGTGTTTGTTGGTTTGATTGTGGTGTGTTTTTATGTGGTTTATACCTTCGTAGTATCAAATTAGTCGATATGCTCCACCTAGCGACCGTGGTCGAACCAAATTCCCTCGGTCAACAAAATTTCTTATCTGGAATCTCTATTCGCGGATCAGTTTTTAGAGTCAAACTATTTTGAAAAGGATTTCCAAAGGTGACTTGGCACACCCGATTTATGTCAAGTGGCGACTCTGAATTTTAAATGTAAATAATTCTTTTCGAAATAATCTTCATTTTTTGTCACTTAATAATAAAAATCCTTCGAATCTTAAAATTAATCTTATTCTTTTCGGGTTAGAAAAGGGGTGTGATAGCTTTGGCGACTCCGCTGGGGATTTTTTCCAAATTTGAGATTATTTTTGGAGTTGTATCTTCTTAGTTTGGCACTATAGGTGTATAGACATTTTGTTTTTGATTGCTTTGTGTTATTGTTTATCACTGTTGAGTGTCTACGTGCTCTTTATTTACAATTTTAATCTTATGGGTTACCGCTTTATATCTGACATCATTTGCATAACCCGAGTCAATTCTTTCTGCAACAAGTCTCGGAGTACACGTCGTGTACATGAACTCTAGTTTAGTCACCTTTATTTTAGGAGGGGGAGCCATCGGACGTATAGAGTGGGTGGAAAACTGTCGCAACCACTATCGACCATACGCTCCCCGAACAGCCTTGTTAGTGAACCCCAATGTAGGTCAACCTTTAGGCCATGCTTATGTGCATCATATTGAGACCTAGCGGGGCCCACTTGGTCCTTGGTAGGAGACTCACCTCTAAAGCATCCCTACGTGCTAAATGTTTCATCTCTAAGGGTAACGTGGTCATTTGACAGACTGATTTAGGGAAAACATGTGTTAGAAGTAAAGTGTGTAGACAAGACAGTGTTGAAAAAAAGAAGAGAAAAAGAAAAAGTGAGACAAAAGAAGAGTGTCGTAGTTTTTAGAGTTCTTTATGGCTTTTGTTTTCCAAAATTCAAAAATTCAAAAAGATTTTTACTTTTTGCACTCATTTTTCAAAAATCAAAATCATCAAAAAGATTTTCCTTTTGTTTCTTTTAGCAAGCATTCACAATTCGAAAACTCCAAAAAGATTTTTTTAGGAGATTTTTATAAAAGAAAAAAAATGGTAGAAGTTTTGTGCATTTCATATAACGAAAATACCAAAAGGTTTTTCTTTCATAGTTGTTGGTGTCATTTTTATGTGAAGTATCAAATTAAGAATCCCAAAAAAAAAATTATTGATGTTTTTCATCATTTGTCTTTGGTAATGGCTCCTAAGTCAAGGTTGAGTTTGCTATTTAATCCTTAATTGTCCAATCTGAACAAACTACGCACCCCTGATTATCCTCTCTCGGGAGTGAGATACGTAGGCAACCTATTGTTGGTTTGGGGATCTTATTTAAAAAATTCAAAAAGATTTTCTTTACTCTTTATTTAGAATAGGTGTTTCACATATGCCTCGAAAAGAAAACTACAAAAAAGATTTTCCTTAATAGTCGTAGGTTTCATTTTTGGTTGACCTTATTTCAAAAAATCCAAAAAGATTTTCTTCACTCTTTATTTAAAGTAAGTGTTTCATATACATCTTTAAAAGAAAATTGCAAAAAGATTTTTCTTTAATAGGTTCAAGTTTCATTTTCATATGAAATTCAAAATTGAAAACTCAAAAATATTTTTCTTTGGTAATCATAGTTTTTATTTTGTATAGGAATTTTAAATGTGAAAAATGAAAAAAAAAATCGTTAATTCCTTTGACAATTTATTATTTTCTTTTCTTTTTAAAGTTTCAAGAAAAAGAAAAAAGAAAGAAAAAAAGAGTTTAATTGGCCATTTTGGCAAGACTTCACGAACTACGCACACCTGATTCTCCTCTTTCGAGAGTGAGATACGTAGGCGCCTTTCTTGGGTTCGGTGATCTTTTCAAAAGAAAAGCAAAAAAAGAATTTAAGAAAGTGTTGAACTCTAACACGTTTGTTATCTCTTGTTCAGTTAGTTTAAGGTGGTTGGTTTATGGCATTTTGGTTGGTCCTCCACATCTCACCAAATCCAAGGAAAGGTTAATTGTGTCCAACAAGGATATAGAGAGTGACATCATGGATCAAACAAAGAGTCAGGAAAATGAGAGTTTAAAGCAAGAGATTAGGAGACTACGATAATAAATGAATGAAATGCATCGAGCTTGGGCCAGTAGGTTGCCTCCTCCTCCATTTCTTGCTATTGATCCTACAAATACCTCAAGTTTTTCATCAAAATTGCAAAGTCAGTGTCCTATTATTGTTGATGCACCGCAACATGACCTAGAATTCATTCCAAGCCAAAAGCATCGCAATACTTCAATCACTTTTCCTCTAGCTCCTCAGTATAAGTCTGCTACATTTACAACACCACATGTCGTCTGTGATCTTGTTGCTCAATCCCCTACTGAGGTTTCTATATTGGCCAACCGCCCAATAGTTGTGCTTCCCCAAGCTGCTAATGGACCCTTGCTCAATACTCTTGGTGATCATCGCTATACTCCCGATCCTACTCTTAAGCTAAGTGGACCACCAAAATTTCTTAACAAGAAGCCTAGTGTGCCAAAAAAGCCAGAGAAAATGGTTAGAAAAATGAAGAGTGCGGGAAATACTGTCAAAAGTTTCCTAAGACTTACGAGTAAAGAAGATGTTTCATACAAAAATTGGGGCATGTCTTCAAGTGTTAACCTTTCTCTAAGCCTTGACATATCGAAATTCGAGGAGCAAGATGGATAGGAGGAATCCGTGAAATATTTGGGACAACATTGCAATCAATTAAAGAAAATCGAAGGGGATAAGAATGAGAAAGATACAACTTCTATTGTATTTGGAGAACAGGCACATCCAAGAAGACGACGTCGTCGTTGCCGTCAGTCTCAAGCCCAAGTTCATACCCAAGCTCTCTATAATCCCTCTCAAAATCCATTATACTCTATTTCCCCACCTCCATATCTAGTATACTGCACACAACCATATGTGCAACTTTCTTCTTACCAACTATGGAGTGCACCAACTCATCAGAGTCATCCTCAAACTCCACAAACATACCAAAGCCCTTCTAAGCCAGATTTTTGGTCCAAGCCAAACAATGAAATGAGGCGGAAGTTGAGAGATAACTTCACACCAATTGGGGAGTCGTATGCTAGTTTATTTTTTAGATTGGTACAGTGGGGCATGATCACTCCTCTCCTTGGGTATACTCCTGACTCGCATTCAAGAAGTTTTGACCCTAGTGTACGATGTGCATATCATTCTGATGTTCAGGGTCACAGTATTGAAGATTTTCGGGCTTTGAAAAAAGAAATTAAAAAGATGATTCAAGATAGATCAATTATGGTGCAGAATATTGACAGTGAGGAAAGCTCTAGTCATGCTGATATACAAACCAGTGGCTAAGATGTCAGGCTGAGCAATTGAGAAGTCACCCCTCTCCCTCTTACGAAGAGGTCTGGTAGTTTGTTTTGTTTTATTTTCTGTTATTCGAATTATTTCAGGGTTGTATTTCGGGATCTATCTTGTTTTGTTCCTTTGCAGTTTTGTTCAAACCCTTCTATCTTTCATTTTAATTAAATGGAGTGCCCCCTTTTCCTTTGTGTTTTAAATATGTTTTTGTTTGTTTTATTTTCACATTACATTTTATGTTGACTCTAGTGATATGACATGCTAACGGAATTTTCATTCAGATCTTATAATCCAGTTTATGCATGAATATTGAATCAGAGGGTTAAAGTTAGAAAAGAGAGCATCTGAGGAAATAGGTACAGTGCTGAGACATTTGGTGACAAGTTCAAGCCTTCTTTGAAAACTAAGGAAATTATTTTGAGAATCACAAGAATAACTTGGTCATCAATTGAAAGACATGTCTTAATTAGGTCGAACAGTGTCTGCATGATCCTATCAAGAGGAACAGAAAGAAAATCAACTCTACGAAAGCATGAGTCATTCAATGTGATGGATATACAACAAAGGTGGAGTTGTACGTTTGACAAGTGTAGAGGAAGAAGCAGCACACATGCTCAATTAAAGTTAATGCTTAAAAAATGTCACAAATGATCTTCATCTCTCACTTTCATATTTCATGATATGTACTTGCATTTTCAAGGATTGATATGACGAAGGAATTTCATTCTGCTATCCAAATATTATGTCATCCTTTGTTTACCTCATTTGAGCTTTAGTTCTATTTTCGTTCATAAGCCTCTTTTGGAATCAAGATAGAGTCAGCAAAGTAAAAAATAGTGTCGAGTAAAAGACTAGAGTCAGAAAAGTTTTCAAAAAAAAAAAGAGAGAAAAATGTGTCCAAAAAGAAAAAAAAGAGTGTCAAGATAAATAGAGTCAGAAAATTCCTAAAGAGAAAGAGTCAATAAAAGAAACATAGAATAAAAAGAAATTAGAATCAAGCAAAACAAGCTGCCAGAACTACGCATGACCTGATTCTCCTCTCTCGGGGGTGAGATACGTAGGTTGCCCTACTCAGGACTCGGTCCAACCAAATAAACAATTTAGAATTACCCAGTCAAAAGAAACTGGGGCATGAGTTAATCCTCATTGTTTGAGTCGGTCCAAAGTCCAAAGAAACCGAGGCATGAGTTAATCCTCATTATATGAGTCGATTCCAAAAGTTGTAAGTCCTACCCCACTTCAAGTGTCGTTTGAGCCTCATGCCATCCTTTATTTCTAACCATATCCAAAAGTCAAGTTACAACCAAAGAAAGACCTTCAGATCAATCTTTGAAGATATTAAGGCAAAGCATGCAATGGATATGAGGATGCATTTAGGGAACTACTTGTCTTCCTAAGCATAAAGAATCAAGACAGAAATAAAAATGAGAGATCCTTATTGGTGAGAACCCTCACGGGAACCATAAGGTGATGATAAGTTGAGAGAAATAAAAAATGAAAGAGTCTTATTGGTGAAAACCCTCACAGGCACCATAAGGCGATGGTGAGCCGAGAGAAAAATGAGAGAGGCTTGTTGGCGAAAATCCTTCAAGGTATCACTAGCCGAATGAGGTCTTGAATGCAATTGACCTAAGGAAGCAACTTAGTTTCAAGACCGTTAACTCAACAACAGCTGGTAGAAAGTATGGGTAGAAAGATCAGGAAGATTAATCCAAATGCATAGCATAATCATTAGAGTTGACTGTAATTTTTGGATAAATTTTTATTTCTTTGTTTCAAATGGGGACATTCATTTTTTGTTCTTTCTTCTCTTTATTTTTGTTTTATCTTTCTTGAGTCAGTTATCCAAATAAAAAAAATCATTGTCATTCTTAATAAAAAAAATCATTGTCATTCTTTTTCTTCTCTTATCTTTGAGTCAAGTCCGTGTCAAAACAAGTGAGAAAAGATTTCAAAATCGGCTACCAGCTTCTTTAATTGCACAAAGCAACACAAAAGCTAGCTCATGAAAGAGGCATGATTGTGAGCCAAAAGAAAGACATGCAGAAAGTTTTGTCAACAGACAAGTCGGGGAACTCATGGAAATACCAAGGTTCAAAGGGTCTATCTAAGAAGCATGGCAAAGAAGAGATACTGTGTTTGTTTCAGTCACTCTTAATAATCTGAGTTCGGGTCAATGATTCAACAAACCAATGATATATGCTAATGGTTGGAAGCAAGGTTAAATCTGCCGAGGGCAAGAGCGATCGTCGTGAAAGCTAAAGCCACAAACCAGCCACCATGCTTTAAACTCACAAGTTTTCTTTGATGAAACAGGAAACATATTACCTTCAAAGCAGGGACTTTGGAGCATAAATATCAAGGGATGCAATGCCTCACTTTTACAAATGCAGGAAGCATTGTTGCTGCACAGGCTTGATAATCAAATCATGGTAAAAAAATCATCATCCTATATCCCTCGGAGACACACTTTCTTGTCCAGGAATTTTAGTCTTTGTTTCCTAGGTGATACACTTCTTAAATTGAACCTTCACTCCTAGAAGACGTACCTTTTAGTCGATTCACCCCCTTGATTCCTATAAGACGTACCTTTTAGTCGAGTCATCCCCCTTGATTCCTATAAGACGTACCTTTTAGTCGAGTCATCCCCTTAATTCCTATAAGATGTACTTTTTAGTCGAGTCATCCCCCTTGATTCCTATAAGACGTACCTTTTAGTCGAGTCATTCCCTTGATTCCTATAAGACGTACCTTTTAGTCGATTCATTCCCCTTGATTCATATAATGATGTGACTTTCACAAAAGTCCTTTAATGATAAACTGGGGAAAAATTTAATTCTTGTGCTTGGAACTTCACTTTTCTGGCAAATGAAATCTCTTTATAATAATCTTTGTTTGGGATAATTTTCTTTTTTAGTTTTGATGTGATTTCAGGAGTCTGCCTGAAGAACAGGGCGAGTAATCAAAGTCCAACAACAAGATGAAGAAGTTAAAAGTCAAGAAACAAGGTGAAGCCGTTGAAAAGCAAGCAACAAGAGGAAGAAAATTGAAAGTCAACAGTTGAAAAATGGCAAGTCAGGAACCCGGCTGAAGAACAGGGTGAAGAAATTGAAAGGCAAGCAACAAGTTGAAGAAAGTGCAAGTCAGGAGCCCGCCTAAAGAATAGGGTGATGAAGTAGAAAGTCAAGAGTCAAGGAAATCTAAATAGATAGAGTTTTTTTAATTTCATTTATGTTTTTAACTTGTAATTTTCATTTTTGATGTAATGACAGAGCCGCGGAGCGGAACCTCGATGGAACCTCACTCGACTCTCCAACTCGGTATAGTCCTTCTCTTTTCAATCCTTTAAGATACCCATGACTTGATTCCCTCATAACTTGAGTAAGTAGGATGTCCTAAATCAGGACTTGGTCTCCATCCTTCCTTCTGTTTCATTTTTGAATAATGGTCGGGACAAAATTTTGTCTCGTTGTCTACTTCTTTGTCTGAAAATAGTTCGTGTTTACATTCAAAGGGGGCATGATGTAGACACCTAATTTTATCCTTCCCCGATAGCATTTTTACCATTTTACCTCCGTATTACTACGTGTCCTCATCCGTATAATTATATCCGACAAAAATACAAAAATAACAACCCTTAACAAATCTCTAACAAATTAAATCCCTAACATTATCCTGACAAACTTTATCCTAACAACCTACCCCACTACCCAACCCCACCTCACCCCTACCCCTCACATTTTTTCTTCACAAAGAAAGAGAACAATACAAAATGGGGAGGACTTCATTTTCTCCTAGAGGCTCACGGATACACACACTACCAGAGAACACTCTATTTTTCTTTCTTTTTTTTCCCACGAGCGCACACACAACAAATCACAGAGAAATGGGGATACGGAGAGAATAAAAGAGAAAAAAAAGGGTCATCACCATGGGAGCTTGACGGGAATAGACTCAGCAACATACACACACAAAACACACAATCGGGGAGAGAATAAACCAAACGGAATGAGAGAATTGAGCGAGGGAGACGAGAGAGAGAAAGATTGAGAGTGAAGAGAGAGAGATCGTAAGGGAGAGAAGAGAGACAGTGAGTGTCTCAAGTCGCTGGTCACTGTTCCGGCTACTTGGTTCGCCGAAAAACGTCTTCGGCGACCTTTTTCTCCTCAGTTTAATCTTAGCTGAGTTTGACGGAGCTCCGGTGAAAATGGAATCTTGTTGCAATTTTGGGGGGAAGACACTGAACGCATACCGAGATTGGGATTTTTCGAGTTACAGGTTCAACGTGAGGTTCCGTTGCTCCGTGCTGATCCATCATTGCTTGTTTGGAATAAAACCAACGATTGAGGTCCAATTCTATACCTCTTACTCTCTTTTTCCTGAATATTCTTGAATGGTGTATTTTTGGTTGATCTTTGGTTGAGATGATTTTACTCGTTGTTATTTGATTGTTAATTTGGGTGTGAAGCATGTTAATCACGTAATTGAGTTGGGGTTAAGTTGGATTTTTGAGAGAAAGATCGAGAAGGCAGTGCAAAGGCAAGCCTTTATGTGTTGAATGCTTCATCTTCAACACATTTTTTTTAAATAACAAGGCTCTGATACCAATTGTAGGGGGGTGCGGATTAGGCGCGGTAACTTTACTAAGAAATAAATAGTTATTGGGTAATAAGTATTTATTTTTATATAATGTATTTTGTGAATATTATTGATAGAAATATTTTTCATTTTTATCTTCCTGACTTAAGATGTTTTATTAATTCATATTCTAAATTAGATATTATCGTAATTAAATTATCTAGTGCTCTAGGATCCTCGTTAGTACTATGTAATCTTTTGTATTCTTGGTATAAATTATATAGTTGAGTTTCGATTTCTTTTAATGATTTATTCTTTTCGTACAATGTATCCATTAATTTATGTAATTGTTAAATGCTTTGTAGTAATATTCATTAACTGTTTTTCTTCGTTCTTGTATTTTTTTATTTTCATATATTTTATTAATATATTCAATTTTACTGATATTCATATTTGGGGGGGGGGGGTGATTAAATGGTAGTTGATTAAATGCTTTGCTATAATATTCTTTAGCTTTTTCTCTTAGTTTTTGTAAGTCTTCTATATTATTTTTAAGATATTCTAAATTTTCTATATATTTTGTTTTAAAATATTCAATTAAATTCGTTTTTATAAGGTTTTCTGTTAATCTTATTTCTTCCATTTCTTGTTCCCAGTATTTTAGATATTCGTAGTTTATCATTTTATTCTTCTAAAGTAAATGTATAATAATCTATTCTACTTGTACTATATTTAATATCTTGTTTGAGGTTATTAATACTACTAACTATTTTTTCTTGTTCTCTTCTTAATGAATTTTTTAAACTATCTAAACTTTTATCTTTGTTTTTTTCTAAATTTTTCAAGGTTTCGTCTATCCATTATAATTTTTCTATTAGATTTTCCATTATTTCTCTAATTTGTTTTCTATAATCAATTTCTTTATGTAGGTCTTCTTGGTTTTCTCTAATTTTCTTAATATATTCTGACATTTTTAGTCTGTATAATATCCATCTGAATCTAAATAGTATTGATGTTCATAATATATGCGTAAGTTTTCTATACTGTTTAATAATTCTTCCTCTTCATAATCTTGTAATTTTTCCCATATTATTTTCTTTATGTCTATGATTTCTATATCTCTAAGTATATATAAAACAAGTATTTTAATATCATCTGTCATTTAAGCTTGATTAAACGCTTTTTCATAATATTTTTCAGTTGTTTGTTTTAGTCTAAGTAGTTCTTGCATATTTTCATTAAGAAATTCTATATATTTTATATCTTTAGTTTCCATGTATTTGTCTAAATTTACTTTCATCTGTTTTTCCACTAACTGTATGTTTCTCATATTTTTTTTCCCAAAATTCTAGATATATGTAATTTATCATGGTAAGTATTTGTAAGAGTAGTTAGGTAGGCATGGTATGTAATTTATTCTAGTCATATAATATTTACCAAATGCTTTTTCTAATATGATTTTTCTTGTATCTACTACTTTTATATCCTTAAGTGCATACAAAATAAGTATTTTAAATTTATCTACCATTTCGTCAGATAAATAATTATTCATTTTTCATAAAATTGTTATTTTCAAAATATTCCCTTCAATCATACACATAACAAAATATGATCATATTAGATTACTATATACTAGATCATTCTTAAATAACATGTTCGTCGGTCACTATTAGCATGGTAATCCAGATACTTTTCCCTTAAACAGCGCCTCAACTCTGGCTACTCCCCACTACGGCTTCTTGCCTTATTGGTTTCACCTTTAGGATGGCATAGTTCTTAGGGATTTTTCTCCATTTCCACTTTGCTAATAAACTTCTTAACATGCTATTCTTCGAATAATTCTACTATAAAGTAACTAACATGAACTTATCTTATTATATCATGATTGTTAGGAATTATGAATTTAGCTATTCATAATACTGAATAAATATACCTGTTCTGGTAAGTTTGATAATCCTAAGTTTTGTTCCTCCATAGATTTTTTCATTGAAATATACCTGTTTTTAAATGAATAAGTAAAATATTTGTTGTGGACAAGAGAGCTTCAACACATGAAGGCTTGCCTTTGCACTTCCTTCGGTTCTTCTATTTATAACTGAAATTTACATATGATGTTTCCTAAAAAATGACTTGAAAAATCAAACTCTATACTAGTCTAGGCTAGACTAATTAATGCTTACAAAAAAGTCTTCATCTTTTTAAAAGAAGACTTTGACATAAAACACTAAATAAAAAAAAAAATTAAATGCCTAAGACTTTACATCAAAATCTTTTACGTAAAGTAAATTTATTCACATGTCTTTTGTCTTTATCTCTTTCTTCCGTATCTGCTTTGGTTATCTTCTTTATTTTTTGTCAGTGTAGCATCACATCTGGAATAAAGTTGTGCTTGCCACTACATCTGCTGCATATGTGGTCTTTGTATTTTTGGCCAACTTTTTCACAAAATTGATCCATAGCTTCTTCTGAAATAATTCCCTTACTGATAGATCTCGTTAATGGTTGTTCTTCTGGTCTGAGGAGTGTTAATCCCCATTTTCTAAGTTCTTGCATGTCATGGTCTCTAACTTCTTTGCAAGTTGAATAAATCAATGCTTGATTCCTTGAATTATATATCCAAACTGGCTTTTTATTTGAATAATTATTAAGTAACTCTGATAATATATTGCTTATTCCAATAACTCTTTTGTTGCGGTAAAATGCTGGTATCTGCGTTTTTGGTATCTCGGTCTTTTCACATATTTCTTCCGGAATAATATAATCTCTGGTCATACCCATTTTGACCACATTAATAGTCTGTTTAATTTCGTCAAATAATATTTCTGCTGGTGCGGAATAAAATCAAACATAGAATAATTGTCTGTTGGTAATTCTCTTGTAAGTCATAAATTCTTTGTGAATTTCTGGGATTCCTGCTAACTCTTCTCCATTGGTTGTGTAAACCGTAGATAATAATCCATAATAGTAACATGATTTAATAAGATTTGGGCTTGTTCCTAGTAAGGCAATAAGTTTATTGTAATTTTGGCATTTCTGGGTAATATATCCTTTTTGTTGTGCGGCTAGCTCTTCACTCTGAATAGGTTTGGTATTTAATAAGGTTTGTAAAGTGTGTATGTTGTCAATGTATTTACGAGAAGAATAATTGTATGTCTGTTTTTCTTGGTTAAGTGATTCAGAATAGGTATGCATCTGAGGAGGTGCAAATGCTTTTAAATTTTGTATATTTGGTGTATATGGTTTTGAAAATATTTGGCTGAGGTTATAATTCTTTTTCTTTGGTATTTCAGTTCTATTTTGAGTGACTATATTTTTCCCTTTAGATGTTCCTGCAGCTGTAATTGAAGTTTCGGCAGTAATTTGAGTTTTAAGGTGTTTCTCATCGTCACCTTCTAGGTCTAGTTTTTTAATGTGCTCTTCCTGCACAGTATCTTGTTTTTTATAGTGCTCGACTTGCACTTTTACATTTGTAACTTCAGTAGTTACTGTAATAACTCATTCTTGTAATAACTCCATTTGTTTAAACATTTGGAGCAATAAATCAGTCTGGGTATCTTTGGCATCAGCCTCTTCCATTGGTAAATCAGTTTGAGTAGCTTTGTCTTGATAAATAATCTGCAATGATATTTTTGTTAGTATTGATTACTTCAATTGTAAATGTAAAATTCAGTATATTTAATACTAGTCTCCGAATTTCCTTGGTCGTAACTGAATTTTGTATTTTTCTTGTTAGCCACCATCGTACCTGTGTATTATCTGTTCTAACAATAAACTTGTTATACACGATATATGGTTCAAATGCTATTAGACATTTATATAAAGAACATAATTCTTTTCTATTTATTTCCCATTTTATTTATGTCTCGTTAAATGTTCCTGAATAATATCTACAATGATGTTCTAATTTTCCTTCTTCATACCTATATTTGAGTACTCCTCCATAACTATATTCACTTGCATCAGCTTCTACTATATATGTAAAAATTTTATTTTCATCTGAAAATTGTAATTTTGGTAACTCTTTACAAAGTAATTTTATTTTCTGTACCTGTCTTTTGTCTTCTTCATTATATCTATATTCTACATCCTTTTTTAATTTTTTTCTGTAATGATTTTAAGTTTTCTGCTAATTTTGGAATATATTCTGTTACTTGGTTTACTAATCCTAAAAATGATTGTAATTTTTTTTTTGTATCTAATTCTTCTTCTGAATTTATTATTTTTTGGACTATGTGTTGTTGCATTTTGACTCCACTTTTATCTATTTATATTCCTAAAAATTCTATCTGATTTTTCATAATTTCTGTTTTCTTCTCACTTAAACTTATTCCTGATTTTTCTATTATATCTGTAAATTGTTCTAATAATTTTAAATGTTCTTCTTTAATTTTTGTATATAATAGTATATCATCTATGTATACTATACAATTAGGTAATTGTTTAAAATAACTATCCATAAAATGTTGATATCTATCTGGTGCATTTTTATATCCAAATGGTAGTACATTCCATTCATAAAATCCTTGTGGTACCGTAAATGCGGTTAATTCCTTAGATTCTTCTTCTAACTTTAAATGGTAAAATCCTGATTTACAATCAAATTTACTAAAATAATTATATCCTTGTATTTGCCTTATTTTTAATATCTTGTTTGGTATTGGGTAATTATAAGTCATTGTTTTTGCATTTAAATTTCTGTAATCAATAGCCATCCTACTTTTTCCGATCAACATTTATCTACTACCTGTAATAAACTACAACAAAACAATTCAATAATTAAGATATGAGAATAATAAGATCAAACCTAACCTTTTATCTTCCACATGTAAACTACATCAAAGTAATATAATAGATATTAGGCAATATAATTAAATTATAATATTTTTATAAAAGAGGAGGTACGGTTGTATGCTTCTCCTTGAGGATTAACTTTGCACCAAATGCAATGATTTTCTTATTTTCTCTAAACAAAAATAGTTAAAAAATATAATCTGAGAACCTAAAGATGTATTATAATCAGAGGTAGAGAATAGTTCCCAACTTTCATTATTCAACGAATAATTGATTTAAATCTATAGTTACCTGAGATAAAATTATAATTAAAAATAAATAATTTACAAGTTTGATCGAACATATATCTTGATCTCTGACTCCAAAAATTCATATACGAACATAGCTCACAATTCAATCATTAAATCAATATATCTCCCTTGTAACTTTCGGGCATCCCTAAATACATACAAAAATTATCAACTTAATAATCAATAAAGAGTGAACGAAGTCATCAACCAATACAAATAATTAAAGCAAAACATACATGATACTAATACTAGCAATACATATATGAGGTAAACAGAAGGTGGAGAGGGGAACCTATTAACTTGAATCCTATGATATATACGGGGAGAATATAAATTCTGTAAGTTTGGGAGTCTATTGTAGGTGTTATATGTCTAGGATTTTTTATTTTTTTTCCAAAAAAATATGGTCCACAATAGCTAGAAAATTGGAATTTGTTTAGTATTAGAAGTCCATGCACAGAGTTTGTTTGTTAGGTCAAGTATCTTTTTTGTTAATTATTGGGAATATTTTTTTAAAAATATGGCAAACAATAAAAGGTTGAGATTTGTATATATAGAGTCAAATATTATACGTACTGAAAAAGATTCTCTTTTAATTTGTAAGTCTCCTACTATTCTCTTCTTACCATATATTTAGGACTATTTCTTAGATATTCAGGACTCTTTACTTTCGCAAAAAATTTCATACGGTATATTTTAGGTAATTTCTCACTTTTCACGTAGAATAATCTTTTACCCTATATTTTTCCTCCTTTTACCATATATTTTAAAATTCTTATTCTTTATATTTTAGGAGACTCCTATATTATATAAATAATTTGATAAAAATAGTAAAAAGATGATTTTGTTTAAAGAGGAGTCTTTTAATGAAGGGTAAAAAGTTTAAATCACTTTTCTAAGGGTATTCACACTTTTGATATATATATATATATATAAGATAAGAGATTGACTCAATGATTTATAGAGTTCAAAATTTACCTTATGTCCCGTTTGATCATGAATTTTTTTTTATTTTCTCAAAAAAAAAATTCACTTTATGTCAAATATAACTCCAAGCAGAGGCGGAGGCAGCCCTTTGGCAGGGGGTCATGCGAACCCTCTTGGACGGAAAAATATAACATTTATACATGATTAAAATTATTTTTTATGTATCTATAGTAGGTGTTGAACTCCCTTCAGCTAGGTTTTCTTCAAATATTGAACCCCCGAGGTGAAATCCTGGCTCCGCCTATGAGTCTCCAAGTTGATGTTTATTGTTTGGACATGAGAATTTCAAATACAATTTGGAGTCATATTTGAAAAAATGAAAAAAAAAAAAGTTGTTTTCACTTTTTCCCCCAATTATATTCATAGACAAACATAACTCCAACTCCAATTTCAAAAATTTTAATTTTCATGCCAAACGCTCACTTACCTTGAGGTTTCAAGTTCAAATTCTTGATACTGAACATTACATATTGATTTAATTCTTTCTTTTGTTATTCGCTACATTTTTTATTTTGATAATTTAGTGGAGTTAGAATTGTAGGTTGTTATATGATCGACGTATTTATTATTGTTGTCCTCAGGGTGATGGTGTAAGGGGGTGATAAGATTGTGACTTGGTTGTAATGGTGGAAAAATTGGGTGGGGTGGGTAACTATAGCTTGTTGGGATCACAAGAGCTCTAGGCTCAGAATGACGTAACTATGACATAGACAATATGGGAAGGGCAAAATAGTGAAGTCATAAAAATATATTTATAAAGAAAGCTATAGTAAAATTCTTCCCTAACCAATTAAATTGCTCTATTATGAAGTAATTGACTTAAGGTTTGGTGAAAAAGAAAAAGAAAAAGAAAGAAACTCAAGAGTAGTAGTAAAAATGTATGTGGCTTTCGGTGGATTCAACTATCTAAATGCCCTAGTCCAGACTGTTCCATCCACAAGTAACTCAGTCCCAACACTAGATATCCCCATCACTTTTCCAGAGGAGGGCATGTGCTTGGATGACGAAGTGCACAATAACCTGACACATGATAGTATAATCGTGCTAACGGAAGAAGACAAAGCTAGAATCCACCGTCCATGGCCTACTCTGTCATAGTCAAACTGACAAGAATAACAGTCAACCACGCTTATCTAAAAAATCTATTAATTAACAGTACTATGGAAGTCCACGGAGGAGTTAATACTCATCAATTTGGGAAACGATTACTTTATAGTTAAATTCCTCAAAGCGAAAAACATGTTGACTGCTATTCAAAAAGGATCATGGTTCATTAATGGGGCCTTCCTCTCCGTACGAAAATGATATTCAAATTTTGTGGCATTAGAAGCAAATGAGAACTCCTCTGTCATTTGGATCCGCCTACCCGAACTACCTACAAAGTACTATAACCACTCAATACTATCTAAAATAGGTAGTAAATTGGGTAAATTATTTAAGACAGTCATCGGCACGCCGGTAACCCTCAGGGGCCGATATGCATTGAAGTAACCTTGGGAGTACCGGTCAAAACTCATGTCTACCTTGGGAATCTGAAGCAAATAATAGTCTAAGAGGGAGCTGATGTCTTATACACCCAATGTGGAAAGATAGCACATACCCACAAAACTTGCCATATCCGAGCAAAACAACAGGCAAAGAGCTTGCGGGGGACTGTGCATCAAATCCTATCACGAGGGCACAAATACCAAACACCATCAACAAAATAAAAGAAAAATGGCAGGTTGTGACCTTCAACAAACGTTCAAAAAACAAAAAAAAATGCTCAAATTACGGCTGAAGGTAAGCACACTGTGAGTCCCTCTAAGTATAGGGGTAATATCAGTCCACAAAAGGAATTAAGTGAAGATATTAATATCAAAAAATTTAATGCGGACACAGGTAAGTATATAGATCAACAGGTTTACAAATATGTTGCAAAAACAAGTACCCAGAAGCCTTCCCAATCAAAAGACAAATCCATCAAGAACAATCCCAATTTATCTCATGATGTCATCAATAAACTAAAATCCTTTAACATTTTACACGGTGAGGCGACAGGCACTAGCCATACGGCTAGCCTGGCAATTCATCAAGAGGCATTGCCCATTATGCCCTCACAAAAGTGCATAGTAAGCGACCCCATCATAAAGAAAAACCTACAATGACCCCTAGTAAGAAACTAGGGGACGCGGAGGTGTCAAATCCTAAAGCTGCCTCCCTACCTACTAATAGGAGCTTGCCACATCAACTATCTGAAAATGTGGGAATTTTTATGACCACACAACCAATAAGCCAAAAAATCACTTTTAACGGAGAGCCACTGATTAAAGATATTAAAAACAGTAAACAAATCCCCAGTACAACATTACTAGATTTGGGAAATGGGGCACAAAATATCCTACCTCTCATTCTTTCAATATCCTAGGTACCTTAATAAATATTGTCTCTAATCTATCTAACTTGAATATCCTTATAGAACCTTCTATAAATAAGAATGACTAGGCGGCCACGCAGAACACTAAACCGCTGAGCTGCCAGATGAAACAATCCTCTCCAACCAACGATGAATCCACTCAACCCAACTCTCACTCAAATTTACCTTCCCCCAGTTCACCTATACCCTATCCTGGGGCTACCGAAGGGGTCAACCCCAATCTACTCAATGTTGGTGGCTCTACAGAACCCCAACCCATCTTCATCAGTGAAAATGGCGCTACAAGGGCAAGCCTTTGTCATGACTTCTTTTATAAAGAATAGGGAATTCATGATCATCATCTACACACCGGAGCTTCTAGCTCACCTAGCCTCAGAAGGAATTAGACGAGCAATGGAGCTGTACAATATCCACTTATGGATGTCGACAGTTCTCCAAGCTCCGATGAGCCTACCAGTCCCAGCCATTTCGTTCTTCCACATAACAACCTGTCCAGCCACCAGTTCCAAGCCAAATCTCTCCTCCTTACTTCCCAGCCTACCATAACTTTATGGACATCAACCCGTTATACAACCATTGGAAGATATAAGGGTCGACATTGGGGAGGAATCACTGCCAAATTAGATGAGCCCATTTGGGCCACTGGAGAATGAAGCAGCGCCAGTCCCAAACAATATGGCCTCATTCTCCCAGGTACCTCCTAATACTATTCTAGTCCATCCATGACCCGTGAATACGTCAACACAAGAAATAGAGGAAGTTTTAGAGATTATGCGAGAAACAAGAACCAAAATCACTATGTTAAAGGATATAAAAGTAATGGTGTTCAACGACAACTGCGCAAAGAAATTCATCCTTATTTGCCCCCAAAACTTAATAAAGATATCATTAGACATACACCGTCCCTTCAACCCCCAAGTAGGGAACTATATACTAGTCATGAACCCAACGATGATGGACTAAGCTTCCCCCTTGACGAACTCCTCAATGGTAACTTGTCTGATAAATTCACCCAGATAAACAGATCCATAAACTTAATAATATGGAACTGTAGAGGCGCCAATGGGCAGGACTTTAGGAAAAAATTTAGATCCTTAGTGGACTGGCATAAACCACCTCTGGTAGCTTTGCTGGAAACAAAAATGCAAGACCACCTGCTACTCCTCAATGACTTCCCATTCAACAGAGTTATTGAGGTCCTAGCAATTGGAAACGTCGATGGATTAGAAGTACTGTGGGATGATTCTCTACTGGATTTGGATGAAATTGTCACAACAGACCAGGAAATTCACGCAATCATTAAGGTAAGAAATAAAAATGACTTATGGTTATTTAGTTGTATTTATGCTGGCACTCTCAGAAGTAAGCATAGGGCACTGTTTCAAAATCTTAAGAACATCACAGATATCAATCCGGGTAAGTGGTTGATCGGAGGGGATTTTAATGAACTCCTCTTGAATTTCAAAAAAAAAAAAGGTAAGTTAATTATCATTCATGTTCCTCAGATTTCTTAGATATGATTAATATGATTAATCACTAGAATTTATTGATATGGGGTTTAAGGGAAGTAACACCTGGCTTAATAAAAGATTTAAAACTCGCAATACCCTAATTTTTGAAACACTTGATATGTTTCTTGCTACTAATGAATGGCTGCTAAGTTATCCTAATTCTCAGGTCATTCATCTCCCTCGTACCCATTCTGATTACTGTCCACTACTTTTAACGATTTTTAAAGATGATCCATCTCTACGGAAGAGAATCTTTAGATTTGAAAAAATATGGATTACTCATCCCGAATTCATAAATGTGATTTCTCAAGTTTGGGAGAGTAACCCTCATTTGGCCCATGCTGTTAAAACCTTTGAATGTGAAGCGTCTGCATGGGCATGCAATAATATTGGTAATATTTTTTTAAAAAAGGATAAGCTTCTCCGCAGGATCCAAGGTATCCAAAAATCTTATAATTA
Source organism: Capsicum pubescens (assembly GCA_030864215.1). Classification (NCBI taxonomy): domain Eukaryota; kingdom Viridiplantae; phylum Streptophyta; class Magnoliopsida; order Solanales; family Solanaceae; genus Capsicum; species Capsicum pubescens. The sequence goes on from CM061540.1 coordinate 299,145,317, forward strand.
CCATCATAGCCTCTTTAGAGGCAACTAGAGGAATGACTTATAAAGGAATTCAAACAAGTTTCTTATAATGGAGGAAGACTATGGAAAACTTAAATTCAGAATAACTTGGCTGAATGAGGGTGACGAGAACACTAAATTATTCCGCACATCTACCCTTATTAGAAGAAGAAAGAACGAAATAGTTTCGCTCAAATTGAAGGATAACTCTCGCATTCATGAACAAGTTGATATTATCAAACACACATTTTCTATTTCAGTAACATGTTTAAGACTAATCACCATGCAGTTTTAAAAGTTATGGTCCCCAAAAGCAAAGTCTGTCTATCTGAGTCCAACAAAATTAACCTTGGACATATGCCCTATGAAGAGGAAATAAAATAAGCTATCTTTTCTTTTCAGCCTTCTAAGGCTCCCGATCCTGATGGATTATACCTCTATTTCTTCCAGAAATATTAGAATATTGTAAGTCAATCAATTTTTTACTTCTGTTACAAAGCTTTCAAGGAGTCAAAGGTGGAGGAAAGCATAAACACCACTCATATTTGTCTAGTACCCAAGCGTAACGATGCTCAATCCCTTAAAAATTACCATTCTATAAGCCTCTGCTATACCTATTAAAAAAATTATCTCTAGGCGGATCCGACTGCTCATGGAAAAAATCGTTTGACCCCGTCAGACGAGCTTCCTTAAAAATAGACGAGCAACTGACAATGCTATCATTGTCCAGAAAATTATTCGTAATTTTAGAAAAATGAAAGGCAAGAAAGGCAACCTCATCATGAAAATTGATTTAGAAAAGGCTTTCGATAAATTGAAATGGTCCTTTATTAGACATACTCCACTATTTTAACCTTCCGTCTAATCTTATTACACTCATCATGTCTTGCATCTGCACTACTTCTGAAGCAGTATTAGTCAACGGTACGAGGACTGACTTTTTTAGCCCCTCGAGAAGGACTCGAAAAGGTGATTCTTTGTCACCGTACATCTTTATTCTCTGCATGGGAATGCTGTCCCACAACATTAATCAAAACCTTACTGACAACATGTGGAGCCCTATTCAAATTTCTAGATCAAGACCGTACTTATCTCACCTTTTTTTCGTTGATGATCTAGTACTTATGTCCATTACCGACAAAAATAGTTGCACAAATATAAAAAATATCTTATAAAACTTCAGTTGTGGGTCTGGCCAGAGTGTTAATTTAGAAAATTTCAAAATTTTATTTTCCAACAACTGCAATGATGCTACTATAAAATATATAACCTCTATCCTGAACATAAGTGATGGATATATTTATTTATATATTTTTATATATTAATTATTAATTATTTTAAATAAATATAAATAAATATATCATATTATTGTATATTTTCTGACAAATTCTACAAGAAGAAGAATACAAGAGAAAAAATAAATTATTAAAGAAATAAGAGAATTCCACGGGTTTAACCATAATTTCATACTCACACCCGTCAAGTGAAGGAATGAAACAAGTGAAGGTTTGAAGAAGAAGTTACAAGTTGACGGTTACAACCACCACTTCAAAAGCTTACTCACACCCGTCAAGTGAAGGAATGAAACAAGTGAAGGTTTGAAGAAGAAGTTACAAGTTGACGATTTACAAACACCATTTCAAAGAATGCATTCGTTAGTTCAACATTATAATTTTCTATAAATAGAGACATTTCTTTGATTATTAATCATCCAACAGCATAAGCAATATATAACAACATCAAGCTGCCTACCGAGGTTACAAAACATATTGATAAAATCCAACGTAACTTTATTTGGGAAACTAACGACATAACCAAGAAGCTTCACCTTATTGCTTGGGACACTTTAGTGGAACCTAATGACATGGGTGGCTTGGGTATGCAAAAAATCTAATCTAAAAAATAAAGCTCTCCTCACGCAAAGTTAGCCAAGAAAATTTATATATACCAAACCAAATTCCTTTTGGGCCTCAGTGCTCCTCCACAAATACAACAAAAACAGATGGGCTATTGAGCTCAACTATAATAAGAAAACCAGTAGCTCTAAGTGGAAAAACATTGTGGAAGGATAGGAAATTTGTTTGGATTGCTCACACTGGGAGTTGGGCAACAACAAGGATATCAGATTATGGAAGGATACCTGGTCCTCCTTTGCTAAACCTCTCGTCAATCAGGTATACACTCCTTTAAACTTGGGAGTGGAGAACCTAACTGTTGATAATCTTATTAAGAATGGTAAGTGGGACCTAAGCTCCTTAGGGTATAATCTTTCTAAAGACATTTCTGATATCATCCTGGCAACCTTCATACCCAATAAAACAAACTTGGAAAATAAGCTTAAATGCTCCTTAACAATAGGTGGTAAATTCTCTACTAAGTTAGCATACCAATATATGTTAAACAAGATCAGTCCATCAGATATCATTATCGACTCCTATAAGTGGATATCAAAATTGCAATGCCCTAACAAAATAAAATTCTTTGTCTGATTGTGCTTTCACAAAAGGCTGGCCATTTGTTTGTACTTAAACCACATAGGCAAAGATGTAGACCCTTTGTGAAAACACTGCAATACCCCAGAAACTATTAATCATATATTTAGGAAGTGTCCTAGAGTAGTGGATTTCTGGGACAAAACTAACTTAGCTTCTACTGTGGACAACATGTGACACCTAAATACTAAGGACTGGCTAAAGCACTACTACAAACTAAAAGACAAAAGCATTGGAAAGCATCTTCCTTGGAAAGATGCTTTTCCCTTCTATTTGTGGAATATATGGCTCACAACATGCCGATTCTTATTAAGTAACCTTACGAAAGAGTTATGGAATACTATTTTATAGCAGGAAACTATACGTTTCGAAAGCAGGCTGTTAAGCAGTACTGGATTCCTGCCCCCCCCCCCCCCCCCCCCCCGGGATAGATGGTCTTAAGCTTAATATAGATAGATCCTATGACTATAAATCTAGAACGGGAGAGGCACGTGGTGTGTTAAGAGATAATAAGGGAAACTGGATTAAAGATTTTATAGACAGGATCAGTGTTCAGTCTCCTCTTGAGGCAGAAACTATGGCCCTGTATCTTGGTCTTAAAATGGCTATGCAAATGAAGTCTGATAAAATTAGTATTGCTACTGATTCTTTAACCTTAACTTCTTCATGCATCAGCGACCTTGAACCTGATAATAACTTAATGTTGTTGTGCAGGGGTCTTCTTTTGGAGCTGGGGAATCCACAAGTCTACCATGAAGGAAGGATGATGAACAGCGCAGCGGATAGGCTAGCTACGGAAGGCAGAAGGAAGGAACCACTTCAGTTTTTTTGAAGAATGGACAGTTCCCCTGTGTTTATTTGTTGGGCTATTGAAATAGACAATGAGGGAACTTCTTTTGCAGGATCTAATAGGCCCGTAGTGTCTAATATTTGTAGTAATAGTTGTACTGCTAAACAATCTCTGCCAATGTACTTGTCACGGAGGCGGATCTAGAATTTAAAGGTTGTGGGTTTCTAGCTTGTAATTTTTAACACTATGCCAATAACACACTTTGTTTGTGGGTTCCCAACTTATAATTCTTATATATTTACTAGTTTTTTCAATATAAATTCAAGAACCGTATAAAAGTTATGAGTTTTCAGAAATCCGCACGTAAAGCTGTGCATCCGCCCCAGACTTGTCGCAGCTTTGCTATGATGCAATGTTAAGTATTAAATAAAATTCTCTCTTTTGGACCCAAAAAAAACTGATAAGAGAGAAAGACAGAGGGAAAGAAAAAGTGGAAAATATTTTTGTAGTTTTTTTTTTAAGGGAGCTTTAGAGTAGATGATAAAGTTGTTGTACAATAGACCTTTTCCCGACCTCATGCATAGCAGGATTTTTAGTGTAGCGGACTGTCTTATTTTCATGTTTGGTTGGATAAATGATCTGAGATAGCGATATGAACTACGTACACTTACCCTTCTAAGATCCCACTTTGTGAAAATATATTGGGTATGTTATTGTATTTTCTCAAGGAAACAAGTTTCTTGAAAATGAAGAAAATAACTTTTTTTAATGATAGCATGGAAAACAAGTTTTATAAGTGCTCATATTCTATATTTATATTGTATCCTCCCATACACTCAAGGCCCCCAATCCCTACCCTTGACCATCCCAAACCTGCCACCCCCGAGAAGTCCCACTCCCTCCCACCTTTATAGTTTTTTTGGTTAGATTACGTATAAATACACTTGAGATAACATCTTTTTACTTATTTACCAAATATTAAAAAATAAAATAAGGGGCTTATTTATTAAGAAAAATATTTTTCATGAAAAATATTTTCGTTCATTCCAAACACACCCTATAAGTGAAAAAAGAAAAATTAATTAAGCCAGGTATAAATACTTTTTCTTGATTTTCTTGTTATATGTCCAGCACCTGATTGAAGCTGATTAATCCGAACTCACGTTGAGAAGTGTCCATTCATGATAGCACTTCCTATCAAAGATATTGTTCCATATTCAAAGTTCAAAATCAAGCTTAAGGTGAAATCTATGTATGTTCCCTCACTTATTAGTATCATAACTTATTAGTATTATTCCCTCTCGTCCATACTACATGGTGCTTTTGAATTCCCTCTCGTCCACCTCTAATAAATATGAGGTGGTATTCTGTATTAAATTATAAAACAATAACACTAATAACAATATTTTTTGTGAAATTTTATAAGTGAGATCTGAGAATGTAGACTGTATCCAGATTATATCACAACCTTGTAAAAGTAGAAAAGTTATTTTCGAAAGATCCTCAACTTAAGTGCAACAAATTTAGGTAAAAGAAGAAGAAAACAACGAGAAACTATAAAAATTAATACAACAAGAATAACAAAATAAAATAATGTAATAATCGAAACACACTAAATAATATATGATGCTAGATATCAAAAGCAAGAACTATACAAGAATATGACTAGTAATACGACAGACACCAACGAACCTATATATACAAACATCAAGACCTAGCTCCTCCCCCCCCCCCCTCCCTCCTCAGTTACCTAGCTAACCCTCTATTCTAATTCACGTCCTTCATAATATTCTATCTAAGATCGTGTTATACCTGTCAATCCGGACGGATTGATCCGGCCCACTTAATAAAATCGGCCCGGTCAGCCCATGGGTTGTAGGGTACCGGGCCAGATTATTTTTTGGATTGGGCCCGGTTAACCCGGTCCGGACCGGTTTGTTTTTTTAAAAAAATAAAATGAATTTTATCAAAAAATGGCCGTTGGGAGCCCAAAACGGCTATTTTAGTCTTTTTATTAAAAAAAATAAAATCAATTAAATTATTTTTTTAACCCAAAAAAATTCCTATAAATACCCTACACTTTCAAATCATTTTTCACACAATTTTTCATTCTCTCAAATCTCATTCTCTCTCAAATCTCAATTCTCAATTCTCAAATATTCGATATATTTCCAAAAGTGCTCACTTTAATTTTTTAATTTTGCGATTACAAAGTATGAGTGGAAGTTTCTAAAGTCGCAACCTTCGGATACTTCCAAAATTTGGTATTATCGTTTCATCTCTTACGTTTAATTTTTAATTAGTGTATTAATTGTTGAATATTTAATTTTATTATAATTGTGTATTTTGAATTTTTTTTAGTTTAATTTATATTATGAATAAATTAAGAAACCTCGCCACTAAAGGTGCTAAAAATTTTTGTCTCGGAAGTGGTAGTGGTAGTAAAAAGCGAATTACTAGTGGTAGAGGTACTTTAAGTAGTGGATATACCCGTGTGCCTCCGCCTCCGGTACTGCTTAGTCAAATTTTTGAGGAAGAAATAGTTGTAGATGTTCACGATATGAATTATGTAGAAGCTCAGGAAAATTACGGTATAGAAAAAAAATGAAGTAGATGCGGTTAATTTAAATGAAGATGATGAAAATATTGGTGAGACACCCGCAGTAGAAAATGCTAACGTTAGATCTGAATCGATTAATCCCCCTCCCCGTCCTCCCCGTGCCCCAAGAGCTCGTAAACCAACTAGTATTGCATGGCAATTTTGTGACCGTATATCAGATATTGAGGTGCAATGCAATATTTGTCAACAAATATATAAGCATAAAAGAGGAGGCAAGCAAGGGGGTACAGGTACGTTAATGAGACATATAAGTGATAATCACGATAGAGAGTTAAAAATTGCAAAAGGTGATGCGGATGTAAGTGGGCCAACACAAACTAGAATGGACCCATCAACCGGTCAGGTAATGAAGAAGTATAATAAATTGAGGGATCTGGAAGAAATAGCTAAAATGGTAGTTGTGAGTTGTTTGTCTTTTAGTTTTCTTTCTTCTGATGTCTTTATTCATTATATTCAAACAATTTATAATCCTATGTTTAATGGTTTTCCTAGAAGTACTTGTCGGGCCGATATTTTTAGACTTCATTCACAATATTATTTTTATTTATCAACATTGTTAAAAAATATCCAATGTAGAATGTCCCTAACTTCTGATCTTGGTTGTGCTGTAAATAAAAATGATTATTTAACCGTTACTTGTCACTAGATAGATAGTAATTTTGTTATGTAAAAATGTATTCTTCGATCGCCGCTAGAGGATCGCAGACAACGGATCAACACGTTGGATTGGTGGAGGAATAATGAAACACAGTATCCTTTGCTTTCAAGATTAGCTAGAGATATCCTGAATGTTCCAATGTCAGCCGTTGCATCGGAGAGCGCTTTTAGTCAGGGACGATGACAACAACTTGGAGACAACCGACATTCATTGGGAAGCAATGCAATGAATGTTCTAGTTTGCCTTAGAGATCGGATTAGAGCCGAACAAAGAAATCAAGGAAAGGAAGTGGAGCCGAACGACGAGCAGAGACTTGAAGAAATTATGACTTCACGGGAGAACTCAGCAGAATCAAGTCCAATGCATGGTTTTGCCCCCGTTGACTTTGACTATCCTATGCAAGTTCCCGTTAATATTAACATGCATGAGTTGGAAAAAATGATGCAAAATTTGTAGATTTTTCATCCATGTAAATTATAAATTTTGGATCATTTTTCAATCAATAAAATTCAACATTCATTCACTCCTTAATCCTTACTTTGTAATTTATTCCATTTAATGATTTAGATTGAATTGTTAGTTTAACTTAAATACTTAGTTTTAATATATTACTAATTTACTATAAAGTATTATTAATTTATTATATTAAGTAGCATATGTTTTATTTAAAGAAGTACATATATTTTAAAGTAGTATATATGTATATATTGAATGGTATGTATATATATGTGTATATATTTTCTAAAGTACTGTATATTTAACGTATACATGTGTATATATTTTATAAATTAGTATATAACTATATACATATAGTGTGTGTATATATTGTAGTATATATATTGTACTCCCTCCATCTCAAATTATGTGTCGTCATTTTCTTTTTGGTCCGTCCCCAAAAGAATGTCGTCTTTCCTTATTTGATAAGTTTTTAAAGACACAATTGCAATTTTACCCTTAGTGGTCCCACTTGATTTTAAATACTATTACTCCTTTTTTTTATTTATTTTTTCAATTAAAAGTGGTTCCACTTGATTTTAAATACTATTACTCTTTCTTTTAAGAAGGGTAATTTGTAACTTTAACAAAGTCAATATTTATTTCTTAAATATCGTGTCCGGTCAAATGGCGACACATAATTTGGGACGGGGGGAGTAGTATATTTTATTTAAAGTAGTACGTATATATTGAATGGTACGTATATATATGTGTATATATTTTATAGACGTATATATTTAACGTATACATGTATATATGTTTTATAAATTAGTATATAACTATATATATAATGTGTGTATATATTGTAGTATATATATTGTAGTATATTTTATTTAAAGTAGTATGTGATATTGAATGGTACGTATATATGTGTGTGTATATCTTCTATAGACATATATATTTAACGTATAAATGTATATATGTTTTATAAATTAGTATATAACTATATATTTAGTGTGTGTGTATATTGTAGTATATATATTGTAGTATATTTTATTTAAAGTAGTATGTATATATTGAATGGTACGTATATATGTGTGTATATCTTCTATAGACGTATATATTTAATGTATACATGTGTATATGTTTTATAAATTAGTATATAACTATATATTTAGTATGTGTATATATTGTAGTATCTTTTATTTAAAGTAGTACGTATATATTGAATGGTACGTATATATGTGTGTGTATATTCTATAGACGTATATATTTAACGTATACATGTGTATATGTTTTATAAATTAGTATATAACTATATATATAGTGTGTGCATATATTGTAGTATATATATGTATTGTAGTATATGTTTTATTTATAGAGTATATATATTTAACTAACGTATAGTCGTATACACGATTACATGTGTAATTGTGTATATGTATTATGTGTATATATTTTTTAAATTCTAATGTAGTATATATTATATATATAGTGTATATATATTGTTTAACATATGTTTAACATATTTAAAATGTATATAGGTGGGTATATATAGTGTATATTGGAGAAAAAAACTTTTTTTTTAAATTTTTGACCGGATTTTTAACTAGTTTTGACCGGGTTTAGGTGGGTTGGACAGGATTGGGTTAAGTGGGCCGGTTCAGGGTTGTTTTTAAAAATTTTACTGTTGGGTCCGGAATCGGACCGGCCCGTTTAACTAAGCCCGGATCCGGATCGGCCCACAACCCAGTTAAATTTAACAGGCCGATTCCAGGTTGATCCAGCCCGACCCACTTAACACCCATAGGTCATGTCCTCGGTAAGGTGGAGTTGTGTAAAGTCCTGTCTAATCATCTCTTCTCAATGCTTCTTCAGTTTGTCTTTCCCTCTCTTGTAACCATCCATAGCCAACCTTTCACACCTCCGCGTTAGTGCATCCGTGCATCTACTCTTCAAATGTCTAGGCCATGTAAATCTCATTTCTTGCATATTGTTTTCCAACGAGAACACACATACCTTCTCTTGAATATCCTCATTTCTAATATTATCTCTCTTAGTGTGCCCACACATCCCTCTAAACATCTCCATCTGTGATATTTCAATTTTTAATTTGAACATGAGAACTTTTGAGTACCAACATTCCGCACTATGCAACATAACTGGTCTAACCATCACTCAATAAAGCTTGTATTTAAGTTTTGATGGCACTTTCTTATCACATAAAACTCTTGAAGCGGACCTCCATTTCATTCATCCTACACCAATGTGATGTGTGACATCCTCGCCGATTTATCCATTACTCTCAACAATAGACCCAAGATACTTAAAGTTTTCTTTCTTCTGAGTAACCTGGGAATCAAGCGTCATCTCCACATCATCCTGATATAGAGGTGATAATATCTATTTAATATAATTTTTTGATTATATAAAACTTATTTATTTATTTAAATAAGAATAAATTTGAAAATAAAGAAATATTTTGATTATATAAATGTGTAACCTAGTACGCTAAAGCTTTCGTTATCTGTGTAATTGAGCAAATGATCGAACCACAATGACCTATTTATATGCAGCCTTTCCTGCATTTATGAAAGATACAATTTTTACGGCTTAAACGTTTGACCTCCTACTCACGACAACAATTTTCTTAATTATATAAAAAATATTTATTTTATACTAAACATGAACCGGAAGAATTATGAGTAATGGATAGTATTTCGTAATAAATCGTAATATCTGCTAGTAGCAATTATTGTTTTTTTAACACATTTAGACACGTGTCCAAAATTTAAAGAATTATTGGTCGAATGTAGATTTTGGCACACTACACGGGTAAAAACTTATCACGTGTTTATGTCAAGCAAATATCTATACATGTCAATTGTCATGTGTTAATTTAAAAGTGCATTTTACTTAATTATAATCAATTAATATGTAATTTATTTTATTAAATTACTTAATTGTAATAAATAATATTAATTTGATATAAACATCAAGCGTTAATAAGTTTTTTCTGCAGACCATCACAACTATTTTCTTTATATATGACTTTGGCGTTAATTTTGGATTTTTTCCTTCTGAAGTTCTATTGTCGATATTTTATTTTATTTTGTCTTTCACTTGGTGTTTGTTAGATTAATGAAATTTTGACGAAGGACATATAAATGAAACATGTTACTCAAACTGGTCCAATCACATGAACACAGTCACTATGAAAAGCGGACAATTTTTTGTTGAACGCAGGAATGCATAAGCTCTCTTGAGAATGGATAAATTCTCTTGCTTTCTTCATGGATCACGTGTGATAAAGAAGAAGTTATAGTTGAATACAACACCTTATTGATAAGCTGAAGAGAAAGTGTTTCACTCAAACAAGGAGATCAAGTTGAAGAAGGAGTTTTTTTACCTATGCAAGGAATTGTACCTGAAGGAGGACTTTTAGTTGACAACAAACTTTGTTGAATTAAAAAGTCCAAAGCAAGGTAGAAAACCAATGACTTTGAAGGACTCTTTGAAGAGTTGTTATATATCAAAGGAGTAACTCATTTCATGGGTGTGCACTTACACAGATAGCAACATATCAACAAATTATCAGTGAAGTTTCAAAGCTTGAAGCAGACTGAGATGAACCTGTTCCTAGTACTTAGAGTTAAGGAATCTTAGACTTTATGTATTAGGTAGGTTCTTGAGTTGTAATATTGTCTAGTCTCAGTGAAGTATCAACTGAGTTAGGAGCTTTGTCTTCAAGTTTGGAAATTCGAAAGCTTGGGAAGACTTACCTTGGGAAGGCTTGTGTTTTGTAGAAATAGGAGTTAGAGTTTAATTCCTTGATTACAAGAGCTTTGTAATTCGTTGATTTGTTGAGGCTCAAACTATTTTAGTGAAGTTGGGGTTAAATCCTGTAGAGGTACAAGTCGTGATTTTTTACACATCTTTGAGCCGGGTGTTTTCCACGTAAACATCACTGTGCAAGTACTTACTATTTTAGCTACATAACAGTAAGTTCGTTAACCTGTTCCATCGATAGGCAAAAGTTAAGCAAAAAACAAGTAATCGTAGGGCTCGTACTCTAACAATCGGTATTAGAGCGAGGTTATCTTACATAAGATTAACACCTAAGAAAAGATCACTATGTTGAATTCCGCACCTCCTACTTGTCACAGTGAAGGACAATCCACTACTAAGCCTACTTTTTTTATGGTACTCATTCGCTTGGTGGAAAGCTAGAATGAAAATGTTCATTCAAGGAGAAGACTATGAATTATGGGACAGAATTACTGATGGTCCAACTATTCCAATGAAGTTGAAAGATGGAGAACAAGTTTAAAAGGTGAGAAGTGAATTTACGGTTGATGATTTAACGACACTAAAGAAAAATGAAAGAGCAAAGAACATCTTAGTGTGTGGACTAGGTGCAGTTGAGTACAACATAGTGCCTACTTGTACCACTGCCAAACAAATTTGGGATGCCTTGGTGAATGCACATGAGGGCACCACTCAAGTGAGAAAATTCAGAGTTGCTCTTCTTTTTACTAAATATGAAGCTTTTAAGATGAAGAAAAATGAATCCCTTCATCAGATGATGTCAAGACTCACTGCATTAACCAATGAATTAACCTCCTTAGGAAAAACCATCATTACTGAGGAACAAGTTGAGAAAGTATTGAGGGTATTACCAAAATCTAAATGGGATGTCAAGGTTACTACGATTAGGGAGGCAAGGGATCTAACTAGTATGACTTTGGATGAGCTTGTAGGAAATCTCAAGACTTATGAGATGCAGATTGATGAAGCAAAAAGTGAAAAGGAAGCTCCTGAAAAATTCTTAGCTTTAAAGGCTTCTGAAAGTGATGAAGAAGTTGAACTAACTGAAGAGCAAGTGGCATTTATAACCAAAAATTTCGATAGAGTCTTCAAAAATAAAAATGGAACAAGTAGAAAAAATAGTCCAACGACAATCCTACTGGATATTATAAGTGTGGCAAGACTTACCATCAAATCCGAGATTGTCCCGTGTGGGGAGTTGAATAGAGAAAAGAAAGAGCTGAGAAAGAGTTGAAAGAAAAGACTAAGAAAAGAGAAAAAGAAGAATATGCTATGGTAGCTACTTGGGGATCAAACTTAGAAGAATCATATGGGGGGGCAGATTATTAAAACTGCTCCCATGGCCATTGGAGATTCAGACATGGAAGAAAAAGATAGCACCTCTGAGGTAAATGTTCCTGAGCTTAAAAACAAGTTGCACCTATTTTCTAAGGAAAAGCTTGTTTCTCTGATGAGTGCTTTAATTAATGACTTCCAAGAAGTAACTTCTGATAGGGATCATTTGTTCAATAGTCTTGTAAGTCTCAAGTTTGATCTGATTGATACAGAAACTGGCAAAAACATTGTTAAAAAAGAAAACAACACTCTCAAGGAACAAGTTAGTCAACTTGATTCTTCAAATCTGGTTCTAAAATCTGAAATCCTAAAACTCACTTTCACTGAAAAAGAAAAAAAAAACATTGTTGAACAAGTGAAAATTGAGGCTGAATTTATTATGATCAAACAAGAATGCAATGATGAAAAAAATAAGGGAAAGAGGTTAAGTCATGAAATTTTAAAACTAAAACTGGATCTTGAGAAGGCTACCCTACGGACAAACTCTTCAAGAATTGTTCATCATTTGGGTGAAAAACCCCACAATGAAAAGGTTGGATTAGGGTTTCATAAGAGTCACAGTGTTACTAAGGATCTATGTTATATATGTGGCAATCATGATAATCCTACTACTGAATGTCTTATTGCAGCTAAGAGTAGATCTAGGAGTACAATGCTAGCGATGAAATCTGACTTTATCAAAATTCAGAGAAATAAAATGAATAACAGATCTTGTGAGAGGAACAGGTCACACAACCTATTGCCTTAATGGGCTAGAAAAAATCTGATCCACCATTTTTCTCATAAGAAAGGACCCAGGCTTGTCTGGGCTCCAAAATGTAACCCCTGATTTATTTTGCAGGAGAAAGTGAAAGGAAGCAAGAAGTACTGGTACTTGGATAGTGCTTTCTCAAGACACATGACTGGTGTTAAGAAATAATTCCTTTCACTTTCCAAAATAAGTGGAGGAGGGGTATCTTTTGGTGATGGGAAAAATTGAGCCATTATAGGAGTTGGGAAGATTGGGACCTCTTAATCAAAAGCACCGAAAGATGTCTACCTTGTGAAAGGACTAAAACACAATTTTCTTAACATATCACAACTTCGTGATAAAGGTAACACAGTCATTTTTACTTCTACAGGTGTTGAATTCAAAAGGGCAGATACAAAGGAGGTGGTACTTACTATAAAAAGACACAAGAATATGTACAAATCTCATATAATAAGCATGCCAGCAACAACGCTAAATTTTTTTAGTGCAATAGAAAATGATCCCCTCCTATAACACAAAAGACTTGGACATGCAAGTCTAAAATAATTAAACAAACTCTCATCTAAAGACATGGAGTTAGGTTTGCCCAAAACTAAGTTCAAAGATAAAAAGGTTTGCAGTGCTTGTGTAAGGAGAAAACAGGTAAGGTCCTTATTCAAATCAAAGAACCAGGTCAGCACAGTCAAGTTCCTCGACCTGGTCCATATGGATCTTTGTGGACTAATGAGAATTCAAAGCAGATGGGGGAAAAGGTATGTCTTTGTAATTGTTGATGATTATTCCAGGTTTACCTGAACACTTTTTTTAGCTTCCAAAGAAGATGATTTTGATGTTTTCTCCATATTCATTAACAAAATTGAAAAGAATCTATGCACTTCCCTACTTTCCATGAGATCTGATCATGGTACAAAATTTGAAAATGTAAAATTTTTAGAATTCAGTTCCACAAATGGTATAAATCACAATTTCTCTGCTCCTAGAACACCTCAACAAAATGGAGTAGTAGAAATAAAAAATAGGACTTTGGAATAAATGGCCAGAACAGTGATGCTTGCAGGATATCTTGCAAAAAAATTATGGGCTGAAGCAATTAGCACTGCTGCATATATCATAAATAGATACGTGATTAGGCCCATTCTATAGAAGACTCCCTATGAATTACTAAAAGAAAGAAAGCCTAACATTTCTCACTTTAGAACTTTTGATTGCAAGTGTTATATTTATACTAATGAGAAAGATAATCTAGGAAAATTTGATGCTAGAAGTGATCAGGAAATCTTCCTAGGATATTCATTTAATAGAAAAGCTTACGGGGTTTTAAATAATAGAACAAATTATGTTGAGGAAGTGTGCATATGGTATTTTATGAATCTTGTACTAAGACTAACATACAGGAAGAAAGTGTCTCTGAAGAACAATCAACGGAACAGGTTACACCATCTAATCCATCGATTAGAGAAACTGAATCCGGAGGCACCTCGACAGGGAAAACTGGAGGCATTCAAACAGGGGGAACTGAATCACCATCTACTCTTGCTCAATCTAGTCATGGCGATCCTAGCAGCTCTCAAAAATTGATTCCAAAATGGTACAAGTATCAAAGATCTCATCTTATGGAAAATATACTCACTGATCTCACTTCAGGAATTATCACAAAATCAGGATTGAGAAGTTTGTATGCCTTCAAAGCCTTCTTGTCCATGATTGAACCAAAGAAGGCAAATAAATCACTCTTTGATACTGATTGGATCATAGCCATGCAAGAAGAGCTCAATTAGTTTGAAAGAAGCAAGGTCTGACACTTGGTTCCACCTCCAAAAAATAGAACTGTGATTGGGACTAAGTGGGTGTACAGAAACAAAGTTGATGAACATGGAACAGTTACAAGAAATAAGGCCATATTGGTGGTCCAAGGATATAATAAGGAAGAAGGCATAGATTTTGATGAGACTTTTGCATCTGTAGCCAGACTTGATGCTATCAGGCTTCTTATGGACTTTGATGCTTACAAGGAATTCATACTTTACCAAATGGATGTTAAGAGTTCATTCTTGAATGGTATTCTTAAAGAAGAAGTGTATGTGAAACAACCTCCTTATTTTGAAAGCTAGGAATTTCCTGATTACGTGTACAAGATTGATAAGACGTTGTATGGACTAAAGCAAGCTCCAAGAGCTTGGTATGAGCGTTTGTCAAAAAAAAATTTGGAGCATGGACATACCAGAGGTAAAATTAACAATACTTTGTTTTTAAAACTAATTGGAAGGATTTGTTGATAGTATAGGTATATGTTGACGATATCATATTCGGATCAACAAACATTGACATGACTCATGACTTTGCCAAACTCATGAGTTGTGAGTTTGAGATGAGTATGATGGGGGATCTAACATTTTTCTTGGGCCTACAAATTCAACAATCACCTTATGAAACCTTGATTTATCAACAAAAGTATGTGAGAGAACTTCTCAAAAAATTCTTCATGGAAGAAGCTAAGGAAATCAACACACCAATTGCCATTGCTACTAAGCTGGATATGGATGAAACAGGTCCATCTGTGGATCAAAAGTTGTTTAGAGGGATGATTGGGTCACTGCTATATCTTACAGCAAGCAAACATGATACTTTATTCAGTGTAGGATTATGTGTAAGGTTTCAAGCAAATCCCTAGGAGTCTCATCTAAAAGCTGTGAAAGAGGATCTTCAGATATATCAAGGGAACCACTGATGTTGGATTGTGGTATCCTAAAGGGAGCAATTTTAAGTTGGTAGGTTACTTTGATACTGACTATGAAGGGTATTTAGTGGACAGGAAAAGTACTACAGGTATGGCACACTTCCTTGGATCATGTCTAATTACCTGGTCGACTAAGAAACAAAATTCAGTAGCCTTGTTCACTGCTGAGGCTGAGTATGTTGTTGCTGGCTCTTATTGTGCTCAATTGTTGTGGATCAAACAACAATTCATGAATTTTGATATGGATGTAAGTTGTGTTCCTATCTTTTGTGATAATACAAGTGCCATCAATATTGCTAAAAACCCTGTGCAATATAAAAGAACTAAACATATAAGATATCAAACACCATTTTCTTAGATATAACATTGATAAAGGTCTTATATCAATCATGTTTTGTTCTACTGAGAATAAAATAGCATATATTTTCACTAAGGCATTGAGTAGAGAGCACTTTGAAAAGAACATATTAGAATTAGGGATGATTAAGATTGCATAAACTCCCCTTTATGATTGACTAAAAATCTTGGTTTTTTGTTTATGACTTGGCAAAAATGTTGAGTAATTCAGTTTTGCACATTAAGTTGTGTGTCCTAATTCCTCCAGAATTTTAAATGAACTGACAAATCTGTGTCTTTCATTGTGTAGAAATATTAGTTCATACAAGTGATTTTAGTTATATTCTGAAATACACCAGGTATGGTCTTCATTAATCTTTCTAATTTCAGCTTGATGGAACAACTAAGCTTATTTAGTCCCCAATGTATTTTCCTCTGTAACAATCAAGTCTTTAGAGTCCATATTTTTTTAAAACACTACAATCATTAAACATCTATTTCATCTAAAATTCCTTCGTCAACACATCTTATATATCACACACTCACCATTCAACTTTCACACTGCTCTCTCTCTTTTCATTGCAAGTGTGTTTATCCTCCCTTCTTAATTACTTACTCTTCATCTTCCTCCGATGATTTAGATCTCTCTCCTACTCTTTTGTGTAGACACTTAATTTTGTCCCTCCTCAAAGTCCGATTTTATTCATTTTTACCTTATCATATCATGTACCCTCACCCATGTAATTATCCCTTCACAAAATAATAAAAATAACAGCCCTATAGATAATTTTATCTTATCTTAACCAACTTTACACCTCACCTTACCCACATACCTCCCTACCCCTACCTAACCTCCTACTCACGTACCAACCCCTCACATTTTTATTCCATTTTAACCAACTACCAACCAAGAAAAGGGGGAGGGCCCACTGGATATGGCCTTCTTCTTCATTTCTCATTCAAGATTGATAAAGGGGGGGTCACATTTTTTTTTAGAGGAGACGGATACAAGCCATTTTTCTTTTCTATCCAAGAAATCCTGACTGACCCTCACAGAATAATCACACTCACAATTTTCTCCTATATTGTCACGCCTCAAATCCTATTGGGGTGGACCGGCACCGGTAACCGAGGAGGCCCGGGAGAACCAGCTCATAACCTTATACTTCCCATGCATACCTCTATGACAACCCAAAATTCGGACAGCATCATGTCACATATAAAAGGAAATAATCACTTGTATAAGCTCGAGCACACATATATATGTATATACAATACTTGGTCGTTGGAGCCATCACGTCTATTAACAAAACACCACCTTGACTGTACATTAGGTCTACAAGGCCTCTAGACAATACACAGAGTTTAACTAAGGTCGGGACACACCCCGCCATATAACTAACTCCTATACAATACCAAAAGTGACTGGATATGACACGGAAAGCCCCAAAGCAAACTGGAGCTCACCAAAAGTAGCTGGATAGCCTGGCTCCTACTTGTGCGGTGTATGAGCTGAGGTACCTGTGCCTGCAGCATGAAATGCAGGTCCCCCGTTGGGGACGTCAGTACAAAATATGTACTGAGTATGTAAAGATGTAGATAATCACACATGATATAGGAGCTCAATAGAAATCAGAAACAAGTGAATAAATCGTAATAGGAGTAGACCACACTTACTAGAACTTGTGACAACCTGTACATTGTCTTTATTCAATCACTTTACCTTCGTTCTTATCATCTTTGTAATCATTACTGTACTGTACTGTGACCATTAGGCTTCCTCCAGTACATATCAACTGGGATCGACCCATGATAGGCTTATGCCCCTGGGATACCACCCATACACACATAAATAGGGATCGACCCATGATAGGCTTATGCCCCTGGGATACCACCCGATAAGAGAGAACTTCCATCACTTAGTTCAATTAATCTTTGAGATTGTTATTTCGGCCGCCACCGTATTTTTGATACTTTGAAACAATGATACATCAATAAGAGACATATAAATAGACCATCAATGCAATAACAGTGAAGTAAGAACTCATTGGCATGTCAATGAAGTGTTTTGGAGTCATCACTGCCATAACAATGAAGTAGGAACTTATTGGTATATAAATGAAACGTTTTGGAGTCATTAATAGCACATTGATCTTTTTTGAGTAACCGGATACCTTCTGACATTCATTAGTGCAATAAACATATAAGATTTGGAAAACAAGTAAGTATTGGAATGTCTTGACATCTTGTAGGGTGGAAACAAGTTCATTGGTAACGTAGGACATCATACAAAACCATTATGGATCACATGTTATTGAATAACTTTGGAAACTTTCTTAATAGAACAATTGTTCACTTTCATGCCAAAGATATGGTATAGAGTATGCTTTACATACCTGACTGTCAACCTTCAATACTAGTCCCAAATGGACTTCCCGTCTTTTCGGATTACTTATCTACAATGAACATATATAGCAATCTAGTATTAGCAACCAAACGTCACAATTCAATTATTTGAATTCACCAAACTAGTGGTTAAGTAGTAAGCCTTAATTACACCATAAAGGGTGTCACTTTAACCCTCTTATACTCCAATTACATTCACATGCCATGCATATTCATACAACATCCTCCAATAGCAAGTTTGGATTCATTTATCCTTCCAACCAATCCATTAAACCAAATTGAGCCATAGACATAAATAATCATCAATTTAATAGTATATCACCATATCCACCTTCCATAACTCAATTACCATATCCACCTTCCACAATTCAATACAACCAAACCATGCAAAATAGTCCATAACCCTATTTCCATCACCTTTCAATAACAACCAATACATATAATCCTCTATCACACATATACATATGGAAAAGAACAAAGGCAAACAATATTCATACCTTAGAATTCACCTCTTGATTATGCAATACTGTTTGCACAAATAATAGGTGCCGTTCGAAGCTCTCGAGATGACAAACACAGTTATCGGATTACTTTGGAATTTCTACGGTTGAATCAAAAGTAATTTAAAGGTCAAATTTGGCTAGGGTTTGTTCTTTCTCAATGATTGATGATGAAAATGAGTTTTTGAACTCATATACATATATATATACACATATTCCCGTCCATAATATAATAGGAAATGACCAAAATGCCTTTAAAATTTAAATAATGTCAAATCTATCCTTTGGTGGACTGTTTTGATAAGCTAAAGTAGATTGACCATAACTCTTTTTTACGATATTGGATTTGGGTGAAATTGGTATTTTTGGAAGGATAATTCAAAGGGATTTCTTTTCATATAAAGTAGACCACCCAGTTCGTTCTGTACAAGGAGTTATGGTCGTTTGAAGTTGACCCTAAAAATCTATTTTGATAGGCTGAAGTAAAACGAGTATAACTCCTTACTCAGACGTTGGATTTGGATGAAACCAATTGCATTGGAAAGAAGACTCAGACATATTTCTTTTCAAAGGTCGAATCTCTCCCAGTTCATTATATTAAGGGAGTTATGATCGTTCGAAGTTGACCCAAAAATTCGGCTGGCCTCAGTAGTTTGTGTGCAGGAAATTTTCCTGCACATTTACTATTCCCAAATATCCCGGCCACCGTTTTATAGTTTCGAACGTGCTCGATTATATCCGAAACCTATCCATTTTTGGAAATCTTTATATCGTTGGAAATCTTATTCAATAACCTTCGCATAGAACCATCGACGGGCAAATTTCGGTATAAATAAAATAAAAAATTAATTCCATATAAATAAGACCAATACACGTACTTGAATACGGGGTGTTACATCCTTCCCCCCTTTAGGACATTCTTCCACGAATGTTAGCGTAGTTATTCAACCGAAACAAGTTCAAGTCCATCATTAATATTCACATCATCACATAAATACTATGCATATATACAAAAAACTTACTTGTTAATGTTCTAACTCCGTTTCTTGAACTTCCTCTTCATCTTTGAACAAATGAGGGTACTTAGATTTCATTGCTTCCTCAACTTCTCATGTAATCTCTTCCCTTTGATGATTTCTCCAACGTACTTTCACAGATGTTATCTCTTTATTTCTCACCTTCTTAACTTGGCGATCTAGAATAGCAATAGGCACTTCCTCATAGGTAAGATCTTCCGCAACTTGCACATCCTCAGTAGAAATGATATGTGATGGATCTCCGATGCACTTTCGAAGCATTGACACATGAAATACCGGATGTACAGATGAGAGCTCTTGGGGTAGCTCTAATTCATATGCAACTTGTCCAAACCTTCGAGTGATCTTATACGGGCCTATATAACGTGGACTCAACTTCCCTTTCTTGCCAAATCTCATTACCCCTTTCATTGGTGATGCCTTCAAAAATACCCAATCACCTATATAAAACTCTAGCCCTCTCCTTCTACTATCCGCATATGACTTGTGTCGACTTTGGGTTGTTTTCAGTCGTTGCTGAATTACTTTAACCTTCTCTATGGCTTGATAAACAAGATCCGGTCCGAACAAAAGAGTTTCACCCACTTCGAACCATCCTATTGGTGATCTACACTTCCTTCCATATAAAGCTTCATATGGTGCCATTTTGATACTTGAATGATAGCTATTATTGTAGGCAAACTCAATAAGAGGTAAATAATCATCCCAGTTGCCCTTAAAATCTATTACACAAGATCGTAGCATATCTTCAAGTGTTTGGATAGTACGTTCTGCTTGTCCATCTGTTTGAGGGTGAAAAGTTGTACTCAACTTCACTTGTGTTCCCAAACACCTTTGAAAAGACTTTCAAAAGTTTGCGGTAAATTGGGTTCCCCGATCTGATATAATAGAGATTGGCACTCCATGTAATCGGACTATCTCTTTAATGTACAGCTTCGCATACTCTTCAATTGTGTAAGTGGTCCTAACTGGTAGGAAATGTGCGGATTTGGTAAGCCTATCAACAATCACCCATATAGAATCAAACTTCCGGGATGTACGAGGCAAACCAATAACGAAATCCATGTTGATCATGTCCCACTTCCTGCTTGGAAGATCAATGCATTGCATATAACCTCCGGGTTTTTTGGTGCTCAACTTTAACTATTTGACAATTTGGACATTCAGCTACAAATTATGCAATGTTCTTCTTCATGCCATTCCACCAATACATATCTTTCAAACCTTGATACATTTTGGTTGATCCTGGATGAATAGAATACCTTGAACAATGTGCCTCTGTCATAATCTTCTTTCTTAGCCCGTCTACATCTGGCACACACAATCGGTTTTGGCACTGAAGTACTCCTTCTCGCGTAAGCTCAAATGCCTTGGTCGCACCACTCTAAACATTCTCCTTAAGCTGTAATAAAATAGGATCTGCATATTGCTTCTCTTTCACTTCATCTACTAATGAAGATTCCGCAGCATTATGTACGATAAGCTCTTTATCCGGAGTTTCAAGAAGGCGAACTCCCAAACTAGATAACTGGTGAAGATCTTTAATCATCCCTTTCCTTTCTATAGGCGCCATCATAGCCTTACGACTTAACGCATCAGCTACCACATTTGTTTTCCCTGGATGGTACAAGATATCAACATCGTAGTCCTTTAATAGTTCAAGCCATCTCCGCTGCCTTAAATTTAGATCCTTCTGATTAAAAATATATTGCAAGCTCTTATGTTCAGTATATATATCAACATGAACCCCATATAAGTAGTGGCGCCATATCTTTAAAGCAAAAATAACTGCTTCAAGCTCAAGATCGTGTGTAGGATAATTTTTCTCATGTGGCCGCAATTGTCTAGAAGCATATGCTATTACCTTACCATGCTGCATCAATACACATCCTAAACCAATTTTGGAAGCATCAAAATACACTGTATACCCTTCGGTGCCTTCTGGAAGTACCAACACGGGTGTAGAAATCAACTTGTTCTTTAGATCTTGAAAACTCTTCTCACAGGCATCATTCCATTGGAATTTGGATGCTTTATGGGTTAGCATGGTTAAGGGTGCTGAAATGGAAGAAAAAACTTCAAAAAACCTTCTATAATAACCGGCCAACCCGAGAAAACTATGAATCTCCGTAGGCGTTGTGGGCCTTGGCCAGTTCTTCACAGCTTCTATCTTTTGAGCATCAACCTTTATCCCTTCACTAGATACAATATGACCCAAAAATACCACCGATTTTAACCAAAACTCACATTTAGAGAACTTTGCATAAAGCTTACAATCACGAAGAGTCTGCAATACCTGTCGTAAGTGATTGGCATGGTCCTCTTCTGATCTAGAATAAACTAGAATATCATCTATAAAAACTATCACAAATACATCCAGGAATGGATTAAACACCCTATTCATCAAATCCATAAAAGTTGCGGGTGCATTTGTTAGCCCAAATGACATAACTAGAAACTCATAATGACCATACCATGTTCGGAAAGCTTTCTTGGGTATATCCTTCTCCTTGACCCTCACTTGGTGGTAACCTGACCTCAAATCAATCTTAGAAAAGCACTTGGCGCCCTGTAACTGATCAAATAAATCATCAATTCTTGGGAGAGGATATTTATTCTTAATAGTCACCTTATTCAATTGCCAATAATCAATACACATCCTCAGCGAACCATCTTTTTTGCGCACAAATAACACTGGTGCTCCCCAGGGGGACATACTAGGCCTTATGAATCCCTTCTCTAGCAAATCTTTCAATTGATCTTTCAATTCTCGTAATTCTACTGGGGCCATTCTATACGGAGGAATGGAGATTGGTTGGGTGCCTGGTATTACATCAATACCAAACTCTACTTCTCGTTCAGGAGGCAAACATGGAAGATCTTCAGGAAATACATCAGTAAATTCATTTACCACCGGAATAGCGTGAAGAGTTGGTGGCTCCGCTTCTGTACCCCTTACTCTAACTAAATTATATATGTATCCCTTGGAAATCATTCTTCTTGCCTTAAAATAAGAAACAAATCTACCTCTTGGCGCGCCAATTTCACCTTTCCATTCAAGGACTGATTCATTTGGAAAATGGAAATATACCTTTTTTGTGCAGCAATCAATTGTGGCATAATAAGACACCAACCAGTCCATACCTATTATAACATCAAAATCTACTATTATAACTCCACAAGATCAGCCATCATATCACGACCATAAATAGTTACTATGCAGTTTCGGTAAACCCTTCTAGCTATAATAGATTCCCCAACCGGTGTGGACACTTCAAATGGCTTAACTAACAGTTCGGGTATTCTTTCGAACTTTCCAGCAACCAATGGAGTAACATAAGATAATGTAGAACCGGGATCAATTAAGGCATATATATCAAATGAAAAGATAGACAACGTACCCATAACCACATCTGGGGAAGCCTCTAAATTCTGTCGATCCGCTAGAGCATACGTACGATTTTGAGCCCCGCTGGAACTCGTGGCTCCTCTATCACCTCTAACACGACCCATTGGTTGTGCACCCCTTCCTGAATAAGGCATCGATGATGATGATGCAACAAATAACCCCGTAGGTCATGTCATACCCCCTATGCCCCTTCGTGGGCATTCTCTCATCATATGCCTCGACATACCACACCAAAAGCAAACATTGGTCCCCAGCCGACATGCGCCCAAATGATACCTTCCACATTTATTGCATGGCTCTCGAAGAGGTCTCGATTGGCTCATATTCCCTTGCCCTTGGTACCCCACTGTTCGCGAACTCTGACTCTTACTTCTGTGCCCAAATTGATTTCCTCTGGACCCTTGGAACTATGGTGGGGCACTAGCTACAGAATAAGAAGATAATGGCCTAGGTGGTCAAGCAGAAAACTGTGGTCTGAACCCTCCTTGGGATGCCATGAACTGCCCTGTAGATTTGTCCCTCTTGGAATATCCTCTTTCTAATTCCTGTGTTCTTCTCCTATGCCTCTGATCTTCCAATTTCTGTGCAAAAGTTTGGATCCTCGCTATGTCCAAATCTTTCTTCAAAGCGGCAATAGTACAATCTCTAACCAGATATGGATCCAACCTATCCACATATTGATGAACTCTGTCATCCATAGTAGCTACAACATTGGGAGCATATCTCGACAAGGAATTAAATCGGAGACTGTACTCCCTCACGCTCATATTTCCCTGACGAAGATTTAAAAACTGATCTGCACGGGCCTGACGAATCTTGAATGGAAGATAATGATCAAGAAATGCCTTTTTGAACTCTTTCCAAATCGCTGAGGGTGCATCAATACCCCTAGATCGTTTCCAGTCCTCGTACCAATATATAGCCTCCCCTTTGAATCTATACGCCGCTAAATCCACTGTCTCTCTACCCATTACATGCATAACATCTGAGGCCCTTTGAATTTGATCAATAAAGTCCTGTGGGTCCTTGTTAAGATCTGATCCAGTAAAAGTGGGCGGATCCATCTTAAGAAAATCCTGTGTTCGAAGGCTAGCCTCCCTATCTGTACCACTAGGACCCGTGGTAGGAATGGCTTGCCCTTGAGCTTGCCCAGCAACTATACGGGTCAAAAGTTGCACTGCATTTCTAAGATCTTGATCAGCAGCATTAATAGGTGCCTCTGGGGATATAGTTCTCCTCCCCCTTATTTCTTCCGGAGTGGAAGAAGTTTCTGGTGCATGCTCAGCTGGAGCCTCACTTTGATTAGCTGGTATAGTGGGTGACTTACTAGTCCCCTCTCCGGCAGCCACATATACTTGCTTACCGGTATTATTGCTTCTGGTAACCGACATCATTACTATAATAAGAGAAACAAACAGATTCAGTGGTCAAATAGGCGCTATCGCACGATCTAAGACATGAAGAAAAGAGACAATTCCTAAATGTCCATAGCCTCTTGTTTATAGATGCGGTGCACGACACACCGATAAACAAGACTCTACATAGCCACAGCTTTGTAGACTCACTTGGACGAACTTCTCTGATACCACTTTCTTTTGTCACACCTCAAATCCTATTGGGGCGGACCGGCACCTGTAACCGAGGAGGCCCAGGAGAACCAGCTCATAACCTTATACTTCCCATGTATACCTCTATGACAACCCGAAATTCGGACAACATCATGTTGTATATAAAAGAAAATAATCACTTGTATAAGCTCGAGCACACATATATATGTATATACAATACTTGGCCGTTGGAGCCATCACGTCTATTAACAAAATACCACCTTGAATGTACATTAGGTCTACAAGGCCTCTAGACAATACACAGAGTTTAACTAAGGTCGGGACACACCCCGCCATATAACTAACTTCTATACAATACAAAAAGTGACTGGATATGACACGGAAAGACCCGAAGCAAACTGGAGCTCACCAAAAGCAGCTGGATATCCTGGCTCCTACTTGTGCGGTGTATGAGCTGAGGTACCTGTGCCTGCAGCATGAAATGCAGGTCCCCCGTTGGGGACGTCAGTACAAAATATGTACTGAGTATGTAAAGATATAGATAATCACACATGATATAGGAGCTCAATAGAAATCAGAAACAAGTGAATAAATCGTAATAGGAGTGGACCACACTTACTAGAACTTGTGACAACCTGTACATTGTCTTTATTCAATCACTTTACCTTCGTTCTTATCATCTTTGTAATCATTACTGTACTGTACTGTGACCATTAGGCTGCCTCCAGTACATATCAACTGGGATCGACCCATGATAGGCTTATGCCCCTGGGATACCACCCATACACACATAAATAGGGATCGACCCATGATAGGCTTATGCCCCTGGGATACCACCCGATAAGAGAGAACTTCCATCACTTAGTTCAATTAATCTTTGAGATTATTATTTCGGTCGCCACCGCATTTTTGATACTTTGAAACAATGATACATCAATAAGAGACATATAAATAGACCATCAATGCAATAACAATGAAGTAAGAACTCATTGGCACATCAATGAAGTGTTTTGGAGTCATCAATGCCATAACAATGAAGTAGGAACTTATTGGTATATCAATGAAACATTTTGGTGTCATTAATAGCACATGGATCTTGTTTGAGTAACCGGATACCTTCTGACATTCATTAGTGCAATAAACATATAAGATTTGGAAAACAAGTAAGTATTGGAATGTCTTGACATCTTGTAGGGTGGAAACAAGTTCATTGGTAACGTAGGACATCATACAAAACCATTATGGATCACATGTTATTGAATAACTTTGGAAACTTTCTTAATAGAACAATTGTTCACTTTCATGCCAAATATATGGTATAGAGTATGCTTTACATACCTGACTGTCAACCTTCAATACTAGTCCCAAATGGACTTTCCGTCTTTACGGATTACTTATCTACAATGAACATATATAGCAATCTAGTATTAGCAACCAAACGTCACAATTCAATTATTTGAATTCACCAAACTAGTGGTTAAGTAGTAAGCCTTAATTACACCATAAAGGGTGTCACTTTAACCCTCTTATACTCCAATTACATTCACATGCCATGCATATTCATACAACATCCTCCAATATCAAGTTTGGATTCATTTATCCTTCCAACCAATCCATTAAACCAAATTGAGCCATAGACATAAATAATCATCAATTCAATAGTATATCACCATATCCACCTTCCATAACTCAATTACCATATCCCCCTTCCACAATTCAATACAAACAAACCATGCAAAATAGTCCATAACCCTATTTCCATCACCTTTCAATAACAACCAATACATATAATCCTCTATCACACATATACATATGGAAAAGAACAAAGGCAAACAATATTCATACCTTAGAATTCACCTCTTGATTATGCAATACTGTTTGCACAAATAATAGGTGTCGTTCGAAGCTCTCGACATGACAAACGCAGTTATCGGATTACTTTGGAATTTCTACAGTTGAATCAAAAGTAATTTAAAGGTCAAATTTGGCTAGGGTTTGTTCTTTCTCAATGATTGATGATGAAAATGTGTTTTTGAACTCATATACATGTATATATACACATATTACCGTCTATAATATAGTAGAAAATGACCAAAATGCCTTTAAAATTTAAATAATGTCAAATTTGTCCTTTGGTGGACTGTTTTGATAAGCTAAAGTAGATCGACCATAACTCTTTGCTCCGATATTGTATTTGGGTGAAATTGGTATCGTTGGAAGGATAATTCAAAGGTATTTCATTTCATATAAAGTAGACCACCCAGTTCGTCCTGTACAAAGAGTTATGGTCGTTTGAAGTTGACCCTAAAAATCTATTTTGATAGGATGAAGTAAAACGAGTATAACTCCTTACTTAGACTTTGGATTTGGATTAAACCAATTGCATTGGAAATAAGACTCAAAGATCTTTCTTTTCATAGGTCACATCTCTCCAGTTCATTATATTAAGGGAGTTATGATCATTTGAAGTTGACCCAAAAATTCGGTTGGCCTCAGTAGTTTGTGTGCAGGAAATTTTCCTGCACATTTACTATTCCCAAATATCCCGGCCACCATTTTATAGTTTAGAACGTGCTCGATTATATTCGAATCCTATCTGTTTTGGGAAATATTTATATCGTTGGAAAGCTTATTCAATAACCTTCGCATGGAACCATCGATGAGCAAATTCCGGTATAAATAAAATAAAAAATTAATTCCATATAAATAAGACCAATACACGTACTTGAATACGGGGTGTTACATATATAGACACGCACACTGTGATACTCCCAAAAGATCCGGTCACCCCTCATCTCACCAAAAAACCCACAACTCACCAGAAACCATAACACACACTGAGATCGAGAGGGGTGAAGGAGAAAGCAGAGGGAACAAACTCCGGTGAGACACACCTGAAACCAGCCGGTTCATCCACCACCGGAGCAACGACGTTTTAACAACAACCAGAGAGCTCCCCAATGACCAAACCCCACTGAATCATCACCAGAAAATAAATCATTTTGTTAGCCGATAAGGGGAATCGGGAGCTTCGAGTTGGTCATGTGGTTGTTCGTGTTCAGGGATGGTGTCCAAGTTTTGATGATGATATTGGGTTAAAGCCTATAGGGAGAGGAAATTAAGTTTGAGTTGTTCGAGTTGAGGCTTCGATTTTGAGATTCCGTTTGTTACTCTATTCAGAAGGATAATTTCATTACGAAATCGAAGTCCATTCTCAACTTTACTCTCTTTATTATGTTAATATGGTTGATGTCTTGATGTGGTGATATGCTTTGATATTGTGTTCGATCAATTTTGATTTCCGTGGTTGATATTGGTTAATTGATTCATTTGAATGGAATAATTGAGGGATTTGAATTAGTTTGGGAACTAGTGGGGGGAGGAATTTTAAAATAATAAAAAAAATGGGTGAATAAATCAATTTTGGTGTAATGTCATTTTTGATTCATTAATGTCAATTGAACTTGATAGTATTATGATAGGTCGATTGGTTTAGGCAAGCATAGGTTAGGTAGGCAAAGTTTAGAATTTGTGGCTTTGGTTGGATATTGGAAATTCTGTGGAATGTTTGAATTTTTGATGAATAGTTTGATTTTCTCGCACTAAAAATGTATTCATTTGGCCGGGGCATGCCCCGAGAGATTTGTATTGATTTATCCGGCGAATGCCCCGAAGTACCATGTACTTGAAGACGGCGCATGATCAAGTCCCAGAACGTCGGTTGGAGAAAGAAATGGAGTGTAGTTTAGAATTAGCATAGAATAGAGTAGGTTTATATTTTCGCACTTTTCTATTTCGGGATTGTATTAATCGGACTGGACACTATATTTTGGATTTGTTTGTTTTGTGTGTTTGATTGATTGTTTTATGTGTTTTTGTGTGGTTTATACATTCGTAATGCCAAAGTAGCCGATACGCTCCACCAAGCGACTGTGGTCGAACCACGGGATCGAGGGGTGCCTAACACTTTCCCCTCGGTCAACAGAATTCCTTAGCCAGAATCTCTGTTCGCGGACCAGTTTAAAAGAGTCAAAAATTATTTTGGAAAGGATTTTTCAAAGGTGACTTGGCACACCGGATTATGTCAAGTGGCGACTCTGAATAAAATTATAAATAATTCTTTTTCGAAACAACTTTTAATCATTTTGTCACTTGAATAATAAAACCCTTTCGAAACTTAAAATCCTTTTGGAGTTAAAAAAAAAGGGTGTGACAGCTCTGGCGACTCTGCTGGGGAATCATTTCAGAATTCGAGCTTATTTTTTGGAGTTGTATCGGCTTAGTTTGGCATTATGGGTGTATGGACGTTGTTTGTGTTGTTATGTGTTATTGTTTTTTTTTTTCATTGTTGAGTTCCTGCGTGCTCTTTGTTTACAGTTTTTATCTTATGTGTTACCGTTTTATATCTGGCATCATGTGCATAACTCGAGTCATTTTTTCTGCAACAAGTCCGTAGTGCACGCTGTGTACACGACCTCTAGTTGAGTCACCCTTATCTTAGAAGGGGGAGCCGTTGGCTGGTATGGAGTGGGTGGAAAGCTAAAGCAGCCACTATCGACAATACGCTCCCCTGAACAGCCTTGTTAGTGAACCCCAGCGTAGGTCTGCCTTTAGGTCATGCTTATCTGCATCATATTGAGACCTAGCGGGACCCACTTGGTCCTTTGTAGGAAACTCACCTCTAAGGCATCCCTACGTGCTAAATGTTGCATCTTTGAGAATAACGGGGTCATTTGACAGACTGATTTGAGTAAAAGCATGTGTTAGAAGCAAGGTGTCTAAGCAAGAATTTGTTTGGAAAAAAAAAAAGATAAGTGAGTAAAAAAAGAGTTTTGTAGTTTTTTGTGAGTTCTTTATAACTTTAGTTTTTCACAATCAAAAATCAAAAAGAGTTTTACCTTTTGCACTCATTTTCTCAAAAAATAAAAATCATCAAAAAGATTTTCCTTTTGTTTCTTTAGTAAGTGTTCATAATTTGAAAACTTCAAAAAAGAAAATCTGTAAGAGCATTTTATAAAAGAAAAATTCAAAAAAAAAATGGTAGAAGTTTTGTATATTTTATAATGAAAATACCAAAAAGATTTTTCTTTCATAGTTGTTGGTGTCAGTTTTATGCAAAGTGTCTGATTAAAACCCCAGAAAAGATTTTTCTTTCATCGTCTGTCTGTAATCATGTCGCTCAAGTTAAGTTTTAGTTTGTTATTTAATCCTTAAGTGTCCAATCTGGACGAACTACGTACCCCTGATTCTCCTCTTTCGGAATGTGAGATATGTAGGCAGCCTATTGTTGGTTCGGGGATCTTATTTAAAAAATTTTAAAAAAAAAATTATTCACTTTTCACTTAGAGTAGGTGTTTCACATATGCCTCGAAAAGAATACTACAAAAAGATTTTCCTTAATAGTCGTAGGTTTCATTTTTGGTTGATCTTATTTGAAAAATCCAAAAATATTTTCTTCACTCTTCATTTAGAGTAGGCGTTTCATATACGTCTTTAAAAGAAAACTACAAAAAGATTTTCCTTTAATAAGTTCAAGTTTCATTTTCACATGAAATTCAAAAATTGAAAACCCAAAAAGATTTTTCTTTGGTAATCATAGGTTTCATTTTGTATAGAGATTTAAAACCCAAAAAAAAAAATGCAAAAATACTTTCATCAATTCTTTTGACACTTTGTTTCAAGAAAAAGAAAAAAGAGTTTAATTTGGCCATGTTGGCAAGACTTCACGAACTACGCACACCTAATTCTCCTATCTTGGGGTTGAGATACGTAGGCGCCCTTCTCGGGTTCGGTGAATGGGCTGACTCCTGATTCAATTACAAATTGGAGGCAATTGAGAGACGCTTTCCTAGAAAGATTCTTTCCGCCTTCCAAAAGGGCACAATTGAGAGATGAAATCAGCAACTTTCGTCAGCTTCCCACTGAAGCTCTTCATGAAACATGAGAGAGGTTCAAGACAAAGCTAGCGAGATGCCCAAACCATCACATGACTAATGTTCACCTTATGGAGATATTGTATAGAGCCTTGAATTCAATAACTAAGCCAGTGGTGGATAACGCAGCTGGAGGATCTTTTATGGACCTCACCTTTGGTCAAGCAAGCAATATGCTAGATCGCATGACGAAACAAAGTAGAGCTTGGCATACCAGAGATTCCGAGGTAGCAAGCGCCACTTTATCTATAGGCATGACTGCAGACCAAAGAAGAAGACAAGAAGAACGTGATCAAGATTTAGCGCACATGAAAACGCAAGTGGATCTTCTGACAAAGCATTTATTATCAGGGAAGACCGAAAAAGTGAAAGCTGTGGCGCTAAAAGGAAGAGACGAATCTGATTCGGAAGAGGAGGCAAACTACGTGAACAATCAGGGGGGTTTCCGTGGGAATACCCAAGGAAACCAAGGTCGGAACTATTATGATAATTCTGGAAACAAGGACCAAGGTAGTTGGAGAAAAAACAATGAAAAGAGTGGTGTTTATGTTCCCCCTGGTAGACGTGATACCACCACATCTAATTCTGGAAGTATGGAAGACATGATGGCTAAATTATTGAAAGGAGTGGAAGCAACGAGCGCGGGAATTACTGAGGTAATCAATGATTTGTCTTCCATGAAACAACTAGTTGATTCTCATTCCACTTCAATCAAGCAAATAGAGCAGCAACTGAGCCAACTTTCAGCAGCACTCAATCAAAGAAAGGCTGGCACTTTACCTAGCGATACTGTGCAAAACCCAAGGAATGATGGGTCATGCATGGCCATCACTACCAGAAGTGGTAAGGTGTTGGAACCTTCAGCAAAAGGCAAGCAAGTGGTTGAAGAAGTTGCGGACATGGATGATAACGCAAAAGGAGAAGATGCCGCAACAACCAGTCCTGACGTCAAGGATGTCACGCCCAGTGACGTGCAGCCTGAAAAAATGGAAAAACGGAAGCAAGAGGAGAAGAAAGCCATGGAGAGAACACTTCTATACCCACCACCACCTTTTCCCCAAAGATTGAAGAAGGTGGCGGATGACACGAAGTTCAACAAATTCATGACTATGTTAAAGCAGCTGACCATTAATGTTCCATTGGTGGAGGCACTTGAACAAATGCCTGGGTATTCGAAGTTTATGAAAGATCTTTTGACTAAGAAGAGGGCAGCAAGTTATGAGCTGAAAGATGATGTGCACCATTGTAGTGCAATTTCTACCCGATCGATAGTTCAGAAGAAGGCCGACCCCGGAGCTTTCACTATTCCTTGCACTGTCGGATCTTTGAACTTTGCCAAAGCATTATGTGACCTAGGAGCCAGCATCAACTTGATGCCATTATCGATCTACAAGAAGTTGGGGTTAGGAGATCCTGCACCAACTAACATGAGGCTTGTTATGGCAGATAGGTCGGTAAAACGACCGGTTGGTATTCTATGTGATGTCTTGGTAAAGGTTTCTTCATTTATCTTTCCAGCAGACTTTGTCATCTTGGATTGTGAAGTAGATTCAGAGGTTCCCATAATCTTGGGACGCCCTTTCCTTGCTACAGGAAGTGTGCTCATTGATTTGAGAGCTAATGAACTTTCATTCCGAATAAATGACGAAGTGGTTCGATTTGATGTTTGCAAATCAATGAAGCAACCCAAAGATCTGAGTGTATTTTCTGTGGCTGATGTTGTCTTTGACGATGAGAAAGAACGACTTGAAGAAGAGCAAATTCTTGATGATCCCTTGGAGGTTTTGCTCATGAAAGGAGAGAATGAGGATGCTGAAATTTCTGAAGAAGCTATTTGTGCTCTATCGGGATTAGGGACATATCGCTATACTCCCAAGAAGCTGGATCTTGATCTCAAGAATCGACCCACACCACCAGCCAAGCCATCTATTGAAGAACCACCCACACTAGAATTGAAGGAGCTGCCAAGTCATTTGAAGTACGCATTCTTAGGAAGCGGAAACACACTTCCAGTCATAGTGGCAGCCGATTTGGGTGAGCAACAAGTTGCAGCTCTTATTTCGATCTTACGCAAGTATATTAGAGCCATTGGATGGACCATTGCGGATATTATTGGTATTCCACCTGGGATTTGCACACATAAAATTCAGCTTCAAGAAAAGTGCACACCCACCATTGAACATCAAAGGCGTTTAAACCCACCTATGCAAGAAGTGGTGAAGAAGGAGATTATAAAGTGGTTAGACGCAGGAGTTGTATATCCTATCTCTGATAGTACGTGGGTAAGTCCTGTACAATGTGTTCCCAAGAAAGGAGGAATGACGGTGGTCGCAAATGCAAAGAATGAGCTTATTCCACTCAGGCCCGTTACTGGATGGAGAGTATGCATGGACTACCGCAAGCTGAATTCTTGGACACTCAAGGATCACTTCCCCATGCCATTTATGGACCAAATGCTAGATCGATTAGCGGGGAAAGGATGGTTTTGCTTCTTGGATGGTTATTCAGGTTATAATCAGATTTGTATTGCTCCCGAAGACCAAGAGAAGACAACGTTCACATGCCCATATGGTACGTTTGCCTTCAAACGCATGCCATTCGGGTTGTGTAATGCACCAGCCACCTTTCAACGTTGTATGATGTCTATTTTCTCTGATATGGTTGAAGACACTTTGGAGGTATTTATGGACGAATTTTCAGTTGTCGGTGAGTCTTTTGAAGCATGTTTGGCAAACCTGAGCATGGCATTGCAAAGATGTGTAGAGTTCAACCTTGTGCTGAATTGGGAGAAGTGCCACTTCATGGTAAAAGAAGGAATCGTTCTTGGGCACAAGATCTCTGAAAGAGGAATAGAGGTTGATCGAGCAAAAATAGAGGTAATTGAGAAGCTACCGCCTCCAATTTCGGTGAAGGGAGTCCGTAGTTTTCTTGGCCATGCTGGTTTCTATCGTAGATTCATCAAAGACTTTTCCAAAATTTCTAGTCCATTGTTCAAACTATTGGAGAAAGATGCGAAGTTTGACTTTAATGACAATTGCTTAAAGGCATTCGAATGCCTTAAAGGAAAACTCATTGAAGCCCCTATCATGGTAGCACCAGATTGGACGCTCCCGTTTGAGGTCATGTGCGATGCTAGTGGTGTAGCCGTTGGTGCTGTTCTTGGACAAAGAAAGGAGAAATTATTTCATCCTATCTACTATGCGAGTAAGGTCCTAAATGAAGCCCAAAGGAACTACACTGTTACTGAACAAGAGCTCCTAGCGGTTGTATATGCGTTTGAGAAGTTTCGTGCCTATCTATTGGGTACCAATGTGATCGTCCATACAGACCATGCAGCTCTTAAGTATCTAATGACGAAGAAGGATGCCAAACCAAGGTTGATTCGATGGGTACTGCTGCTGCAAGAGTTTGATTTCGAAGTCAAAGATAGAAGAGGTTGCGAGAACCAAGTGGCTGATCATCTATCTAGACTTAAGAATGAACATGTGGCGCAACCTGAGATTCAGATTAATGATGCATTCCCTGACGAGGAAATATTAGCGACAAAAATAGAGAAAGTACCATGGTATGCCGACTTTGCAAATTTCGTAGAGAGTAATGTGATACCTGCCAACTTATCTTACCACCAAAGGAGGAAGTTTATGCATGACGTTCAGCACTACTAGTGGGATGAACCTTATTTGTTTCGAAGATGCGCGGATGGGATCATTCGACGATGTATATCCCATGAAGAAGTACCTACTATATTAGAAGCATGCCACACTTCGCAAGTTGGAGGACATCATGCAGGGAATCGAACGGCAAGAAAAGTATTGCAAAGTGGTTATTATTGGCCTTCGATATTCAGAGATGCATACGACTATGTGAGAAGGTGTGACCAATGCCAACGTCAAGGTGCTATTTCAAAACACCATGAAATGCCCATGTCCAAAATTATGGAGGTAGAACTTTTTGATGTGTGGGGTATTGATTTCATGGGTCCATTCGTGAATTCGTTTGGAATGAAGTACATCTTGGTTGCTGTGGATTATGTTTCGAAATGGGTTGAAGCTGTAGCATTGGCCGACAACGAAGGAAAGCGTGTTGTAGCGTTCTTAAAGAAGAATATCTTCTCTCGCTTTGGGGTACCTCGTACTATCATAAGTGATGGAGGATCTCACTTTTGCAACAAGCTATTCAAATCTGTATTGGCCAAGTATGGTGTCAAGCAACACAAGGTAGCTACGCCTTATCATCCCCAAACTAGTGGACAAGTAGAGGTTTCCAATCGCGAGATTAAGTAAATCCTTGCAAAGACGGTTAATGCAAATAGGAAGGATTGGTCTCGAAAGCTAGATGATGCACTATGGGCATATAGGACTGCATTCAAGACACCCATTGGCATGTCTCCTTATCAACTAGTTTATGGGAAGGCTTGTCATCTACCCATCGAGCTTGAATACAAGGCATTGTGGGCATTGAAGCACTTGAATCTGAATTGGGATGATGTGAAGAATCTGAGGTTGGAGCAGCTGAACGAATTAGATGAGTTCCGTCTCCATGCATATGAAAGATCGGATTTATACAAGGAGCGGATGAAGAAGTATCATGATCAGCGGATTGTTCGACGAAACTTCCAAAAGGGTGATATGGTACTACTCTTCAACTCCAGATTTAAGCTCTTCCCAGGTAAGTTAAAATCTAAGTGGTCTGGTCCATTTAAAGTTATCCAAGTCTACTCGTCTGGAGTAGTCGAATTGGAAGGCAATAAGGGTGTTGTCTTCAAAGTGAATGGCCAACGTGTTAAGCCGTATATCGGTCCTCTTGACTCGATGAATGACATGGCCATCGCTTATCTCGACGAAGTCTAAGTACTCGAGATAACCATGTCGTGCCACGACAATAAATAAGGCGCTAGATGGGAGGCAACCCATCGTTTATCGTTTTTCATTTATCGTTTATCGTTTTCTTTCATTCTAGTACTTGATTTGTTTTTAATTAATGAAAATCCAAAAATAAGAGTCGTGCCACGACCAAAACTAAGGCGCTTGGTGGGAGGCAACCCATCGTACTAATCGTTTTCATTTGTTTGAGCGAATATAGGTGCAAGAAGTAGTCAACGAGGAGATTGATTTCAATTGACGATTTGGACGCATTGTATGGTAAAGTTGGTAAATTAGGAAGGGTGATGCATAAGGCTATGGATTGAGCCTTTCCCACTCCAAAATAGGCTTCGAGGAAGGCTAGGCCTTGGTAAAACTAGGCCACGAACGATGCACAACCTATCCTATAGCCTAAGGTCTCGGAATCTAGTGTGCTATACACTATGCGCCGCCTATTCCTAGGTATGCTTTTGACTATGCGCCGCCTATGCTATGGCATTTGGTCTCAGTATCTCATATGCCATAGACTATGCGGCGCATATGTCCCATTATGCCATAGACAATGCGCCGCATATGTCTACAAATGCCATAGACTATGCGGCGCATATGTCCCATTATGCCATAGACAATGCGCCGCATATGTAGGATTTTTGTCTCCAAAACCGATTGTAAATGGGTCATAACCCGACCCATACTCTTCCTATATAAAGGGGACTTAGTCTTATAACACAACCACAATAGAAAATACCCTAAAGGCGCCGCATACTCTTCCAAATCTTCTAAAAATTTTCTTCTTTTGCTCTTCCAATTCACAAAACCATCTCCACAAGCTTCAAGCAAGTAAGTGCTCTCTTATTCTTCATTTATTTCTCGTAAGTACTACGTTGCTATGGCTATTATTAATTGCTAAATTATATAAGATTGTTGGTGATGTTCATGTGTTTGGATTGTTGTTGCAAAATCATGTGAGTAAACATATACGTAGGAATATCTTGACTTGTTTCCGACTTGAATTTGGTTTCAATATCATTATTATGATATTTGCAGAATTGCTATGGCTATGAATATTACTTAAGATTGTTGTTTGGATACTTACATGTTAGACTATCCCGGTCATAGGGATAAGACTTATAGTGCCTACCGACTTAGGAGGTTGTGATTGTTGTAAGAATAACGATTCAAGGTGATAACCCCTATGTAGTAGCGTTGCTATACCTACCATGAAAGTAGTCCAATGGCTGCAAGTAAGCGATGCATTGCTGATTTTCTTGTCAGAATACAATCCTATAACGTATCTCGATGAAATCAGAGTAAATCGACTACTTTCACCTCACTGATTTGTGTTAACAAAACTAAGTGTGGGGTGGTACCCCTAATGCTTGCTTATAGATTGTATCAAGTGAGACTGTGCTGCAACTAACACTATTTCTAGTCTCAGGTACAATGGCACCTAAAGCGAGGCAAAGCAAGGAGAAGGCGACCACTTCCCAAAAGGGCAAGAAGAGAAGTCGAAAAGACCAAGGAGAATCATCCTCAGCACAACTACCACGCAGAATGTTCGGAATAAAATGGGTTCTTGAGGAAGAAGCCAAAGCATGGTACAGCAGCAACAAAGAAAGAAAATATGTGCACGTCGACTTGATCAACAAGGATACCTTAGCAAAGAAGGAGCCGCGTATGTTGGCAAAAATAATGGCTTTGAAGTTGGATTTCATCTTCCGCGACATGGGAGAGTGTAATCTTGATCTAACAAGAGAGTTTTATGCCAACTGGTCGCCAAACACAACAGGCAATGAAGTCAAAATTCGGGGCCAGGTGTTACAGCTCACCGCGGACTGGATAAACTCTTTTCTTGGCTTACCTTCAATCGACGCAGCACCATTCAAAGAGCTGTACAGCAAGACTCCTTATAGAGCAATACGACACACGCTTTGTGGAAGCAGATCAATGGCAAGGTGGGGCAGACATAAAGAAACCGGCCGACACAACACCTTCCCCTATGCTCCACTAAATAGGGAAACAAGAATCTGGATGCGCATTGTCAACTCATGTCTTATTCCTGGGACTCAATACACCAAGATATCGAGAGATAGAGTGTGTTTGGTCTATGCTTTGATGACGAATGTCCCAATCAACTTTGGGGCAATCATTCGATCCACCATGAGGAAGGCCAGACTACACAAAAGTTCCCATTTCACATTTGGCAATTTGTTGACAGCAATCTTGCGGAAGGAGGATATCGAAGAGGAACCAGCTGATCATAAACTCCCACACAATACGAAGAAGGTTGACCTCACAAAGGTCAAAGATGTTGAATCAACACATGGCATCAACCTTACTACGGCAGAGAGACATGCTCGGGATGAGAGTTTCTCCCGCCATATGTACGGCATGATGAGGTTTACAATGATGAGCGGAGGTCGTGTTCCAACTGCTGCAGAGCTCCAACAGCTGGACCACGACTATCCCATGAACATGCATGCACGGGAGATGTGTGGAGTGGGCGTATACTTTGAGGAACCTCTAGATAATGATGTGTCGACTGATGACGATCGACGCTTGCCAGACTCTGACGAGGAGGAGAACTCTGACGACGACTCTTATGATGATTCCAACGAAGGGGGTATGACCCCCGACAATGAGGAAGAGTCCGACTAACCAGGTTCTTCGTATTTATTTTCCACTGAGGGCAGTGTCCCGTTTAAGTGTGGGGTGGCGGTATCGTATGCTATACTTCTCTATTGCATCTATGTTTGCTTGCTTTGTTTTTGTTTCATTTTTTTTTTAGGAGTAAATTTTTTTCTAGCTTCGCATGAAATTATTTTGATAGGCAGCATGAGATTATAACAAGAGTAAGTGCTACAATTGTGACTATTGAGACGTTTAGGCTCTAGTTGTGACTCATTATGTGATATTGTGTGGTTAAATTCCTTCACTTGTTGGGTCGAGAGTCTATATTACTTCCAAGCAAGTCGACCATGTGCCTTGTGTGTGTGAGACAATCGTATATTCTATGTGTGTAGCTGATGCTAGAACTTGCCTGGTATGTATGCAAAGCGAAAATAAGGAGTGTAAGTTTAGGATATGATTTAGGCATTTCTTTGGCAACCTATATTTGTTTACCTTCAGTTTTACCTACCCATGAACATCATCCTAGTTAAACCCTTTTGAGCCTTTAGCCTATTTCTTTGACAACCTTGTATGTAAGCCTAATCCATTTCTTTCAAGACCGTAATTTGATCCAAACTCCTAAGTGCTTTAAAGTGAAAAAGTCATGTGACAACATAAGAGGAAATTGGGTGAGTATGATGCTATAAATTGTAATGGTGCTTGAATGTGTTATGAAAAAGAAAGTGCTATCATAAGAGGTATGTTGTGAAAAGAAAAAGGAAAAGAAAGCTGAAAAGCGAGTTGTGCTTAAAATTGAAAAACAAAAGAGGAGAATAAGGGTGGTATAACAAAAGAAAGAAGAAAGGTTGAAAGAAAAAAAGTGTCAATGATACAAAGTGATGTATTAAAGCGCTTAGGAACTTAGTCACTATTCCTGGCCAAAATAGTCCTACCCGTCCCTTAGCCTACATTACAACCATCAAAAGACCTACTTGATCCTAATCTTAACATTCCAACATTTAGTAGAGTATTACATTAAGGGCAAGCCTATGGTCATCAGTCGCTACATATGAATTCTTTGTGAGAGTGAGAGCAAGGACATTTTGATACCCATGTTTGAAAAATATGCTATATTTGTGAGTGATTATGGGTACTATAGTGTGAGACACACATGGTTGATGAGTTTTGGGTAGTCATATATAATTTCTTGTACCTTAACGTTTGCATGCGAGTTGATCATCATCACGAGTCTATGCTAGAGGTTAAACTGTTTCTACTTATAATCGAAAAGATACTCTTGGTTGATAATCGTTGTGCTTGTCTTAATAAATGTTTTGTGTTGTTGCTGTAAAACCCTAAGTTGACGTTTAGAAGGACATGATAGTTTGTTCGAGGACGAACAAAGCTCTAAGTGTGGGGTGTTGATGATAGGCGAATTTACGCACCTATATCAATATATTTTGCCCATATTTTAGCCTAGTTTTGAGAACAAATTATATATTTCATGCACTTTTAGTCCTTTTTCCTGTAAATGAGCTAATGAACATGATTAGTAAAGTTTCAGGTATAAATGATGCATAATTCAGCATTTTATGGCTTACTTGACGCTAAAGAAAGCTCACGAAGGAAGGGAAGGGAGTTTACACGCCTAAGGACCAAAACTGCTGCATGGAAAATCTGTCCCGGGCTAAAACAGCATTTCTGAAGACTTTGGGGGACCAAAACTGCTGCATGGAAAATCTGTCCCGGGCTAAAACAGCAATTCTGAAGACTTTGGGGACTTACAGACACAAAGCTGGATTTTGACAATGATACATTAACCTAGTACAATTAGGTTATGTATTTCATTATTTTATTTGGATTATGATAATGTTACATTAACCTAGTACAATTGGGTTAAGTATTACATTAGCCTAGTAGGATTTGGTTAGATATTTTATTTATCTAGTAGGAGTAGGATATGGGTATTATAAATACCCTATCATGCTAGAGATTTAGAACAAGGAGGGAGGAAGGAGGGAGAACACAATACTTCCTTCCATCCCTCACATCTTCTTACATCTTCTTACATCTTCTACTCCTCTCTTATTCTACACTACAAACAATTCTACAACTCTTCTAATCTTTCCATTAATTCTAGTTTTCTTCTT
Source organism: Capsicum pubescens (assembly GCA_030864215.1). Taxonomy (NCBI): domain Eukaryota; kingdom Viridiplantae; phylum Streptophyta; class Magnoliopsida; order Solanales; family Solanaceae; genus Capsicum; species Capsicum pubescens. Next base: position 299,185,771 of record CM061540.1, read on the forward strand.
CTATTCATCTATTCTTAATTTCCGCAACAAGAGAATCGTTACCTTGCTAAGGAATTCACGCCTCACGCCTACCACTTACGCTACACGAAATTAACCATAGTGTTGCCTTCCCAGACAGAGACAATGGAAATAGACGTAATCGAATTGTATTCTGACCAACACCAGGATTGTCAAAAGACTTGCATGTAGAAATAAAGTTGATGAGATGCATATTCGGATCATCGCCTGCTAGTCCACCAAACAATCCCTTGAGTTGCAATAACTGAATCATGGTGCTTGTGATGTTGAACTTGGCTCCGGGCGCTAATGGTGGTGGAATTATAGCTCCAGTGGCTCCGGCACCATCAAGATCATCATCATCATCGTCGAAGGCTGGCTGCATAGGTTGGTGATCATGTCTATACCGAGCTTGTCGACCTCTTCTGTTGGCAGGTGTTACGATTTCAGCATCACGCCTAGGGTTTAGTAACTCGTCATCACCTAAATCCTCATTGTCAGGATTTGGTGCTCGTGCAGGGTTATCAATGTTCTGCTGTTGAACCTGGGTTGCGGCAAGGGCAACCAATCTTGCTTGTTCCTGTTGAGCAGCCATCCTTGCGATTTCAGCTTGTGCTTCCATTCTACCAATGCGTTGTGGCTCAGGATTGATTGGTAATAACGGTTGACCAGAACTTCGAGTATGGGGCATGCACTAAAATAAAAACCTGCAGTAGACAAAAACAAAAACTAAAAGTAAAAGTACGAGAATCTTTGACCAAAGGGTCTAGTAATTTTCACGAACTTAATTGACACTTGTATTCCCCGGCAACGGCGCCAATTTTTGATAACGCTCAATCTACAGCTCTCGTTTGAGTGTAAAGCGGTCGTTAGCAAATATAGAACCCAACCTGGGTTGGGTGTCGATCCCACAGGGAATAGCTTGGCCAACAAGTAAGTAAAATTACTAAACTTTTGGTGCAAGTCTCGTAAGAAGGGGGGATTCTTGTTTTGCAAGTAATGTAAACAAAAGCTGAAAATAATAAAGTAAAAAGAGAGAGATTGTTACGTTGGTTGTAAACAATGAGAATTGAAGCGTTGGGGTTATGTCCACCTTCTGAGGTATACGTCTCTATTGGCTATGAGTGTGTAGAATTCTGACATGCAATTGCTTATAGAGGATTGTAGTCGATGGTAAATCCAAGCGTCTCTCGACCTAAACAAGGACTATTTCACTTTAACTCTCTCGAGCTTAAAGCGTGTCTAACGGTACGAATTCTCCAAGAGGTTAGTCCAGTTACGGCACTAGCTTTTTAATAGGAAAGGGTGTCCTACTACCTTGACATTATCTCTTTTCCAGACAAATAACTTTTCTCTCGAACAAGTTAAATGTTAGACTGGCGTATTCTTGCGTTTGCAACCGCAAAGAATGTAGATTTAAGATGAAGAGAATAATGATATAGGCAATATACGTGCCACGAACTCACAACTTCACAGCAATAGATAGTATCTCATTCGGCTTCCATAACCCCAACAGAGAGGTTTAGTTACCCATGAATGCGAAGGAGATCACGATTGACATTGTTGTTATACCACAAGATTGATTAATTTCGTGTAGCGTAAGTGGTAGGCGTGAGGCGTGAATTCCTTAGCAAGGTAACGATTCTCTTGTTGCGGAAATTAAGAATAGATGAATAGAAGAAGAAAACTAGAATTAATGGAAAGATTAGAAGAGTTGTAGAATTGTTTGTAGTGTAGAATAAGAGAGGAGTAGAAGATGTAAGAAGATGTAAGAAGATGTGAGGGATGGAAGGAAGTATTGTGTTCTCCCTCCTTCCTCCCTCCTTGTTCTAAATCTCTAGCATGATAGGGTATTTATAATACCCATATCCTACTCCTACTAGATAAATAAAATATCTAACCAAATCCTACTAGGCTAATGTAATACTTAACCCAATTGTACTAGGTTAATGTAACATTATCATAATCCAAATAAAATAATGAAATACATAACCTAATTGTACTAGGTTAATGTATCATTGTCAAAATCCAGCTTTGTGTCTGTAAGTCCCCAAAGTCTTCAGAATTGCTGTTTTAGCCCGGGACAGATTTTCCATGCAGCAGTTTTGGTCCCCCAAAGTCTTCAGAAATGTTGTTTTAGCCCGGGACAGATTTTCCATGCAGCAGTTTTGGTCCTTAGGCGTGTAAACTCCCTTCCCTTCCTTCGTGAGCTTTCTTTAGCGTCAAGTAAGCCATAAAATGCTGAATTATGCATCATTTATACCTGAAACTTTACTAATCATGTTCGTTAGCTCATTTACAGGAAAAAGGACTAAAAGTGCATGAAATATATAATTTGTTCTCAAAACTAGGCTAAAATATGGGCAAAATATATTGATATAGGTGCGTAAATTCGCCTATCATCATTCGGTGACCTTTTCAAAAAGAAAAAAAAAGAATTTTCGAGAAAGTGTTGAACTCTAACGCATTTGCTATCTCTTGTTCAGTTAGTTTGAGGTGGTTGGTTTGTGGCATTTTGGCTGCTTTTCTATATTGCACTAAGTCACAGAGAAAGTTTTGGCCAACAAGGATACCGAGTTTGTTGTCACTAATCAGATAGGGAGTTCGGGAAATGAGAATTTAAGAGCTAATGAAGAGATTCGAAAATTAAGGCAGCAAATGATAGAAATGCATCGAGCTTGGGCTAATGGGTTGCCGCCTTCTCCAGTTCCCACTGATAATCTGGAATATCTTTCTACTTTTCCTCCCGTGTCACATGCACCATTTCCCATTTTTGTTGATATGGCACAACATGCATCAAGATCGACTCAAAGGCAACAATATCCAACCTCTTCCAATGTTCATTTCCTCACTCCCCAATCCAAGACTACCACATACTCGGCTCCACCTGTTGCTCATGCTTTGCGGCGCCATCCCCACCTGAAGCTCCTACTTTTGATGTTCATACGCAAGTTGTGCCTCCCTACTCTACAAGAGAGCCTGCATTGAATATTACTGGTGATCAGCAATACACTTTCGAGCCTACATTTAAATTAACTGGTCTTTACGGTGACACCCACCCGCCTGAATTTCCTCTTAACACTGAGAAGCCTGTTATGACAGAAGAACAAGAGGAAATGACCAGAAAATTGAGAAGTTTGGAACTTGCTATGAAGAACTTGCAAGGACTTGGGGGTTACAAACGTGTCTCATATAAGGACTTATGCATGTTTCCAGGTGTCAACCTTCCTCCTGGATTTAATATACCAAAGTTTGAGAAATATGACGGACATGGAGACCCAGTGGCACATTTGAGGCGCTATTGTAACCAATTAAGAGGCGCTGGAGGAAAGGAAGAACTACTCAAGGCCTATTTCGGGGAAAGTCTTTCAGGCCTAGCTTCGGAATGGTTTGTTGACCAAGACATTGACAAGTGGATTAGTTGGGATGACCTAGATAATGAATTTTTGCAACAATCTCAATACAATATGGAGTTGATCCCTAACGAAAAATCCCTAACTAGTATAAAAAAGAAGAATACTGAGAGTTTCAAGGAGTATGCGATCAGATGGCGCGAACAAGCTGCTAGAGTAAAACCGCCAATGAAAGAAAGAAAAATAGTGGAGGTGTTTATTCAAGCGCAGGATGAAACATATTATCAACACTTGTTACCTGCATTAGGCAAGTAATTTATTGAGGTCCTTAAAATGGGGGAGATGATAGAAGAGGGAATTAAGACTGGTCGCATTGTGAGTTTTGCTACATTAAAAGCGACAACTCAAGCAATTCAAAAGGGTTCAGGAAGTGTTGGGGACAAAAAGAATGAGGAATATGCATCTGTTATTGTAGTTGGACAGCAGGATAGGTCAAGAAGACCACGTCGTCGTCGCTCTCAAGCTCAAGCTCAAGTTTATACCCAAGCTCCACATAATCACTCCCAAAATCCATTATACTCTGTTCCTCCACATCCATATCCAGTGTATTGTGCACAGCCATATGTTCAACTCCCTCCTTACCCACAATGGCGCGCACCAACTCCTCAAAGTCATCCTCCAATTCCCCAAACATACCAAAGCCCTTCTAGGCCCAATGTTTGATCCAAGTTAAACAATGAAATGAGGCAAAAATTGAGGGATAGTTTCACACCAATTGGAGAGTCGTATGCCAGTTTATTTCAGAGATTAGTACAGCAGGGCATGATCACTCTTCTCCTTGGGTATACTCCTAACCCACATTCAAGAAATTTTGATCCTAATGTACGATGTGCATATCATTCTGATGTTCAGGGTCACAGTATTGAAAATTATCATGCTTTGAAAAGAGAAATTGAAAAGATGATTCAAGATAAATCAATTATGGTGCAGAACATTGATAGTGAGGAAAGCTCTAGTCATGATGATATGCAAATCAGTGGCTAAGATGTCAGGCTGAGCAATTGAGAAGTCACCCCTCCCTCCTAGGAAGAGGTCTGGTAGTTTGTTTTATTTTATTTTTTGCTATCCAAATTATTTCAGGATTGTAGTTCGGGATCTATTCTATTTTCGTCCCTTTTGTCGTTTATGGTCAAACCTTTTCTATCTTTTATTTCAACTAAATAGAGTGTCCCTTTTTCCTTTGTGTTTAAATATATGTTATTTGTTTGTTTTCTTTACATAGTACATTTTATATTGGCTTTAGTGATATGACATGCTGGCGGAATTCTTCGCTAGATCTTAAAATCCAATTTGAGCATGAACTTTGAATCAGAGGGCTAAAGTTAGAAAAAGCATGTGAGAAATAGGTAGCGTGTTAAGACATTTGGTGACCATGTTGAAACCTTCTTTCAAAATTAAGGCAATTGTTTTGAGAATCACCAGAATAACTTGGTCCTCAATTGTAAGGCATGCCTCAATTAGGTCAAACAGTGGATGTGTGATCCTATATCAAGAGGAACAAAAAGAAAATCAGCTCCACGAAATCATGAGTCATTCAATGTAAGAAATGTACAACAAAAGTGGAGTTGCATGCTAGAAAAACGCAGAATAAGTAGTGACGCACAGACTCAGTCAAAGTTAATGTTGTAAAAGATGTCGCACATGATCTTCATCTCCAACTTTCAAATTGCATGTTATGTACTTTCATTTTCAAAGATTGATATGACGAAGGCATTTCATTCTGTTATCCAAACATTGTGTCATCCTTTGTTTATTCCATTTGAGACTTAGTTTTATTTTCTTTCGTACACCTCTTTTGAAATCAATATAGAGTCAACAAAGCTCAAAAGAAAAGGTGTCGAGCAAAATAGTAGAGTCAGAAAATTTTCAAAAAAAAAAAAAAGCGTCGAGAAAAGTAAATTCAAAAAAGTCCCAAAGAGAAAAAGAGTCAACAAAAGAAAAAAATCAGAATCAAGCAAAAGAACAATCTTCCAGAAGTACGCATGACCTGATTCTCCTCTCTCGGGGGTGAGATACGTAGGCTTCCCTACTCTGGGCTCAGTCCAACCAAATAAATAATTTAGAGTCACCCAGTCAAAAGAAACTGGGGCATGAGTTAATCCCCATTGTTTGAGTCGATTCTAAAAGTTGTAAGTCCTACCCCACTTCAAGTGTAGTTTGGGCCCCATGTCATCCTTTCTTTCTAATCCTATCCAAAAGCCAAGTTACAACTAAAGAAAGACCTTCAGATCAATCTTTGAGGATGTTAAGGCTAAGCATGCAAGGGATATGATGATGCATTTGGAAACTACTTGTCTTCCTCAACATAAGAAATCAGGAGAGAAATAAAAATGAGAGAGTCTTTTTGGTGAAAACCCTCACGGGCACCGTAAGACGATGGTAAGTTGAAAGAGATAAAAATGAGAGAGTCTTATCGGTGAAAACTCTCACGGGCACCATAAGACAACTGTGAGTTAAGGGAAATGAAGATAAGAGAGTCTCATTAGTGGAAAACCCTTACAGACACCATAAGGCAATGGTGAACTGAGGAAAAGAAAATGAGAGAAGCTTGTTGGCGAAAACCCTTTAAGGAACCACTAGCCGAATGGGGTCTTAAATACAATTGACCTAAGGAAGAAACTCATTTTCAAGGCCATTAACTCAAAAACAATGGGTAGAAAGTTTGGATGAAAAGATCAAGATGCTTAATCCAAAATGCATGGCATAATCATTAGTGTTGACTGCCATTTTTATATATATTTTTTGTTTCTTTGTTTCAAAAGGAGACATTCATTGTCTTTTCTTTCTTCTCTTTATTTTTATTTTATCTTTCTTGAGTCAGTTATTCAAACAAAAATTGTCATTCTTTTTTTCGTTTCTTGTCTTTGAATCAAGTCTGTGTCAAAACAAGTGAGAAAAAATTTCAAAACCGGCTACCAGCTTCTTCAATTGCAAAAAGCGAGACAAAAGTCCAACACATGAAAGAGATATGATTGTGGCCGAAATAAGGCATACAGAAAGTTCTGTCAACAGACAAAACTGGGACCTCATGGAAATACCAAAGTTCAAAGGGTTTATCTGAGGAGCATGGCAAAGCAAAGATATTGTATTTGTTTCAAAGTCACTCTTAATAATCTGAGTTTGGGTCAATGATTCATCAAGTCAATGATATATGTAATGGTTGGAAGCAAGGTTAAATGTGATGACGGCAAGAGCGTTTGCCACGAAAGCCAAAGCCACAAACCTGCCTCCATGTTTTTAAACTCATAACTTTTCTTTGCATGAAACAGGAACACATGTCACCTCCAAATCAAGGATTTCAACGCCTAAACATCAAGGCCCCTAATTTCTCGCTTTTACAAATGCAGGAAGCAATGTTCCTGCACAGGTTTGATAGTTAAATTATGGTAAAAATTCATCATCTTATATTCCTCGGAGACACACTATCCTTTCCAGGGATTTTAGTTTTCATTTGTTGGGTGATACACTTCTTAAATTGAACCTTCACTCCTCAAAGACGTACCTTCTAGTTGAGTCATTCCCTTTGACTCTTAGAAGACGTATATTTTAGTCGAGTCATCCCCCTTGATTCCTATAAGACGTACCTTTTAGTCGAGTCATCCCCCTTGATTCTTATAAGGCATACCTTTTAGTCGAGTCATCCCCCTTGATTCCTATAAGACGTACCTTTTAGTCTAGTCATCCTCCTTGATACCTATAAGGTGTACCTTTTAGTCGAGTTATTTCCCTGGATTTCTATAAGACGTACCTTTTAGTCGAGTCATCTCCCTTTGATTCCTATAAGATGTACCTTTTAGTCGAGTCATCCCCCTTGATTCCTATAAGACGTACCTTTTAGTCGAGTCATCCCCCTTGATTCCTATAAGACGTACCTTTTAGTTGAGTCATCTCCCTTTGATTCCTATAAGACGTACCTTTTAGTCGAGTAATTCCCCTTGACCCCTAGAAGATGTACCTTTTAGTCGAGTCATTCCCCTTGATTCCTATAAGGCATACCTTTTAGTCGAGTCATTTCCCTAGATTCCTATAAGACGTACCTTTTAGTCGAGTCATCTCCCTTTGATTCCTATAAGACGTAACTTTTAGTCGATTCATTCCCCTTGACCCCTAGAAGACGTACCTTTTAGTCTAGTCATCCCCCTTGATTCCTATAAGGCATACCTTTTAGTCGAGTCATTTCCCTGGATTCCTATAAGACGTACCTTTTAGTCGAGTCATTCTCCTTGATTTCTAGAAAATGCACTTTCTAGTCGAGTCATTGCACTTAATCCTTATGAGACGCACTTCCTTGTTAGTTTTCATTTGTCAGGTGACATACTTTTTAATTTAAACTTCTATCTCTAGAAGACGCACTTTCTAGTCAGAATTCCTCACTTTAATTCTTAGAAGACGCACTTCCTAGTCTTGGTCATTCAATTTTACTCTCAAGAGATGCATTTCTTGGTAAGAGTCTTGATTCATTATTGCAACATGCAAGTAGCTATGATCTGACTTTCTCAGAAGTCTTCTGATGGTAAACTGGGGCAAAAAAAAAAAAATTAATATCTATTTTGGAACTTTACTTTTTTGGCAAATGATTTTCTCTTTACAATAATTTTGTTTGAGATAATTTTCTTTCTAGTTTGGATGTGATTTCAGGAGCCTGCCTGAAGAACAGGGAGAATACATGGAAAGTCAAGAAACAAGGTGAAGCAGTTGAAAAGCAAGCAACAAGAGGAAGAAAATTGAAAGTCAAATTGAAAAATAGCAAGACAGGAGTCTGCCTGAAGAACGGGGTGATGAAATTGAAAGCATAGCAATAAGTTGATAAAATATCAAGTCAGGAACCCGCCTGGATAACAGGGTGTAGAAATTGAAAGCATAGCAACAAGTTGATGAAATAGCAAGTAAGGAACCCGCCTGGAGAACAGGGTGAAGAAATTGAAAGACAAGCAACAAGTGATGAAATTGCAAGTCAGGAGCCCGCCTGAAGAATAGGGTGATGAAACGCAAGTCAAGAGTTCAAAAGAATATGCATAGATAGGACTTTTGTAATTTTATTTATCTTTTTAACTCTTGTAATTTTTCATTTTTGATGTATTGACAGAGCCGCAGACCGGAACCTCGACAGGGCCTCACTCGACTCTCCAACTCGGTATAATTCCTCTCCTTCCAACCATTTGAGATACTTGTGATTGGACTCTCTCATAACTTGGGTAAGTAAGATGTCAAAGACCCGACTGCCCTTCTTCCTTATGTTTCTTTCTTTGAATAATGGTCGGGTCAAAATTTGGTCTCGTTGTCTACTTCTTTATTTGAAAACACTTCATGTTTACATTCAAAGGGGGCATGCTGTAGACACCTAATTTTGTCCCTCCTCAAAGTCCGATTTTATTCATTTTTACCTTATCATATCAAGTACCCTCACCCATGTAATTATCCCTCCACAAAATAACAAAAATAACAGCCCTATAGATAATTTTATATTATCTTAACCAACTTTACACCTCACCTTACCCACATACCTTCCTACCCCTACCTAACCTCCTACTCACGTACCAACCCCTCACATTTTTATTCCATTTTAACCAACTACCAACTAAGAAAAGGGGGAGGGCCCACTGGATATGGCCTTCTTCTTCTTTTCTCATTCAAGATTGATAAAGGGGGGTCACGTTTTTTTTTAGAGGAGACGGATACAAGACATTTTTCTTTTCTCTCCGAAAAATCCTGACTGACCCTCACAGAATAATCACACTCACGATTTTCTCCTATATACACACGCACACTATGATACTCCCAAAAGATCCGGTCACCCCTCATCTCACCAAAAAAGCCACAACTCACCGGAAACTATAACACACACTGAGATCGAGAGGGGTGAAGGAGAAAGTAGAGGGAGCAAACTCCGGCGAGACACGCCTGAAACCAGCCGGTTCGTCCACCGTCGGAGCAACGACGATTCAACAACAACCAGCGAGCTTCCCAACGACCAAACCCCACTGAATCATCACCGAAAAATAAATCATTTTGTTAGCCGATAAGGGGAATCGGGAGCTTTGAGTTGGTCATTTGGTTGTTCGTGTTCGGGGATGGTGTCCAAGGTTTGATGTTGATATTGGGTTAAAGCATATAGGGAGAGGAAATCGAGTTTGAGTTGTTCGAGTTGAGGCTTCGATTTTGAGATTTCGTTTGTGACTCTATTCAGAAGGATAATTTCATTTCGAAATCGAGGTCCAATCTCAACTTTACTCTCTTTATTATGTTAATATGGTTGATGTCTTGATGTGGTGATATGCTTTCATATTGCGTTCGAGCGATTTTGATTACCGTGGTTGATATTAGTTAATTGATTCATTTGAATGGAATAATTGAGGGATTTGAATTAGTTTGGGAACTAGTGGGGGGAGGAATTTTAAAATAATAAAAAAAAAGGGTGAATAAATCAATTTTGGTGTAATGTCGTTTTTGATTCATTAATGTCAATTGAACTTGATAGTATTATGATAGGTCGATTGGTTTAGGCAAGCATAGGTTGGGTAGGCAAAGTTTAGAATTTGTGGCTTTGGTTGGATATTGGAAATTCCGTGGAATGTTTGAATTTTTGTTGAATAGTTTGATTTTCTCGCACTAAAAATGTATTCATTTGGCCGGGAAATGCCCCAAGAGATTTGTATTGATTTATCCGGAGAATGCCCCGAAGTACCATGTACTTGAAGACGACGCATGATCAAGGCCCGGAACGTCGGTTGGAGAAAGCAATGGAGTGTAGTTTAGAATTAGCATAGAATAGAGTAGGTTTATATTTTCGCACTTTTCTATTTCGGGATTGTATTAATCGGACTGGACACTATATTTTGGATTTGTTTGTTTTGTGTGTTTGATTGATTGTTTTATGTGTTTTTGTGTGGTTTATACATTCGTAATGCCAAAGTAGCCGATACGCTCCACCAAGCGACCGTGGTCGAACCACGGGATCGAGGGGTGCCTAACACCTTTCCCTCGGTCAACAGAATTCCTTAGCCAGAATCTCTGTTCGCGGATCAGTTTAAAAGAGTCAAAAATTATTTTGAAAAGGATTTTTCAAAGGTGACTTGGCACACCGGATTATGTCAAGTGGAGACTCTGAATAAAAGTATAAATAATCCTTTTTCGAAACAACTTTTAATCATTTTGTCACTTGAATAATAAAACCCTTTCGAAACTTAAAATCCTTTTGGATTTAAAAAATGGGTGTGATATTTTGCACATCAGCAAAAAGAGACGAGTCCTGTTACCACCCCTACCTCTTTCATTCCAAAAGTGTTCAGTGGCTCAGTGAGATTAGAAAAATCAGTGGAACATTCTATGGTTAAACCTTTTTCACAATTTGTTAAGTCATAGTCTGTCCTTCCCGTTAAGAAATGAGTTGTCAAACTTGTTCCTTATGATTCCTCTGATTCTAATGAAAATCAGGATGGTGTGGTTCAGCAAAAGACAGACTTTACGATTAAGGAAAACTCTGGACAAATGGGGAGTACTATTAATCCTATGCAATGGTTGCAGAATCTGCTTGCTGAATTGGTCTTGGAAAAAATAGTGGAACGTGAAGCATCGAAAAAGAGTCAGCATACTTCCTGAGAAGTTGCTAAAACTGAAATCCTCCTTGTTAGAACTATTCATAATAGTGAAAAAAGGAGCTCTTTGCTAAGATTGATGCTCTCCGAAGTGTTCTTGTTAAGAAGAGTGATGCATTGGCTACTCATGAGGCTGAGAAAATACTATTTCTTGCCAAAATATATTTCCTTCAAGCTAATCTTGCTCATGAACGCATTGACAGTGATCACCCAACCACCTATTTGTTTTTGTTCCCTCTATATTCACCAACTCTTAAAGCCCTAGGATTTTTCTTTTTTTTATTTCATCTAGTTGTTTTTGGGTTGATTATTTGTTATCATATGTTGGTGATTTTAATAATATAGCTTTGTTTGATTGATTAAAACTCAATTCTTGTGCACTATTATGCATTATTTGTCTTGGATTTCTGGTTTTGCTTGTTTTAGTGATAGCCCAAGTGGCCACAAATTGTTAAACGATATTTTTGTTTGGGCATATCTTGAATCAACTTTTCGATGATGTCAAAAGGGGGAAGATGAGTTGTGCAATGGTTATAACCTAATGACTCTGTTTCATTTTTTAGTTCTATTTCTTGACTAAGTGTTTCAGGGACATAAAGTTTGTCATCATCAAAAAGGGGAAATTTGTTAGATCAATGAAGTTTTGATGATGGACATATAAATAAAACATGTTACTCAAGATGGTCCAATCACATGAACACGATCACTAAGAAAAGAGGATAAATTTTTGTTGAACGCAGGAATGGATAAGCTCTCTTGAGAATGGATAAGTTCTCTTGCTTTCTTCATTGATCACGTGTGATAAAGAATAAGTTGTAGTTGAATACAACACCTTATTGATAAGCTAAAGAGAAAGTGTTTAACTCAAACAAGGAAATCAAGTTAAAGAAGGAGTTTTACCTATGCAAGGAATTGTACCCGAAGGAGCACTTTTAGTTGACAACAAACTCTGTTGAATTAAAGAGTCCAAAGCAGGGTAGAAGACCAATGACTTTGAAGGACTCTTTGAAGTTTTGTTATATATCAAAGGAGTAACTCATTTCATGAGTGTGTGCTTACACAGATAGCAACATACCAACAAATTATCAGTGAAGTTCCAAGGCTTGAAGCAACCTGAGTTGAACCTGTTCCTAGTACTTAGAGTTAAGGAATCTTAGACTTTATGTATTAGGTAGATTCTTGGATTGTAATGTTGTCTAGTCTCAGTGAAGTATAAATGATTTAGGAGCTTTGTCTTCAAGTTTGGGAACTCGAAGGCTTGGGAACACTTACCTTGAGAAGGTTTGTGTTTTGTAGAAATAGGAGTTAAGAGTTTAATTCTTGATTACAAGAGTTTTGTAATTCGTTGATTTGTTGAGGCTCAAATTTTTTTTAGTGAAGTTGGGGTTAAATCCTGTAGAGGTACAGGTCGTGATTTTTTACACATTTTTGAGCCGAATGTTTTTCACGTAAACATCATTGTGCAAGTACTTACTGTTTTAGCTGCATAGGAGCAAGTTAGTTATCCTGTTCCATCGATAGGCAACAGTTAGGAGAAAAACAAGTAAACAGTAGGGCTCGTACTCTAAGAGTGTTCCATAATAATGTTTGATATTGTTAGGATCCGATCAATTCGGATTAAGAATTTATGTAATATGCTAAATTAAAATTCTATATTTATCCAAAATAGTGATTGTTTTAAAAACACGTAATATAGTGATAGTTTAATTAAGCTCTTATTGCAAATACGTTTGTGCGGATATAGATAGACAGAAATATTGTATATGTCGATATACTTACTAAGCGGGAGAACAAAATATATTTCACTATTGTTACACGTATAGATACAGTGTTTTCCGCTATAGAGATATCATATATTATACAGTGTTTAAAGTAATGTATATATTGAATGGTATATATATATATATATGTGTGTGTGTTTGTGTGTGTTTGTGTATGTGTGTGTGTGCATATATCTACTAAAGTAGTGTATATTTAACGTATAGATGTGTATATGTTTTATAAATTAGTATATAACTATATATCTATATATATATATTGTAGTGTATGTTTTATTTAAAGTAGTGAATATATTGAATGGTATATATATATGTGTGTATATATCTTCTATAGATGAGTATATTTAATGTATACATTTTGTATATGGTTTATAAATTAGTATATAACTATATATATATATATAAAAATCTTGTAGTATATATATATGTATTGTAGTATATATTTTATTTAAAGTAGTACATATATACTGAATGGTGTGTATATATCTTCTATAGACGTATTTATTTAACGTATCCAAGTGTATATGTTTTACAAATTAGTATATAACTATATATACATATACATATTGTACTACATATATATATACATATATATATATATGTATATATCTTATTTAGACGTATATATTTAACGTATACAATGTGTATATGTTTTATAAATTAGTATATAACTATATATATATACATATTGTAGTATATATATATGTATTGTAGTATATATTTTATTTAAAGTAGTACATATATATTGAATGGTGTGTATATATGTGTATATATCTTCTATAGACGTATATATTTAACGTATACAAGTGTATATGTTTTACAAATTAGTATATAACTATATATATATATATACATATTGTAGTATATATATATGTATATTGTAGTATATATTTTATTTAAAGTAGTACATATATATTGAATGGTGTGTATATATGTGTATATATCTTCTACAGACGTATATATTTAATGTATACAAGTGTATATGTTTTACAAATTAGTATATAACTATATATATATATACATATTGTAGTATATATATATGTATATTGTAGTATATATTTTATTTAAAGTAGTACATATATATTGAATGGTGTGTATATATGTGTATATATCTTCTACAGACGTATATATTTAACGTATACAAGCGTATATGTTTTACAAATTAGTATATAACTATATATATATACATATTGTAGTATATATATATGTATATTGTAGTATATATTTTATTTAAAGTAGTACATATATATTGAATGGTGTGTATATATGTGTATATATCTTCTACAGATGTATATATTTAATGTATCCAAGTGTATATGTTTTACAAATTAGTATATAACTATATATATACATATTGTAGTATATATATATGTATATTGTAGTTTATATTTTATTTAACGTATGACATATATATTGAATGGTGCGTATATATGTGTATATATCTTATATAGATGTATATATTTAACGTATACAAGTGTATATGTTTTATAAATTAGTATAATATAACTATCTATATATTGTAATACATGTATATTGTAGTATATATTTTATTTTAAGTAGTACATATACATTGATTGGTGTGTATATATGTGTATATATCTTATATAGATGTATATATTTAACGTATACAAGTGTATATGTTTTATAAATTAGTATAATATAACCATCTATACATTGTAATACATATATATGTATATTGTAGTATATATTTTATTTAAAGTAGTACATATATATTGAATGGTGCGTATATATGTGTATATATCTTCTATAGACGTATATATTTAACGTATACAAGTCTATATGTTTTATAAATTAGTATATAACTATATATATATATCTACATACATATATATTGTAGTATATATTTTATTTAAAGTAGTACCTATATATTGATTTAAAATAATTTAAAATGAATTTCTAGTTTAAATTAAAAACTTACTTTTAATATATTATTAATTAACTATCATATATATATATATATATATATATATATATATATATATATATATATTAAACTACATCCAAGCATGTGATGTCAACATTATTTTCAGAGAGAAAGTTAACCTCGGGATTCCTCTCTTTCTTCTTTAATGATGCTTGATAAAGATCAACTAAGTGCTTGAGAGTACGACAGTCACGTGAATAATGTCCTTTTCCACCACATCAAAAAAGGACACCGTGCTGATAACGTGTTATAAAACAAGAAAGAATAAAGAAGAAGAGTAGAGAGAATAGAGAGAGTAATTCTTATGTCTTCTCTTAAGGGATGATTTACAATGAAGGAAACCCTTCTATTTATAGGAGCAATTTGCCCCTAGTTTCACACTAAAAGACAAATACGTTAAATCCTGATAGACATCAAATAGATCTTAATAGACATTCACTATAATTGATATATATCATAACAGTGTGCATCATTTAAATATATTTTTTCCTTTAAATTAGATATTCTCTTTAATTTTACCGTATTTATGATATTAATGATGATTACAATAAATATTTTAGTATTTTATTTTGTATATAATATATTACATTCAAATTTCTTTTACATAATATTTGGATATGCTGTTAGAGAGGTAATTTTATTAAGTTTATACCACTGTAATAAACGTTATTATTAAAGGTAGAATGCCATTATTAAAAAAAAAAAAAAAAAAAGGGCATTTCAGTGCACTTAAGCTCCTTTTATGCACAGGGTCCGGGTAAGGTTCGACTACTAGGATCTATCGTATGCAGTTTACCTTGCATTTCTGTCAGAGGCTATTTCCAAAGCTTGAACCCATGACCCTTCAATCACATGGCAGCAACTTTATCAGTTACTTCAAGGCTCCCTTCAATGTCGCTATAGTGAAGTAACATATAAATATGAAAAATTGATTCTAGAGAAAATCAGGTTGCTATAGTGAAATATCGTTCTAACAAAGTAACGTTATAGAGAGGTCTGACTGTATATAACAACAATAACATATTCATGTAATCTCACTGATGAAATATGAGGAGGTTAGAATGCACATAGAGCTTATATACCCCTATCTTTAGATCAGAGTGTTTTTGATAGACCCTCTGCTCGAAAGATGAGATTTACATATAATAATCTAGAAAATAACCTGATTGCATAAATATTTATTGAGTCCTCAGTATATAACTTAAACTCTGTTATTGTCTCTCTTTGAATGTGTTTTCACTTTTCAGGCACTTTCTTCCGGATATATGCCAATTGGTGTTGTGCTTGTAAGCCCTGAAATTTCTAATGTCATACTTTCTGAAAGCAATAAAATTGGTGAGCACATAATATTAGTACGATAAAATATGGGATATAAAATTCTATCTATTAATTTTGTTAACCAAATTGATCATAACTTTTTTTTTTTAATTGGAATTAGGTTCTTTTTTCCATGGATTTACTTATTCTGGACACCCTGTCTCTTGTGCAGTTGCCTTAGAAACACTCAAGATCTACAAGTATGCAAGATAGAGACTGATTTTTTATTTATTTTTTGACATAAAAGAGTTCCAATTTTAATTATTTAGTTTAATTTGATTGGACATAGAGTTCAAGAACAAAATAAGATTTTTTAAAAGATTTTAAATTATATTTTTCAGGGAAAGAAATATTATTGAGCAAGGAAACAAAATATCACCAAAATTCCAAGAAGGTTTGAAAGCATTTTCTGATAGTCCCATAATTGGAGAGGTACAGTAATTATCATGATAGAATAGTTAATTAAAACTTCTTAATTACCTATTAATTGTTGAATTTTATTCACTACTGCTTATTATGTTTGTTATTTTATTTTTTTTAAGATATGGGGAACTGGTTTGATACATTGTACAGAGTTTACAGACAACAAATCTCCTAATGACCCCTTCCCTCCTGAATGGGGTATGTTTTTGTTACTTTCAACTTATCTAACATTCTTGTTATTTAATTAACTTAGATGTAGTCTGATTCGATGTGAAATTATAGTAATTTTTTAAAAAGAAATTATGATCCGGAGCCAAAAGGGCTCTTTTTTTTTATCAAAAATTTCAAAAGGGATACTTACTTTCGAAAAAAAACAAAACGGACAAAATGTTGCGGGCCCTGCGACTTACAAGTCGCCCGGGGCCCAGCGACTTGCAAGTGTTCACTGTTCACCTCCTCCTTTTTTTTTAATTGGAGTCATGTATATTCATTCCATATATCAATTATTAGTGAACCTTTGTATATGATCGATACAAGTGTTAATTGTTCGCCTCCTCCTTTTTTTGTTTTGTGTGTGTTTTTGTTTTGCACGTGTTCACTGTTAAATCCTCAATAATTTCTATGAATAATAAAAACATTTAAAAGTTGCAAATTATGTAAATATGTTTAGTATTTATTTTCTATTATATAGAAGAGGTTGTTTCGACCACTTCTTTCAATTACCAAAAAACTCAATTACTTTCACTTAATTGCATATCATGTCCCAATATATAATAATTTCATTGTTTTATCATAATGGTTTAAATATTTAATATATTCTATTCATTTATATTAATTAACTATAACTACATAGTAAAAGTAAATTATTTTTTTTTATTTAATTGTCTATCATGTTCAAAACTAATTTTTTACCACAAATCACAATAATAAATAACTGAAAATATTTAAAAGACATATAGAAATTTTATTGACTCTTACCAAAAAAAAAACCTCTACTCTCACTTAATTACATATCATGCCTCAATATATAATAATTCCATTTTTTCATCATTATAATTTAAATATTTAATATATTCAATTAATTTATATTAATTAACTATAACTACATATTGGAAGTAAATTTTTTTTATTTATTTAATTGTCTATCATGTTCAAAACTAATTTGTTACCATAAATCACAATAATTAATAACTTAAAATATTTAAAAGACATATAGAAATTTATTGACTCTTACCAAAAAAAAACCTCTACTCTCACTTAATTACATATCATGCCTCAATATATAATAATTCCATTGTTTCAGCATATTGATTTAAATATTTAATATATTCTATTAGTTTATATTAATTAACTATAACTACATATTGGAAGTATTTTTTTTTTATTTAATTGGCTATCATGTTCAAAACTAATTTTTTATCACAAATCACAATAATTAATAACTTAAAACATTTAAAAGACATATAAAAATTTTATTGACTCTCATTATTTTAGTAATGCCACATAAATTGAGATAAAAGAAAAAATACTGCAAATCATAATAATTAACAATTTAAAATACTTAAGAGATATATAAAATTTTAGTTGACTCTCAAAATTATATCGAAGCCACATAAATTGGGACACAAGGAGTAAATATATTATTTGATAATTACGTAAAAATTATTATAAATCACAATAATTAACAAGCTAAAATACTTTTTTAAAAATATATAAAAGTTCAATTCAACTCTCAAAATTTTATCGGTGCAGCATAAATTATGACAAAATAAAAAATTATCTTAATTAATTGCAACTAAATATTTAAAGTAAATCAATTTTATTATTTTAATTGACTTTTATATAAAAAATTAATCTTTTTATTTATTTATTTATTTATTATTTTAGTAAGTTTAAATTTTAAATTTATTTTTTTCTTATATAGAAATACTAATATATAAACTTAACTTAAAATTTTTAAAGTACAAAATTAATAAATTTAATTTAATAAAATAAATTTCTAATGAATATTTTCTTAGAATTTGTGTTGGGTCAATATATATCAAGTTAAAAAGAAATAAAGAAAAATATATAGTAAAATTTTATTATTGTGAAAGATAAATATAATGCACTATCCAATAATGTTTAATAATATCATATTTTGCATATGTAAATATAGCATCACGTATTTAATTAATATACTATTCCGGTGAATTATCGATGATTACTATTGGATATGATAAAATTATATTAATTTTTATAGTAATAACATAATCAATCGCTCTTAATTAATTATTATGAGTCATCTAGGTATTAAGAAAATAAATAATATTTAATGAAAAATAAAATAGACATAAAATGTGAAATTAACTCTTAATGTTTTAAATTAAATTTTCGTCTTTCGAACGATGATTTTACTATATCACTCCTTATTATAAGTCATTATGTATTAGAAAAATAAGAATAACAAAATGATATATCAACATGAAATATTTAATTGACTATCAAAATTATATTAGTGCCATATAAATTGGGACGGGACAGAAGAAGATATAAAGCAACATATATTATTTGAAAATGAAATAAAAAGTACCGTAAATAATAGAAGAAAGTATTATAAATCACAATAATTAAAAACTTAAATTATTTTTAAAATATAATTGACTATCAATGCCACAAAAATTTGGATAAGAAAAGTAACGTATATTAATATAAAAATTACATAAAAAAATATAATAAATTACAATAATTAATAACTTAAATTATTTAAATACATTGTGTGCTTGAGAGTGGAATTGTGAAGTAATGAAAATGAAGAATTATTTGTGTTTTTGTTTTCCGGTCGTTGGAGAAAAAGAAAGATGATGCAATGTTCTCTATTCTTTTCTGTTGCTCCCACCAAGAAAAGGAAAAATGGAGTATATGTGAATGGTCTATGTAGTGTGGAATCTTTGAATGAGTGAGTATTATTGTTCTCGGTCAAAATGAAAGAGAAAAGAAAGGAGTAAAAATGATGATGTTAAGGATGGGAACAAAAAAAAAAAAGGAGGAGGCGAACAGTGAACACTTGCAAGTCGCTGGGCCCCGGGCGACTTGTAAGTCGTTGGGTCCGCAGCGTTTTTTCCGTTTTATTTTTTTTCGAAAGTAAGTGTCCCTTTTGAAATTTTTGATAAAAAAAAAAGTCCTTTTGGCTCCGGACTCTTATGTGTGTGTGATGATGTAAATAAGACTCAGAATTTGTTATGTAAACATGTTGTATCGTTTGTGTGACTCATAAAAGTCTCTCATTAAGAATGTGTTTAGTAGGATGGAAAATGTTTTGGAAAATAAATTTAAAAAAAAATGAGTTGTTATTTTCTAGTATCAGGTGGGATATGTGAATGGGGTGGTGATGGGTGGGGGTAGGGGTGGTAGACATGGGATGGGGTTTTGAGGAGCCAATTAGCGTGGAATATCTCTTGTAAAATTTGTTTTTTCTATTATTATCATGGAAATAATTTTCTATTTTTTTTTTCAGGAACTTGTTTCCTAGGCAAATATTTTTCAAAATATTTAATTTCAGAAAGTATTTTTCTCCATATTGAACACATTAATTTTAGGTAAAATAAGCTACTTAAAGTTAAAATACTATTTCTACATATAAAAATAAATTATTTTCTTAAAACAAACCAATAGTAAAAGAATAATATCACATAAAATGGTAGTACAAAAGAGTATTAAATTAAACTCTAATATCTATTTGACAAATTTTTAATTGTTTGATCAGGTATTGGTGCATATTTCAAAGCACAATGTGAGAAAAATGGGATGTTGGTGAGTGCTAATGGTGATAATATAATGATGTCTCCTCCATATATTTTGAGCCACCAAGAAAATAATGAGGTATGTTTACTAGGCACCTTATCACTTTATATTAATTTGTAAAAAATATTTTAAGAACTTGGTAACCATTTAATTAAATTCACTACAAGAAATAAGGTTTTCGAACATTGCTATCGAAAATATAAGGGTTTTTATAATGATTTTTAGAGGCGCCACAAATAAGTTTTAGTAGTAACTGAATTATTTTCACGGCCTCTCAAATTGCCACGAGAAGTCTTATTGCTCAATAAGTTTGAACTTTATGCTGATCGGATCTTTCAAAATTTTTGAAATACTCTTATCGATCTAACAGGGTGTTTTCAATATATATATATATATATATATATATATATATATATATATATATTGGATGTGATTTTACATTTTGTCATATACACATGCACACACAAATAATTAAGTTAAAAGTACCAAAATATTGTTCTATTATGCGAGATAACTTACCAGTATAATGTGAATTGCTTATAAAGAATTTAATTATGCTAACTTCAATTTATAATAACTTGGATTATTTGTTGATATACATTTATTTATTTATTGTATACTATATGCCCACACTCGTATCTAAGTAACAACAGCCTTATGTCTATCTTATCATGAGAATGAGGATATATAGACTGTTTTCGATTATATTTTTTCATGATTATCTATTTTTCTCGATTATAAACCATCTTACATGAAAATTGGAAAATGTTTTTTTTTTTTTTTTTTGGTGCAGTCGATAAGCATATATGGAAAATCACTGAAGGAAACTGAAAAGAGAGTGAAAGAACTCAAATCCCAGAAGAAGTAAAATTAAGCTCATGGCCAACATTTTTCAATTTCAAGAAGCAAATAATTAGCTTATGAGCTAAATTAACATTTATGTTATTTAATTTAATTTAAACGTCAAAAGGTGTATTGTTTCAAGCTATATATGTACGTCAAACTTGGTCGTTTCTAGAATTTTTTCGTATTTCAGTTAAGAATATCTAAGTCTAATTTTCTTTTTTAAAAAAAAAAAAAACCGATAAAAGAATAGCTAAGTATTAATTAGCTTTTAAAATGGTGGCTAGTGTTTAACCAAAAAATTGGTCATCCAACCGTTTTTTTTTTTTTTTAATTGTTCTAATTACCAATTAAAGCGAAGCCTTGGAGTAATTGGTAAAGTTGTTGTTATGTGACCGAGAGGTCACCAGTTCTCAAGCCCTGAAAATAGTTCCTGGCAGAAATGCTAAGTAAGGCTGCGTACAATACATTCTTATGGTGAAGCCCTTCCCCAAACCATGCACATAATGGGAGCTTTAGTGCACCGGATTGCCTCTTTTGAAGTGACCAGGAGGTTATGAGTTCAAGCCTTGCAAAATAACTTTTGACAGAAATACACGAAAAATACGAATTCAAGCCTTGAAAATAGCGTCTAACAGAAATGTAGCAGGAAAGACTCTCTAGGATAACAATTTGAGTTTGGGCCACTACACATCCTTATCTCAATTTATCCACACACAAGATATCTTATCCAATGTCATCCCAAAAAAACAATTAAAAAGAGAAATTAGAAATCAAAATATCAAATCCAAGCTCAAAAACTAAAAAAGAAAACACACGCACACAAGAAAAATGGATGGAATTCAACAAGTAGGACTTCCAATACTTGGAATTATAGCAGCAGCTGCTGTTACATTTTATGCAGTTAGCTTCTCAGAAATTAGAGAGGTATATTCTACTTTTCTTTCAATTCCTCTTTAAGTCATTCAATTATTATAATTTGTGGGGAGACAGAATTTTTAACAAGACATACTTGTATATTATGTTGTTCAGACTTTAGAAAAATATCGACAGGTGCATATTAAATTCTTAATTATTTTTTTTGTTTTATTTTTTATTTTTTTTGAGAATTCCCTAATTGTTGAAGAATGGACGCGGGGTAGAGCTATCATTTCGTTTACTAGTTTGACCGAACTCAATAGCTTTGATATATATACGCTGTTAAAAAAAATTAATGTAATATGTATAAATAATTTATCAACAGCCCAATAACTTTCTCTATCTAAAATGTAAAACTTATAAACTAAAAATTCTAGCTTCTTAGTAATTCAATTATTGTAATTAATAGTGGAGACAAAATTTTTATCATGATGTACTTATATGCTATATTGTTCGGATTCTTAAAAAATATCAATAGGCATTTAAATTACTGGTTCGCCAGAATTCAGTAATTTTTGTGCAAAAGCCGTGTTAAAAGATCCACTTAATATGTACAGATTCAATTCGCTTTTTCTAAAATCTAGAACCCATAAATTCAAAATTCTACCTTCTTAATAATTCAATTATTATAATTAGTAGCAGAGACATAATTTTTATCAAAACGTGCTTGTATGCTATGTTGTTCTGGCTCTTAAAAAATATCAATAGGCATTTAAATTACTAGTTCGGTAGAGTACTGTTGGGAAGCAAAGCAATCCCACATCGGAAAAATAGAGGGAACATGTCCAATATTTAAAGTGTCACCCAACTCCACTAGTATGAGCCTTTTGGGAGGTGCCCAAAAACAAATCCGTGAGGGCTTGGCCCAAAGCGGACAATATCATACTAGTGCAGAGTTTGGGTGAAGTTACACGCACTCCCAACAAGTGGTATCAAAGCTCAGATTCGGGTGTATCGAAGTAGTGGACTGCGTTTGGTGAGAAGTTTCCAGTGTGACAACAAGACTGGAGATCTGCAGGTGGTGTCTTCCTGGCGAGTGGTGGTCAGGCAGCGGAAGGTGTCCAAAAATAAATCCGTGAGGGCTTGACCCAACAAAATCCACTTAATATGTGCAGATGTAACTCTCTTTTTCTAAAATCTAGAATCTGTACATTTGTACATTTAAAATTTTAGCTCCGCCTCTGATTCGACAAGTTTGAGACAAAAACTTAACTTGTATATATAGTATGATTTTCGAACTAAAGGAATTCGAATGAACCCCTTCCCCCTCTTAAATCTTACTAAATATTTGTGTTATATTAATTGTAACTATGTTTTGGGAAATTGTAGAAATCTTTAAGAGATTATGAAGATGGAGAAGAATCTGAAAGTGGTGGATTCAAATATGTTAGCTCTAGAGAAAGGAGAGCTAGAAGAAAAGCTGATAAACAAAAACCAAAATCTTGATTTTGTGTACTCACATTTGCTATACATCCTAATTTCTATTGCTATTTTGTTAAGAGACAAATTCAAGATTTAAAATTTATGAGTTTTGTTATGAGAGACGGATTTAATATTTCAAATTAATGAGCTTTGGGTTTTACTATAGGTACATATTCAGTATATTTCACAACATATATAACCAATTTTAGACAAAAATTACTAAATTGCTGCTTAACTTATGCTTCTCATGCTACATTTGCCCCAACTTTCTTGGTGTGAGTTTGGCAAGATATGACAAATGGGTGGATAAAATTAAATTTGGGCAAAGTTAAAACGAGTCAATTCAATAAAAGAATCGAAAAAGGTACGAATATATTCCTGAACTTTAATAAATGACAGATATATTTATCATCATACTTTAGGTATAAATATATTTTTACCGTTAATGAAAAGGTACATATATACCCCTAAACTTTAATAAATGGTACAGATATACCCTCCGTCATACTTTAGGTATAAATATACTCTTGCCGTTAATAAAAAAATACATATATACCCTTCTCACTAACGGCAGGACACGTGTCTCAATCTTGTTCATTTGCCCTTTTTAATTTAATTTATTCTCATCCTACCAGAAAATAATTCTAATTTAACCTACAAACCGATCCAAATAATAATCCAAACCTGACCCGGTCTAACAGAACCTTCAAGACGCATCTCTATTCATGCATATTCATTCTCTCTTTCTCTTTCTATTAGACCGGGTCAGTTTTGGGTTATTATTTGGATTGGTTTATGGATTAAATTAAAATTATTTTGGGGTGGGATTGAGATAAATTAAATTAAAAAAAAAAACAAATGAATAGGATTGTGACGCGTGCCCTGACGTTAGTGAGAAGAGTATATATGTACCTTTTTATCAACGCAAGAGTATATTTGTACTTAAAGTATGACGGAGTGTATATTTGTATCATTTATCAAAGTTCGGGGGTATATATATACCTTTTCATTAACGGTAAGAGTATATTTGTACCTAAGGCATGACGAAGGATATATCTGTACTATTTATCAAAGTTCAGGATATATTCATTCCTTCTTCGTAAAAGAATTATGAATTCACCTAAGATTGCTTGGATCAAAATAGGTTGGCAAGTAAAACAATCAGTTGACAAGTACTCCAGCTTTGAGTATCCACATCTTAACATCTCAGCTCGTCTCAACAATATAAGTTGTTATAAAATGATTATCTGCACACCTCGTGATGTTTATGCACGTTAGTGTCAGGTGTCCACGAGACACAATAAAAACGAGTTGGACGGTTTGGTTGCCAATTGAGGTGTCTAGGCGTGCACTCTGAAAGTTGAAGTGCTTACTTGTCAACTGAGGCCAAGTTTTGAGTGTGTGTTTATTTATCATGCCTTTAGAATTTGTATGTATAAGCAGGGTCGGCTCAATGAATTTGGTGGCCTAAAGCCAAATTTTAATCAGAGGTTTTAAGTATATTTAATAAAATTAGCTTTTGTACATCACACATGTATCTTATGTGTCACCCGTGCATCTTATGTGCATTTTGTGCGCTATACATGTATCCTGTTGTCAGTTAATAAAAATATTTTAAAAAATGGAGCCTCCAAAAAGTTGGGGCCTCAAGCCATTGCTTTAGTAGCTTTATGATGGAGCCGATATAATTCCAAGTGTTCACCACAAAACTTACAACTTTATGTCAACTTCCAAATATCTTTTTTTTTCCAGCATAACTTGAAAATATTTGCTTTCTTTTTTCAATTATCAACCAAAATCATTTCACAATGCATAGATGGTTAAAACCACATAGATAAAGACCAGTCGATGTAGGTTGACTGTCAGCGTAAAACTAATCGTTACATATATTTACATTCAGGCATGTAAGTCTAATTAACAGCTTTTTTTACTTCTGCTGAGCCTTGAGTTCTTCCACTCTCTTTTCAGTATCCTTCAATGCTTTCCCATATTTGATTATCAACTGCAAGAAAAAAAAAAAAGGTTTTAATGATTTTCCAGCTTTCGTGGAACGTTTAATGTTTTCCTACTTGCGAGATTACATGGATATGTTGTTGTTGTGGTGGAACGTTTAATGTTTGTAGCTGTTATAAGGAAACAACTTCGCCATTGCAACGACTGGCTCCTAATGGATCATATAAACATATAACATATGTTTTTGTGTTCATTTCACGCGGTATATAACAACAAAGTGAGTTCTGAGGTTATTGAAATTCAAATGTGTGTCGAGTTCTTCAAATATTTCTAGCAGACGCGGGAGTGATGAGACCATACCTCGTCAATTTCTTCCAGACTAAGAATGTAGGGAGGAGACATCATTATGTTGTCACCAGCAACGCGTACTAACATACCGTGTTTCTCACACTGTGCTCCAAAATATGCACCGATACCTGAGCAAAAGAACTAATGATTTGTCAGGACTGAAACTAGATTTTAACGTAAGCTAAGATGAGAAACATACCCCATTCAGGAGGGAAAGGATCATGAGGAGATTTGTTATCTGTGAACTCTGTACCATGTAGCAAACCGGTTCCCCTTATCTGAAAAAAGAACGATAAGTAAGTTGATAATATGAACGATAGGTTATTAAGACGTCTAAGCTGATTCTATTGTCGATGATTAATGTACCTCCCCGATTATGGGACTGTCGGAAAATGCCTTCAGACCTTCTTGGAACTTTGGCGATATTCTGTTTACTTGCTCAATAATATTCCTTTCCCTGAAAAGAATTTGGGTTGTTTCAGTGCTTAAGCGATAGGTAAGCACACAACACCCCTAGTTGTGAAACCATTATTTTGTATGTTGCTCGGACTCTCCAAAATGCTGCCCGTGCACTCGTGTCAATGAGGATCTGACATGCATCTGTTGACAATTTTGAAGAGTCCGAGCAACATACCTATTTTGATATAATAAAAAGGTTACATACTTGTAGATCTTCAGTGTTTCCAAGGCAACCGCACACGAGACAGGGTGACCGGAATAAGTAAATCCATGGGAAAATGTACCTAGTCAAAAAAGTGAGTTATGAACAGTTTAGATACCGAGATGGAGAAGTATTTGATGTCCTATCGAATGGACAATATACTCACCAAGTTTGTTGCTTTGAGAATATATGACATCGGTAACCTTGGGGCTTACAAGGACTGCTCCGATGGGCATATATCCGGATGAAAGAGCCTAAAAAGCATAGTTAAGAGAAAAAAATTGAGAATCCTGATATACATTATAATTTCGCAGATCAGATTAGAGTTATATCTACCTTTGCTACAGAGACAAGATCAGGTTTAATGTTGTACTTTTCACATCCGAACATTGTCCCGAGCCTTCCAAATCCACATATGACCTCATCAGCGATGAGAAGAATGTCGTACTTCTTCAGTACAGCTTGGATCTGAAAATGAGTAGGATGCATTGACGAGCTCACTTGTCGATGCAAAAAAAAACTAGCAATTCATAGTAGTATTCTTTCCTCATTTGAAAATTAAAACGTGCAAGAAAAACTGACCTTTTCAAAATAGGTCGCGGGAGGAGGTATGACACCTCCTGCCCCCATGACTGGTTCCGCAATGAAAGCAGCTATCTAGTTGATGAACGAAGTAAATTAATCAGAAAATCAGTTCACCATTTATATACGATGTGGAGAAAACACGAGAATAAGTGATGAAAGTAGATGGAAGTTACTGTTTCAGGCCCCTCTTTGAGTATGAGATTTTCCAAATTATTCGCCAACCTTGTCGCGAACTCCTCTTCCTTCTCATCTGAAATACACATAACATAACACATTTTCGTAAAAAGTTCATGTTTGGCGCATTGACTTATACGAGATACGGATAAAATAACATGTATGGAAAAGTAAGGACCTGGCAGATGAAAGCGCCAATAATGAGGACAGTCGGTATGCAGAACAAATGGAGCTGGTAGATCAAATTTCTGATGTAGTGCAGGAAGACTGCAAAAGAAAATGTTTAACATAACGAATACTTGAAACGAAAATCACTGATTGCTCGGAACAGATAAGTTGATTACCCAGAGAGACTCGCGGAAATGAGAGTTGACCCGTGGTATCTGTTTGAAGACGACAAACATGATGATTATATTAGCCAAACAAAAAACAACACACATACACACGCACACATGAAAAGAAGCAGGGGTTGAGGAGTAAGATTACGATTTTGTTTGAGCAATAAATTTCTTTTTGTCTGGCCTCCCAAGTGCATTGTTGTAATACCATACCAGCTTCACCTAATATCGAAGCGTAAGTGTCAAAAGTTGTTAATATTCTAAAAATCATATTCCTAAAAGGGTAAGAGAAACTAATTGAAACCTGTGTGTCATTGGCTTCCGACCCGCTGTTTGTGAAAAATGCTTTTGCCATTTTCTTTGCAGTAAACAGATCAAGGAGTTCCTTTGCGAGATCCTGTATGTTCGGAAATGAAATCAGTCTGTGATCAAAGTAAAACTTACAGCCAAATCTGGACAACGCACGCGGAAATTTCTTTTATATTTCGTGATGAGGCAATTACTAATGAGAATTTTACATACCAAAGAAGGTTTTGTGGTACGATTCCAAAATGAATGGTAAAAAGGCAACTCGTTGAGTTGTTTAGTTGCAGCAGCAACAAGACGAGGCTCGTTTCCACCTATAATAATGTGTAACAAGACATCTACGTGTTAAATATTTGGCGGAAATAACACTACATACATGAATGTAATGCAACAAGGACTGTGAGTACCTAAAGATGTGCACCACAAACCAGCTAGAGCATCGAGGTACTTCTTCCCGTTAATGTCATAGACGTAAGAACCCTACGCATGACAAATCACACAACTATGTTAAAAACACAGAAGTAGGTCATCAAGTACACAGCCGAAGAATGACGCAAATCTAACCTCAGATTTTTTTATGACTAAAGGTTCCAACTCAGTAGTATGCCACCCCGCGGTAAAGGGTGCCAACATATCATGCCCCTTATATCTGCAAATGTCAAGACATTTGATTACTGTATACATTTTTAGACTACACGCATATAGTTTTTGGTATTCAATATCAATATATAGCACGATAGGTGAAGATAGAGACCAAGTAGTAAAGAAAGGAAATCGACATTCACCCTTTAAAGTCGGTTGCTGTAGTGTCATTCTTCAAAGATGGCTCAGTGCTACTCCATCTGACCTGTATTGGGTCGCAAGCGATTTGTTTCTGCAAATTGCTAACGGCAGGAACATGCTTTACGTGGGAACCAATCTGTTAAACTCGATAACTTAGGAACCACAATAAAAAGGGCTACTGCAGAGTAAGATATATATATTATATATACATTGTTCATGAACTACAATAAAGTCCCTAAAAAAGTCCGTTTAACATACAAAATGGTAAACTATAACTGTTTAAGTTTCTCCAGAAATCCATGACAGATCGTTCTGTAAACTAACCAAGATAATTTAATCTTAGAGTCAAAATAAACTATGTCGCGCGGATTCTATCAAAAATGTCACAGGATCCGTCTTGGATCATCCAAAAGTCACACGTTTTTTGAGGATCCGACAAGGGTGCAGCTACATTTTTGGAGAGTCAGAGCAACATAGAAAATGACTATCAAACCCTCTACAACAATGACTATGCCTCAACCTCGAGCAAATTGGGGGGTCGGCTATATGAGTCCTCAGTGACCATGTCGTTCCATTTAAGCATGTCTCAATCCAAAATGACTATTAACCCTAAGTTAAATAGAATCAAGTAGCTTTGGGTCAATATCAAACTGTCTTTTCTAGAATCCTGAACCCATTATAAAGTCAAAATCCTAACTTCACCTCTACTCGAGATGATAATTTTAACTTGTGAAGAAAATTAAAATAACCAAAGTGGGATAAAGGAGTAAACTTTACAAAGAAACACAATCAAGAACACAAAAATGTGCATACTAACATATATTACAAGTTAAAAAAACTACAAGAACCAACAATAAAGCAAGAAGAAGCAAAATGATCAGTCAAGAACACAAAAAAGTGCACAGTAACATATATTAAAAGTTTAAAAAAAAAAGTACAAGGACCAACCAAGAAAAAGCAAAATGATCATTCAAGAACCAAATATTATACAATTAGACCAATAAAACATAAATTCAACAAAGGTTTTGATAAATAAAAAAACACCATTTCCCATAACAAATTAAATACACACAAAAAAAAAAAAAAGAACCCCATTTCCCAAAACACAAAGAAAAGCCATAATACAAACCTGGTTGGTGGCTGCAACAATTCCAGATCCAATTAAACTAGTAATCTTGGCCATTAATTCCCTTCAAGATTTTCTTGAAAATTATAATTATACACACAAAAACCTCCCTTCTTTCTCTGTTCTCTCTTTCTTCAAGCTATGTAAGATTTTATGTAACTAAGTTGAGAAGAACAAAACAAAGAAACAAGAACATAGAAAGGAAAAGAATTGACAAGTAACAACATATGACTCAGCTCTGTGTAGTCCTGAAATGCATAAAGACAAACAGTATATATATATATATATATATATATATTATGGACAAAACTTTTGTAATATTCATAATCCTTAATCATCGAATATTCAAACAATAATTTTTTTTTTCGAAGGTTGTAATAATTTTAAAGGGAAAAAGACCATTAGATTGATGTACATTGAATTTGGACATTAAAAGTTGTACTACATAAATTTGGTTAATATTGCAAATGTATTTACCAGTGAATATTCTTCAATATCTTTAACATAGAGATACTTTTGGTACATTGTATCTGGTCATTGTTTATGGATACTTCTTTTTGTACTTTTACAAAACCGTCCCTACAATAATAAAGAATTTGGTTTGGAGGGTGATAATCACACGGATCATCCGAATTCGATTCTTATGTATTTACCGGTGAATACTTGTAGTGTGGTTTACGTTTCTTGTGTGGTTTACAAACTATTATACATTGAGGAGATTATCCAGTGCTCATCCGAAGGACAGAGATTGTAACGGCTGTGGTTATTCCAGGATTCAAAAATAATAGTAATAAAGACTTTGAGCGACAACAAATGTGTACTTTAATAAAGAGTGATAAAAATGTTAGTGGCGTTAGTTAAATGTTATTGGATGTAATGTTGCTATATGTTTTAGGTGTATCTATATACTCTCTTGAGTGTTAAAATATAGTTATCACTTGTAGACACCTAATTTCGTCCCTCCCCGATATCATTTTTACCCATTGTTATTTTTATCCTACCGCGTACCCTCACCCATGTTATTATACCCGCACCAAATACAAAAAAAAATAAAAATAATAAGATAACAAATCTTATCCTAACTAATTCTATCTTATCCTAACAACCTACCCAATCAAAATAAACCACACCACCCTATACCCTACCCCACCTACCCTACCCCAATACCAAAAACACAATATATACCCACACATACACACAAAATAGAGGATGAACAGTAACCCCAAAAAAAAGAGGACCAAAAATCAGATTTTTTGGCTCTCTCTCTCTCTCAAAAGACTCTCTCTCTAAACTCTACTCTCTCTCTCTCTAACGTCGCCGCCGGCGACCGGAGCTCCGGCCACCACAACACTACCACCCCCACAATCGTGTCGTCACTTCCTCTCTCTCTCCGGCGACTCACCCCCTCTCTCCGACGACGGCAACAGCGATGTCGTCACTCCCTCCCTCCCCCTCTCTTTCTCTCCGAACAGCAGCTCCGGCAGCGACCAGCAGCAACCAGCGGCGACACTAGCTCCGTCACCGCCTAGATCTGTCGCCGCCGTTCTTTCCGTCGGCGTGAGCTCACCGCCTCGATCTATTTTTTTTTATTTCTTGCTGTCTTTGGTTGATTTTGGTTTCGTCTATTTCATGGTTCAACGTTGATAGTAAGTTTCAAGTCGACTTTATCGAATCTCGTCGTTGTGAGGTTGGGTTTCATAGAGTAAAATTTTATTCACGGGTTTTGGAGTTGTCCGGTTATTATTTTAATACCGAGTTTAGTTTGTTCGTCGTGAGGTTCTACGATCGAGTTTTGGTCTTCGGATTTCCTTATTATCGACAAAACGTTCTATCGAGGTCCATTTCTTACTCGTCTCTTATATATATATATATATATATATATGTGGTTGTTTGTTTTGATTGGTTGCGATGGAGAGTGGTGATTATAGTTTTGTTGAATTTTTGTTTATGTTGATGTTATGATTGTGATGCTTGGTTGTTTGGTTTTGGTAGATTAAGGCATAAACTTGATCATGTTCTAATGGATAGACAGAAAGAAAGTCGGGGGATGGAATTGGAAAAATTAACAAAAGGATAGATTCGGTTTAATTCGATTTATTGTTGGTATGAATCGTGGTAGGATTATGTCTTTAGTCGAGAACGGATAAGCAAATGGTAGGTTCGGGTAGGCAAATTTAGGCATGGCAGATTGATGACATGTTTGAAATATGTGTCGGAATGGTTTTGTTTTATCGCATTTAATTCAATGCTGTAATTTGACCGGGGAATGCCCCGAAGTACCTGTATTGATTTCACCGGGGAATGCCCCGACGTATCATGTTGGTGGAAAATAATCGTGATGAAGGCCCGCGGCGTTGGGTAAGGCATTGGAGCTTAGTCTAGATTTAGTATAGACTAGGATTTATATTTTTGTATTTTTTTTTCTATTTTTCGGACTGTATAATTGGACTGGACTTTTACATTTTGGACTGTTTTGTTTTGTTTATTGTTTGATTATTTTGTACTCTTTTGTGTGGTTTATACATTTCATAATGCCAAAATAGTCGATACACTCCACCAAGCGACCGTGGTCGAACCACGGGATCGAGGGGTGCCTAACACCTTCCCCTCGGTCAACAGAATTCTTTAGTCGGAATCTTTATTCGCAAACCGGTTTAAGAGTCAAATGGTTTCGAAAAGGATTTTTCAAAGGTGACTTGGCACACCGGATTATGCCAAGTGGCGACTCTGAATAAAAATGCAAATAATCCTTTTCCGAAATAAATTTTCATTTCTTGTCACTTAAATAATAAAACCCTTTCGAATTTTAAAAATGTATCCATTTTTTGGAGTACACGTAAAAAGGGAGTGTGACAGCTCTGGCGACTCTGCTGGGGAGTTTTCAGAATTCGAGCTTATTTTTGAGTCGTATCGGCTTTGTTTGGCATTACGAGTGTATAAGCATTGTTTGTGATTATTGTTTTGTTATTGTTTTCACTTTTGTGCGTTTTCGTTCTCTTTGTTTATAGTATTTATCCTATGTGTTACCGCTTTATATCTGTCATCATGAGTCCATCCCCCCGGCCTTCTTTCTGCAACAACTCTCGGAGCGCACGTCGTGCGCACGAAATCTAGTTGAGTCACCTTTATTTTAGGGGGGGAGCCGTTGGATGTATGGAGTAGGTGGAAAGCAAAGCAGCCACTATCGACCATATGCTCCCCCGAACGGCCTTGTTAGTAAACCACAACGTAGGTCGGCCTTTAGGTCATTCTTATGTGCATCATATTGAGACCTAGCGAGGCCTACACGGTCCTTTGTAGGAGACTCACCTTTAAAGCATCCCTACGTGCTAACTGTTGCATATTTGAGGGTAACGTGGTCATTTGACGGACGGATTTTTTATAAAAAAAATAAAATAAAAAAAATATATATATATAGAAAGCGAGTCGAAAAGAAGGAATCAAAAGGAATGTCGTAGTTTATTTTAGAATTCTTTATGGCTTTTGTTCTTCACGATCCAAAACTTAAAAAGATTTTTTTTTTTACATTTTTGCAAAGTACCGTAAAAAAAAAAAAAGGTTTTTTCTACGTATTTGTCAAAAACAAAAATACCAAAAAGATTTTTTTTCATAATGGATGGTGTCAGTCTTAGTTAAAGTGTCTAATTGAAAAATCCAAAAAGTTTTTATTCGTTTGTTTTTGGTTTTGTCTCTTAAGTTAGGGTCAATTTATTAGTTAATCGTTAGTTGTCCAAACTGGACGAACTACGCATACCTGATTTTCGTCCCTCGGGGCGGGATATGTAGGCAACCCTCGGTGGGTCCAGTAACCTTTATTTTGGTCTTCGTCTTAGTCTTAGGCTAGGTCTTTTATTCCGTAACCTAGAGTTGTTAGCCAAGTAGGCTGATTTTATCCAGCGTTACTGTTCGGCGATTTGGAGTCATGAAGCGGTCTGTCTCATTGACGTATGTCCGCATCAAATTCACATTGGTTGGGAACCTTTTGCTCTTATCAAATTTTGAGACAATTTCTTATCTGTTACTACAGGATGGATCTGTCCACAAAGTCTAGAGTCCTTATGGTTGTCAAGGTACCCAAAAAGTTGATCAAATGGTGGGGCACGTTCAATTACTTCGAAAAACACGAAGTGAGGAAAGTGTTAGGCAATCTTGTAACACTCATGGATCTCACGCCTCGTTCGGATTTAATAGAAGCTGCGTTGACTTTCTGGAATCCAAATAATTTGGTGTTTAGGTTCGGAAGTTGTGAATTGACTCCTACCCTGGCAGAAATATCTTGTTTGTTTCGGTTGACTTACTTGGGTCAGCAGATGATTTTAGCCCGCAATCATACTCGTAAGAAATTCCTTCGACTCTGTGGATTAAAAGATAACAAGCATCTGGGATGTCTCAAACAATCTTGGATTTCCTTGGACTATTTGTTTGCTAGATTTGGGTCTTTAGAGGGTTTCGACTGCTTTTGGGATGAATTTTGTACTACCAAAAAAATCTGGGAACAACGTTATCTTGAGGTTTTCTGTCTGGCTTTGTTGGGTATCTTAGTGTTCTCGTTAGATGAGAGGTGTATCAATACTCGTCTACAATCAGTGGTGATAGCTTTATTCAAGAAAAAAGATGAGGTCACCATTGTACCAATGATCTTAACAGAAATATATAAGGCTTTAACTGAAGTAAAAGGAGAGGTACGATTTTTTGAGGGGAGTAATCTGATATTGCAGCTGTGGATGATGGAGCACTTGCATACGCCTTCTTTGATTAGAGCAGATGTGATCGACCGTTGTCTGAATGATCGAGTGCAAGCCATGCAAGAAAGAATGCGTTTTGACAAATTTTCTTTTCCTATTGGAGTCTATTCTTGGATCGAATTTCTCGAATCAAGAACTCCAAACAACATTCTTTGGTGCTATATGTTTTGCTGTCTTTCATCGAAATGTTAGGAGGTTACGTCTTTCTTTTGTTTACTTGTTTTCGTGTTTCGTGAAAAAAAAAACCTTCAATTGTGTAATGTTTATGCATAAGCTGCCCGAACTACGCAAGATCTGATTCATGTACAACATGATACGTAGGAAACCTACTTTTGGGTTCGATCTAATCATTTTTTTTCGTTGTTTTTCATTATTTTTCCTCTTTTAAAGAAAAAAAACAAAAGCCATAAAGAATAATAAAATAAAGGTAGATAACGGGAGAAGTGAAAAGAATAGAGATGGATACAAAAAAAAAAGTGTAGATAAAAATCGGGATGATGTTGAAATGACCTCGCTACCCTCAAAAGCTGGTAGAAAATGAACATGAATTTAGGACAATTTTACCAATGTGACTCTCATGCTTGTTGTGTGCCCTAATCCTAACGGATGTCATCTTTGATGAGCATGTTCTTTCAGATAATAGTGGTAGGTTTGCAGCACTCTGGCTAGTCACTCATACTTCACTAGATCCAAAGCAAAGCTCGCCATGGCTAACAGGGAGATTTAAAATTCGCTCATTGACCCGGATCAGGATCACAGGGAAGAAAGTTCAGAACACAATGATGAGGTAGTAAGGCTCAGGCAACAATTGATAGATTTGCATCGGGCATGGGCCAACGGAATTCCTCCTCCTCCACTCCCTGAAGGTCTCGGGAATATCTCTAATTTCCCACCGCTCTCTCAGGCACAATTCTCTGCTCCTACTGAGTCACCTGAGCACGCGCCAGGATTCACTCCGCGACATTATTAACCTGGCAATTCTGGTGTACCCCTGGCAGCTCTCCAATCAAGACCAGCTGCTTAGCCAGCGCCACGATCACACCGGTATTCGTGGCCCCTCCACCACATGAAACTCCCATATATGCTGTGCGTCCCACAATGAGGCTTCCTCGGTCTTCCAGTGAGCCAGTACTGAAGGTTTCAGATGGTCAGTATTATGCTACGGAGCCTACTTTGCAATTGAATGAACCGTATGGGTACACTCAGCCGCCTGCATTTCCATTTGATACGGAGAAACCTGTCGCAACGGAGGAAAAGGATGTCATAGCCCGAAAACTAAAGAGTTTAGAGCAAGCTATGAGGAATTTGTAAGGAATCGGAGATTATAGAAGTGTTTCCTATAAAGACCTGTGCATGTTCCCAGACATCAACCTGCCCCCCGGTTTTAAGATGCCTAAGTTCGAGAAGTACGCAGGACACGGTGATCCTGTTGCACACTTGAGACGTTATTGCAACCAGTTGAGGGCTACAAGAGGAAAGAAAGAACTACTCATGGCCTTCTTTGGCGAAAGTCTTTTAGATCTGGCTTCAGAATGGTTCATCGATCGGGATATCGATAAATGGAATAGTTGGGATGATTTGGCTTCTGAATTTGTTTAACATTTTCAGTACAACATCGACTTGATTCCGGACGAAAAATCTTTGGTCAACATAAAGAAAAAGAGCACTGAAGGTTTTAGGGAATACGCGATAAGGTGGCGTGAACAGGCCGCTAGGGTAAAGCCTCCAATGAAAGAAAGTAAGTTGGTAGAAGTTTTCATTTAGGCGCAGGATGAGACCTATTTTCAACATTTACTTCCGGCAATGGGAAAGTCTTTTATGGAAGTCCTCAAAATGGGGGAGATGATAGAGGACGGGATTAAGACCGGTCGAATAGTGAGTTTTGCTGCATTAAAAGCTACCACATAAGCGATTCAAGGTGGATCTGGCGCATTTGAAGGTAAAAAGAAGAAAGAGGATGTTGCGACTGTCGTAGCCGGAACCCATTCTTATCCTAAAAGACCACCTCGCCCCTATCCCCAATCCCAAGCCCAAGTCTACGCGCAAGCTCCATATATTCCGCCCCACCATTACTACCCTCCACAAAACCCTTTATATTCCATTCCACCACCCCCTTACCCGGTATATAGCGCATAGACATATGCCCAAACCCCTTCTTACCCGCAGTGGCGCGCGCAAACTCCACAAAATTGCCCATTCGCTCCACCAAATTACCGAAACCCTTCCAGAACCAGTTTTCAACCTAGGCCCGAGTATAAGAAGGAGAAGGTGGTCAAAAATCAATTCACACCTCTTGGGGAGTCATATGCTAGCTTATTTGATAGGTTGAGAAAGTTGAAGGTTTTAAGCCCAATTCAAGGAAGGCTTTCAAATCCACCACCAAGGAATCTCGATTATTCTTTAAGGTGTGCGTACTGTTCTGATATGCCAGACCATGATATCGAGAAATGCTGGCATTTAAAGAGAGCTGTCCAAGATTTAATTGACACAAATCAGATGCTGGTCCAGGCCTCGGAGGGTCCAAACATTAACCAAAATCCGCTGCCAACCCATGCTGAAGCCAATATGTTAGAATTGATATATGATGGGAAAGAGTATTCGAGGGGTTATAAGCCTATTGTCAAGATACAGACCATTGAGGAGAAATCGATGAATGTAGCGGAGTCTTTGTAAGCAATGTCATTGAGCCAGGAAGGAATGAGAGAATATAAAGCCCGAGAAAGCACAAAGAAGCCCCTGATCACAGTACAAGGCGCCAGAAGGTATGTTGATTCAAGTCAGGATAAACCTAAGTTGACGGTGGTGGGAGCTCTGAGTCAGCCCATTTTGACGGTGAAAGGAGCACTGGCAGCGCCTATTGTCCTCAAACCGGTGACCCAACCTCCGATAGTTGATGCGAAAAGGATTCCCTGGAATTATGGATGGACCGTGATGACCTATCATGGGAAAGAAGTAGTGGAAGATGTAGATGAGGTAGGGGGTTGGACTAGGTCAGGAAGATGTTTCATACCTGAAAGCTTAAGAAAGTCCAAGCCAACGGTGAGTGGACCGTCATCTATCAAAAAGCCTATCACCGAAGAAGAAGCCGAAGAATTTTTGAAAAAAATGAAATTGCCAGAGTATTCAATATTAGACCAGCTGAAGAAAACCCCTGCTCAAATTTCCCTTTTATCTTTGTTGTTGCACTCCAAGGAGCATCGTGATGTTCTACAGAAGGTATTAAATGAAGCATATGTTCCAAGGGAGATTACAATCAACCAGCTTGAGAAAATGGTTGAAAAAATCTTTGAGGTCAATCGGATCAGCTTTTCTGATGATGAATTGCCTGTTAAAGGTACAGGGCATAATCGGGGCCTTTACATTATAGTAAAGTGTGAAGATTTCTATGTCACTCATGTTATGATTGATGGAGGTTCAGGAGCAAACATTTTCCCTATTTCTACTTTACAAAAGTTGAATATTGGTGCGGAGAGGATCAGGCCCAACAATGTATGTGTCAGGGCTTTCGATAGTGCAAAATCAAATTCCATTGGCGAAATAGAACTAATGTTGACCATAGGGCCTGTTGAGTTCACCATAGAGTTTCAAGTATTGAATGTAGAATCCTCTTACAATCTGTTGTTGGGAAGGCCGTGGATCCACAAGGCCAAGGCGGTTGCATCTACGCTGCACCAGATGATTAAGTTTGAGCATGACAGGCAAGAAGTAGTTATTCATGGTGAAGGAGATTTGTCAGCCTACGAAGATTCCCCCTTGTCTCTTATTGAAGCAAATAACGTAGAGGAGACATTCGTCTATCAAATTTTTGATACAGTGCCAGTGAATCGTATCTTTGAATGGCAGGCTATACCGGGACCGCAATTGTCTTCTGCTTCTATCATGATGGTGAGTGAACTTTGGAAATACGGATTTGAGCCAGGAAAGGGTTTGGGAGCGTCTCTGCACGGTATAGTTCATCCCATATGTCTGAGTGAGAACGTGGGCACGTTTGGTCTGGGATTTGAGCCTACAGCTGAAGATCTGAAAAAAGCCAAGGGAAGGAAAAAGGAAATATGGTCACTCCCTCGCTCAATGACACTACTCAGTGAATCGTTTGTTAAGAGCGGTGTCACGAAGCATGTAGAATTTGAGTTTGAATTGGTTGATGACTTCCAGAACCTTTGTATCGAAGTTGATATGGTCGAAGTAGGAGAAGGTACCAGTATGGCAGACGTGCAATTCATAGGTCCAGCTGTCCAGCTCAATAATTGGGAAGTCACTCCTCTCCCCGTCAGGAGGGAGTTTTGGTAGTCTATTTTGTTTTTCTTTCTGTTTATCCGAGTTATTTTAGGGTTGTAATTCGGACTTTAGTTTGTTTATGTTATATTGGTGTCTGTGTTTAAACCCTTCTATCTTTTATTTAATGAAATGCAATGTCCCTTTTGTTTTGTGTCTAATATATTTTGTTTTCTTTTCTTACACAGTTCTCTTTATGCTGATTCTAATGACATGACATGCATGCGGAATTTTCAGCCTGATTTTAAAATCCAAACTAATCAAGATGTAATGAAGCAGGATGGGGAATATGATGAAGAACAAGCACTAGAAGAAATAAGCAAAGAGTTGGAACAGTTTAAAGACAAACCGAATCCTAATTTGAATGAAACTGAGCCAATAAATCTAGGGGATCAAAAAGATGTTAGGGAAACTAAAATCAGTGTACATGCTTTGCCACAGCTAAAAGAGGGAATGATTCAAGCATTGATTGATTATAAGGACGTTTTTGCATGGTCTTATGATGATATGCCCGGTTTAAGCACTGAATTAGTGGCTCACAAGTTGCCAACTGATCCCGCGTTCCCCCCTGTCAAACAGAAGTTGAGGAAGTTTAAAACCGATGTGAGTATTAAAATCAAAGAGGAAATCATGAAATAACTTGAAGCCAAAGTAATTCGAGTGTCTCGTTATCCTATGTGGTTATCCAATGTTGTTCCCGTACCAAAGAAAGATGGCAAAATTCGAGTGTGAGTTGATTATCATGATTTGAACAGAGCAAGTCCGAAAGATGATTTTTCACTGCCCAATATTCACATTTTGTTAGACAACTGTGCTAAACACGAGGTTGCCTCTTTTGTGGATTGCTATGCCGGATATCACCAGATCATTATGGATGATGAAGATGCGGAGAAGACATCTTTTATCACACCATGAGGAACTTATTGTTATCGAGTGATGTCGTTCGGTTTGAATAATGCTGGAGCAATATACATGAGAGCCATGACCGCTATGTTTCATGATATGATGCATAAAGAGATTGAGGTCTACGTGGATGATGTGATTATTAAGTCAAAAAGTCAGGCCGACCATGTTAAAGATTTAAGAAAGTTCTTTGAGAGGCTAAGCAGGTATAATATCAAACTAAACCCGGCCAAATGTGTATTTGGAGTTCCATCTGGAAAGATGTTGGGGTTTGTAGTCAGCCGTCGGGGAATTGAATTGGATCCTTCAAAAATCAAAGCCATTCAGGATTTACCCCCGCCCAAGAATAGAATGGAGGTGATGAGTTTGCTTGGTAGACTGAACTACATTAGCAGGTTTATTGCTCAACTCACAACCATTTGTGAGCCCATATTCAAGTTGCTGAAAAAAAGTGTTGCGGTAAAATGGACTGAAGAATGTCAGGAAGCGTTCGATCGAATCAAAAGATATTTGTCAAATCCGCCCGTGCTGGTACCCCCGGAGCCTAGTAGGCCTTTGATCTTATATTTATCAGTCATGGACAATTCTTTCGGTTGTGTCCTGGGTCAACATGATATTACAGGCAAAAAGGAGCAGGTTATTTATTATCTTAGCAAGAAGTTCACCGCATATGAGGCCAGGTGTACTCTTCTTGAAAGGACGTGTTGTGCCCTAACTTGGATAGCACAGAAGTTAAAGCACTATCTCTCATCCTATACTACTTATCTCATCTCCCGCATGGATCTTTTGAAGTATATCTTTCAGAAGCCTATGCCGACAGGTCGATTGGCAAAGTGGCAAATATTGCTTACCGAGTTCGACATTGTATATGTGAATCGAACCGCCATGAAAGCCCAAGCCTTGGCAGATCATCTTGCTGAGAATCCCATCGATGAAGAGTACGAGCCGTTAAAGACATATTTTCCTGACGAAGAAGTGTCATGTGTCGATGAAGTCGTTATAGATGCTGATTCAGGTTGGAGGTTATTCTTCGATGGAGCTGTCAATATGAAAGGAGTCGGAATAGGTGCGGTTCTTATCTCTGAATCGGGACAACATTTCCCGGTAACAGCACAACTTCGATTCTACTGTACTAACAATATGGCAGAGTATGAAGCCTGCATCCTTGGTTTGAGGTTAGCTGTTGATATGGGAGTCCAAGAATTATTGGTGTTGGGAGATTCAGATTTTCTCTTCCATCAAATTCAAGGCGATTGGGAGACGCGAGATTTGAAGCTCATCCCGTATCGACAATACTTGCAGGAGTTATGTCAACGATTTGTGTTAGTAAAATTTAGGCATATTCCAAGGATTCATAATGAAATTGCTGATGCTTTAGCCACTCTGTCTTCAATGCTCCAACATCCTGACAAAGCCTATATCGATCCAGTGCATATACAGAGTCGTGATCAGCATGCTTACTGTAATGCGGTTAAAGAAGAGCTCGATAGAGAACCTTGGTTTTTGGATATCAAGCGGTATATTCAGTCAGGAGAATACCCAGCATATGCCACCAACAATCAAAAGAGGACTATTAGGCGTTTGGCTAGTGGATTTTTCTTAAGTGGGGGAATCTTGTATAAAAGGACCCCAGATCTGGGACTTTTAAGGTGTGTAGATACAAAAGAAGCTTTGGCAATCATGGTTGAAATACACTCTGGAGTATGCGGGTCGCATATGAACGATCATGTCTTGTCAAAGAAGATTCTTCGAGCAGGTTATTACTGGCTTACTATGGAGAGGGATTTTATTCAATTTGTTCGAAAGTGTCATCAATGTCAGGTGCACGGCGATCTGATACGTTCTCCTCCTGTTGAGTTGCATGCAATGGTCGCTCCATGGCCGTTCGTGGCTTGGGGAATGGATGTGATTGGACCGATTGAGCCGAAGGCATCAAATGGACATAGATTCATTTTGGTAGCCATTGACTACTTCACAAAGTGGGTGGAAGCAGTAACTTTCATGTCAGTGACAAAGAAGGTTGTAGTAGATTTTGTTCATGCCAATATCATTTGTAGATTTGGAATTCCTAAGATGATTATTACAGACAATGCTGCCAATCTCAATAGTCATTTGATGCAAGAAGTGTGTCAACAGTTTAAGATCGCACATCGAAATTCTACTCCATATCGCCCAAAGGCCAATGGTGCTGTAGAACCCTCCAATAAAAATATAAAAAAGATACTGCGAAAAATGGTACAAGGTTCTAGACAGTGGCATGAAAAGTTGCCGTTTGCATTGCTAGGTTATCGCACCACTGTTCGCACTTCAACAGGGGAAACTCCATATTTATTAGTGTATGGGACAGAAGCAGTCATCCCTGCAGAAGTTGAAATTCCTTCTCTTCGAGTCATTGTAGAAGCAGAGATTGATGATGATGAATGGGTAAAAACCCGACTGGAACATTTGAGTTTGATCGAGGAAAAAAGGCTAACGTCCGTGTGTCATGGCCAGTTGTATCAGAGAAGGATGGCTCGTGCGTATAACAAAAAGGTCTGTCCCAGGAATTTTGAAGTTGGTCAGTTGGTATTAAGACGTATCCTTCCTCACCAGGTTGAAGTGAAAGGAAAGTTCTCCCCTAACTGGCAAGGTCCCTTCGTTGTAAAGAAAGTGTTACCCAATGGAGCCTTATATTTGACAGATATTGAAGGCAAAATGGCAGAAATGGCTATCAATTCTGACGCGGTCAAAAGATACTATGTATGATATTTGATCCTTTGTTGAGTTTATTGCATGTTTAGTACTTGCATTTATGAAGATTGATATGATGAAGGCATTTTATTCTTCTATCCAAACATTATGTCATCCTTTGTTTACCCGTTTGAGCCTCGTTTATTTTTTCTTTCATATCCCTCTTTTGGAATCAAAATAGAGTCAAAGATAAATGTCAAGAAAATAAGAATAAAAGAAAGAGTTCGAAAATAAAAGAAAAAAAATCAAATCAAAACAAAGAACAAGCTGATGGAACTACGTGCGACCTGATTCTCCTCTCTCGGGAGTGAGATACGTAGGCTGTCCTATTTCGGGCTCGGTCCAACCAAATAAAGATTTAAGATTCACCCCGTCAACAAAACTGGGGCATGAGTTAACGAATTGTTTGAGTCGATTCCAAAAGTTGTAAGTCCCACTCCCACTTTAAGTATCGTTTGAGCGTCTTACCATCTTTTCTAACCTTGACCAAAAGCCAAGTTACAACCAAAGAAAGTCCTTCAGATCAATTTTTGATAGTGTTAAGGCTAAGCATGCAATGGATATGACGATACATTACGAAGTACCGCTTAGCTCCCTCAGCATAAGAAATCAGGAAAGAAATACAAAAATGAGAGAGTCTTATTGGTGAAAACCTTTGCAGGCACCATAAGGCGATGGTGAGTTGTGAGAAAATGAAAATGAGAGAGTCTTATTGGTGAAAACCTTTGCAGGCACCATAAGGCGATGGTGAGTTAAGAGAAATACAAAAATGAGAGAGTCTTATTGGTGAAAACCTTTGCGGGCACCGTAAGGCGATGGTGAGTTGAGAGAAATACAAAAATGAGAGTCTTATTGGTGAAAATCCTCATGGGCACCGTAGGGCGATGGAGAGTTTAAGAGAAAGGCGGAAAGTGAAAAGAAAGAGATTTGTTGGCGAAAGTCTTTTTAGATGTCGTCAGTCGAATGTGATGTTGGAGTCCAATGGATTTGAAGAAGTGGCTCAGTGGCAAAAGGCACGAACTCAACAACAAATGGGGAGTTTGGATAGGAAGATCAGACAGCTCAATCCAAAATGCATGTCATACTCATTGGAGTTGGTTGTCGTATTCAGATAAATTTTCTTTTTGAATATGGGACATTGCCCTTTTCTTTCATTTACATATTCATGTTTTTGTCTTTTCTTATGTTATTTATCAAAACAAAAGTCACCATCATTTCTTTACATTTTTAAGTCAAGTCTGTGTCAACACAAGCGAGAAAGGATTTCAAAATTTACTACCAGTCTTTCCAATTATATGAGGAAAAGCCAAGGAACAACACAGGAAAGAAATATGATCGTAATTCAACACGAAGCAAAGGAAGTCTATCAACCGACAGGATATTGGATTCATGAAATCATTCAGATTTGGAAAAAGAGTGCACCTCAGGGGCATGGTAAAATGAAAACCCATTGTTTGAGTCAGAACTCATTTCCCTCAATCTGGATCTTGGTCAATGATGTGGTAAGACAGGGCAAGTGTTAGCAATTTGGGACAAAGATGAAAGGAACGAGTACTGGGGCAGAAACCTGAGAAGCCAAGAGCTGCAAGCCACCACTAAGTTTTTAACTGACCAATTTTTCTTTGATTGAAACAGGGGCAAATTCATTTCACTTGATTCAGCTACCATTGGAAATGCATATTCAAGGATTTTACTTTATGTTCAGGACCCTCCTGAAAAATGGGATTTTATTTTATGTTCAGGACCCTCCTGAAAAATGGAAATTTATTTTATGCTGAGGACCCTCCTGAAAAATGGGAATTTATTTTATGCTCAGGACCCTCCTGAAAAATGGGATTTTACTTTCAGTTCAGGACCCTCCTGAAAAATGGGATTTTATTTTCAATTCAGGACCCTCCTGAAAAATGGGATTTTACTTTCAATTCAGGACCCTCCTGAAAAATGGGAATTTACTTTCACTCCAGGACCCTCTTGAAAAATGGGAATTTACTTTCAGTTCAGGACACTCCTGGAAAATGGGAATTTACTTTATGTTCAGGACCCTCCTGAAAAACGGGATTTTACTTTATGTTCAGGACCCTCCTGAAAAATGGGATTTTACTTTATGTTCAGGACCCTCCTGAAAAATGGGGTTTTACTTTCAATTCAGGACCCTCCTGAAAAATGGGATTTTACTTTCAATTCAGGACCCTCCTGAAAAATGGGATTTTACTTTATGTCCAGGACCC
Organism: Capsicum pubescens; assembly: GCA_030864215.1. Classification (NCBI taxonomy): domain Eukaryota; kingdom Viridiplantae; phylum Streptophyta; class Magnoliopsida; order Solanales; family Solanaceae; genus Capsicum; species Capsicum pubescens. The sequence goes on from CM061540.1 coordinate 299,230,360, forward strand.
TCCTGAAAAATGGGAATTTACTTTCAGTTCAGGACCCTCCTGGAAAATGGGAATTTACTTTATGTTCAGGACCCTCCTGAAAAACGGGATTTTACTTTATGTTCAGGACCCTCCTGGAAAATGGGAATTTACTTTATGTTCAGGACCCTCCTGAAAAACGGGATTTTACTTTATGTTCAGGACCCTCCTGAAAAATGGGGTTTTACTTTCAATTCAGGACCCTCCTGAAAAATGGGATTTTACTTTCAATTCAGGACCCTCCTGAAAAATGGAATTTTACTTTCAGTTCAGGACCCTCTTGGAAAATGGGAATTTACTTTCAATTCAGGACCCTCCTGAAAAATGGGAATTTACTTTATGTTCAGGATCCTCCTGAAAAATGGGATTTTACTTCATGTTCAGGACCCTCCTGAAAAATGGGATTTTACTTTCTGTTCAGGACCCTCCTGAAAAATGGGATTTTACTTTTGTTCAGGACCCTCCTGAAAAATGGGATTTTACTTTATGTTCAGGATCCTCCTTGAAAATGAGAATTTACTTTCAATTCAGGACCCTCCTGGAAAATGGGAATTTACTTTCAATTCAGGACCCTAATGAAAAATGGGATTTTACTTTCAGTTCAGGACCCTCCTGGAAAATGGGAATTTACTTTCAATTCAGGACCCTCCTGAAAAATGGGACTTTACTTTATGTTCAGGACCCTCCTGAAAAATGGGACTTTACTTCATGTTCAGGACCCTCCTGAAAAATGGAATTTTACTTCATGTTCAGGACCCTCCTGGAAAATGGGAATTTACTTTCAATTCAGGACCCTCCTGAAAAATGGGAATTTACTTTCAATTCAGGACCCTCCTGAAAAATGGGATGTTACTTTCTGTTCAGGACCCTCCTGAAAAATGGAATTTTACTTTATGTTCAGGACCCTCCTGAAAAATGGGATTTTACTCTATGCGCAGGACCCTCCTGAAAATGGGATTTTACTTTCTGCTCAGGACCCTCCTGAAAAATGGGACAACGCTTTCAAAAGTGAAATACTATTTTACTATAATTTTTGTTTGGGATAATTTATGTTCTAGTTTTAATGTTAGGTTTCAGGAGCCCGCCTGAAGAACAGGGTGATGAAATAGCAAGTCAGGAGCCCGCCTGAAGAACAGGGTGATGAAATAGCAAGTCAGGAGCCCGCCTGAAGAACAGGGTGATGAAATAGCAAGTCCGGAGCCCGCCTGGAGAATAGGGTGAAGAAATGAAAAGTCATGCAACAAAGCGAAGTAATTGAAAGCCAAGCAACAAATCGAAAGAAATTGCAAGTCAGGAGCCCGCCTGAAGAATAGGGTGATGAAAAGTCGAGTCAAGAATCAACAGAAGCTGTATAGATAGGATTTTTGTAATTTCATTTATGGTTTAGCTTGTAATTTTCATTTTGATGTAATAACAGAGCCGCGGACCGGAACCTCGACGAAACCTCACTCGACTCTCCAACTCGGTATAGTTCATCTCCGTCCAATCCTTGGAGATACTTATCACTTGATCCCTTCATAACTTGGGTGGGTAGACGGTTCTAATTCAAGACCCGTTAGTCTTTCTTTCTCCTGTTTCTTTCTTTGAATAATGGTCGGGACAAAATTCTATCTCGTTGTCTACTTCTTTGTCTGAAAACACTGTGTGTTTACATTCAAAGGGGGCATGATGTAGACACCTAATTTCGTCCCTCCCCGATGTCATTTTTACCCATTGTTATTTTTATCCTACCGCGTACCCTCACCCATGTTATTATACCCGCACCAAATACAAAAAAATAAATAAATAATAAGATAACAAATCTTATCCTAACTAATTCTATCTTATCCTAACAACCTACCCAATCAAAATAAACCACACCACCCTATACCCTACCCCACCTACCCTACCCCAATACAAAAAACACAATATATACCCACGCATACACATAAAATAGAGGATGAACAGTAACCCCAAAAAAAAAGGACCAAAAATAAGATTTTTTGGCTCTCTCTCTCTCTCTAAACTCTACTCTCTCTCTCTCTAACGTCGCCGCCGGCGACCGGAGCTCCGGCCACCACGACACTACCACCCCCACAACCGCGTCGTCACTTTCTCTCTCTCTCTCTCCGTCGACTCACCCCCCTCTCTCTCTCCGACGACGGCAACAGCGTCGTCGTCACTTCGATCCCCCTCCCTCTTTCTCTCCGACGACGGCAACAGCGTCGTCGTCACTCCCTCCCTCCCCCTCTCTTTCTCTCCGACCAGCAGCTCCGGCAGCGACCAGCGGCGGCACTAGCTCCGTCACCGCCTAGATCTGCCGCCGCCGTTCTTTCCGTGGTCGTGAGCTCACCGCCTCGATCTGCTTTTTTTTATTTCTTGTTGTCTTTGGTTGATTTTGGTTTCTTCTATTTCATGGTTCAACGTTGATAGTAAGTTTCAAGTCGACTTTATCGAATCTCGTCGTTGTGAGGTTGGGTTTCGTAGAGTAAAATTTTATTCACGGGTTTTGGAGCTGTCCGGTTATTATTTTAATACCGAGTTTGGTTTGTTCGTCGTGAGGTTCTACGATCGAGTTTTGGTCTTCGGATTTCCTTATTATCGACAAAACGTTCTATCGAGGTCCATTTCTTAACTCGTCTCTTATATATATATATATGTGGTTGTTTGTTTTGATTGGTTACGATGGAGAGTGGTGATTATAGTTTTGTTAAATTTTTGTTTATGTTGATGTTATGATTGTGATGCTTGGTTGTTTGGTTTTGGTAGATTAAGGCATAAACTTGATCATGTTCTAATGGATGGACAGAAAGAAAATCGGGGGATGGAATTGGAAAAATTAACAAAAGGATAGATTCGATTTAATTCGATTTATTGTTGGTATGAATCGTGGTAGGATTATGTCTTTAGTCGAGAACGGATAAGCAAATGGTAGGTTCGGGTAGGCAAATTTAGGCATGGCAGATTGATGACATGTTTGAAATATGTGTCGGAATGGTTTTATTTTATCGCATTTAATTCAATGCTGTAATTTGATCGGGGAATGCCCCGAAGTACCTGTATTGATTTCACTGGGGAATGCCCCGACGTATCATGTTGGTGGAAAATAATCGTGATGAAGGCCCGCGGCGTCGGGTAAGGCATTGGAGCTTAGTCTAGATTTAGTATAGACTAGGATTTATATTTTTGTATTTTTTTTCTATTTTTCGGACTGTATAATTGGACTGGACTTTTACATTTTGGACTGTTTTGTTTTGTTTATTGTTTGATTATTTTGTACTCTTTTGTGTGGTTTATACATTTCATAATGCCAAAATAGTCGATACACTCCACCAAGCGACCGTGGTCGAACCACGGGATCGAGGGGTGCCTAACACCTTCCCCTCGGTCAACAGAATTCCTTAGTCGGAATCTTTGTTCGCAAACCGGTTTAAGAGTCAAATGGTTTCGAAAAGGATTTTTCAAAGGTGACTTGGCACACCGGATTATGCCAAGTGGCGACTCTGAATAAAAATGCAAATAATCCTTTTCCGAAACAAATTTTCATTTCTTGTCACTTAAATAATAAAACCCTTTCGAATTTTAAAAATGTATCCATTTTTTGGAGTACACGTAAAAAGGGGTGTGACATCACTAATAGTTGTTTCTTAAAAATATAATCCAGCAACAATTAAGTTATTATCATTAGTTAATTACCGCTAAGCATCTTTTTGATATAACGTGTAATAATGTACAATTCAATTTTGGTTAATTTTGCATGCATCAAATAATCTTTTAACACATACTAACTTTTACCAATTCATATTAGCTCAATTGATTAGTTACGCAAACTTTCATGATTTTGCCCTCTTAGTGAGGTTTCAATTTCCCACTTTATAATCTCCTTCATTTTTATTTTCCCTTACACAATTAAAAAAATATAGTGTAAAACAATGTTTACATGATCTGATCACTTGTAATTACACACGTATATATTGTTGATTAGTGATCAGATAAAATGGTAACTAATATGCTATTACTTTAAGTAAAAGTTTTTACACTAATATAGGTAAGTGTATATTTATAATCTATATCTATAATATATTTTTACTATTTTCTTCAATTTATTATTTAATTATTTTTATTATATTAACTAGACTCAGAAAATATATGAAAAGAGAATCAATTAATATTTTTCTTTGTACTGATCAATTAGAAAAATATTCCTAAAATAGAATAGAAAAATACTATTAAAACTCTACAAAAAATTGCTCACTTTGCAGGGGTTATATTTACATATTGCGGATGTTGAAAAACCCCGCAATGTGATTGCACGGCAGTTTTCAAAACCTCTGCAATTACGAGCGTCGCAATCGGTTTACGACGGTTTGTCAATTACCGGCGCAATCAGTTAGTGGCGGTTATGTAACGGCGATTTCGACCCCCACAATATGTAAACTAAAATTAGCTTCCAACTAATACTTTAAAACATATAGCGGCGGTTAAAACCTCCAGCGTATATTTTTAAAATTGCAGGGGTCAAAACACTTGATATTTTTCAAAAAAAAAATTACACTGTTCATGATCAATATTTAAATTTGAATTTTATTTAATAGATTTAATATATATCATTTACTATTGGACCAAACAAAAATACATCTTAATAACAACAAAAATCAAATTACATTAGATCATAAAAACATACCACAAAAGTATTGTAATTAGTCTTTAAAACTAATTTAAACACAAAATACTTCTCCAACAGCGATTCGATAACAGTGTCATAATTACTAATACAATTACAAATTTCAATAATCCACAAAAGTTTTTTTCAATTAAAATATTTTTTAAAACCCAAAATAAATTAAATAAATACCCTACACTTTCAAATCATTTTTCACACAATTTTTAAGTGACGCAGAGTTACTATAGAGAAAAAAGTAGAAAAACTTTAAGAAAATGGAAATGAAAAGTGATGTTATGGTGTCAAAATTCAAGAGAATTTGTGTGTTTTGTGGGAGTAGTAGTCAAGGGAAGAAAAGTAGTTATCAAGATGCTGCTATTGAGCTAGGCAAAGAACTGGTCTTAAGAAACATTGATTTGGTCTATGGAGGAGGTAGCATAGGCCTTATGGGTTTGGTTTCACAAGCAGTTCATGATGGTGGTAGGCATGTTATTGGAGTTATTCCCAAGACACTCATGCCTAGAGAGTTAACTGGCGAAATAGTAGGAGAAGTCAAGGTAGTTGCAGATATGCATCAAAGAAAAGCAGAAATGACTAACTATGTTTGTATGGAAGACATGCGTTTTGCATTCATTAGTTTGCATAAATATCATGTGCGGGTAAGTTTTTACTCGAGCAATTGCAAGGTTATTGGAGGTAGGTCTGGACATAAAATACCTAAAATTGAATTATCCGACCGAATCAAAAAATTTGATACTCGATATTAGGACGTACTTCGACATTTGATACAACGGCATTTGGAAGTAAACTTTTAAAATTACGATACGTGGGTTTAGATTTAATACAACATATAAATATCTTTTGATATTCGATATTTATCTCAAACTGATTTATATATCAAGATTAATTAACTTGAGTTATACCTTAAACCAAACGACCTTGATTCATACCTCTTTCTAAAAATTTCACATGAAAGCACAAAGGATAGCACAAATAATTTTTTATTCAAATAAATACATAAATAAAAAATTTACTATTTTGTTTGGCATAATAAATAAATGAGTCTGTTTACTGGGCTTCAACTGACATTTATGTCTTTCAACTTTAGGTGTGTATGAAGTTGAACAGATAGATATACACGTCCTATGTGGCATCTACGTGGCAATTGGTGTGAGATTGACATGTAGATATCACGTAGATGTCACATAGGACGTGTGTATTAACTTGTTCAAATTTATAAAAGTTTAAGTATCTACTTATGCATAACTAAAATTGGAGGGCATGAAGTTAAGTTAAAAGGCATGTTTATATATTATTCCTTTTTTTGGTTTCCTGTCTCGTTTTCGGTATTTCCATTGGGATGGAACTAAATTTAAATTCGCGTCAAAAAATTTCACAACTTGAAATAAAGCGTTGCCTAACAAAAACAACTCCATATCCACTGAAACTCGACTTTGGATTAAACATTGGGCAAAAATATCCAATTTTAAACTAGAATTAGGATTATTTATAGCTTATCACTAGGCTGCAACTTAATTTAATAACTGATCAAAATTCAATTAATTAAGCGAACTCATTGTTTTCAAGATTACAACATGAAAGAATAATTAATAATAGGATGATTCAAAATAATTACAATCAGTAGAGACTGAAAGCTTCTTAAATCTCACAAGTCAATTTTCAGGAGGATAAGTTCTAATCTCTGGATTAACCTTCTCAACCCTGCATGCATCACAACGATTTAACTAATTAATTTAATTTAATTATGTTAAAAAAAAAAAAAACTTCATACACTCATTCCCTCCAGTTATGTGATATATATATATATATATAATTGAATATTGAGCATGGAGTTTAAGAAACAAGTAATAAAGACTTCTAAAAATTCACAAATATATGAAAACAAATCATTTCATCATTATATATAAAGGGAGAAGTTTAAGGATGTGTGTGTTAACAAGAAAAATGTTTCTCTAAAAAATAATAAAGTTCTTACTTATAGCTTTGTATTTGGTTAGTAAAAAAAAAAAATATTACCACAAAAATATTTAAATATAATTTAGATAAATATTATGAGCATGAACGTGGCAGGTGATCCGCGCTAAGGGGTGAGGTTGAGTTGGGATGGGGTGGGGCAGGAGGAGATGTCACTGTATGAAAAAAAAATAATTCCCTACTTAAGCGGGAAAGACATTCGCTTAATTCTTAAGGAGCTTGTTTGTAATATCCTAAATCATTTTTTTTTGTAATGAGTATTTGTTAAAATAAGAAAAAGAAAAGGGAAAGTTGGGCAAGCCTAATACCGCCCCAAGTTGGTTAATTAAAGTAAAAAAGCAAATTAGGGGTAATGTTTTCCCCACCCACCATGGGCAGACAGTAGTAAAAAGAAAAGAAAACATCGAGTTGAAGGGGAAGTTCTGCACGCGGTGTAATTCATTAGTTATAGCTAGGGGTGTACATAGGTCGGGTTGGTTCGATTTTTCATTAAAATATAACTAAATCAATAATGTCGGTTTTCTAAATCTACAAACCAAATCAAACCAATATACAATCGGTTTTTTTGTTTCAATTTTAATCGAATTTTTTTCGGTTTTCTCGGGTTTTTTACAATTATAATGTGATTGAAGAAAAAAATTAAATATTTTCACTAAAACGATAAAAAATAATGGGCATAGAGTAGTTTCAATTAAAATTAAGTTGGCAAATTACTATACGTCTAAACTACTATCTCTCAAAGTAATATTATGTGGATACCCAGTGGTTCAATTTCTAAGTCACTAGTCACAGTAGCTTGTCTGAAAGTTCCCTTCACATAAAATGTGAGCATACAAAAGAATGAAGAATTTGAGACAACTTATTAAAAACTTAACTCTATAAAGTAATTAACTATAACATAATTCCATAAAAAAGAGAGAAAGAAGAGAAACAAACCTAAATCACAACTTGACGAACGAGCAGAATGAGAAAAATAAGATGAGGAAATAATAAGAACTCTCTGAAAACTTGGAAAGTAGAATGTAAAGTGAAGCAATTGAAGAGTTTTAGATTTTTATATTAATATTGGGCTTTGTATTAATTTGTCATTAATGGATAAATATTATAATTAAAGGCCCAAGAATATATATCTATTTTCTGAATATAAAAGAGTAATAAAAGTAATTAGAAAGTAGATTATAAGTAATATTTTTTTACGTATAAACAACTAAAATTATATATGTATTATGTCGGTTCGGTTTAGGTTCGGTTTGATTTTATTTTAGCTAATACCAAACCAAACCAAGAATGATCGATTTTATTTTGCCAACACCAAACCAATCAAACCAAACCATAAGTCGGTTTTTTTCCTCGGTTTGGTTTGATTCATCGGTTCGGTTTGACTTAACGGTTCGGTTTGTACACCCCTAGTTATAGCTATAGATTTGGGGTGTGCAAATATCGAACCGATCGATAAATCGAACCAATAAAAATGTTAGTGAGTTATTGGGTTAACAGTTTTTTAATGATTTTATAAAAAAAATTATTGGGTTATTGATTCGGTTTAATAACCTAATAAGAATATATATATATATATATATATATATATATATATATAGAGAGAGAGAGAGAGAGAGATAGATAGATAGATAGATAGATAGATAGATAGATAGATAGATAGATAGATAGATAGATAGATAGATAGATAGATAGATAGATAGATAGATAGATAGATAGATAGATAGATAGATAGAGAAAGAGAGAGAGAGAGAGAGAGAGAGAGAGAGAGAGAGAGAGAGAGAGAAAATGGCCAAAACCCCCCCACCTTTACCTCAAATATCAACTACACACCTATACTTTGCAGGAGTCCTATGACCCTCCTGAACTATTTTAAAGTGGAATATTTACACCCTCGAAAACTGACGCCCAGACATTGTTTCGGGCAGTGAGCTGCACTCGCTGCCACATCATGCCACGTAATTCCACGTAATATTACTTTTTTAATATAAAAAAATAATTACTTTTATTTATTATATTTTTTCCTTTGTATTCTTTTTTAATTTCCTTTTCAATTTCATTACTTTTTTCCATTTATTTCATGTTCTTCCACAATAATGATTCTCCATTCTTTTGTTCGTTTTCTTTTCCTTTCTCTTCATTTGATTTTCTTCAATCTCAAATCTTTGTTAAATCTCAAACCTTTGTTAAATAGTAAATTCAAAGTCGACTATTAAACTCAAAATTTAGACAAAAAAAATTGCTTCAAGAACAAAAATTTGCACGGCTTCACACATTTGCTTCAGGAACAAAAAATTTCATTTCTGTATTCGTTATGTGAGTTCAATTGCAAACTCGTTGTTCAATTGGAACTCAAGAATTACTAGTTTTTTCAAAAAAGGTGATGTTGAGGAAGCACGCAAATTGTTCGACGAAATGCCCCAAAAAGAATGTAGAAACTGTATGATTTCTGGGTATGTAAGAAATGGGATGTTAGATTATGCTCAACAAATGTTTGATACAATGCCGAGCTGAATTGTTGTTTTTCAATCTTGTTCCTTTTTCTTTCCTTTTTTTTTATTTCTCAACTATGAAAATTGATGTTGAATTTATGATTGTGAAAAAATTTGGTGTTGAGTTTGATTATGGTGCTGATTTGATTGTTTCAATTTCAAGAAATGTGGATTTGAATGATGATTTATGGTTTGAGATTGAAAATTCAATCAATGTAAAGTTAAAAGATTTCAAGATTCCACAAAATGTGTATAGAGTATTGTTGGAAGTTTATGTTTCATTTCATGAGAACGATGATTCTTGGTATGGTAATTCGATTAATGAGTATGTAAGTTTGAAGAATCTTAGTGTTCCGAGGAATGGAGCTTTTAGGGAGGTGATTGTTAGTTTGGATGAAATGGTAGTTGGTGTAGTTTGGCCATTTACTGTGATTTATATCAAAGGAGATGATAAATTAGTTTTGGATTGGATGTCATTGTTGAGTTCAAGAAGAAGAAGAAAGAAAATGAATAAAGAAGAAGAATAATTAAAAACGAATAAAGAAAAGAGTAAAGAAATATTAAAAATAATTTTTTAATAAAAAAATTCGTTCTCACTCTCTTTAAAGAGAGTGAAACACACTCTCTTGCTATGTCAGCGTTCAGGGGGGTAATAATTCCACTTTAAAATAGTTTAGGGAGGTCATAGGACCTCCGCAAAGTATAAGTGTATAGTTGAGATTTGAGGTAAAGGTTGGGGGGCATTTGACCATTTTCTCTCTCTCTGTCTCTGTCTCTGTCTCTCTCTCTCTCTCTCTCTCTCACACACACACACACACATATATATATATATATCTTATTATATATTTCTCCTAATTTCTCTTTAATTTCTACAAATTAACAAACCATTATTTCATTATACAAACTCTTAATTTCTCCTAACAACATTTAGTTCAAACTTGAAGATTCTTGTAAATTAAAACATATCATGTAGGATTTTTGGTTGCAATTAAGATTCGATTTTTTTTCATATTAGTTACTACAATTTCTATTTTATGAGTATTTTCTTATTGGTTAAACTGAAAATCGAACCGTTAAGGACTAAAAACCGATAAAAATATCTTATTGATTTGAATATTGGTTTGACATATTTAAAAATTGAAAATCGATAAACCAAACCGATAATATATAAAACTGAACCGATCAATGCACACCCCTACTATAGACTCTTAAGCACTTGCTCAATATTTCGGGTATGCTTTTGACTCCAATTTTAAATTTTTGGTAGGGTATTGACCCCCCTCCTATTAGTGGGATTGTTGGGTATAAGAAATTTATTTATCAAAGACAAGAAATATGCACAGTAAGGTGTGATTTTGGGTATAAAATTCAATGAATTGAAAGTTATCCTGAATTTTTTATAGATGGATAGTCTAAAGTAGTTATGTTATGGCCTAAACGAAGGGATTAACACGAGCTTGATATGATGTGATTATAGATTCGATCGAAAGAAGTCATACGAATTGTTCGAGGTGATGAATTTGTTATTCCGACAACTGTACTGTGAGTAGTAATCTTCCCATAATTTGTGTTTCTTAACTTGCATATTTTATACATGATTTTGATGAAACAAGAATTACTAAATGCTTTGAAACTGCATGTAGGGCAAGTCTTTTACTTGATATGATATTGAAATTGGGTATTTGAGATGTTCATAAGACATGTTTACCGTTACTTGAGATACGATCACTGATGTTATGAAAGTTCTTCACTTACATGAGAAATAAGTAATTTGACATTTGTTTTATTCAAGTTTACATGTAATATGATTTGATATGAACTGTAAATGCTATGTATTATTTTGAAAAATGCTTTTATATAAATATCTATTATTTACAAAGAAATTATAAATGGGAGTAGACCTTGATTTGGATCTCATAGCTAATATCGGGATCGTTAGACCTGGTACTCCTTGTATTTACTGATTACTGTTATAGCCCTCGCTAGTGGAAAGGTAGAACTAGCATACTGTTACTGATGTCCCTCAAGTAGGGACTTACTGATATGATATTTGACTCTTTTATGAGGGGTTCACTGTTATTAACTATTCTTGAAGTAGAATGCCGCATTAATTACATGATTCATTCTTGGAAACCTCCCAAATATATAATATTTGATATGATGCGATGCTTATTGGGTTTATTACTGAACTATTGGTTCATTTTTCTTACATAAAACAAATAATACTTTTTATTGTTACTGTTTTCTGAAAGAGCATTTATTGCATGATGATTATGACTTCTCCCCATTAAAAACAGTTGTGGTTAAGTGTTATTACTCACTGAGCTAGCGTCTCACTCCTCGCTATTTGTTTTTCAGAGAACGCAGGTGACGGTGAGGATTTCGTTAGCTAGAAATTTCGAGGTTGCATATTCCTGGTGAGCCCCGCATTTATTCGCGTGGGCTACAATTTATTTATTTGTTTTGTTCATCTTCTTGAAAACTCTTAGAGTTGTTCCATAGTCATGTCTTTAGAGTTTGAGTATTCTTTCATTATTTAGGATTTGTGGAGTATTTGACTTCCTCTTATTTTTTGGAGATGAATTGCACATTATTGTTAAGTGGTATTGGTGCATTATTGATGATTTCGATGGATTGTGTTGGTATTATTAATGTGTTGGTTGTGATGTGTGGTTGTTGTACTGTAGATTTGAGATAGAAAAATTTCTTGATAGGCCCCAATACAGGAAAAACTCTATCCGATTTTCTGTAGAATTCTGACGAGGCTTGCTTTGGAGTCCTAACCTCCTTAGGCAGGTCATGACCCTACTTTGGATCGTGACATTGTTTCTCTAGAAAAGATAATTTTTAAAATATTTTAACAAATCAAAAACAAAAAAATTAAAAATTATTTTCCTTCATACCATACACTAAGTTAAGTTAATTTTCTTAAAATAAAAATTAGAAACCAATTATTCTTTTTAAATGATAAGAAAAAAGTTTCATACATGAGAGAGTATACTAATTAATAGTGAACTTTAGATGATTAGTAGAGAGCTATACTTTAATATTAGAATGAATTGCAATTTATAATATTTTTTTTATAGTTTTCAACCATATAAATTGTAAAATGTAAAATATTATATTAATTTAATTTTAAATTTTAGTTAAATTAACCTTGAAAAATAAAATAATGATAAGTAAAAATGAAGAGACGGAGCATATTTTATTTACCTGTAATACAAAAGAAAGTAGTGAAAAATTACTGAAATTTCAAGCTTGGCCAAAATGGATCGTGGGCACACGCTGGGGCCCATTCCAAAAGTAATAAAGGTGCCTGGCTTAGTTTACAAATCCTGTAAAAATAATTTGAAGAATTAATTTAAACAGTCGTTATTTAACTGTTTAAATTAAAAATATCTAATTTAATATACAATATATATGTGTACTTTGTATATAAATATACCCACAACTATTGTAATTAGTGTATGATCGGTGTATATTGACTGAAAAAATAAGCAAAATCGACCAGCTTTTGTCTAAAAAAAAAAAACACTTAAATCATTAATGAGTAATAATTATATAGATATTGACTAAGTGAAGTCATATCATCGGTTTGAATTATGTTGTTGTTTTATTCTTTTTGGATTTATCAAAGAAAAAATAAATTATTTGAAAGAAAATGGTTCTTGACTCTTTTAATCATTTCAAAACATAAAAAAATATCGAAATAACTTAAGAAAAATTACAAAGTCGCCACGCAATTTTTATTGAAAAATCAAGAAAACTTAAGAGAATTCCAAAGATTCAAAAACAGAAATAAACCTTTAAAATTAGAGACAATGAGTAAGGGTTCAATTAGCATCCTAAGAAGAGTTTTAGGAACGTCCGTTTAAAAACGGTTGATCAAAATATTTTGCCTAACTCAAAATGGTTAACTTTGCGAAAATGTCAAATTTTTATAAGAATATCAAACTTGAATCGAACAATTTTTTTGAAAATAGCTTTATTTATTTTGTCAAGTTAAAATGGTTTGTTTTTAAGCTAATGGTAATTGACTTTGAAAAGAAATTTTTTAAAACAAAAGCCTATTTTTAGTAACAATAATTTATTTTTATTTAAGGGAAAAGAATTATTTTTAAAGAAAAATATATTTTTGATGGTCGATGTTAATTTAAAATTTTGATTTGAACAATGATAGATTTTAAGAAGAAATATTAAATAAAGAACATTTAATCGTTATGGAAGAGTTTAAACTTTTCAATTTAAGAAAGGGGATCTTTCGAAAATAGCTACACTTTGTTGTAAAACTCACCTTCCATAGCCATATTTTACATAATTACCATTTATAACCGTTGTATTCAATTTACGCCCGTTGTATTCGATTTTAGCAATAGTTTGTATTGTACCATTTAGTCAACATATTCGATTCACAGCCGTTGTATTCACTTTTACTCAGTGATCTGTATTTATAAAAAACATAAATATACTACATATTTAGTCTCGCCAAAAACACTATCATTTTTTTCTTTTTCACTTTTTTTATTTTTTTTTCGTGTTTTTCTATTTTTTCTTCTTCTTTTTCTCTTTTTTTCTTTTTTCTTTTTTTTCCTTTTAAAAAAAAAATTCTCTCTTCTATCTCTAATTTCTATTTTCCTTCTTTTTTATTTTTTATTTTTGTAGTTATTTTCTTTATCGTTTTTTTTTGTTCTATTTTATATTTTTTGTATTTTAAAAAAATATGACTATTGGAGCACAAGTCATGGATGATAACGTAAATACCACAATTGTTTATCGTATTTTTAGTCACACCGTCATTTATATTTTTGTATTCATTGATACAATTGTATTTGTATTTATTTTTTAAAGTTCGCGTTTGTATTTGTATTTTATAGTTCATATTTATATTTGTATTTTATAGTTCGCACTTGTATTTTAAAGAACTATTTTGTATTTGTATTTTATAATTGACTATATATTATATTGGATTATATTTGTATTGTGATTTTATTGTGTTTGTATATATAGACTATATTTGTATTTGTATTCTATTTTTGTCGATGCCTTTTTATTTTTAAAGAATTATTTTATATTTGTATTTGTAAGTTGATTGCATATTGTATTTAGTCGTGATTATGTACAATTTATCACTTGTATTTGTATACAAACAAGTAAATGCATTAATTGTATTTTCTTGATTCTAAAATATATAAATATGTAATGTATCATTTGATACAAATGTACCGTTTTGTATTTGTATGACAAAATTATCATTCGTAATTGTAAATAAACAAATATTATTTTATACAAATACAATTACAAACAAATGATATTACAAATATAATATGTATTTGTATATATTGTATTTGTATAAAAATTTGAATTGTATTTATTTGTATCAATAAATACAACTCGTATCAATAAATACAAATAAGTATTCATAGAAAAAAAATTAATCGTTCATTTTTAATAATTAAAAAATACAAATGATAGTTTACGCTTGTATCTGTATGCTATAGTTCACATTTGGATTTGTATTTTATAGTTCACCCTTGGATTTATATGTTATAGTTCGCATTTGTATCTGGGTTTTATAGTTCACATTTGTATTTGTGTTTGCTAGTTCGCACAAATGAAAAGAATGAGAAAAATTAAAAGAAAAAAAAGAGAAAAAAATACAAAAAAAGAAGGAGAGTGATAGAAAATAGAGAAAAAAACAAAAAAAGAAGGAGAAAAATTAAAAGGGAAAAAAAGAAAAAGAAAAAAAAATGAAAAAATGAAAAAAAAAAAAACGAAAAAGAAAAAAGTGAAAAAAAAGAAGAAAGAGAAAAAAAAAAAAAAAAAATGAACAAAAAACTTAAAAAGGAAAAAAAAAAAGAGTAATAGAAAATAGAGAAAAAAAAAAAGAAAATACATCAGAGGGACTATGAATTGTAATTAGGGTTAATTAATAGGCAAGAGGGGCTATAAATTGTAACTAATTAAAATATAAGCTAAATAGGATAATTAGGAGTCAATGTTTGCCGAGTTCTGTAGTTATCCCTTTAAGAAAACTCATTTATTTTCACACTTGAGAAAACTCTTTTTAACCTAAATGAGATTAATTATTACTTGAACAAACAAAAGTCATTTTAATGTGAAAAGGTTTGTGTTAGAAAAAAATTAACATAAAGTCTATTTTGCTTCATTTAAATAATAATAATAAAAAGATATATAAGAAAATCCAAATAAGTAATGAAGGAAAAATAAAGATAAAATAAAAATGGCAATGTCTTGGGGACTTTATATAAGTTAATTAATTAAGGAGAAAGTATCTGAATTAGCAAACATAGACTCATAATTACTCTATTTAGCACCTATTAATTATTCTTAAATACAATTTATAGTTTTTCTCATTTATTTTTTCCCTTTTTCTATTACTCCTTTTTTTTCAAATTTTTTCTTCATTTTTTCTCCTCCTTTTTTTTTTTTTCATTTGTGCGAACTAGCAAACACAAATATAAGTGCAAATTATAAAATATAAATACAAATATGAATTATAACATACAAATACAAGTGCGAACTATAAAATACAAATACAATTGTGAACTATAACATACAAATATAAGTGCAAACTATAAAATACAAATACAAATGCGAACTATAACATACAAATACAAGCGCGAAATATAAAATACAAATACAAGTGTGAACTATTAAATACAAATACAAATGTATCGTTGATATTTGTATTTTAAATTTATAAGTACAAATGTTCGTAGAAAGAAAAATAAAAATTCTTTTACAATTGTTTTAAAATACAAATGATCTTGTCAACTACAAATTCAAATCAAAAAAAAAAATAAAAAAAAATTACAAATAAAAATACAATACGTGGTCAACTTCCAAATATAAATACAAAATAGTTCTTTAAAATTACAAGTGCATCGATAAAAATAATGCACAAATACAAATAAAATAAAACCACAAAATACAAATACAATATCCAGTCAATTATAAAATACAAATACAAAAATAATTCTTTAAATACAAGTGTGAATTGTATAAAATATAAATGATGATGTGAACTAGAAAATAGAAATGCAAGTGCGAACTATAACATACAAATACAAATGTAAACTACAATATATATACACAAATAAGCACGAACTATAAAATGCAAATACAAATATACTTGTATCAACGAATACAAAAATATAAATGATGATGTAAATACAAATATGATATGAAATTGTGCTATTTTTGTTATTATTCGTGACTTGTACTCGAGTAGCCATATTTTTAAAAAATACAAAAAAAATATAAGATAGAAAAGAAAAAAAAAGGTACAAAAAAGAAAAGCAAAAAGAAAAAAAATGAAAGAAAAATAGAAGATAGAGATAAAGAAAAAAGGAATGAAAAGAAATAAAATACAAAAGAAAAGAAGAAGAAAAAAAGAAAAAAATACGAAAAATAAAAATACAAAAAATGAAAGAAAGAATCGAAAAAAAAAAACGAAAATAGGAAAAAAATCAACAGAGAAGAATAAAAAAGAATGGTAAATACAAATATAATGCGTGGTTATGATATTTTTGTCATTATCCATGACTTGTATTCATTGTAGTCATATTTTTCAAAAATAAAAAATATATAAAATGTGATAAATGTATGCATATTTTATATGAATACACACTATTGAATAAAGGAAAAATGACACAAATGGCCACTCGGGCAAAATTAATTCCACAAAAATAGTCATGGAATTCAAATTTTATTTTCTAGCCATTTTAATTTGCTAGCTTGTTCTATACAGTTCTTATACATATTTTATACAGTTTCTATGCATATCTTATATATATAAATATTCTATAGGAAAATTATATAGTTTCGATACACAATTTATACAATAATTGTATAATTTTTTTAAATACATTTTATACAATGATTATATAATTTTTCTACACTTTCTATACATTTTTTATATATATTTTATACATATACATATTTTATCGAACTATACAATTTCTATACATATATCTTATATAAATATATATATTATATATAACAATTATACCATTTTTATACAATTATATTTAATATTATTTTTAAACAACAAAATAAAAAGCAGAATATTTTTCAGTTAAAAATTTTATAGCAAAAATCAACTTAAATATTTTTAGAAAAGGGCCGAATGGCCCAAGTTGGAGTCTGTATAAGTATTGTATATGGACTGTATTAATATGTTATATAAACTGTATTTGAACTACCTGGACTAAAATGACCAAAATTAAGAAAGGGAAAATTAACTATATAAACTTATTCGAATAGTTATTACAACTTATAGCAAAACTTTTAAGTTTTCAAGTTATAGCAACTTTCATCTTAAAAAAATATATAAAAAGTTTTTTTTTTCTTTTGTTGAAAATACAGAAAAGCAATTACTGAAAAAGGAAAATTAATATTTAATACAATTAATATACAATTTACCTTCCTTAAAAGTAGTTAACCTTAATTACTGATATTTATCCACCCCCAAATTCCTCAAACCGTTATTTATCTTCCTATTTTAATGCTTGCATTAAGAGTTTCCATCTTCATACACTACTTGCCACTTTTTACACGATTTCTCTCTACCATCAAACAAAAAACGCATTCTATGTTGATTAAAATTTGATAGAAAAGTAAAAAATAAGTATTTCTTTAGATAAAAAATATGAATTCTGTTAATTTGCATTCAATCATGATCCGTCATGGAGGGAAATGGGATTCTTCAGGTTTGTTAATTTTTTTACGCCTTCTAAACGAATTTAAATATTTATTGGCATACCACCAATCAGATGCATGCCATCACAAAGAACACTGAGAGGAGGAGAAGAAAGGAAACATGTTGATTATTTGAACCAATCAGCACATTTGTTCAACAACAAGTTGGCAGATGACTTAAGTTCTCTGGAAAACAAAGTACCTAATTCAAGATTGGTGTATGTAGATATATATAATCTTCCACTTGATGTCATCAACAACCCTCAGAAATATGGTACAAATATGGCTGCCTTTTTCCTGAATATTGACAAGATCTCTGTTTCTTTCTTTATATGACCGTGCAGGATTCAAAGTTGCAGAAAACAGATGTTGTGGGACAGGGAAAATAGAAGTTGCAGAGTTATGCACATCGGTGTGTTTCGATGATTCCGATTATATTTTTTGGGATAGCTTTCATCTTACAGAAAAAACATACAGACTTTTAGTTCATCAAATTCTTGTACACCATTTAAGTAGCTTCTTCTGATAAATGCACATATCAACATGCATATCAATGAATTCTTAGTACTTGTTGCCGAATGATTGGTCATTTATATGTTATTTTCTCACTTAGTGATCATGTCTATCATCCCCAATTTTTATTTCTTTTTATTTTTTCTAGTACGCACGTACATGATGTGGTAGTAACAAAGTTTGTATTCATGGACCATAGCAGTACATACAAACTTGCAAATATTTGGGTTTTTTCAGTATTAAATTGGTATAAAATTGATATTGAATCATTTTTTCTATTCACTGTTTGTTTTTCTACTATAGTTAATAATTTGAATTAACTTTTTGGTGCTCGATTATTACTGTTTGTTTTTATAAGATTGTGGGTATGAAAAAGTTTATTTTTTGTATTTATGTAGTATTTATATAATGTTATGCTACTCTAACGTTTGTTTCGTATTTTACATCGTTGAATGAAATTGATATGAACTAAGTCGCATCAGATGGTATTAAATTTGATATCAACTACATCAAATTATACATTTTTCGATTCTGCAATTAGTAACATTTGACATGAATATTGAATCTTGATTTTTATTGGTGCTCATTACTCTTTGTACAAGATTGTTGGTATGAATAAAGTTTAGTTTTGATAGTTAACATAGTATTTATATAATGTTCTTCATCTTGCCAGAAAGCAAACAAAAATATCAATCTTGATTAATCTTGATTTTTTTTTTTATTACAACGAAAAATTATTTGACATCAAACAACTATCAATTAATTTATTTTCAACATTTACGTTGATAGTTTTCATATAATATCCATTCATACACTAAAAAGGTTATGTAACATAAAACATAATTTTTCTCATCGATTGTCACATTCATAAAACTCATTCAATACAAATGTGATATATGCGAAACTTCATCGATATCAATTTAATACATTGAGAACTCAAAATAAAAATGTTACTCAAGTATGAAATGAGTATATAAATTGATTTCAACGTATTAAAAGTCGAATTATCCTAGGAAAATGTGTTCATCAAAACTTAGTTAACATCATTACACTAATTGGCAATTAACATCATTACACTAACTGGAACCATCCCTCGATCGATAAACTGATGGTACAACAATCTTGCAAATTAATCAATACATCTACTAAAGGTCTCACACGAAAAAAAAACCTCAATAAAAGGCATCCTTGTTTGGCTAATGTATCTTTAAAATGAATGTCTTCTTGTTCAGTTATCTTCCTCGAGCATATGGACATTACAGATAAAACAATGAAATGTGCTCTGGCTAACTAACTTTCAGATGTTAGCAACGAGCCAAACACGAGTTTGAAGTTCTGAATGAGTGTAAGAACAAGTTTTTTTTTCCAAGGTATACATGTGAAATCAAAATTGTGTTGGTGTGTATTTTGATTTGAGTTTTACATAAATACTACAATAGCAATGATATTAAAAGTTAATTATGGTATGCATTATATGGACGTGGGAAAACGATGACTAATTAAAATCCAAAATAGAACTATATATATGTTATCATCACTTAACGATTTGACAAAATTGAATTGGCAAGACTGCCTTTTGACTGTAAAAGGATTTTTTTTTTTTGAAAGTAGTTAATTTTTTTAGAATGAAATAACTATTAATAATTAAGCACTACCTAAGCATGAAAACAAACTAAAAGCAATAATAATTCAAATGTTAACATTTACTATTTGTTCTTAATTTAATATAAAATTGATCTAAACAATTGTCCAATTTAGAAGAATCACTATTTAGAAGAGTCACTATTTAATGATCGAGAAGATTATTAGTAATTAAAAAAGGTAATGAATGGAATTTAATGAATGAAAATTAAAGAGATAAAGACTCCTATTGGTAATTAAAAAAGGTTAAGAGATAAGACTTCTATTGATAATTAAAGACTAAAAAATATGAAAAAGAGTATAATCAAGTTAATTATTCAAGTTAATAAAAAGGTATAAAATCAGATCTTAAGTTTAAAAAATATATTTACCATATATATCTCCTTAAATTATGGATAAACTTTGATATTTAATTATTATAAAAAAATATTGATATCTTAACTTGCCATAATTATCCAAAATCTTTAATTAATAGTGATAGATGTTAAATGCTAAATATAAGGAAATAATACAAATAATAAATATTACAAAATTGATTTTTGAAAATTTAATTAAAATATATTTTTCTCAAAAGTTGCGATAACTTGTAATTATTTCTTAAGTCTAGTAATTAATGAAAAGTTATGCTATAACTTGTAATTAATAATCTAAAAAGTATATTTGAAATAATTTTCACATTAAGAAATGGCTATAATGGAAAATAGTTTCGCCGACTAGTTATTTTTGACAAAATATCAAACTTGGGCTATTTATTTTAAAATGACCATGTGGTGTCTTTTTCCCTTGAATAAAATCGAATACAATGACCGTACATTGAATATAGAGACTATAAATAGTAATTTTATAAAGTTTGGCTATGAAATGTGTATTTTAAGCAAAGTCTTACTATTTTTGGAAGATCCCCTTTTTTAAATGAACACATGTCATTTTAAGTTTGTAAATAATAATTTTAATACTTTTATGAAATCAACTCTTTTGCAAAGTTAGTCATCCTTTTTAAGTTAGTTAAAAAATGGAGTCATTTTTTGGTGAATCATTTTTAAACGGACGTTCCTAAGTGTCTTAAAAATCTTCTTAAGGCGTTAACTGAGCTCTTACCCAGTTTCACTTATTTCAAAGATATATTTCTATTTTTGAATCTTTGAAATTTCTCTAAGTTTTCTTGATATTTCCTATAAAAATCAAGTGGCGATTCTATAAATTCCTCAAAATTGTTTTAAATTTTTCATGAATTTTAAAATAGTTTAAGAAAGTCAAAACCATTTTCTTTTAAATAAAATCCGAAGAGGGATAAAACGGCTATCATCATGACCCGATCGCGATTGGGTAGCACAAATTCGCCCTGACCCGAACCCAACACAGTCCTTCATCACGACACGACCATACCCCCTGCGATTGCAATGAAGCAAAAGATTGCTCTTCGCAGTAGGGACAAGGAGGTAAAGATCGCAAAGAAGGAATCCAATGCACCAAAAAATAGCAACTTGACTGCAAAATTTCAAAGCAAAAACTCCCTGGCGGACTCTTTGAAATGAGTTTAGAACACCATAAAAATAATTTGACTATGCTACTAGACAAAATTTGACATTCTAGATTCAACGATATGTTCAAAATTTCCAACAAAGATCATTAACATCAAATATTGATTAAAATTAATTCTTATGCTTAATTTCCAACATCTCGTCTAAACTTTTAAAATCGCACCTAAAGCCCCGGGATCCAAACGAATTGTGTTACTAACCCAAAAATTGATGATTCGGAGCTAATAGAATAGACAAAATTCTCATGTTACACTCGAACATATGAATTGATCAAAGTCAACCATTTCAATTCTAAATCCTTCCAAAAAGAAAAAAACTCACTTAAATCTCAACCAAACACCTCAAAAATCGTGTCAACCACTCCAGCAATTCACAAATACCAAAAGACAACTATGAAAAAGAAAAAAAAGGTCAAAACACATAATAAATTAATTCGAAAATCAAATTAAAGATTATTACAATATAGTAATAAAAGTTGATGATACAAAATCCCTATTGAGGTGTGTTTCTTCTTCTTTTATTTCTTAAGTACCTATTGGGGCCAAGGTAAGTGTTTTCTTTTTTGCGTTTCTTATTCTGTGTCTGTATCCGCATTGAAATTCAATTAATTTAAATTTGCGCCGAATTGGACCTATTCGGGGAAAACGCTTCCTATCCAAAAAAAATTCATATCAAGAGCTCAAACTTGAGACCTCTGATTAAGGGAGAAGGAGCCCCATCATCCGTTTCACTACATTCTTTGGTGGTTAAGTGTTTTAGGAATAAGCATAAATGTCCTATCCAAAAAAATTTCATATCAAGGGTGGTTAAGTGTTTTAGGAACAAGCATAAATGTCCTATTTGAAAGTAAAATTACTAAAATATTATTATTATTATTATTGTTTTTTCAAATCTGTTATTTTTTTACAAAAAAAATAAAAATAAAAGTATATAATAAATGAAAACATTAAAATTAATTAAAGGGATGTGATCGTTTGGATGTGTGAATAGCAGGACTGCAAAGAGAAAAGGTAGATGATAACTCTCGAAACGGTGTCAAGTGCCATCCATTTGCTTTGCCTATGGAGCTTAAAGTTTCTTATATAATTCTGCTCAAAAGGATGAACCTGTTATGAAATATAAAGTAAAAACAACAAGAATAAATAGAGAAAGAAGAGGAGAGACTTTTTTATTTCGGATGAGAAATCATAAGATTAATCATACAATGAATAAAAAACTCTATTTATAGGGTAGATCTTATCTATATTGTTGATAGACATTCACTATAATATAATTACATTCATAACACTCCCCCTTGAATGTCTAGATAGATAATGTGCCTCGTTAAAGCCTTATTAGAAAAAATTCAGTGGAAAAAAAAATCTAGTGAAGAAAAAATAGTACATATCTCTAACAATACGCATATAAGCCGCCTCATTAAAAACTTAACAAGAAAAATCCAGTGGGATAAAATCTCGTAAGGGAAAAAGAGCACAACGAGTATTAAATCCCCTAATGAGAACATCCTTAAACCTTTGCATTCTGATCCTGTGCATCATCTTTTTGAAAGTTGCAACTGAAGGAGACTTGGTGAATAAATCAGTCACACTGTCACTTGAACGAATCCGTTGCACGTTAATATCACTATTCTTTTGTAGCTCATGTATGTAGAAAAGCTTTGATGAAGTGTGCTTCATTCTATCTCCTTTTATGAATCCTCCATTAAGATGTGCTATGCATGCTGCATTATCTCTGTATAAAATTGTGGACACATTATCACTTTTTAAACCACATTATTCTCGAATGAGATGTATCATGAACCTCAACCATACACATTTTCGTCTTGTTTCATGAGTGACTATTATCTTAGTATGGTTCAATGAAGTGGCTAAATAGACTACTTTGTATATCTTCAAGATATGTCAGTATCCCCACATGTGAACACATTGTATATTTAAGACCGAGATGTATGTGGGTTAAATAAATACCCAACATCAACATAATCAACAAGATTGAGACTGTAATCTTTAGAATAAAATAAGATCATATGTTTGATCCCATTTCGATGTCTCCTAGTAGGAGCAGAATTATACCTTGCTAATAAATTAATCGAAAAAAGTTATATCAGGCCTTGTAGTATTTGCAAGATACATCAGTATTGTGCATCAATTGCACTAAGATGTGGTACTTCATATTTCTCATTTCAGCAAATAATCTATTGCTTTTGAAAACTTTCCAAGAGTTTCAACAATATTCAAACCATCAATTTATCCCTTATAAGGATAATAAACAAGTTTTCCAGAAACTTTATATGCTTCAGGCATTTTGAATCCTTTAGGGATTTTCATATGGATTTTTGTCAAGTGACAATATCAATATGTGTGACATCTTCAAGTGTCTGAACTGCAAATCAAATAAGTGTTATGCTTACCAAGATGCATCCTTTCATGTCACTTGATGAATGTTTCTACGTCAGTATACTTAATTAAACGTAGAATTCAGATTCTCGCAATCTTTTGCAATATTGCGCCAATATTGTATCAAAGATATTAATAATATATCATTTCGTATCGAATCACAATGCGACATAATATTTTAAAATCTCATCACTTCATTATTTTCAAATACCTGAACCTCTCATAAGGTTTCATGAAGTGTTATGTCGTAGGCTCTTCAAGAGAATATTGTTTTCTTATTATGATTATTTGATCCTTATCCTTTTCAAGGATTATTTCATTTGGAACCGATTGGTCTACCACGCTTCACACATGCATAGACTTTGTCCTTTAGGGACACAAAATAGGAGCACTTGCAGCTTAATATGAGATGCTTTCGACATTTGACTTGAATTATCTTTTGAATGAGGATCTGATGATAATTCCTAACATATTTCATAACTGCTTATAATCTCCCCCTTATGTTAGAAAAACTAACATACATTCTTCATCTTCTTTAAGCGCACGTAAAAACTATTAGATGGACAATGTGTGGTTCCTGTCCTGGAACCAACATTGTGAGGAAATTAATCATAATTTATTGGTTTGATGCATACATGTACTCATGTATACAATATTTCAAACCAATACATAAAACTTTGTTCTCATTAGCAATGGTTTAGCGATTTATCGAAGGTATTCAATGCCAAACCATCATCATTAAGATAAATTGTCTTGATTACACAATTTGAAAGTTATGCTCTTAACTCAATTTTGTTGAGCAAACAATTTTATAAATGTCAAACTACAGCTTGACAATAAACGTACAAGTGATCATCTTATATCGATACATCTCAACAGATCACATGATAGGTGAACGAACCCTTATTCACCTTTTATACTTTTCAGATTTTAAGGGATTCAATCCCAATATTATTTGGTCCAACCAACTTATCACGAGAACAAGCGACATAAACAATTCTTAAAATTTTTCTAATTCTTCAATACATGTCTGATACTTAATAGGCACATCTTCGAGATGTCACAATCGTTCGTATCAACTTATGGACTCATTTATAGTAATAAATACAAGTTTACCATGATATGTATATTTTTTTTTTCTTTAGTAAATTTTAGATTTACTATTACATGAATAAATTTCAGATTTACTACTTTAAAAATACATTTCAAAATAACTCTTCTCAGTTATTCTACCTCTTTCGGAGGTGGGTTCCCATCACAATCAAGTGCACATTTGTATTAATATTCTTCTCATTCCCCAGGAATGGAATATAATCGTGCCTTAAGCCTATCAAATTCTGATAACTTTGAACCTCTTTCATGATATTGTTACTCCAGGAGCAAATCAAGACATATATATAATGTCGAGAATTTTTCTCTTAACATATCTTCCAAAGTATATCATATATTGCTTCACTTCAAGAATGTAACTTTCAGATTACATCATATATTACTATCATATTCAATTAAAAAATAAAGCAAATTGTCATCTTTCAGACTTGTCATATATTGCTTTGGAAGCTGTGAAGCAATGTGAGATTTAACCACTTCTTGTGATTATATCATTCTCACCATATAATCTTAAACCAAATATTTAAAAGATTGTCTTCTGAGCATACAACAAAAAGACCACATATATTCTTAGAAGGTAATCAAAATTTTAATGATTAAGAGTAATCTAGCGAATATACTAAAAAATCGACACTTATATCATAAGCAGTGATTATCTTGCTGGCAAAACTCTTTGAAAATTTTTGTATAATCAATTTAAATTTTTCATAGTTTGTTAAACATAGTTGTTAAAGTTGGCTGAAATAAGAATGCCACTTGGAACATGTTAACTGAACATAGGAACCTCAAGGAGCCGACGGAAAAACTGCACGACTTTATCTTAGCCTAATTTATTAAAGATTCGTGCTGATAACGTTTTATGAAATATAAAGTAAGAACAACAAGAATAAATAGAAAAAGAAGAAGAGAGACTTCTTGAGCATGAGAGATCATAACATTCTTGTGGATTTTGGGTGTGTTTGAATTCAGCCTCTCATATAATGAATAAAACCCCTCTATTTAGAGGGAATAGAGGGGAAATTACTCCTAGTTTCTCTCTAAAAGATAGATACTTCAGTCCTGATAGATATCAACTTCTCTACTTCAGTGTTGATAGATATCAACTAAATCTTCATAGATCTTATTTATATTATTGATAAACATTCACTATAATGAAAATACATTCATAACAGATTCTTGTTTAAAGTTTAAACTAAATCAAGTAAAAAACGGCAAATTAATAAGAACGTTGCAGTCAAAACTGATTTTTATTTTCTTAAATTTATTCATTCATAAATAATATATATTGATTCTTTGTGATTTTTGTGAAATTCGATTTCTTAATTCGTTAAGGCATATGGCTTAATTAATTTGTGATGCTTAATCTTGAAATGCACGCTTTGTCTGTTTATCAATGATATATAATTAGTTACTGTTTAATTAACTTTTTTTATCCCTTTCCTAAATTGAGAAGTATTAGATGACATACAATTATATTATACTACTACCCTTACATGCATATATCTATCTATCTCTCTCTCTCTCTCTCTCTCTCTATATATATATACTAGTTATTAATAGCCCGGGCAAGGCCCGGGCCCAACAAATATTTTTAAAAAAATTTATTTTAATTATTGTGATTTATAATATTTTTTAAAAATATATAATAGATTTTTTTATAGATATTTTAAGCTGTTAATTATTGTAATTTGTAATACTTTTTATGTAATTTTCAAATAATATATATCGCTCTCGCTGTCCAAACTTTTGTGGCATTAATAGTCAATCACATTTTTTTAAATAATTTAAGTTTTAAATTATTGTGATGTATAATATTTTTTTTCTATTCCAATTTAAGTGTCATAATGCTTAGATAAACATAATAATTAATTATGAGTGATATGGTAAAGTTACGATTGAAGCAGCGAAGCAGACATGTCTTAATGACTACAACAACTAATTAGAAGTGATATAACAAAATTACTATAAAAAATATTTGTAATTTTTTTTTGATTAACTTATCATTTTATATCTATTTTATTGTTTTTATCAAATATCATTAATTGATACAATGCTCAAATAGTCATAATAATTTGGGGAAATGACAGAAACGACACTTCAAATTAAACCATTTCCATGAAAATGGCCATGAAATTTAAATTTCACTTTCTAGCTAATTCAATTTACTGACTTGTTCTATACCATTTCTACACACTTTCTATACAGTTTCTATACATATCTTATACATATAAATATTCTATATAAAAAATTTACAGTTTTGACACACAATTTATACAATAACTGTACATTATTCTTACACATTTTATACAACAATTATATAATTTTCATACACTTTCTATATATTTTTTATATATATTTTATACATATACAAACTTGATAGAACTATACAATTTCTATACATATATTTTATATAGATAAATATTCTATTTAACAATTATATCGTTTTTATATAATTTAATTATAATTTTTAAACAATAAAAAAAAGTAGAATATCTGATCAATTAAAAAATTTATAGCAAAAAAAATTAAAATATTTTTAAAGGGGTTGAATTGCCCAAGTTGAATACTGTATCAGTATTGTATATAGACTGTATCAGTATTGTATATGAACTGTATATTAACTACGTAGGCCAAAATGACCCAAATTAGAAAATGACTATAGAGCGGAAATAGGGCCACTTTTTGAAAAGTTTTCAAACTTGGGCAATTTATTTTAAAAAGTGTTATAGAGTGTCTTTTTTCCTAATAATTAATTAGGAGTGACATAGTAAAATCAAGATTGAAACAACGAAACAAATATGTCTAATTAGAAGTGATACAACAAAATTACTATAAAAAATACTTGCGAAAAAAATTAAATGGGTCTCATATAAAACGTTAAGTAAATTTAACATTAAATATTATTAATTTTTTAATACTTAGATGAATTTATAATAATTTTTTAATATTTAAATGACTTATAATAATTAATTATGGGTGATAGAGTCAAATTATGGGTGAAACAACTGAAGTAAACATGTCATAAATATCTATTTTAATTTTTTATTAAATATTATTAATTTTCTAATATATAAATAACTTATAATAATTAAGTAGAGATGGTATAACAAAAAAATCACGGAGGAAGTAACTTATGAAGCAGGCAGGAGAAGCAGGCATGCTGACGGAGACCTGCCTGCTTCTCCTTGCCATTCCCTCTTATTAGAGAGTAATTTTATATTTTTATTATATATTATTAATTTTCTAATACATAAATAACTTATAATAATTAATTAGAGATGACATAAGAAAATCACAAAGGAAACAGCTTATGAAATAAACAGGAGAATCAGACATATTGACGGAGATAATTGAAGCATTTGAAACAGAAATGCCATAAATGCTTATTTTATTTTTTTTAATTAAATATTATTAATTTTTAATATGTGAATAACATATTATAATTAATTATGAGTGATATAATAAAATCAAATATTAATTAAAAGTGATATAGCAAAAGTGCTATAAAAATATTTGTAATTTTTTTTTTTTAAGTGGACCTCATATAAGTCGTCAAGTTCATTTAAAATACCAATAGTTAATTTATCATTTCATATAATTTTTTACCTTTTCTATCAAATATTATTATTTTTTAATACTCAGATGACACATAATAATTAATTAAGAGCGATATTTAATGAAGCTACAATTGAAGCAGCTATAGCAAACACGTCATAAATGTTTATTTTACTTTTTTATTAAATATTATTAATTTTTTAATACATAAATGACCTATAATAATTAATTAGAGGTGATATAGTAAAATCACGGAACAAACAGCCGAAGAAAAAGCAGGCAGGAGAAGCAGGCATGTTGACGGAGAGCTGCCTGCTTCTCCTGCCCTTTAGTTAATTTATCATTTCATATTATTTTTTACCTTTTCTATAAAATATTATTATTTTTTAATACTCAGACGACACATAATAATTAATTTAGAGCGATATTTAATGAAGCTACGATTGAAGCAGTTGAAGCAAACACGTTATAAATGTCTATATTACTTTTTTATTAAATATTATTAATTTTTTAATACATAAATAATTTATAGTAATTAATTAGAGGTGATATAGTAAAATCACGGAACAAGCAGCTGAAGAAGAAGCAGGCATGTTGACGGAGAGCTACCTGCTTCTCCTGCCCTTTCTCTCTTATTAGAGAGTAATAACTAGAAGTGCAATGTCCGTGTCAGCACGAGCCCAACAATAGAACATGTAGATTGCAATTTTAAAATTTTAGAATTTATCTTGGAGTAGAAAGTTTAAGCAGTAGAATGTTTTAATTAGTACGATTGAGCTCAGGAAAACAAGCTTGTAGCACACATTTTATATACACACACATTTATATATATATATGTGTGTGTGAACATTAAGGAGCCATGTTTTGCAAAACGACACTGTACATATAATTTACATAGATACAAAAAAAGAGTTGATGCATCCTCGGCTCTACAAATGTATGACTAAGACCTGTTGCATGAAAGAATACAAGTTAATTATTAGAAGTTTATGATGAACATTACAAAAAATTTAGGAAAAATAATAACAAATATTGGCCATCGGTCGATCAATTTAACACAAAGCAGCTGTTGCATATACCTTACACATTTAAAGTATCCAGTGAATGGGAAAGTGGGTATTTTCTCTTGATACAATTGCAAACTTTATCTACTTCTATTAAAATATCATACAAACCAAGTCATCCAATTCTTTTGTATTCAATTTTTAGTTACAGTCGAAAACAAACAGAGACAGAGGTCATGTGCAGTGGATCCTCAGTTGAAGTAATAGAATAATCAGTAGAATAGTAGGGCAGATTTGGAAGGGAAAGAAGAGGGATACGGTTTGTTTAATGCTATGGTAAATTCATTTAACTTTCGGTCAATTTTTGTGTAGCTTTAATATTCACATTACGCAACAACAACAACAACCACCAAGTGTAGTCCCACAAGCAAAGTCCAAAGAGTATATTGAATAAACAAACCTTACCTCCACAAAGTAAGGAGGAGGTTTCAAAAATATGTCAAACACAAATAATGAAAAAGGAAAGCTAACAGAAGATAATAATAGGATAATCGGAGTACAAGAAACAGTGTTAATAGTAACAGAAACGGGAGGACAAGGAACTAAGAGATGATACTAAATCTACTGGTTGATTCCAACTTTCTGTTTGGGAATCCACTAACAAAAGCCAAATCACATTTATCATTAGAAATTCAACAACACAACGGCTGGTCACATGGTCTAATTTCTCAAATTTATCATGAGCCAAAAGATTTACACTTAATTGTTATTTTATCTCGAGCAAAATACCAGACTTCTGATCCATCTCTGAACTTAGGTCCTGAAGAAATTTTCTTACTCAAGCCTCCAAATACTTGTTATACTATGATTCCTTTTTTCAAACTCAACCAACAACTCCTCTGGGCTGAAAGCACTTGACTTAATCAATTACTCTACACCTCAATCCTACAATCCCCGAATAGCTGTCTATAATTAAATCCTCTATACTCATTCTGCTGAAGGGGAGCCTTGGAGTAACTGGTAAAGTTGCTGCCATGTGACCAGGAGGTCACGGGTTCAAGCCTTGGAAACAGCCTCTGGCAGAAATGCAAGGTAAGGCTGCATACGATACACCCTTGTGGTGTGGCCCTTCCCCGGACACCGCGCATAACGGTAGCTTTAGTGCACCGGGCTGCCCTTTTTTTTTTTACTCATTCTGCTGCGTTCAGGCTCATTTCATTCCAAAAGAAAGTTCTCCACTAAAGATGTAAAAAACTTAAACTATTTAGTGCTGAAATCAAGCTTCCCAATGTCCAGCTAGTTGCAACTTCTGTCAAATAGTCACTTCACATTTACACTGTTTCTGTCCATGTAAGACAACCATTATACAGACAGTTATTCCACTCAGTCGACAAACTACAACCGTGGTCTAAATGAAGACCTAAAAATCTCACAAACTAACCTTTTTCATGTACAAGTACGAACAACATATACTTACAGACCTTACCTCTTCCTTAAAAAGGATGAGAGGCTTTTTCCGTTAGAATGGCTCCAAACACATGGAAAAAATGAGAACAACCATAAGCAGTAAGAACAATATGAAAATACAGTAATGGAGGCTAGGGAAACAACCGATAGTTCATGTGCAAGTAGAAAAAACCAAAACTTCAATTAACCAAAAAGGAAAACAAAATTTCTGAAAAAATCTCTCATTGATCTTGCTACCAAAATATAGAAAATTTGTATCTCCTGTTTTTGGAAAATGAAATGGACTCTAGGCGATGAAACAAATGAGTTACAAAGTACATTAACACATGACATTTATGGTGAATCCTACATTAGAATGGGAAGCGAAAATTGAAGACCATATAAGAATAAGGTCAAAATCAACTGTCGCAATATTTTTTAGTTTAAAATCCAAGGGACAGATTTGTGTATAGGCGTAAGACGAAAGCAGTTTTTTACAGCACAAACGCAAATTTCACTAACTCGGGTTTAATTTGATTATATACCTCAATCAAAGAGCACAAATCCAAATTCCCACACAGATCGAATTTTGTACAACGCAAACGACAATTTCTCCAACACTCCTTATTCCTAAAATAAGCTCTTAAAACTCCAGAAAGCAGCAAAGAAGGATCAAACACTAATCCTAATTTCACTAACCCAGTAGAGTAGGCACAATTGAAATATAAGGTAGTAAAACACAACTTCACTTTCAATTTCTGCGTTTACGATTTGTGTCATTTCTAAGTGAGTGCAAGTCTAGTTCCACAATTATCTGCTTATAGTATTAACCATAAACCGCAGCCACCAAAATTTAATAGTGTGAACGAAAATAGGAAACAAATAGCATAAGAGTAACAAAGAAACACCAAATTTTCAAAACATTGATAGACCATGAAACTTTAAACAAATTTCATCTTCCTAATCCAAAACCCAAAAAATGTGGAAGCTAATTTTCTGTAGTTACCTTATAGCTGACATACTTTACAAAGTTACTTTTGTCATACAAATTTAAAAATGCTTTTGGCTCTGAATATAGGAGAAATATATAACCCAATTCCGCAACAGAAACCCAATTTTCAGAAAACAAAGTTTCCAACACCAAAAACACGAACCTACTGTTAGAGAGAACATTCTTTAAGGCTATGAATATTTTACTTTCATCTTCCAAAACAAGTACCATCTTTCCACTACAAATACTTACTTTGGCAAAATCAATGAAGAGTTGACCTTCTTATATTCATCCTGTCATCTTTATTCTTAAATATCGAACACCTTAATAAGCATTCTTTAGTACACCCCTGTCCAAAAATATTCCCATCCTAAAGATATTATAAAATCTTCTATTTTGGAACAAATTTTAACATGACATAATTTGTAGATGTTTGTGTCATAGTTGAGTTGTCATTATACTGTTCAATATAATTTGATGTTGATCCTTTCTCTAACTGAGGTTGTTGCTCAATTAAGCTAATCGAGGTAGCACCAAATCGTCGGTAGGTACATTCAGCTTTACTTGTTCGTGCTTTAGCTAGTAAAACTTTTTTTTATTGGATTGCATTGTTTTAGATAATTCACGGGTTCTGACTTTTTTTATCCTCATGTGCTTTTTTAAAGTTTGGATGTGCTTGTTTATTTTTATTTGACATTGCAATATTGATTTTCTAACAGTGGTTAATATAAGTCAGCATAGTTAACATATTAGTAAGATGAAAGCAAGTATAGAATCACAAATATACAGTAGCTATACAAATTTGAAATTACAATGAAAACGTTACCTGCTAAATGGAAGACTGTATAGCAGCACAAACAGAGAGTTCACACACGAAAACTGCAACCGCAAAATAAGGAAAGGAACATTAAGATGTTTATGTTTCACTGCTATGCCATATCAGGAAAAACCAACAATTTGTTTCAGTAAGAACTAAGGGGCTTGTACCAACTTTAGAAGGTAAGTAATATCCAAACAAACAACTTCATTACAGAGATGTTTGACTATATAAAGAGTTATGCGGCGAAGATATTTACTTGTCCAAATGTTCACACAAAGAGCTGTATAGTTAAACAAAATTCTACAAAAAGAAGATAATATCATTGACAGTAAGACAACCACATCATAATTGAATATTCATTTTTGGCATTATGACATTTAGTAGTGTTGTATAGATACTGCAAACTGCATTACTTAATACTTCAGGGAGGAATTGTTTAAGATATTAGTAATATGAAAGCAAGTATAGAATCACAAATATAAAGTAGCTGTACAAATTTGAATTCGCAACAAAAACGTTACCTACTAAATGAAAGACTGTACAACAGCACAAACAGAGAGTTTGCACACAGAAACTGCAACTGCCAAGAAAGTAAAGAAACATTAAAATGATACAGTGACGCTCTACTACCTGTTCTCAATAATAGATCTGCCTCAAAATTTAACACATTCAATCCTCCCCAATAGAAGTTGACAGTGAATCAAACATACATCTCAGATGTTTCTTGAATATGAACGAAAAACAATGAAAAGGCCATTTCTAAATACATCCAAATAAAGGAGACACATTGATACAAGCATGGTGGTACTCAACAATCTAGATTTTAGCTATGGTTTGAGAAAAATTATTTACACTGTAACAATTTATAAGCTAATATTTAACTTCTTTAATAACCAACTCTTAAGCGCCAATGGACGCACAATTTCAAAACTTGACAGATAGCAGACCATCGCACTACCTTCTCTAAACATATATTTGATTTTGCTTCCTTCAGACGCGAAGTACCCAGTTTCCCAAAAAAAATCCCCCAGGCTACAATAAAATCAAAGAGTTCTCCGCCAATCATTTTCAAAACCAACTACTAATCACCAACTCTTATATTTGTCAGTAAAAAATAATATAATATAAATATACCATGTAAACGGTATAAGCAATTTTTCTAAGTAACACATGATGAGGTTTTGTACTGAAGAAGTCGAGCATTTTGATTCCAGGAAAATGTATCATTTCTGTCATATAAAGTTTGCTCTTTTCCTACTTTGGCGCCTTATGGATATTGGATGGTGGAGGGTTTTAAATAGTAGCATGCCACTCACTTGAGATTTGAGAAGAATGGAAATGTAAATAATCACTTGTAGGCTCCCAATCCTGATGTATTTGCTATATGAGCAGATCATTAATATACATTTAATCTCTTTACTAAATGTTGAAAGATCGCAGGACAGTCTCCTAGCGGATATTTATTCCTCACCAAGAACACATACCTTAAACCTTACCCCTTACCCCTACCTTGTAGAGATAGAGAGACCTTAAATCACTTTTTGTTCACACTCCACACTCATATTCAGCTCAGCTACATCTCACTGATACATACAGTACCAACAAATCCAAGAAAAAAAAAACTAAAGCACATAATCAATTTCAGTTCCAACAAAAAAAGAAACCTTTTTCTTCTATCTTTTTACAAGATTTATACGTAAATCACAATATGAAAGCTGCAAAACCATTTGAACTGAAATCAAAGAGTAGATCAAGAAAAATCAATAACAGATAAACTTCACAACAGATCCAGAATTATATTTGTTCAAACATACCTGATCGCAGGAATTGAGATTTTTTCTTTATCACAAGAGTTGAGATTTTTTCTTCTATTTTTTTTTTTTAAAGAGTAAGCGATAATATTGAAGACTTGGAATGGTAAGACATATTTAGTAATGCCAACACCGAGTCACGTTTCAGCATTTGACATGAAATGTGTGTGGTAGAAAATTTATTAATGTTAACAAAATGGAAAGTGTGTAGTAGCAAATTTATGATGGGCAGGTAATAAGTATAGAAAAGTGGTTATCAACTTACCAAATTATCCTTAGATAATAAATATGTATAGAAAAGCAAGTGGGTCGAAACCAATTTTTCTATTGTATAGAAACTAGTTTAGAGTACATGCTTCGTATGTATGTTCCATGTCAATTAATAAAATTACACATGAAAATAAAATTATTAAAAAAATTCAAATTGACGCTAATATAAATATTATACCTATTTAAAAGACATGACTAAATATTATACAAAACAATAAATTATATGAAATTAAATAAAAATTAGCATTAAAATAAATGCAAGATTTATTTAAATGATAAATTAAATAAATATTACAACATATCTCTTTATAGACGAAATTCTTGATTTATGTTCTTTTTGTCACTTTAATTGCTCGATCATGACCAAGACAGCTCACATAATATTCTTTTCATAGACAAAATTTGTTAGTATACGTACCTTTTGTAGCTTTGATTACCTATCATAATCAAAACTCTTGTTGTTGATATAGATACTGAACATGATATTATTTTATTATTAAAAAATCACTGAAGAAAAATAAAATATGTGACAAACTTACAAAAACTATGATTCAATAGTTATGTCTTTAATTTCCAGATAATTTTAAATATAATTTTATATGTGGAGTCTATAATTCAATAGTTATGCCTTTAATCTCCAGATAATTTTAAATATAATTTTATATGTGGAGTCTATGAAGGATAGAATACATACCTTATTATTATTATCTTTATAGGGTAGAAAGACTTTTTTCGATAAACCCTCAATTAACTTACAAAAAATTGTGATTCAATACTTATGCCTTCTATCTCAAGATAATTTTCAATATATATAATTTTATATGTAGAGTCTGTGAAGGACAAAATACAAATCTTATCACTTTGTTTATCTCAAGATAATATAATCTCTTATGTGTATAATTACATATATTTATATTGATGCCTTCATATTTTGGGAAGGTTCCTTTTATTTTGAAAGGGGAGCTTTGAAGTAACCGGTAAAGTTGTTGCCATGTGACCTGATAAAGTTGCTGCCATGTGACCAGGAGGTCACGGGTTCAAGCCTTGGAAACAGCCTGTGGCAGAATTGCAAGGTAAGGCTGCGTACGACAAATAACCTGTGGAAGAATTGCAAGGTAAGGCTGCGTACGATACACACTTATGGTGAGACTCTTTCCCGAATACCGCGCATAGCAATAGCTTTACTGCATCGGACTGCCATTTTTTTCTTATATTGATTTAGAAGTTCCAAAATCTAAAGAAAGTCATAATTCGGACTAAGGGTGTCAAATGGGCTGGGTCGGGCCAAATCAAAATCGGCCCATTTAGTTTAACCGGGTTGTGGGCCGGTTTCAGTCCGGGTTGGGGTTAGGTAGGCCGGGCCGATTCCAGGTTCAACAGTAAAAATGTTGAAAACAACCCTGAACCGGCCCACTTAACCCAACCCGATTAAACCCACCTAAACCCAAACCGGTCAAACCCGTTTAAAAAAAATGAAAAATCCAATATACACTATATACACTTCAATATACACTATAAACACTACAATTATACAATATATATATTTTTTAAAATATATATAAATAATTACACATATATACGTATCATTAAATATATAATTATATATGACTATACGTACTACTTTAAATAAAACATATACTACAAATCTACAATAGTACAATATATATATATATTCACTACAATATATATATATATATATATATATAGTTATATACTAATTTATAAAACATATACACATTTATACGTTAAATATATATGCTTATAGAAGATATATACACATATATACGCACCATTCAATATATATGTACTGCTTTAAATAAAATATATACTACAATATACATATATATATATACAACAATATGTATATATATATAATTACATACTAATTTATAGAACATATACACTTGTATACGTTAAAGATATATGTCTATAGAAGATATATACACATATATACACACCATTCAATATATATGTACTACTTTAAATAAAGTATATACTACAATATATATATATATATATATATATATATATATATATATTTACTACTATATATATATATATATACTTATATACTAATTTATAAAATATATACACTTGTATATGTTAAAGATATAAGTCTATAGAAGATATAATATATACACATATATACGCACCATTCAATATATATGTACTACTTTAAATAAAGTATATATATACTTACATACTAATTTATAAAACATATACATATATATACGTTAAATATACACGTCTATAGAAGATATATACACATCATTCAATATATATGTACTACTTTAAAATTAAATAAACTATATACTACAATATATATGTATTACAATATATAGATAGTTATATTATACTAATTTATAAAACATATACAAATGTATACGTTAAATATATACGTCTATAGAAGATATATACACACCATTCAATATATATGTACTACTTTAAATAAAATATATACTATTCTACAATATACATTTATATATACTACAATATGTATATATATATAGTTATATACTAATTTGTAAAACATATTCACTTGGATACATTAAATATATACGTTAAATATACATGTGTATAGAAGATATATACAATAATATACAAAACATATACTACTTAATATAATAAATTAATAATACTTGATAGTTAATTAATGAATGTTGAATTTTATTGATTGCAAAATGATCCAAAATTTATAATTTACATGAATAAAAAATCTACAAACTATGCATCATTTTTTCCAACTCATCCATGTTAATATTAATGGGAACTTGCATAGGATAGTCAAAGTCAATGGGGGCAAACCCATGCATTGGACTTGATTCTGCTGAGTTCTCCCACGAAGTCATAATTTCTTCAAGTTTCTGCTCATCATTCGGCTCCGGTTCCATTCCTTGATTTCTTCTTTCTGTTCTAATCCAATCTCTGAGGCAAACTAGAACATTCATTGCATTGCTTCCCAATGAGTGTCGGTTGTCTCCAAGTTGCTGTCGTCCCTAACCAAAGGCGCTCTCTGATGCAACGGTTGACATTGGAACGTTCAAGATATCTCTAGCTAATCTTGAAAGCACAGGATATTGTGATTCATTATTTCTCCACCAATCCAACGTGTTGATCCGTCGTCTGCAATTCTCTGGCGGTGACCGAAGATAATACTTAAGCTCTTCCCGATAAGTTGATGTGTAAGCTCCCTTGTCAACACTGTTCCACCAGGATAAATCATAAAAGGAATCAGGAAAACCACAATGTGCCGGCCTTTTAGAAAATGATGGCACCTCAGGAGAATGAGGAGCGACAGTTGGACTGATATGTGTCGATACAGCTAAATCAACTAAATCAGCATAGTGGTTATATAATTTATCTATGTAAGCATTCGCATCAGACGTAGCCGTCCACAAATCAGATTGTACTTGTTCAGAATCATTGTTAGTATTTATTTCTAAGTTACGATAAATAAGAGTAATAAAGTGGCACATAGTATGGTATTTAATGCACGGATTTAGCATAGCACCAACCAAGAAAATAGGGGGAATCGGAAAAAAATATTTTTTAAATTTAGTAAACATGGCACTAACAACATTTTCATAACCTTCTTTATTTTTGAATTCTTTGAGCAAACCAGAAATATCGGTTATATATCCCAAAATATTACAAACAGTAGGATAATAAGCACCGAAAAATTCAACCGTAGCTACATAAAATTTTTCCAAAAACTTAACAAGATCTTTAATTACAACCCAATCAGAATCAAGTAGCATGCAATCGGCAGAATCAGAAAATGAACCACAATGTTGGTTAAAAGTTAATGTAATAGGAACTCTATATTTATAACAAATTTTTTAAAAATCATAAGTAGAATTCCATCTAATATCAATTTCCTCAGGCATCAATATCGGTGCAAGTTCATTTTCTTGACATTTAACTTTAAATTCTTTAATTCTCGATCTACGATTCTTTCCTTGTATAAAACCAACAGCAAGACGGATTTTTTCAATATAAATCTCAAAAAACTCAAGATCATCTGTTACAATTAAATTATATATATGATATGCACACTTAATATGAAAAATTTCAGGTAACGACGGTAATAACTTAGATTTCAACTTTGTTATAGCAGTCTTGTTGTTAGAAGCATTATCAAAAGCGATACATAAGATTTTATTTTCGATACCATAAAATGCTGCAACTTTATGTATCGAGTCAGCAATAAATTGTCCAGTATGTTTACGAT
The DNA here is from genome assembly GCA_030864215.1 of Capsicum pubescens. Classification (NCBI taxonomy): domain Eukaryota; kingdom Viridiplantae; phylum Streptophyta; class Magnoliopsida; order Solanales; family Solanaceae; genus Capsicum; species Capsicum pubescens. The sequence continues at coordinate 299,269,554 of CM061540.1, forward strand.
CTTCATCATATAAAAAAGCAAGAATACGTTTTTGCATCACAAAATTACTATCCATCCAGTGACAAGTAACGGTTAAATAATTATTTTTATTTACAGCACTATCAAGATCAGAAGTTAGAGATATTCTACATTGAATATTTTTTAACAATCTAGATAAATAAAACCAATATTGTGAATGAAGTCTAAAAATATCAGACCGACAAGTATTTCTAGGAATACCATTAAACATAGGATTATAAATTGCTTGAATATAATGAATAAAATCATCAGAAGAAGGAAAACTAAAATGCAAACAACCTACAACTACCATTTTTGTTATTTCTTTCCGGTCCCTCAATTTATTATACTTCTTCGTTACGTGATCGGTTGTTGGGTCCATTCTAGTTTGTGTGGGCCCACCAATAGCCTCACCACCTTGTGCAATTTTTAACTCTCTTTTGTGGTCTTCAGCTAAATGTCTCATTAACGTACCCGTACCCCTTGCTTTCCTCCTCTTTTATGCTTATATATTTTTTGACAAATATTACATTGCACCTCAGTATCTGATATACGTTCAAAAAATTTTCATGCAACACTAGTTTGTTTACGAGCTCTTGGGGCACGGGAAGGACGGGGAGGGAGATTAACCGATTCGGATCTAACGTTAGCATTTCCTACTTCGGGTGTCTCACCAATATTTTCATCATCTTCATCTAAATCAACCGCATCTACTTCATTTTCTTCTTCTATACCGTAATTTTTCTGAACTTCTAAATAATCCATATCGTGAGCACCTACACTTATTTCTTCCTCAAAAGGTTGACTAAGTGGTACCGGAGGCGAAGGCACACAGGTATATCTAGTACTTGAAGTACGTCTACCGCTAGTAATTCGCTTTTTGCTACCACTATCACTTCCGGGACAAAAAAATTTGACACTTTTACCGAGGTTTCTTAATTTATCCATAGTATAAATCAAACTAAAAAATATTCAAAATACACCAAAAGTAATAAAAATAAATATTCAACAATTAATACATTAATTATAAATTAAAAGTAAGAGATGGAACGACAATACCAAATTTTGGAAGTATCCAAAGGTTGGGACTTTAGAAACTTCCACTTGTACTTAGTAATCGCAAAATTAAAAAAATTAAAGTGAGCACTTTAGAAATTAAATATATAGAATATTTGAGAATTGAGAAATGAGATTTGAGACTTGAGAGGATGAAAAATTGTGTGGAAAATGATTTGAAAGTGTAGGGTATTTATAGAATTTTTTTTGGGATTAAAAAGTGATTTTAAATTAAAAAAAAAACTTTTTTTTTTTATATTTGGGCCCAAACTAGCCGTTATAGCCGTTGGGCCAACGGCTAGTTTGGCCCAATTTTCCAAAATCTTAAAAAAAAATATAAAAAAAATTAAATGGGCTTATCCGGGCCGGGCCGGTTTACCGGCAGGCCCTAACTAGGTTGAGTTCGGTCCGGGTTAACCGGGCCCAAATTCAAAACCCAATCGGACCGGGACCCGGGCCCTTAAAGCCCTTGGGCTTACCGGTCCGGGTCAAACCGGTTCGGTTTCCTTTAGTGGGTCGGTTCGGACCGGTTAAAATCGACCTGTTTGACACCCTTATTTCGGACACACTTAAAATTTCACTTGACACACTTCATAAAAAGATACCATAATCTATTTTTAGTTTCCTAGCTAGTTTTTTTTAGTTGACTTCTCTTTGAAACCTTTTTCTTTTTTTCGTTTCTCACTCAGGATCTAATACCCATATTGAAGCCCCGATTAATTTGAACTGCACAAAGCAGGGTTCATTCTGAGGGTGGCGCTCTCAATAGAATTTTCTCCTTACCTAGGGTCTTGAACCTGTAGTAAATAAAAATGTATTTATATTATCTTATTGTATTTCTAGTTTTGCTTTGTTTCCTTTCTAACAAATAATTACCAAATTCTTATCATAAGAAAGAGTACCTTTATCTAACAGTGATTACTATTTTTAATTTTAATGGTAGATATTATTTGTAGAAATACTTTATGTAGATCTTTTAAAAATATAAAAGATATAATTTAATAATTATGTTTTCTTAAATATGATTGAAGTTTTAAGAATCACAAATAGTTTGGTATGAAAGGAAATAAAGAGGTAAAATTTGCCATATGCGATTAAACTACAAGAATAAAGAACACAAAAGTTATCAGGACAATTTAGATTAATAATCTGTACAACATAGTAAATAAGTTAATTTTAAATTATTAATTTTGCAATTAGCAACTGGGTATCAAGAATATACAATGATTTATCTGTGTAAATTTCAAGAACAAAAAAATTTAGAAAACTTACCTAAACTTATTTTTTCTTCCCAGTACGATACTTTTTCGAAGATTGTTGGTCTAAACCTAATTTTTCTCCTCTCTACTTTAGTTATGGAAGAATATTGGTCTAAGCTTTAACAAAGAGAGACAATAATTCTACACCAAGTAAAATAATTAGTACAAGCATACAGTACATATTATTAGGGTTTATTATATAATAGCTTAATAATTTGAGTTTGGGTGGCATACGTTTTAATTAAAATTTGATCAAAATATAACTTAAATAGAATTGTGCAATTTTTTTTATATAAGGTAAAATTTTAATTAATTTAAAAGTATTAAATATATAGTGTGATTTCTTACCTAAATCAAATAGGGACTTTAGTTGATTTCAAAGTCAATGATTAAATGATAATTATTTGAGAAAAAAAAGTGTAAAGATGAGTTTGTCTAAAGCGGGAACTTTTAATGAAGATAAAATAGTTCAAACAATATTTGTAAGGTTCTTCATACTTTTAATATATTAGAGATAGATATTAGAGATAGAGATTAGAGATTAGAGATTAGAGATTGTGTGCAAATTTACTTTCAAATTAATGGATGATATGAAGTATTTCCTTCGTCCATTTTTATTTGTCTATTATTAATTTGACACTCATAATAAATAAAAAAGATAGTTTTACACTATTGGAAACTACTCCTATGGTGACGGTTGTAAAACCGTTGCAATAAATAACAAAATAGTTGTCATAGCTCTACCGCAACGGTTCAGCAAGCATCCTATATGTGGGCGTTGCGATGGATCTATGACAATGGTTTATGCGACGATTTGCCTAAATCGTCGCCATAGGTGAAGCTATAACAACAGTTATTTTTTGACTTATTGGGGAGCCTCTTTTCATCTATTACAATGGTTACTAACCGTTGCAATAGATTCTATGCAGCGATATTAAACCGTTGCAATAACATCTATTGTGACGGCACTCAACGATTTTTGAGTACCTGTTATAACTATTTCATTAAACTATTGCTACGATTTTGTTGATCTTTTGCGGCGATTTTTGACTACCTATTGTAACGATTTATTGATCTATTGCAACGATTGTTGCTACATGTTATTAAATTGAAACAATTTATATAAATAGTCACTCGCATTAATATAAATTTTTATTTACATACATAATAAGTTATAACACAATATATACACGTCACAAAACAAAATCATTCATTAATAAATTTAAATCCAAAATCAAAATGTTAATTGAGTACAAATGATTAATTAAAACAAGTTGTTACATTGAAGGCTCGGGCGACGTCAGGGAACTTGAATTGAAGGTCCTTGTTAGGAAAGAGGTGCAAGTCCTTTGGTACAACCATGACACGACCGTAACCATATATATACATCTCTCCCGACTAACAGTAACTCTTCTTCTGCGATTCGGATTCCGCCGCCATTCTAAGGAGGAGAGATAATAATTTCAAAAATGTAGTATATGTTTGCTGCCAATTCAAGTGTCCCTAAAACAAAACAAAACAAAACAAAAGAATACTGTGAATGAAAAAGGAAAAAAAAAGTGACTTATGAGCCTGGGAATGGAAGCGGGAGATGTTTCTGTTCTGAGAATATGAAGCAATATTCGCCAATACAAGATGAGATGTTCTGTAACAAAACGCAAATAAAGAGAATTCCGTGAAACCAGGAAAACAACTAAAAAGAACTAAGTCACGAATTAATAGAAGAACAGTCATACTTTTCCAGATTGGATCAACTGGGGCACAACTCTCAACACAGTTGAAGAAGAGATTGCAAATCCAACACCTGCTGATGTCCCTATTGTACTGAACAAGAGTAAGTAATAGCAGGAGGGGATAAACTTCAACCATTCAAAGAAGTGTTTCTTGTCATCTTCTCTCTCAATCTTCGGTCTAACACACGCGATGGAAAAACTAGTCACCTGTCTGCGTAAATATTGCAGTGTTGATCCCAATCAAGTGTCCTTTCGAATCTAACAAAGGACCTCCGCTGAAAAGGTACACATTTATTCACGGAACAACAGTTGAAAAATTAAAGGAGAAAAATCAACCTTTAGCAATTATCAGCATCAGAAGCAATGTCATTTTATTATTGTTCTTTTTTATCAGGACCCTCTGGGTGTCAAGCAAACTTATCGATTAAATTAATCAGATTATTCATTTTTCAATCTACAGAACAATTAACCAACCAATTAATAAAAAAGAACAATAATAAAATGACAAAACTTAATCTTTCAATAATATTACTAATATCATAATATAATATCCATAATTCATTACAATTGTCCACGACGAGTTTTCATATTCTCAAAACGATCAACGATGACATCATTACTTACATTTGCAAATACATCACGCTCTATGTAACATATTAAACAATCATTTAAATATTGATCACCAATACTATTTCGCACTTCATTTTTTATGTGCTTCATGGAAGAGAATGCTCTTTCCACAGTTGCTGTAGCAACGGGTAAAATTAGAGCCAACTTCACAATTAAATAAACAAGTGAATAAGTCTCCACAAGATTTGCCTCAACTAATGAATTTGAAATTACCACCTCGCAAATGAATTATGAAAGTATCAAGTTGGTAACTCAAATCTCGAAGCTTTCCATCATCTAACTCATTTGGATAACACTTCGCTAAAGTCATGATTCTATCTTTGTCAAAGTTAGAGAAAGAATTGACAGGATTCAAGCTACCCATCCCAAGAAGCAAATCACTACTCACTACATCAAAACGATCATTAAGCTCTTGAAGTTGCACATCAATGACAGCACAAAAGATTTCAACACGCAAATGGTGCGAATAACAAACATCCAAACATTTTCGCTTTGACTTTCCAGGAAAATAAGGCTCATTTAATTTGGGAATTAAGATACCATGTGAATCACAAAATGAAGAAACATCATCCAACAAAGATTCCCACCCACTTTCTCTCATATCTTGCAATCTTTTCTTTGAGATACTAAGAAACTCCACGGCATTAACAATATCAAACTCTCTACAGCTTAACAAATAAAGCTAATAGACATAGGAGAGAACAAGGATGCCTCAATACTCTTAAGACCAAGTAAAACGCTAGTGTCAGTAGTTTTAACTTTTCTTTTCACCAATGACAATCATGGTTCATTATCATCTCAAGCCTATATGTGATTTTTCACTTAACAAAGGGCGAAATTAAAACAACAAATAAACATAAGCAAATCTCAGATTTATTGGCAGTTTAAATAATAATAACAATAATAATATGCAAATCAATTATGATACGGGACAAACAAGAGAACACAAAACAACTCCAAGACAGTCCACTAATCTTAAGGATTTGAGGACTCTTTTGAAGACCACTCTCGGATTCGCTATCAACAACACAATAACAAGATAAAGAGGTGTGTTTTCAACACCAAAACAACCACAATATAAGATGAACACAATGGTTACAAAATTCAGATTCAACAAGTCACAAAAACAGTCCACTATGAATCTACAAAGTGCAATAAGATAAAGATAGGTAGATAGACCAAATGAGGGAATAATATTAACAACCCAAGACTTGTTACACTCTTGGACCTTTAATACTACACACAACACAAACCTATCTCTTACGTTGGTACAAGAGTGACCTCGATCTCCCAAGCATCCAATGTTTCCAAGCTTGAATTCAACACAAGTGATTCCACACTCAAGTTGATTTCCCTAGTTACAAGTTTCAGATTTGTGGTCTTCTCTCCTTAGAGAGAAAATGTTTCTAAGTGTTATACAACATCCATATTCAGCAAAATCTGCCTAACAAATGACCTAAAAGGTTTCTTATATAGTAGTTTACAAACAAGGTGTGAAATGGCCAAAATGACCCCTTAGTCTCAAGTCTTCAAGTGGGTGTCCTTGGAGAGCATTATATGGACGGTTTTGGAACCTTTTTAAGTCCTCATTTTCACTTCACTTTCACACTCCAAGTCTCGGGTTCAATACATCTCACAAACATGCATCCTCGTGGTCGTACCCGTATCATCCTCCCCTTCTTGAAAAGGATTCGACCTCGAATCCATGCCTTGCAAAATCAAGTGAAGACAAACAAGCACACATCCTCATGATATGAGGGTAAGGGTTAGCAAAATACACATATCTATGTCATGCCGAGGTGGAACAAACTTGAAGTACATCCATGGATCCTTTGTGTTGAACATAAAAAACTTAGTACAAATATCACAAAGGAAGTGGCTATGACGAACATCAATAAATAATAAGCATGGGCCGAGACAACTCCTACCATACCCTAAGATGGTACCGGGATCGAATGGGAGAAGTAGCCATGGACATGGGTTTTGGCCACTCTCACTTTCCCCTAAGGTGTCGTCCTCAAAATTAGGCATACCCTCTAGATCATTAGTGGAAATATCATGAGCACAAAGAGGGTAGATAAAGGTGTCACACAAGCTAACTTCTGCTATGGTGTCCGTATGCATGTACTCACTAGCTTCAAGTCCATCACCACTAGTATGCTCAACATAGGGAACACATAAAGAAGAAGTAGATGGAATTTCTAAGCATGCACCACCTTTTATTTCAAGAGAATAATCCCCACATAGATATAAATCACCATGGGCAGCAAAAGAATCATTCACAAAAACATTCTTACAAGAACAATCACATTTTGGGTTTCCCAAGAAATCAAGCAAATCATGGTCATCTTCACCCGATTGACTATTCTTTTTCAAGACTATACATTCCTTACCCTTAAGAGTACTCTCATCTTCCAAGAAGAGATTTCCATCTTGAGGAGGAATGTTGTCACACCATAGTGGGTTAGCATATAGGCTATAGCTTCCAAGACAAGCCATGCCGTCAACATTACTTGCACCACTAGGTTCATTAGGAGTAAATAAACTATCTTCAAACAAGACATTGTGCCTAAAGAGTGAATTATCTAACCCGCGGATAGATTTGGAACTTTCACTCTCTAAGGAATCATTATCAAGTTTCAAAGATATGTCAATCACATGATTAACCCTATGAGCCAAACAAACATTAGCATCTTTACAACAACATAGGCTCATAGGTTCACTTCTTTTTCCTTGGCCAACATCTTTAAATCCTTCACTCACTTGAGATTCATTAATCATATCACACATATCCTCAAGTGGAGGGCAAGTTTTACTCACAAGTTGGGAAGAAATTTCCTCCGGGAAGCTCTCAACGCAAGGTGCTTGGACAATTGGATTTTGTGGGTATAGTTTGGGTAGCAATTGGCGTATAATTTCAATGTGCCATTTCATAACTTCAATATTGTCATTGATACGATCACATGTGGCATTGAAATTATGGGCAGCCATTGTACCTAACAAAAAGACACAACAAACAAAGAGAACAAACAAACTTGTTAGATAAAAATGCCTCACCACACTCTCACTCTCAGTTTTACCTCACACTTGGTTTCACAAGTGTTGAAAGCCGGCTTGTACTTCATGAGTGATTGAGTGTCGAGTCTACTCTTGTCCCGAAATGGATTTTTGTTTGAAACTCAAACGAAATCTTGTAGGACTTGAGTCAAGAACTAACAACGAATTCAAAAAGATAAAAGTACACAACAAATGTAAACACGAACAAACGGACACAAAACTAACTTACAAGCTAGTAGGAGATTACTAGGTTGTCAATTAGTGTTTGAACCAACAAACGAACTAAGAGACAATAAAATGAAACTAAGAAATCTAAAATTTGAGCCAAAATTATTGCGTGGATAGTAACAAGGATGACGTGGCAGCACGTAATTGGTTGCGGTTTCTAACAATTTTTGTTGTCCAATTTCAAGTCTTGGTCAATTTACAATTTAGGAATTGGTGGAATTTGTTTTAAGGAGGGAAATTCAAACAAGTCTTGGAGCCTTTTCAAATTCAAGTTTTCAAGACTTGACTTTTATAGTACTTTTCCTTAAAACATGGACCCTTGTTTCATGGGAAAGTGGTTGAGAAGTGATGTAAAGTCTTTAGTGTGTAGGAAAAGTCTTTGAGTCACAAGTACTACACCTTGAAACTTGGATCTATGTCTTGCAAGACTAACACAATACACACTATTTTTTCTTCAACTTCTAAGATCAACAATAATTTTTTTTTCAACAATATATGGAGATGGTGAAGAACACCAAGAACACAAACTTTGAGTCTTGAAGTTCTAAGGTTCAAGTTGGGCCTCCCAAACAACAACAACAACTTTCCAAGCTTAAATTCCACAACACAATCTCCACAATACACGTTCAAAACTTGAACCAACAACACATCACACGTTCAAGTCTTGAACCCGCAACAACAATACCAACAACAATCGGCCAAGTCCAAGTTCACAATAACAACATCAACAACAAAGGCTCAAATCAAGATATAGACTCAAAGTGTTAGTGAAGAACAATACTAACACTAGAAACACTTAAGACAAGTGAAAATCTCGGCCAAGATACAACAAGAACACAATTTTCAGCCAAGAACAAAAAGTGGACAGATTGCTATTTTCTGGAAATTTCAGTTTTTTTTTTTTTTTTTTGTAGTTTTCAAGTCTCAAGCCCAAGATTGATCTTGTTAGAACAAAATCAATGATGGCTTTGATACCAAATGATACGGGACAAACAAGAGAACACAAAACAACTCCAAAACAGTCCACTAATCTTAAGGATTTGAGGACCCTTTTGAAGACCACTCTCGGATTCGCTATCAACAACACAATAACAAGATAAAGAGCTGTGTTTTCAACACCAAAACAGACACAATATAAGATGAACAAGATGAACACAATGGTTACAAAATTCGGATTCAACAAGTCACAAAAATAGTCCACTATGAATCTACAAAGTGCAATAAGATAAAGATAGGTAGATAGACCAAATGAGGGAATAATATTAACAACCCAAGACTTGTTACACTCTTGGACCTTTAATACTACACACAACACAAACCTATCTCTTACGTTGGTACAAGAGTGACCTCGATCTCCCAAGCATCCAATGTTTCCAAGCTTGAATTCAACACGAGTGATTCCACACTCAAGTTGATTTCTCTAGTTACAAGTTTCAGATTTGTGGTCTTCTCTCCTTAGAGAGAAAATATTTCTAAGTGTTATACAACATCCATATTCAGTAAAATCTGCCTAACAAATGACTTAAAAGGTTCCTTATATAGTAGTTTACAAACAAGGTGTGAAATGTCCAAAATGACCCCTTAGTCTCAAGTCTTCAAGTGGGTGTCCTTGGAGAGCATCATATGGACGGTTTTGGACCCTTTTTAAGTCCTCATTTGCACTTCACTTTCACACTCCAAGTCTCGGGTTCAATACATCTCACAAACATGCATCCTCGTGGTCGTACCCGTATTAAATTACCTTCAATAAACTTCATCACCAGCTTCAGGGGTATTCAAACCTTCACCTTCATTAACGAGCTTCTTCTTCAATCGATTTCCAATTTCCTTCTCCTCACCAAATTCACCCCCAAAATTCAATTTCTTTGTCACAGACGCTTTGAAAATCAATTTGCCCTCTTGAGTAATGCTTTCTTCACATACGCTTCAAAAATCAATTATCTGAAAAAGGATTTTCGATTTACCTAAGAAATGGGTTTCAATTTATCATAATCTGAGAAATGGATTTTTTATGAGAAAAAAATTAAGAGAAAGAGAAAACTTCAATACTCAATTTCCGATTTACCTGAGAAATTGATTTACCTGCAATACTCCCAGATGCTATTTACGTAGCTAAGAACTCGAATCTAACTTATTAGAATTGAGAAACGTCTGTTGCAAAAATGCTACAATATTGATATTAGAACTGAAATTATTAATAGTAAGAGAATAGTCACAAATACTGTGTCGTGGTAAGCCACTACTTTGAAAGTGATTTCGGCCTGACTCCGGTGCAAATCCTTCTAGCCGATCGCTCCCCAAGATTCTACAGCTACTTCCAAACACGTGCACTCGTGGTTGGAAGTTTGGAGTTGCACAAAACTATGACCCAGAAATTCAAAAGGAATAGAATATCAATGATGAGAAAGCAATTTAGACAGAAAGCCAAGAATAGGCAAATGGTATTTCTTTCTGTTATGTGTTTATTCATCAAGTGAAGACACAATTATATAGGTTTGGAAATGAACGTTTTTGGTGAAGAAATAAATGAGATCAGTTATTATCTCATTTAAGAAAAGTGTTTCATTTCATCTCATTAAACAGTGTATGTCTTTTTACTTTGCATTTTAATATGCATAATTAATTGGTGGGAAATGAATGCAATGAATTCATTTTCATTCATGAATGGAAAATCTCACAGCCCCCCACAAAATGCAAAGAATAAAAATAATAATAGGAATAGTTTCTGGGCAAAAGAAAGGAACATGTACTTAAGTATCAATATCTTTCGATTTGAATTGATACGTAGTGAAATGAGGCAACAATAAATATCCACAAAGTGAAGTACTCTTGAACAAAATGGATATAAACTGAGACCCCCACAACACATACCATATCCTTGATTTTATGCAAACTCCGTGATACTTATAAAGTGCTTTTATGGTCATGCAAACAAACCTTGGGTCTCATGAGTGCTCTAGAAAGACAACTCAAAAATTTCATAAAAAGGTGACCAACCTTTTACACTCACGTAGGTGATCCATCAAGTCTATCTCATAGACCACCTTAAGGCTATGGATCATTAAGAGCGAAAATAAGCTCAACCTTATAATACACTACCTCATGTCATAGGGATAGGATATGTAGTGTTTATTGAAGGCCTATATGGCTTCTTTTGACCACAAATGGGTATCCACCATATTACCTCAATCCATGGACTTTATCCCCATCCCCTCGACGATTCAAGGATCATTTTCCTTGTCAAACCCTTGGTCATAGGATCCACCAAATTTTTTTTGGACCTGACATATTCCAAGAAGATAACACATGTTTCAACAATTGTTTAACTGCACCATGTCTGATGCAAATATGTCTCTTTTTACCATTGTATACACTATTTTTAGCAATCCCAATTGCTGCCTGTGAGTCACAATGTAAAGAGACTGGTGACACTTGTCTTCCCCATAAAGGCCCATCTACCAAAAGGTTTCTCAGTCACTCAGCTTCTTGCCCTGCCAACTCGAGAGCAATGAATTTAGATTCCATGGTAGAACGTGCTATACAAGTTTGCTTTGAAGACTTCCACGAAATAACACCTACACCCAAAGTAAACACATAGCCACTGGTAGAGCTAACTTTATTATTGTCAGTCACCCAATTTGCATCACAAAAACCTTCTAAAACAGCAGAAAAATTATTAAAATGTAAACACCAATCCATAGTACCTCTCAAGTACCTTAACAAGCGATGAAGAGCATGCCAATGTTCATTACTGGGATTATGAGTATATCTACTCAATCTACTAACAACATAAGCTATATCAGGCCGAGTATAGTTCATGAGAAACATTACACTCCCAATTATTTTAGCATATTCGGTTTGAGAAACACTGAAATCTTTATTCTTTTTCAAGTGTATGCTAGGATCATAAGGAGTTCTCACTGAAACTACATCAAAACAATTAAACCTTTTCAACATTTTTTCAATATAATAAGATTGGCACAAGGAGAAACCATTAACATTTCTTTTGATTTTATTCCTAAAATCACATCAGCTTCTCCAAGGTCTTTCACTTCAAATTTAGAAAATAAAAATTTCTTAGTCTCATTTACAACATTCACATTAGGGCCAAAGATTAACATGTCATCCACATATAAACATATAATCACACAGTCTGATCCTATTATTTTAGAATAAACACAGGTATCAAATGAATTAACAACAAAATCATTATCTATTAATGTGAAATTAAATTTTTCATACCACTACTTAGGTGCCTGCTTAAGTCCATAGAAGGACTTTCTTAATTTGCATACTTTATCCTCTTGTCCTGAGACCACAAAACCCTCAGGTTGAGTCATATAGATCTCTTCCTCTAAATCACCATTTAAAAATGCAGTTTTGACTTCCATTTGGTGTACCACTAAATTGTGAATAGTAGCTAGAGCAATAAGAGTTTTAATGGTCGCTATTTTAGTCACAAGAGAATAAGTATCAAAATAATCAACACCTTTCTTTTGATTAAAACCCCTAATAACAAGTCTAGCCTTATATTTATCAATTGTACCAACAGACCTCAATTTCTTCTTAAATATCCACTTGCTACTTATGGGTTTACAACCTTTAGGCAAATCATACAAGTCCCAGGTGTGATTAAAGACTATAGAGTCTAATTCACTTTTAATAGCCTCTTTCCAAAACATTGCATCTATTGATCTCATTGCTTCATCATAAGTTTTAGGGTCTTCTTCTATTAAGTAGATAGACACTAATTCATCATTTAAAGTATCAATATCAAAACCCTCAGTTAAGAAGGTGGTGATAAAATCAGGACCAAAACTAATCTCAATTCTATGTCTTTTACTTCTTCTAAGTTTATTTTCATGCTCATTAGCAATATCATCAGAAGCAGACATAACATGAGAGTTAGCAGACATAGATATATAAGTATTATTTTGCACATCACTAGGCACATCATTTTTCAAAGGAAAAACATGCTAAAAAAATTCTACATCTCTAGATTCACAAATAGAATAATCTTTTAATGACATAAATCTATATGCAGCACTATTTTTAGCATAACCAATAAAAATAGTATCAAAGTTCTTAGAACCTACATTTGCTCATTTAAAATCAGGTAGACTAACCTTAGCCAAACACCCCCACACTTTCAGAAATTTCAAGTTAGGGAAAAATCCTTTCCATAACTCATATGAGGTCTTGTCTAACTTTTTACGAGGGACTCTATTAAGAATATCGCATGCAGAAAAGACAGCTTCCCCCCACATATAGTCAGGTAGACCTGAGCTTAAAAGCATAGAATTCATCATTTCCTTAAGGGTTCTATTCTTTTGTTCAGCTACACAATTTTGTTGGGGAGTATAAGGAGCACTAAACTCATGGATAATACCATTTTCTCACAAAACTCTTTTAGAGTTTTAGTATTATATTCACCGCCCCTGTCAGATCTAAATCTCTTGATTTTCCTATCTAATTGGTTTTCTACTTTTACTTTGAATTTAAAAAACATACTTTCAGCCTCATCTTTAAACTTAAGGAGGTATACCTTAGTGTACCTAGAAAAGTCATCAACAAAAATAATGTAATACTTCTTTCCACCTTTACTAATAGTGTTCTTAAAATCTGCTAAGTCTGAATGTACTAGTTCAAGCAATTCGGTCTTTCTACTAGTAGCATATTTAAAAGGTTTCTTGGCATGCTTTGCTTCTACACATACAGGACATTTAGAAATATCATCAATATTTACTGTAGGAATTAATTTCATTTTTCTAAGTCTTTTAATAGAAGCAAAATTAACATGACCTAGCCTACCATGCCATAGATTAATAGACTCAGCAATATAAGCAGAATTAGGGATATTTGCATTATTGACAATCTCTTGATCAATGCTCAGTACAAATAAGCCCCCACTAAGATATCCCTTCCCAACAAAGTTTTCTCCAAGAGAAATAATTATTTTATCAGCTTCAAAAATAAGTTTAAGGCCTACTTTGTTGAGAAGTGCTCCAGAAACTAAGTTTCTACGGAGCGAGGGAACATACAAAACAATGTTCAAGGATAATATTTTTCTAGAAGTTAATTTAAGTAAAAAAATTTCTTTACCCATAACTCCAGCAGTAGTGGAATTACCCATGTAGACACACTCGCCATTGGTGGATTCCTCAAAGTCATGGAATAACTCTTTGTTGGCGTAGAAATGCCTTGACGCTCCTGTGTCCAACACCCACTCAGTTTTGTTAGACAACAAGTTCTTCTCGACGACTACTGCCGCAATCAGGTCATCATTCTCAACAAGATGAACTTGGACATTATTTTGTTCCCCCTGTTTTGAGTTTTGCAAACTATCCCATATTTCTTTAGTAGATTTGTTAGTAAAAAATAAATCAAATAAAGTATTAGTCATATGACTCAATAAATACCCTCTAGCATTTATGTTATTCTTTTTAATCTTTTTTTTACCAAATTCATCAACAATCATAACAGTATTAGAACCAATAATGATGTTAGAACAATCATTAAATAAAACATAATCAACTTCTAATTGTTCTAAGAAAATAAGAAGTTTTTGTGACCAACTATTAAAATTATTTTTGGTTAATGGCTCAATTTTTGAAAAAATAGGAAAAAATTTGTTCAAATAAATAGCCATTTATCAATATTGTATGTAAGGAAATCGCTTTCAAACTGTTGGAAAAATGCTACAATATTGATATTAGAACTGAAATTATTAATAGTAAGAGAATAGTCACAAATACTGTGTCGTGGCAATCCACTGCCTTGAAATTGATTTCAGCCCGACTCCGGTGCAAATCCTTCTAGCCGGTCGCTCCCCAAGGTTCCACAGCTACTTCCAAACACGTGCACTCGTGGTTGGAAGTTTGGAGTTCAACAAAACTATTACCCAGAAATTAGCGTTTTGTTTTGCGTTAATATAGGCCGATAGTCACCATGTGGCCGATATTTTTTCAATGGACAGGTAATGAAAAGGGGAAAACTACTACTGCTATTGTTCTGTTTTTGAGCAAATATAGGTCGAAATTTACCATGTCGTCGATATTTTTTCAATGACAGGTGAGGGGATGGGGAGCACTTCTACTGCTGGAGAGTCTGCCGTTAGAGATGATGTTGATGGAAATCTATTTTCTGAATTTGGTAACGTTATACATTTGATGGATTTTGCATTTTATTTTGTGTTAATATAGGGCGATAGTAACCCTGTGGTCGGTATTTTTTCAATGGACAGGTGATGGGAAGGGGAAAACTTCTACTGCTATTGTTCTATTTTTGTGTAAATATATGTCAAGATTTACCATGTCGTCGATATTTTTTCAATGATAGGTGAGGGGATGGGGAACACTTCTACTGCTGGTGAGTATGCCGTTGGAGATGATGTTGATGAAAATCTGCTTCCTGAATCTAGTAACGTTATACATTTGATGAATTTAGCATTTTATTTTGTGTTAATATAGAAAGATAGTCACCATGTGGTTGGTATTTTTTCAATGGACAGGTGATGGGAAGGGAAAAACTTCTTCTGCTATAGTTCTGTTTTGGTGTAAATATAGGCCAAAATTTACCATGTCATCGGTATTTATTCAATGATAGGTGAGGGGCTGGGGAACACTTCTACTGCTGGTGAGTCTTCCGTTGGAGATGATGTTGATGAAAATCTGCTTTCTGAATCTAGTAACGTTATACATTTGATGAATTTAGCATTTTTATTGGTGTTAATTTAGGCCGATAGTCATCACGTGGTCGGTATTTTTTCAACGGACAGGTGATGGGAAGGGGAAAACTTCTACTGCTATTGTTTTATTTTTGTGTAGATATAGGTCAAAACTTACTGTGTCGTCGGTATTTTTTCAATGACAGGTGAGGGGATGGGGAACACTTCTACTGCTGGTGAGTCTACCGTTGGAGATAATGTTGTTTAAAATCTGCTTCCTGAGTCTGGTAAGGTTACACATTTGATGAATTTAGCATTTTGTGAAATATAGGCCAAAATTTACCATGTCGTTGGTATTTTTTCAATGATAGGTTAGGAGATGGGGAACGCTTCTACTGCTAGTGAGTCTGCCGTTGGAGATGATTTTGATAAAAATCTGCTTCCTGAATCTGGTAACGTTATACATTTGATGAATTTAGCATTTTGCTTTTGTGTTAATATTGGCCGATAGTTACCATGTGGTCGGTATTTTTTCAATGGACAGGTCATGGGAAGGGGAAAACTTCTACGGCTATTGTTCTATTTTTGTGTAAATATTGACCAAAATTTACCGTGTCATCGATATTTTTTCAATGACAGGTGAAGAGATGGGGAACACTTTTACTGCAGGTGAGTCTACCGTTGGAGATGATGTTTATGAAAATCTACTTCCTGAATCTGGTAACGTTATACATTTGATGAATTTAGCGTTTTGTTTTTGTATTAATATAGACCGAATTGATGAATTTAGCATTTTGTTTGTGTTTATATAGGCCGATAGTCACCATGTGGTCGGTATTTTTTTAACGGACAGGTGATGGGAAGGGGAAGGCTTCTACTGCTATTGTTCTGTTTTTGTGTAAATATAGGCCAAAATTTATCATGTCGTCGGTATTTTTTCAATGACAGGTGAGGGGATGGGGAATACTTCTACTGCTGGTTTGTCTGCCGTTGGAGTTGATGTTGATGAATTTCTGCTTCTTGAATCTGGTAACGTTGCAGTTTTGAAGAATTTAGCGTTTTGCTTTTGAGTTACTATTGGTCGATAGTCACCATGTGGTCGGAATTTTTCCAATGGACAGGTGATGGGAAGGGGAAAACTTCTATTGCTATTTTTCTATTTTTGTGAAAATATTGGCCGAAATTTACCATGTCGTCGGTATTTTTTCAATGACAGGTGAGGGGAGGGGGAACACTTTTACTGCCTGTGAGTCTGCCGTTGGAGATGATGTTGATGAAAATCTGCTTCCTGAATATGGTAACATTATACATTTGGTAAGTTTAGCCTTTTGTTTTTGTGTTAATATAGGCCGATAGTAACCTTGTGGTCGGTATTTTTTCAATGGACAGGTGATGGGAAGGGGAAAACTTCTACTGCTATTGTTTTGTTTTTGTGTAAATATAGGCCGAAATTTACCATATTATCGGTATTTTTTCAATGAATGGTGAGGGGATGGGGAACACTTCTACTGCTAGTGAGTCTGCCGTTGGAGATGATGTTGATGAAAATCTGCTTCCTGAATCTGGTAACGTTATACATTTGATGAATTTAGCATTTTGTTTTTGTGTTAATATAGACCGATAGTCACCATGTGGTCGGTATTTTTTCAATGGACAGGTGATGGGATAGGGAAAACTTCTATTGCTATTGTTCTATTTTTGTGTAAATATAGGCCGAAATTTCCCATGTCGTCTGTATTTTTAAATGACAGGCGAGGAGATAGGGAACACTTCTATTGCTAGTGTGTCTGCCGTTGGAGATGATGTTGAAGAAAATCTGCTTCCTGAAACTGGTAACGTTATACATTTGATGAATTTAGCATTTTGTTTTTGTGTTAATATAGGCCGACAGTCAGCATACGGCCGGTATTTTTTAATTGGATAGGTGATGTGAGGGGGAAAACTTCTACTGCTATTGTTCTGTTTTTGTATAAATATAGGCCGAAATTTACCATGTCGTCGGTATTTTTTCAATGACAGGTTAGGGGATGGGGAACACTTCTGTTGCTGGTGAGTCTGCCGTTGGAGATGATGTTGATGAAAATCTGCTTCCTGAATTTTGTAATGTTATGCATTTGATGAGTTTAGTATTTTGTTTTTGTGTTAATATAGGCCGATAGTCACCATGTGGTTGGTATTTTTTCAATGTACAGGTGATGGGAAGGGGAAAACTTCTACTGCTATTGTTCTATTTTTGTATGAATATAGGTCGAAATTAACCATGTCGTCGGTATATTTTCAATGACTGGTGAGGGTATGGAGAACATTTCTAAAGCTGGTGAGTCTTCCGTTGGAGATGATGTTGATGAAAATCTTCTTCCTGAATCTAGTAACGTTATACTTTGAATGAATTTAGCATTTTGTTTTTTGTTAATTTAGGCCGATAGTCACCATGTGGTTGGTATTTTATTCAACGGACAGGTGATAGTAAGGGGAAAACTTCCACTGCTATTGTTCTATTTTTGTGTAAATATTGGCCTAAAATTAAAGTATCGTCGGTATTTTTTCAATGACAGGTGAGGGGAAGGGTAACACTTCTACAACTGGTGACTCTGCCGGTGGAGATGATGTTGATGAAAATCTGCTTCCTGAATCTGGTAAGGTTACACATTTGATGAATTTAGCGTTTCATTTGTGTTAATATAGGAAGATAATCACCATGTGGTCGATATTTTTTATATGGACAGGTGATGGGAAGGGGAAAACTTCTACTGCTATTGTTCTGTTTATGTGTAAATATAGGACCAAATTTATCATGTCGTTGGTATTTTTTCAATGACAGGTGAGGGGATGAAGAGCACTTCTACTGCTGGTGAGTCTGCCGTTGGAGATGATATTGATGAAAATCTGCATCTTGAATCTGGTAACATTACACATTTGATGAATTTAGCGTTTTGTTTTAGTGTTAATATAGGACGATAATCACCATGTGGTCAGTATTTTTTATATGGACAGGTGATGGGAAGGGAAAAACTTCTACTGCTATTGTTCTATTTTTGTGTAAATATAGGCCAAAATTTATCATGTTGTCGGTATTTTTTCAATGACAGGTGAGGGATTGGGAAACCTTCTACTGCTGGTGAGTCTACCGTTGGAGATGATGTTGTTGAAAATCTGCTTCCTGAGTCTGGTAACTTAACACATTTGTTGAATTTAGCTTTTTGTTTTTGTGTTAATATAGGCCGACAGTCACCACTTGGTCAGAGTTTTATCAATGGATTGGTGATGGGAAGGGGAAAACTTCTACTGCTATTGTTCTATTTTGTGAAATATAGACCGAAATTTACCATGTCATTGGTATTTTTTCAATGACAATTGAAGGGATGGGGAACACTTCTACTGCTGGTGAGTCTGCCGTTGGAGATGATGATGATAAAAATCAGCTTTCTGAATCTGGTACCGTTATACATTTGATGAATTTAGCATTTTCTTTTTGTGTTAATATTGGCCGATAGTCACCATGTGGTTGGTATTTTTTCAATGGACAGGTTATGGGAAGGGGAAAAATTCTACTGCTATTGTTCTATTTTTGTGTAAATATTGGCCAAAATTTACCATGTCATCGGAATTTTTTCAATGGACAGGTGATGGGAAGGGGAAAACTTCTACTACTATTGTTCTGTTTTTGTATAAATATAAGCTGAAATTTACCATGTCGTTGGTATTTTTTCTATGACAGGTAAGGGGATGGGGAACACTTCTACTGCAGTTGAGTCTGCCGTTGGAGATGATGTTGATGAAAATCTGCTACCTGAATCTGGTAACGTTATACATTTGATGAATTTAGCATTTTATTTTTGTGTTAATATTGGCCGATAGTCAACATGTGGTTGGTGTTTTTTCAATGAACAGGTAATTGGAAGGGGTAAACTTCTACTGCTATTGTTCTATTTTTGTGTAAATATTGGCCGAAATTTACTATGTCATCTATATTTTTTCAATGATAGGTGAGGGGATGAGGAACACTTCTACTGCTGTTGAGTTTTCCGTTGGTGATGATGTTGATGAAAATCTACTTCCTGAATCTAGTAATGTTATACATTTGATGAATTTAGCGTTTTATTTTTGTGTTAATAAAGGCCGATAGTCACCATGTGGTCGGAATTATTTCAATTGATAGGGGATGGGAAGGGGAAGACTTCTACTGCAATTGTTCTGTTTTTGTGTAAATATAGGCTGAAATTTATCATGTCGTTGGTATTTTTTCAAAGACAGGTGAGGGGATGGGGAACACTTCTACTGTTGGTGAGTCTGCCGTTTGAGATGATGTTGAAGAAAATCTGCTTCTTGCATCTGGTAACGTTATACATTTGATGAATTTAGCCTTTTGTTTTCATGTTAATATATGCCGATATTCACCATGTGGTCGGTATTTTTTTAATGGACAGGTTATGAGACGGGGAGATCTTCTACTGCTATTGTTATGTTATTGTGTAACATAGGCCGAAATTTACCATGTCGTTGGTATTTTTTCAATGACGGGTTAGGGGATGCGGAATACTTCTACAACTGGTGAGTCTGCCGTTGGAGACGATGTTGAAGAAAATCTACTTCCTGAATATGGTAACGTTATACATTTGATAAAATTAGCATTTTATTTTTGTGTTAATATTGGCCGAAAGTCAGCATCTGGCCGGTATTTTTTCAATGGACAGGTGATGTGAGGGGGAAAACTTCTACTGCAATTGTTTTGTTTTTGTGTAAATATAGGCCAAAATTTATCATGTCGTCGGTATTTTTTCAATGACAGGTGAGGGAATGGGGAACATTCTACTTCTGGAGAGTCTGCCGTTGGAGATGATGCTGATGAAAATTTGCTTCCTGAATCTGGTAACGTTACACATTTGATGAATTTAGCGTTATGAATTTGTGTTAATATAGGCTGATAGTCACTATGTGGTAGGTATTTTTTCAATGGACCGGTGAGGGGAAGGGGAAAACTTCTTCTGCTATTGTTCTGTTTTTGTGTAAATATAGTCCGAAATTTGCCAAGTCGTCAGTATTTTTTCAATGACAAGTGAGGGGATGGGGAACACTTCTACAACTGGTGAGTCAGCCGTTGAAGATGATGTTGATGAAATTCTGCTTCCTGAATCTGGTAATGTTACACATTTTATGAATTTAGCATTTTGTTTTTGTGTTAATATAGGCCGATATTCACCATGTGGTCGGAATTTTTTCAATGGACCGGTGATGGGAAGGGGAAAACATCTTCTGCTATTGTTCTATATTTGTGTAAATATAGGCTGAATTTACCATGTTGTTGGTATTTTCTAAATGACAGGTGAGGGAATGGGGAACACTTCTACTGCAGGTGAGTCTACCGTTGGAGATGATGTTGATGAAAATCTACTTCCTGAATCTGGTAACGTTATACATTTGATGAATTTAGCATTTTGTTTTTGTGTTAATATAAGCTGATAGTCACCATGTGATATGTATTTTTTCAATGGACTGGTGATGGGAAAGGGAAAACTTCTATTGCTATTGTTCTGTTTTTGTGTAAATATTGGCCGAAATTTACCATGTCATCGGTATTTTTTCAATGACTGGTGAGGGGATGGGGAACACTTCTACTGCTGTTGAGTCTGCAGTTGGAGATAATGTTGATGAAAATCTTCTTCCTGAACCTGGTAACGTTATAGATTTAATGAATATAGCGTATTGTTTTTGTTTTAATATGTGCTGATAGTCACCATGTTGTCAGAATTTTTTCAATTCACCGGTGACGGGAAGGGAAAGACTTCTACTACAATTGTTCTATTTTTTTGTAAATATAGGTCAAAATTTATCAGGTCATTGGTATTTTTTCAATGATAGGTGAGGGAATGGGGAACACTTCTACTGCTTAAGAGTCTACCGTTGGAGATGATGTTGTCGAAAATCTGCTTCATGAGTCTGGTAGCTTTACACATTTAATGAATTTAGCATTTTTTCTATTGTTAATATAGGCCGATATTCACCACGTGGTCGGAATTTTTTCAATGGACTGGTGATGGGAAGGGGAAAACTTTTACTGTTATTGTTCTACTTTTGTGAAATATAGGCCGAAATTTACCATGTCATTGGAATTTTTTCAATGACTGGTGAGGGGATAGGGAACACTTCTACTGCTGCTGAGTATTCCATTGGAGATGATGTTGATAAAAATCGGCTTCCTTAATCTGGTAATGTTATATATTTGATGAGTTTAGCGTTTTGTTTTTGTGTTGATATAGGCCGATAGTCACCATGTGGTTGGTATATTTTCAATGGACAGGTGATGGGAAGGGGAAAACTTCTACTGTTATTGCTTTATTTTTGTGTAAATATTGGCCGAAATTTACCATGTCATCGATATTTTTTCAATGATAGTTGAGGAGATGGGGAACACTTTTACTGCTATTGAGTCTTCCATTAGAGATGATGTTGATGAAAACCTGCTTCCTGAATCTGGTAACGTTATATATTTGATGAATTTACAGTTTTATTTTTGTGTTAATATAGGCAGATAGTCACCATGTGGTCCTATTTTTCAATGGACAGGTAATGGGAAGGGGAAAACATCTACTGCTATTGATATGTTTTTGTATATATATAGACCGGAATTTACCATGTCGTTCGTATTTTTTCAATGACAGGTTAGGAGATGGGGAACACTTCTACTGCTGGTGAGTCTACATTGGAAATGATGTTGATGAAAATCTGCTTCCTAAATCTGGCAACGTTAAAGATTTGATGAATTTATCATTTTGTTTTTTTGTTAATATTGGCCGATAGTCACCATGTGGTCGGTATTTTTTCAATGGAAAGGTGATGGGAAGAGGAAAACGTCTATTGCTATTGTTCTATTTTTGTGAAAATATAGGTCAAAATTTACCATGTCGTCGGTATTTTTTCAATGATAGGTGAGGGGATGGGGAATACTTCTACTGCTGGTGAGTCTGACGGTCGGGATGATGTTGATAAAAATCTTCTTCCAGAATCTGGTAACGTTATACATTTAATTAATTTAGCATTTTATTTTTGTGTTAATATAGGCCGATAGTCACCATGTGGTCGGTATTTTTTGAATGGACAGGTGATGGGAAGGGGAAAACTTCTACTTCTATTGTTCTATTTTTCTGTAAATATTGGCCAAAATTTACCAAGTCGTCGGCATTTTTTCAATGATAGGTGAGTGGATGAGGAACACTTCTACTGCTGTTGAGTCTTCCGTTGGAGATGATGTTGATGAAAATCTGCTTCCTGAATCTGGTAACGTTATACATTTGATGAATTTAGCGTTTCGTTTTTGTTTTCATATAGGCCGATAGTCACGATGTGGTCGGTATTTTTTCAATGGACAGGTGATGGGAAGGGGAAGACTTCTATTGCTATTGTTCTATTTTTGTGTAAATATAGGCCGAAATTTACCATGTCGTCGGTATTTTTTCAATGACAGATAAGGTGATGGTGAACTCTTCTACTGCTGGTGAGTCTGCCGTTGGAGATGATATTGATGAAAATCTGCATCCTGAATCTGGTAACGTTATACATTTGATGAATTTAGCATTTTATTTGTGTGTTAATATAGGCCAATAGTCACCATGTACTCGGTATTTTTTCAATGGACAGGTGATGGGAAGTGGAAAACTTCTATTACTGTTGTTATGTTTTTGTGTAAATATAGGCCGAAAATTAAAGTGTCATCGGTATTTTTTCAATGACTGGTGAGGGGAAGGGCAACACTTCTATAACTGGTGACTCTGCCGTTAGAGATGATGTTGATGAAAATCTGCTTCCTGAATCTGGTAACGTTACACATTTGATGAATTTAGCATTTTGTTTTTTTGTTAATATAGGAAGATAATCACCATGTGGTCGGTATTTTTTCAATGGACAGGTGATGGGAAGGGGAAAACTTCTACTGCTATTGTTCTATTTTTACGTAAATATAGGCCAAAATTTACCTTGTCGTCGGTATTTTTCAATGACAGGTGAGGGGATAGGGAACACTTCTACTGCTGGTGAGTCTTCCGTTGGAGATGATGTTAATGAAAATCTGTTTCCTGAATCTGGTAACATTACATATTTGATGAATTTAGTGTTTTGTTTTTGTATTAATATAGGACGATAATCACCATGTGGTCGTTTTTTTTTTTATATGGACAGGTGATGGGAAGGAGAAAATTTCTACTGCTATTGTTCTATTTTTGTGTAAATATAGGCCGAAATTTACCTAGTCGTCGGTATTTTTTCAATGACAGGTGAGGGGATTGGGAACACTTTTACTGCTGGTGAGTCTACCGTTGGAGATGATGTTGTTGAAAATCTGCTTCCTGAGTCTAGTAACTTAACACATTTAATGAATTTAGCTTTTTGTTTTTGTGTTAATATAGGCCGATAGTCACCACGTGGTCGGCAATTTTTCAATGGACTGGTGATGGGAAGGGGAAAACTTCTACTGCTATTGTTCTGTTTTTGTGAAATATAGGCCGAAATTTACCATTTCGTTGGTTTTATTTCAATGACAGGTGAGGGGATGGGGAACACTTCTACTGCTGGTGAGTCTGCCGTTGGAGATGATGTTGATAAAAATTAGCTTTCTGAATCTGGTACCGTTATACATTTGATGAATTTAGCATTTTCTTTTTTTGTTAATATTGGCCGATAGTCATCATGTGGTCGGTATTTTTTCAATGGAAAGGTTATGGGAAGGGGAAAACTTCTACTGCTATTGTTCTATTTTTGTGTAAATATTGGCCAAAATTTACCATGTCATCGGAATTTTTTCAATGGACAGGTGATGGGAAGGGGAAAACTTCTACTACTATTGTTCTATTTTTGTATAAATATAAGCTGAAATTTACCATGTCGTTGGTATCATTTCTATGACAGGTAAGGGGATGGGGAACACTTCTACTGCAGTTGAGTCTGCCGTTGGAGATGATGTTGATAAAAATCAGCTTTCTGAATCTGGTACCATTATACATTTGATGAATTTAGCATTTTCTTTTTTTGTTAATATTGGCCTATAGTCACCATGTGGTTGTTATTTTTTCAATTGACAGGTTATAGGAAGGGGAAACTTCTTCTGCTATTATTCTGTTTTTGTAATAATATAGGCCGAAACTTACCATGTCGTCTGTATTTTTTTCAATGATAGGTGAGGGGATGGGGAACACTTCTACAACTAGTGAGTCTGCCGTTGGAGATGATGTTGATGAAAATCTGCTTCCTGAATCTGGTAACATTATACATTTGATGAATTTAGCATTTTATTTTTGTGTTAATATAGGCCGATATTCACCATGTGATTGGTATTTCTTCAATGGACAGGTGATGGGAAGGGGAAAACTTCTACTGCTATTGTTCTATTTTTGTGTAAATATTGGCCGAAATTTACCATGTCATCGATAGTTTTTAAATGATAGGTAGGGGGATGGGGAATACTTCTACTGCTGTTGAGTTTTTCGTTGGAGA
Organism: Capsicum pubescens; assembly: GCA_030864215.1. Taxonomy (NCBI): domain Eukaryota; kingdom Viridiplantae; phylum Streptophyta; class Magnoliopsida; order Solanales; family Solanaceae; genus Capsicum; species Capsicum pubescens. The sequence continues at coordinate 299,294,663 of CM061540.1, forward strand.
TGATGTTGATGAAAATCTGCTTCCTGAATCTGGTAACGTTATACATTTATTGAATTTAGCATTTTTTTTTCGTGATAATAAATGCCGATATTCACCATGTGGACGGTATTTTTTTAATGGACAGGTTATGGAAGGGGAAAACTTCTACTGCTATTGTTATGTTTTTGAGTTACATAGGCCAAAATTTACCATGTCGTCGGTATTTTTTCAATGACGGGTTAGGGGATGGGGAACAGTTCTACAGCTGGTGAGTCTGCCGTTGGAGATGATGTTGAAAAAAATCTGCTTCTTGAATCTGGTAACGTTATACATTTGATAAAATTAGCGTTTTGTTTTTGTGTTAATATTGGCCGACAGTCAGCATCTGGCCGGTATTTTTTCAATGGATAGGTGATGTGAAGGGGAAAAATTCTACTGCTATTGTTTTGTTTTTGTGTAAATATAGGCCGAAATTTATCATGTCGTCGGTATTTTTTCAATGACAGGTGAGGGGATGGGGAACATTCTACTTCTGGAGAGTCTGCCGTTGGAGATGATGTTGATGAAAATCTGCTTCCTGAATCTCGTAAAGTTACAAATTTGATGAATTTAGCGTTATTGTTTTGTGTTAATATAGGCCAATAGTCATCATGTGGTAGGTATTTTTTCAATGGACCGGTGAGGGAAAGGGGAAAACTTCTTCTGCTACTGTTCTATTTTTTTGTAAATATAGGTCAAAATTTACCAAGTCGTCGGTATTTTTTCAATGACAGGTGAGGGGATGGGGAACACCTCTACTGCTGGTGAGTCTGCCGTTGGAGATGTCTGCTTCCTGAATCTGATAATGTTACACATTTGATGAATTTAGCATTATCTTTTTGTGTTAATATAGGCCGATATTCACCATGTGGTCGAAATTTTTTCAATGGAACGGTGATGGGAAGGGGAAAACTTCTTTTACTATTGTTCTATTTTTGTGTAAATATAGGCCGAATTGTACCATGTTGTTGGTATTTTTTAAATGACAGGTGAGGGGATGGGGAACACTTCTACTGCAGGTGAGTCTTCTGTTGGAGAAGATGTTGATGAAAATCTTCTTCCTGAATCTGGTAACGTTATACATTTGATGAATTTAGCATTTTGTTTTTATGATAATAAAGGCCGATAGTCACCATGTGATATGTATTTTTTCAATGGACTGGTGATGGGACGGGGAAAACTTTTATTGCTATTGTTCTATTTTTGTGTAAATATTGGCCAAAATTTACCATGTCATCGGTATTTTTTCAATGACAGGTGAGGGGATGGGGAACACTTCTACTGCTGTTGAATCTGTCGTTGGAGATAATGTTGGTGAAAATCTTCTTCTGGAATTTTGATGAATATAGCGTCTTGTTTTTCTTTTAATATAGGCCAATAGTCACCATGTTGTCAGAATTTTTTCAATTGACAGGTGATGGGAAGGGAAAGACTTCTACTGCTATTGTTCTATTTTTGTATAAATATAGGTCGAAATTTATCTTGTCATTGGTATTTTTTCAATGACAGGTGAGGGGATGGGGAACACTTCTACTGCTTGTGAGTCTACCGTTGGAGATGATGTTGTTGAAAATCTGCTTCCTGAGTCTGGTAACTTTACACATTGGATGAAGTTAGCATCTTTTTTTGTGTCAATATAGGCCGATAGTCACCACGTGGTCGGAATTTTTCTATGTACTATTGATGGGAAGGGGAAAACTTTTACTGCTATTGTCCTGATTTTGTGAAATATAGGCCGAAATTTACCTTGTCATTGGTAATTTTTCAATGACTGATGAGGGGATGGGGAACACTTCTACTGCTGCTGAGTCTGCCGTGGAGATGATGTTCATAAAAATCAACTTTCTGAATTTGGTAACGTTATACATTTGATGAATTTAGCATTTTGTTTATATGTTAATATTGGCCGATAGTCACCATGTGGTCGGTATTTTTTCAAAGGACAGGTCATGGGAAGGGGAAAACTTCTACTGCTATTGTTCTATTTTTGTGTAAATATTGGCCAAAATTTACCATGTCATCGGAATTTTTTAAATGGACAGGTGATGGAAAGAGGAAAACTTCTACTACTATTATTCTGTTTTTGTGAAAATATAAGCTGAAACTTACCATGTCGTTGGTATTTTTTTCTATGACAGGTAAGGGGATGGGGAACACTTCTACTGCTGGTGAGTCTGCCGTTGGAGATGATTATGATGAAAATCGGCTTCCTGAATCTGGTAATGTTATTCATTTGATGAATTTAGCATTTTGTTTTTGTGTTAATATAGGCCGATAGTCACCATGTGGTTGGCATTTTTTCAACGGACAGGTGATGGGAAGGGGAAAACATCTGCTGTTATTGTTCTATTTTTGTGTAAATATTGGCCGAAATTTACCATGTCATCGATATTTTTTCAAAGACAGGTGAGGGGATGGGGAACACTTCTACTGCTGTTGAGTCTTCCGTTGGAGATGATGTTGATGAAACTCTACTTCCTGAATCTGGTAACGTTATACATTTGATGAATTTACCATTTTGTTTTTGTGTTAATATAGGCCGATAGTCACCATGTGGTCCTAATTTTTCAATGGACAGGTGATGGGAAGGGGAAAACTTCTACTGCTATTGTTATGTTTTTGTGTATATATAGACCGGAATTTACTATGTCGTTGGTATTTTTTCAATGACAGGTTAGGACATGGGGAACACTTCTACTGCTGGTGAGTCTACATTGGAGATGATGTTGATGAAAATCTGCTTCTTGAATCTGGCAACGTTATAAATTTGATGAATTTATCATTTTATTTTTTTGGTTACTATTGGCCGATAGTCACCATGTGGTCGGTATTTTTTCAATGGACAGGTGATGGGAAGAGGAAAACTTCTACTTCTATTGTTCTATTTTTCTGTAAATATAGGCCGAAATTTACAATGTCGTTGGTATTTTTTCAATGATAGGTGAGGGGATGCGGAGCACTTTTACTGCTGGTGAGTCTGCCGTTGGAGATGATGTTGATAAAAATCAGCTTTCTGACTCTGGTACCGTTATACATTTGATGAATTAAACATTTTCTTTTTGTGTTAATATTGGCCGATAGTCACCATGTGGTTTGTATTTTTTCAATGGACAGGTTATGGGAAGGGGAAAACTTCTACTGCTATTGTTCTATTTTAGTGTAAATATTGGCCAAAATTTACCATGTCATCAGAATGTTTTCAATGGACAGGTGATGGGAAGGGGAATGCTTCTACTACTATTGTTCTGTTTTTGTGTAAATATAAGCTGAAATTTACCATGTCGTTGGTATTTTTTATATGACAGGTAAGGGGATGGGGAACACTTCTACTGCTGGTGAGTCTGCCGTTGGAGATGTTGTTGATGAAAATCTGCTTCCTGAATCTGGTAAGGTTATACATTTGATGAATTTAGTGTTTTATTTTTGTTTTAATATAAGCCGATAGTCACCATGTGTTTGGTATTTTCTTAATGGATAGGTGATGGGAAGGGGAAAACTTCTACTGCTATTGTTCTATTTTTGTGTAAATATTGGCCAAAATTTACCTTGTCATCGATATTTTTTCAATGACAGGTGAGGGGATGGGGAACACTTTTACTGCTGTTCAGTTTTCCGTTGGAGTTGATGTTGATGAAAATCTGCTTCGTGAATCTGGTAACGTTATACATTTGATAAATTTAGCGTTTTATTTTTGTGTTAATAAAGGCCGATAGTAGTCATGTGGTCGGAATTATTTCAATTGACAGGGGATGGGAATGGGAAGACTTCTACTGCAATTGTTCTGTTTTTGTGTAAATATAGGCCGAAATTTATCATGTCGTTGGTATTTTTTCAATGACAGGTTAGGGGATGGGGAACACTTCTATTGTTGGTGAGTCTACGTTGGAGATGATGTTGGTTAAAATTTTCTTCCTGAATCTGGTAACGTTATAGATTTGATGAATTTAGCGTTTTGTTTTTGTGTTAATATAGGCCAATAGTCACCATGTGGTCGCTATTTTTCCGATGGAAAGGTTATGGGATGTGGAAAACTTTTACTGCTGTTGTTCTGTTTTTGTATAAAGATAGGCCAAAATTTATCATGTCGTTGGTATTTTTCCAAAGATAGGTGAGGGGATGGGGAACACTTCTACTGCTGGTGAGTCTACCGTTTGAGATGATGTTGATGAAAATCTGCTTCCTGAATCTGGTAACATTACACATTTGATGAATTTAGAATTTTATTTTTGTGTTAATATAGGCTGATAGTCAGCATGTGGTCGGTATTTTTTCAATGGACAGGTGATGGGAAGGGGAAAACTTCTACTGCTATTGTTATGTTTTTGTGTAAATATAGGCCAAAATTTACCATATCGTCGGTATTTTTTTAATGACAGGTGAGGGGATGGGGAACACTTCTACTACTGGTGAGTCTGCCGTTGGAGATGATATTGATGAAAATCTGCTTCCTGAATCTGGTAACGTTATGCATTAGATGAATTTAGCATTTCGTTTTTGTGCTAATATTGGCCGATAGTCACCATGTGGCGGGTATATTTTCAGTGCATAAGTGATAGGAAGGGGAAGACTTCTACTACTATTGTCCTGTTTCTTTGTAAATTTTGGCCAAAATTTATCATGTCGATTGTAATTTTTCAATGACAGGTGAAGGGATGGGGAACACTTCTACTGCTGATGATTTTGTCGTTGGAGATGATGTTGAAGAAAATCTGCTTCTTCAATCTGGTAACGTTATACATTTGATGAATTTAGCATTTTGTTTTTGTGTTAATATAGGTTGATAGTCCCCATGTGGTTGTTATTTTTTAAATGGACAGGTTATGGGAAGGGGAAAACTTCTTCTGCTATTATTCTGTTTTTGAAATACTATAGGACGAAACTTACCATGTCGTCGGTATTTTTTCAATGACAGGTGAGGGGATGGGGAACACTTCTACAACTAGTGATTCTGCTCTTGGAGATGATGTTGATGAAAAACTGCTTCCTCAATCTGGTAATGTTATACATTTGATGAATTTAGCGTTTTGTTTTTGTGTTAATAAAGGCCGATAGTCACCTTGTGGTCCGAATTTTTTTAATGACAGGTGAGGGGATGGGGAACACTTCTACAACTGGTGAGTCTTCTGTTGGAGATGATGCTGACGAAAAAGTGCTTCCTAAATCTGGTAACGTTATACATTTGATGAATTTAGCATTTTGTTTTTGTATTAATAGAGGCCGATAGTCACCTTGTGGTCCGAATTTTATCAATGGATAGGTGATGGGAAGGGGAAAACTTCTACTTCTATTATTCTTTTTTGGTTTAAATATAGGCCGAAATTTTCCATGTTATCGGTGTTTTTTAAATGACAGGTGATGGGATGGGGAACACGTCTACGGCTGGTGAGTCTGCCGTTGTAAATGATGTTGATGAAAATCTGCTTCCTGAATCTGGTAACGTTATACATTTGAAGAATTTAGCATTTTATTTTTGTGTTAATATCGACCAATAGTCACCATGTGGTCAGTATTTTTTCAATGGACAGGTTATGGGAAATGGAAAACTTCTACTGCTATTGTTCTATTTTTGTGTAAATATAGGCCGAAATTAACAATGTCGTCGGTATTTTTTCAATGACAGGTGAGGGGATTGGAAACACTTCTACTGCTGGTGAGTCTGCCGTTGGAGATGATGTTGATGAAAATCTTCTTCCTGAATCTGGTAACTCTTACATTTGAACTTAGCGTTTTGTTTTTGTGTTAATATAGGCCGATAGTCACCATGTGGTCGGTATTTTTTCAACGGACAGGTGATGAAAAGGGGAAGACTTCTACTACTATTGTTCTATTTTTTTGTAAATATGAGCCAAAATTTACCATGTCGTCGGTATTTTTGCAATGACAGGAGAGGGGATGAGGAACATTTCTACTGCTGGTGAGTCTGCCGTTGGAGATGACGTTGATGAAAATTTGCTTTCTGAATCTGGTAACGTTATGCATTAGATGAATTAGCATTTTATTTTTGTTAATATAGGCCGATAGTCACCATATGATTGGTATTTTTTCAATGTACAGGTGATGGGAAGGGGAAAACTTCTACTGCTATTGTTTTATTTTATTGTAAATATAGGCCGAAATTTACCATGTCGTTGGTATTTTTTCAATGACAGGTGAGGGGATGGAGAACACTTCTACTGCTGGTTAGTCTGTCGCTGGAGATGTTGTTGATGAAAATATGCTTCCTGAATCTGGTAACGTTATACATTTGATGAATATAGTGTTTTATTTATGTATTAATATAAGTCGATAGTCACCATGTGGTCGGTCTTTTTTCAACGGACAGGTGATGGGAAGGGGAAACTTCTCATGCTATAGTTCTGTTTTTGTTTAACTATTATAGAACAAAATTTACCATGTCATCGGTATTTTTTAAATGACAGGTGAGGGGATGGGGAACACTTCTACAGCGGGTGAGTTTGCCATTGGAGATGATGTTGATGAAAATCTTTTTCCTGAATCTGGTAACGTTGTACATTTAATGAATTTAGCATTTTTTTGGTGTTATTATAGGCTGATAGGCACAATGTGGTCGGTATTTTTACAATGGACAAGTGATGGGAAGGGGAAAACTTCTACTGCTATTGTTCTGTTTTTGTGTAAATATAGTACGAAATTTACCATTTCGTTAGTATTTTTTCAATGACAGGTGAGGGGATGGGGAACATTTCTACTGCTTGTGAGTCTACCGTTGGAGTTGAGTTTATGACAATCTGCTTCTTAAATCGTGTAACGTTATACATTTGATGAATTTAGCATTTTGTTTTTGTGTTAATATAGGCCGATAGTCACCATGTGGTCGGTATTTTTTCAATGGACAGGTGATGGGAAGGGGAAAACTTCTACTGCTATTGTTCTATTTTCTTTTAAATATAGTCCAAAATTTACCATGTCGTCGGTATTAGGGGATTGGGAACACTTCTACTTCTGGTGAGTCGGCCGTTGGAGATGATGTTGATTAAAATCTGCTTCATCAATCTTGTAACGTTATACATTTGATGAACTTAGCATTTTGTTTTTGTGTTAATATAGTCCGATAGTCACCATGTGGTCGGTATTTTTTCAACAGACAGGTGATGGGAAGGGGAAGACTTCTACTTCTATTGTTCTGTTTTTGTGTAAATATAGGCTGAAATTTACCATGTCATCGGTATTTTTTGAATGACAAGTGAGGGGATGGGGAACATTTCTACTGCTGGTGAGTCTCCCGTTGGATATCATGTGGATGAAAATTTGCTTCCTGAATCAGGTAACGTTATTCATTTTATGAATTTAGCGTTTTATGTTTGTGTTAATATAGGCCGATAGTCACCATATGATTGGTATTTTTTCAATGGATAGGTGATGGGAATGGGAAAACTTCTACTGCTATTGTTCTATTTTTTTATAAATATTGTCCAAAATTTATCATGTCGTTGGTATTTTTTCAATGACAGGTGAGGGGATGAGGAACATTCTACTGCTGGTGAGTCTGCCGTTGGATAACGTTATAGATTTGATGGATTTAACATTTTATTTTTGTGTTAATATAGGCCGATAGTCACCATGTGGTCGGTATTTTTTCAATGGACAGGTTATTGGAAGGGGAAAACTTCTACTGCTATTGTTCTGTTTTTGAGTAAATATAGGCCGGAATTTACCATGTCATTGGAATTTTTTCAATGACAGGTTAGGGGATGGGGAACACTTCTACTGCTGGTGAGTCTACGTTGGAGATGATGTTGATGAAAAGCTGTTTCTTGAATCTGGTAACGTTATAGATTTGATGAATTTAGCATTTTGTTTTTGTGTTATTATTGGCCGATAGTCACCATGTGGTCGGTATATTTTTAATGGAAAGGTGATGGGAAGTGGAAAACTTCTACTACTATTGTTCTATTTTTCTGTAAATATTGGCCAAAATTTACCATGTCGTTGGTATTTTTTCAATGATAGGTGACGGGATGGGGAATACTTCTACTGCTGGTGAGTCTGCCGTTGGAGATGATGTTTATGAAAATCTGCTCCCTGAATCTGGTAACGATATAGATTTGATGAATTAAGCATTTTGTTTTTATGTTAATATAGGCCGATAGTCACCATTTGGTCGGTATATTTTCAATGGAAAGGTGATGGGATGTGGAAAACTTCTACTGCTATTGTTCTGTTTTTGTTTAAATATAGGCCAAAATTTACCATGTTATCGGTATTTTTTCAATGACAGGTGAGGGTATGAGGAATACTTCTACTGCTGGTGAGTCTGCCGTTGGAGATGATGTTGATGAAAATCTGCTTCCTGAATCTGGTAACGATATACATTTGATGAATTTAACATTTTTTTGTGTTAATATTGGTCGATAGTCACCATGTGGTTGGTATTGTTTCAATGGACAGGTGATGGAAAGGGTAAAACTTCTACTGCTATTGTTCTATTTTTGTGAATATATAGGCCGAAATTTGCCATGTCGTTGGTGTTTTTTCAATGACAGGAGAGAGGATGGGGAACACTTCTACTGCTGTTTTGTCTGCCGTTGGGGATGATGTTGATGAAAATCTGCTTCCTAAATCTGGTAACGTTATACATTTAATGAATTTAGCATTTTATTTTTGTGTTAATATACGCCGATAGTCACCATATGATCGGTATTTTTTCAATGGACATGTGATGGGAAGGGGAAAACTTCTACTGCTATTGTTTCTATTTCTGTGTAAATATAGGCTAAAATTTACCATGTCAACGGTATTTTGCAATGACAGGTGAGGGGACGGGGAACATTTCTACTGCTGGTGAGTCTGCCGTTGGAGATGATGTTGATGAAAATCTGCTTCCTGAATCTAGTAACGTTATAAATTTGATGAATTTAGTAATATTTTTTTGTGTTAATATAGGCCGATAGTCCCCATGTGGTCGGTATTTTTTCAATGGACAGGTGATGGGAAGGGGAAAAATTCTACCGCTATAGTTCTGTTTTTGTGTAACTATATGCCGAAATTTACCATGTCTCGATATTTTTCCAATGACAGGTAAGGGGATGGGGAACACTTCTACTGCTGGTGAGTCTGCCGTTGGAGATGATGTTTATGAAAATCTGCTTCCTGAATCTGGTAACGTTATACATTTAATGAATTTAGCATTTTGTTTTTGTGTTAATATAGGCCGATAGTCACCATGTGGTCGGTAGTTTTTCAATGGACAGGTGATGTGAATGGGAAAACTTCTACTGCTATTGTTCTGTTCTTGTGGAAATATAAACCAAAATTTACCATGTTGTCGTACTTTTTGAATGATAGGTGAGGGGATGGGGAACACTTCTACTGCTTGTGAGTCTGCCATTGGGGATGATGTTGATGAAAGTCTTCTTCCTCAATCTGGTAACGTTATACATTTGATGAATTTAGCATTTTATTTTATTATTAATATAGGCCGATAGTCACCATGTGGTCGGTATTTTTTCAATGGACAAGTGATGGGAAGGGGAAAACTTCTACTGCTATTGTTCTGTTTTTGTGTAAATATAGGCCCAAATTTACCATGTCGTTGGTATTTTTTCAATGACAGGTGAGGGGATGGGGAACACTTCTACTGCTGCTGAGTCTGCCGTTGGAGATGATGTTGATGAAAATCTGCTTCCTGAATCTGGTAACGTTATACATTTGATGAATTTCGCATTTTTTTGGGTTTATATAGGACGATAGGCACCATGTGGTCGGTATTTTTTTTATGGACACGTTATGGGAAGGGTAAAACTTTTACTGCTATTGTTCTATTTTTGTTTAAATATAGGCCAAAATTTACCATGTCGTCGTTATTTTTTCAATGACAGGTGAGGGGATGGGGAACACTTCTACTGCTGGTGAGTCTGCCGTTGGAGATGATGTTGATGATAATCTGCTTCCTGAATCTGGTAACGTTATACATTTGATGAATTTAGCATTTTGTTTTTGTGTTAATATAGGCCGATAGTCACCATGTGGTCGGTATTTTTTCAATGGACAGGTGATGGGAAGGGGAAAACTTCTACTGCTATTGTTCTATTTTTGTGTAAATATAGTCCGAAATTTACCATGTTGACGGTATTTTTTCAATGACAGGTGAGGGGATGGGGAACACTTCTACTGCTGGTGAGTCTGCCGTTGGGGATGATGTTGATTAAAATTTACTTCCTGAATCTGGTTACGTTATACATTTAATGAATTTAGCATTTTATTTTTGTGTTAATATACGCCGATAGTCACCATATGATCGGTATTTTTTCAATGGACATGTGATGGGAAGGGGAAAACTTCTACTGCTATTGTTTCTATTTCTGTGTAAATATAGGCTAAAATTTACCATGTCAACGGTATTTTGCAATGACAGGTGAGGGGACGGGGAACACTTCTACTGCTGGTGAGTCTGCCGTTGGAGATAATGTTGATGAAAATCTGCTTCCTGAATCTAGTAACGTTATAAATTTGATGAATTTAGTAATATTTTTTTGTGTTAATATATGCCGATAGTCCCCATGTGGTCGGTATTTTTTCAATGGACAGGTGATGGGAAGGGGAAAAATTCTACCGCTATAGTTCTGTTTTTGTGTAACTATATGCCGAAATTTACCATGTCTCGATATTTTTCCAATGACAGGTAAGGGGATGGGGAACACTTCTACTGCTGGTGAGTCTGCCGTTGGAGATGATGTTTATGAAAATCTGCTTCCTGAATCTGGTAACGTTATACATTTGATGAATTTAGCATTTTATTTTATTATTAATATAGGCCGATAGTCACCATGTGGTCGGTATTTTTTCAATGGACAAGTGATGGGAAGGGGAAAACTTCTACTGCTATTGATCTGTTTTTGTGTTAATATAGGCCCAAATTTACCATGTCGTTGGTATTTTTTCAATGACAGGTGAGGGGATGGAGAACACTTCTACTGCTGCTGAGTCTGCCGTTGGAGATGATGTTGATGAAAATCTGCTTCCTGAATCTGGTAACGTTATACATTTGATGAATTTCGCATTTTTTTGGGTTTATATAGGACGATAGGCACCATGTGGTCGGTATTTTTTTTATGGACAGGTTATGGGAAGGGTAAAACTTCTACTGCTATTGTTCTATTTTTGTTTAAATATAGGCCAAAATTTACCATGTAGTCGTTATTTTTTCAATGACAGGTGAGGGGATGGGGAACACTTCTATTGCTGGTGAGTCTGCCGTTGGAGATGATGTTGATGATAATCTGCTTCCTGAATCTGGTAACGTTATACATTTGATGAATTTAGCATTTTGTTTTTGTGTTAATATAGGCCGATAGTCACCATGTGGTCGGTATTTTTTCAATGGACAGGTGATGGGAAGGGGAAAACTTCTACTGCTATTGTTCTATTTTTGTGCAAATATAGTCCGAAATTTACCATGTCGACGGTATTTTTTCAATGACAGGTGAGGGGATGGGGAACACTTCTACTGCTGGTGAGTCTGCCGTTGGGGATGATGTTGATTAAAATTTACTTCCTGAATCTGGTAACGTTATACATTTAATGAATTTAGCATTTTATTTTTGTGTTAATATACGCCGATAGTCACCATATGATCGGTATTTTTTCAATGGACATGTGATGGGAAGGGGAAAACTTCTACTGCTATTGTTTCTATTTCTGTTTAAATATAGGCTAAAATTTACCATGTCATCGGTATTTTGCAATGACAGGTGAGGGGACGGGGAACACTTCTACTGCTGGTGAGTCTGCCGTTGGAGATGATGTTGATGAAAATCTGCTTCCTGAATCTAGTAACGTTATAAATTTGATGAATTTAGTAATATTTTTTTGTGTTAATATAGGCCGATAGTCCCCATGTGGTCGGTATTTTTTCAATGGACAGGTGATGGGAAGGGGAAAAATTCTACCGCTATAGTTCTGTTTTTGTGTAACTATATGCCGAAATTTACCATGTCTCGATATTTTTCCAATGACAGGTAAGGGGATGGGGAACACTTCTACTGCTGGTGAGTCTGCCGTTGGAGATGATGTTTATGAAAATCTGCTTCCTGAATCTGGTAACGTTATACATTTAATGAATTTAGCATTTTGTTTTTGTGTTAATATAGGCCGATAGTCACCATGTGGTCGGTAGTTTTTCAATGGACAGGTGATGTGAATGGGAAAACTTCTACTGCTATTGTTCTGTTCTTGTGGAAATATAAACCAAAATTTACCATGTTGTCGTACTTTTTGAATGATAGGTGAGGGGATGGGGAACACTTCTACTGCTTGTGAGTCTGCCATTGGGGATGATTTTGATGAAAGTCTTCTTCCTCAATCTGGTAACGTTATACATTTGATGAATTTAGCATTTTATTTTATTATTAATATAGGCCGATAGTCACCATGTGGTCGGTATTTTTTCAATGGACAAGTGATGGGAAGGGGAAAACTTCTACTGCTATTGTTCTGTTTTTGTGTAAATATAGGCCCAAATTTACCATGTCGTTGGTATTTTTTCAATGACAGGTGAGGGGATGGGGAACACTTCTACTGCTGCTGAGTCTGCCGTTGGAGATGATGTTGATGAAAATCTGCTTCCTGAATCTGGTAACGTTATACATTTGATGAATTTCGCATTTTTTTGGGTTTATATAGGACGATAGGCACCATGTGGTCGGTATTTTTTTTATGGACACGTTATGGGAAGGGTAAAACTTTTACTGCTATTGTTCTATTTTTGTTTAAATATAGGCCAAAATTTACCATGTCGTCGTTATTTTTTCAATGACAGGTGAGGGGATGGGGAACACTTCTACTGCTGGTGAGTCTGCCGTTGGAGATGATGTTGATGATAATCTGCTTCCTGAATCTGGTAACGTTATACATTTGATGAATTTAGCATTTTGTTTTTGTGTTAATATAGGCCGATAGTCACCATGTGGTCGGTATTTTTTCAATGGACAGGTGATGGGAAGGGGAAAACTTCTACTGCTATTGTTCTATTTTTGTGTAAATATAGTCCGAAATTTACCATGTTGACGGTATTTTTTCAATGACAGGTGAGGGGATGGGGAACACTTCTACTGCTGGTGAGTCTGCCGTTGGGGATGATGTTGATTAAAATTTACTTCCTGAATCTGGTAACGTTATACATTTAATGAATTTAGCATTTTATTTTTGTGTTAATATACGCCGATAGTCACCATATGATCGGTATTTTTTCAATGGACATGTGATGGGAAGGGGAAGACTTCTACTGCTATTGTTCTGTTCTTGTGTAAATATAAACCAAAATTTACCATGTCGTCATACTTTTTCAATGATAGGTGAGGAGATGGGGAACACTTCTACTGCTTGTGAGTCTGCCATTGGGGATGATGTTGATGAAAGTCTTCTTCCTGAATCTGGTAACGTTATATATTTGATGAATTTAGCGTTTTGTTTTTGTGTTAATATAGTCCGTCACCATGTGGTCGGTATTTTGTCAATGGACAGGTGATCAGAGTGGGAAAACTTCTACTGCTATTGTTCTGTTTTTGTGTAAATATAGGCCAAAATTTACAATGTTGTTGGTCTTTTTTCAATGACAGGTGAGGGGATGGAGAACACTTCTACTGCTGATGAGTCTTCCGTTAGAGATGATGTTGATAAAAATCATTTTCTTGAATCTAGAAACGTTATACATTTAATGAATTTAGCATTTTTTTTTGTGTTAATATAGGCCGATAGTCACCATGTAGTCGGTATTTTTTCAATGGACAGGTGATGGGAAGGGGAAAACTTCTACTGCTATTGTTCTGTTTTTATGTAAATATAGGCTGTAATGTACCATGTCGTCGTATTTTTTCATTGACAGGTGTGGGGATGGGGAACACTTCTACTGCTTGTGAGTCTGCCGTTGGAGATGATGTTGATGAAAATCTTCTTCCTGAATCTGGTAACGTTATACTTTTGATGAATTTTGCATTTTGTTTTTGTGTTAATATAGGCCGATAGTCACCATTTGGTCGGTGATTTTTCAATGGACAGGTGATGGGATGGGGAAAACTTCTGTTGTTGGTGAGTCTGCCAATGAGGATAATATTGAAAATCTACTTTCTTAATCTAGTAATGTTATAGTTTAATAATTTAGCGTATTTTTTGTATAAATATAGGCCTATCGTCACCATGTGGTCGGTATTTTTTCAATGGACAGGTGATGAGAAGGGAAAAACTTCTACTTCTGCTGCTGCTGGTGAGCCTGCCATTGGCGATAATATTGCTGATGAAAATCTGCTTTCTGAATCTGGTAATGTTAATGAAAACTTCAAGATGTAGGAAATATTTAGCTTACCTTTCTCAATTTTGTATAGTTTTGAAGGAATGCACAAAGTATCTTGTTAGCGTCAAATATAGTTTCTCACGCGTTGTGGGCAAAGATGTGACAGGTTGCGTTAACTAGGTGAAAAGTGCAATATTACATATCAGATTGCATAAACTTTTTGAAACTGAATGCTGCATCCTCTGTTAAAACTTTTCTAAGTTAAAGAGGAAGAACTCAAGTCGATTACATCTCACATATCCCCGTATGATTTGCTCAAGATGCTTTATTGGAGGATCCATAATTTAGAGTCAACGGATTCAGAATATTTGTCACACTTTTAAATGATTGTCATATGTGTGTTCTTGTGTCTGTCAGTGTGTGTGTGTGTTCTCACATGAAGTTGTGTTGAAAGATGTGAGTTTGATTGAACAAGCTCTAAATCTGTATTGGTCGAACTTCTACTAACCCTTTTTGTTTCTCCATGTGGTCGGTATTTTTCCAATGGACAGGTGAGGGAAAAGGGGAAAACTTCTACTGCTGCTACTGTCGATGGTGAGTCTGCCTTCGATGATAATATTGCTGATGAGAATCTGCTTTCTGAATCTGGTAATGTTAATGAAAACGTCAAGATGTAGGAAACATTTAGCTTACCTTTCTCAATTTTGTATAGTTTTGAAGGAATGCACAAGGTATCTTGTTAGCATCAATTATCTTGTCTCACACGTTGAGGGCAAAGATGTGGCGGGTTGCGTTAACTAGGTGACAAGTGCAATATTACATATCAGATTGCATAAACTCTCTGAAACTGAATGCAGAATCCTCTGTTAAAACTTTTCTAAGTCAAAGAGGAAGAACTCAAGTCGATTACATCTCACATATCCCCGTATGATTTGCTCAAGATTCTTTATTGGGCTATCCATAATTTAGAGTCTATGGGTTCAGAATATTTGTTACACTTTTAAATGATCGTCATATGTGTGTTCTTGTGTCTGTCAGTGTTTGTGTTCTCACATGAAGTTGAGTTGAAAGATGTGAGTTTGATTGAACAAGCTCTAAATCTGTATCTGAATAATGTGACTGGTCGAACTTCTACTGACTCTTTTTGTTTCACCATATGGTCGGTATTTTTTCAATGGATAGGTGAGGGGAAGAGGAAAACTCCTACTGCTGCTACTGTTGATGGTGAGTCTGCCTTCGATGATAATATTGCTGATGAGAATCTGCATCCTGATACTTGTAATCTTCTACATTTGATAAATTTAGATATTGTTTTGTAGTGATGTTTGGACACTAAAAGGAAACCAACTGTTCAGCTGACTTCATATACTAAAGGAAATTGATTGTATCAAGTTTATGATGTAATGTTTATTGTTCTTTGTCAGGCTGAAGTGGGGAAGAAAGATCTCATATCTAGAGTACTAACCATCAAAGAAATTGCTCAACACTTTTGATCAATAAGCATGTTATATTCTCTTTCAGTCAGATTGCATTTTAATATTTTGGATTTGTAAATACATAATACGTTGATTCGATACTACAACTCTCTTTGGCATTCTTATTGTTCTTTGTCAGGTTGAACTTGGGAAGAAAGATCTCATATCTAGTGTTTAAGTGTTTTGATATCCCTTTACATTACACTGAGAAAATCTAATTCTCACAACTTTGGCATTCTAGAATCTTTGGGATGACAAATAAAATACCACAATTGGAATGTCGAACTTTGTGATGCAATCTTGGTTTGATGATTTTTCTTTAGAATTTCAAAGACAACAATCATCGATTTCCACACGTTTTAAGAATTTTATATTTTAAAATCTATAGTACTATCTTTTAATGTAGAAGCACATTTGGCTGCCTATTTATTTATTTATTCAGTGTAGATTTCTTTGTCTTTATTTATTTACAGACGCAATGATATTGGATCTCATCGAGACGTACGTGTGATTAGAATATTTTTAATTTAGACAGACCAAAATGCAATTGCACCTTGTTAATCTCATGTAGATGTGAGCTATACTAAAACTTTCTTTCTAAGGTCCTTTTGACCATACTCACTTTTGACCATACTCATATAGATGTGGCTTTTAGCTTATAAGCTAATACTTTTTCATCCAAACATCTCTAAGTGATTTTGATGATGCTCTTCTCTTAGGCCTAAATTGTATGTGATATCTTTGTCACTGAAAGCTATGCAACTCACAAGGAATTGAGCTACAAAACTCTTTTGATATGCTTCAATGAATAAGGGATTGAATATAAGAAAGTCAAAAGATTTTGAAAAGCACCTAAAACACATTAAAAACTTGGCAGGAAGTCGTTTAAGAATTTCAAAGATGAGTTCGCGGGGTATGCAAGAATTACCCATGACGACAATAATCTTATCTTTCTCCATGTTTAATTGGGTGTGGAAGGCGTATAAAGGTGTCTTGTTGGCCGATCTTTAGGTCACTATTATAAATTGAGCCTATGGCAATAAACTTTTTGGCGATGGTTGCAAATTCATTGCTATAGAACATCTACTGCAACGCTTTGAACTGCTGTAAAAAATAATAGTTATGTTAGTGCTATAACCGTCGCTACTGAAAATGAACCGTTGCACTAGGTATATGTATAGCAACACTTTTTAAAACTGTTGCAATAGAAGCATCTATGACAACATTTAACAGAAAAAAATTATCTATTGCATCGGTTATTAATTTAAGAATATTTCAAATAATTAGTCCGCCAAAAGAATATCTTTTTCTTTCTCAATAAAGAATATCAAAAAACCCTCTTTCCTATCTCTTTCTAATCAATCAAAAATAGGGTTGAACATATTTTGATTTAAATTAAAAAAATCAAAAAATCAAATCAAAATTTAATTTTGGTTCGTTTTTTAGATTGATTTCGATTTCAAATTTTAGAAATTTGATTAAACGATTTGGTTTTTGAATTTTAAAATTTTTTGGATAAACCGAAAAATCAAAATTATATAAATAATATATTATAATTTATATATATATATTATATGTAAATATACCAAAAATATAATATAATCTGATATAACATATAAATATATAAATTATACTCATTTAGTAACCCTAAATCCTACTGACATGTCATCATAGAACCAAGCAAATATATCAATGTATTCTTTAAACAACCTGATGAGTTCTTATTTTTGTGCTTCTATTAGATGAACACTGATTTTGGTTTCTTTGACTTCGCCATCATCATCTAGATTAACTACCTCGATCTCCTCTTTCTAGATCCTCAAAATCTTTTAGTTCCTTTGTATATCGGTTTGAGGCCATTGATACTTTATCATAGGCTTCCCATTCATCATTATTTGCTTTGATTTGTTCATTTAGCTCTTAACATGACATGACATTGGTAGGTTTTAATTTATTATTACTGAAATCATAAAAAATATAAGTTAGATTATAGTGATCAAATAATGCAACAAAAATAAGTGAAAAATATTTTTGCCATAAGGGAGGTTGTAACGCCCCGAATCTGATACCCGAAACGCTACACGGTGCTTATAACTCCGAAGGATCATAAGCAAACCCATAACTGATATATGTACCTAAACACTGCATAATATACCATATAGATGCGAAAGCATGAACTGAAAGGCCATAAGGTTCAAAACTGATAAAACATAATAAGCCATAACATCTGGAATAAGGTATCAATACCCAAAACAAATCTGTCTAAACATACTAGTCTGAATAACACTATAGTCTGAAAAACCTCTAAAACTAAACTATCTGAATAAGGATTTGATGGGACATGTCCCCAACTAACTCCAACTACTGAAATAGACTAAGTACTGAAATGATAAAATAATGATCATGCCCTCGAAGGATGAGGGCTCACTGCTAACTCTAACTGCTAAACTGGAATGCTACTGATGTTCTAGAGCTCGTGCTTCTGGACCATGGTGTAAAGTAAAACACCATAGCGTAAATGCGTCAGTACGATTGAATGTACTGGTATACAAGTGAGGTAGGCTGAATGCAAAGGGTTCGAATGCATGAACAATGTTAACTGACCGTATAACATGAACGTGAGAATACATGCATGAATAAGAGACTGTAACTGAATTCGTGATAACATGATTACTGAGTCTGAATACTGATAATATGAGATACTAATGACTGATATAACTGATATAACTGATACTGAGCGACTGTATCTGACAGTTTAGGTCGGATAGAACTAGCTAAGTTCTGTACTATACTGAGTTGACTGTATATGACAGTCCTGATTTCTATAGAACTATCTGAGTTCTATTACTGAGACTGAAAACTGTAACTGTGGGAAGTAGTCATCTAACCGATATGCCCCTAATACACCATTATGGCTGAGTTAGGGTCCAATCTGTAACCCTAATTAGAAGGGTGTCAATACCGCGCTATTGGTAAGGACAAGCTGTGGGTGACCCTCATATGACAGTGTCCCTAAAAGAGAACGGTGGGACCCTCATCTGACAGTGTTTATCCACCTCATCAACCCTCATCTGACAGTGTTGATGTCTCAACCTATGCTGGCTACATAGTTCTGGAATGCAAGGATTGCTTCTAAGAATCACACCTTCATCTGATAGTGTGTGTTCCCATCCTTGGGTTCGCTCGGTGCTAACTCCTACTCCCATCTGAATAGACATTGAACTTGGATTTACTGAATTGAACTTAGTTCATGGAGTTTCATTGACTGATGGAATACTACTGAATTACTGGGCTTTCTGAGATTTTTGAATTTACTGAGTTTTTCCTGAGTCACATGTCTGACTGAGTTCTATGGATCATGGCTTGACTGAGAGTAACTTGAGACATGATACTGGCTCTAGGAACACAACTATATTTTCAGGTACAAGTAACCCCATGACTCGATAGAAGGAAACTGACAAGGCACGACATTCTTGAATACATGACCAACATCAACAATACATAATACAATAAGTTGGGGATTTCATGAAGTACATGATTACCGTAGTCTTGTACATGAATGGGAATACACATCAACATATCATAATTTCATTAATTTGACTCATAAGTATTCCTTCAAACATCTATAATGCACAACAATATCATAGAAGTCATTTTGATCATAAGGGAAAAACATGCATTTGTTATTTGGATCACAATTTAGCTATAAGGAATAATTTCTATCCCTTTAGGCATTTTATCAAACACCTTTTATGCACAATTTAAGGCATAGGTGGAATCATCAATTACTCATCATAAAGAACTCAATACATGGATTTCAACTTACATACTAACGTAGGTTCATGAAAAACACATAAAGATTCCAACTTGGGAATCATACAACAATCATCACATGAACATAATCAACCCACAACATAAATATTATGATTTATAATTTGAAACAGGGTTCTTGAGCTTTATGGATGAAAGAAATCCATAAATCAACACTACACATACCTTAGTTGAAAAATTCTTGAAGATTGACGGTGGAATTTCCTTGAACTTGAATCCCCAATTGAAAATCCTAATGTGTTATTGAGAGGATTTTGCAAAAAATGGGTATATTTTGGTGTAAATGAGGCTTAATCCCGTGTTTTTGAGTATATATATGGTGGGAAAATGACCCTTTTACCCTTAGAAGGTCGGGTGTGGAATGCAAAAATTTTGCCCAGATGGACTAGCCAAGGCGCCGCCCTGCCTAGACCGTCGGACTTAGCAAGGCTCTGCCCTGCTTAGTCCACCAAACTTGCAAGGTGCCGCCCCGCCTGGTTCAGGGCGATTACCAGGGCGCCGTGGGCTTATCACCTTTAGCTACTAGTTTAGGGACACAAACGTACCCTTACACTATTTCAAAAATTTCAAAACTCATCCGAGATGTACTGTTGACTTTTCCCATAGTAACACAACTTGAAAATAAAAAAATAGAGGTTGGGAAGGTCGTCAAATAATTCCCCGAAGTTTGAAGGCTCAAAATGAGACTAAGTGTTGAACACTTAGCTAAAATATTCTAAGTGTTGGGGCTTTTAAAAGGGCTTAAGGAGTTAAATTTAGACGTAAGATTTTACGGGATCTTACAATATCTCCCTTTGGGAACATTCATCCTCGAATGAGACTGAGTGAGAGGGGAGAAGAGATAACTGACGTACATACTGAGAACGAACAACTAAAACATGATTTCATGGATGACATGACTGATAAGATGAATATATCATACTGAACATACATATCTGATGCATGAGCAACTGATTTATGAATGTATGACTGAGATTTCTGATAACTGAGGTTCTCACAATGAGAATGCATGCCTAATGCATAATTATATGACTGAACTAATACATGTATGCATGACTGAATATACAATGGTACATAGTACCAAGTTTATAATGGAATTTTGAACATGAAGCTGAATAAGCTTAAGGAGAACTGTTACCTTGAGTTGAGCCTGAGTTGGCGGAGAAAAGGTGAGGGTACTTGGTTCTCATGTCTGCTTTAACTTCCCATGTAGCTCCCTTAATGGACTGGTTTTGCCAAAGAACTTTGACTAGAGGGACTTCTTTGTTCCTCAGTCTACGAGTCTGATAGTCTAGGATCTTAACTGGAATCTTTTCATAAGAAAGGTTGTTCTAAACATGTATGCTCTGAATAAGGACTACAAATGCTCGGCCACCTATGCACTTCTTGAGCAAAGAGACATGGAGGAATGGATGAACTGAAGCTAGATCTGAAGGCAACTCGAGCTCATAAGCTACCTTGCCGAAGTATCTGAGCATCTTAAAGAGACCGACAGTTCAGGGATTGAGCTTTCCCTTCTTGTCGAATCTATTCACTCTCTTCATGGGAGAGATCTTTAGCTAAAAATAATCACCAACCTTGAACCCGAGATCCTTTCTGCGCACATCTGCATAAGACTTCTGTCGGCTCTGAGTAGCCTGATGTGTGAGAAGATGCTAACACATTTGAGGCTTTTAACTAAGAATAATTGCAAAGTCTTAAGCAATTTTTATCATTTTTGATAGTTTTATCTTTGATTTTGCAGTAGAAGCAGAGATGCAAGAGAACTAACAAGGATGGAATAAAAAGAGTTAAAATCTAAAGAAAATAGAAGAGAAGTATGGCTGACGACATTCCTGATAAGTCGTCAGCACTATGATAAGTTATCAGCTTCATCGTCAGCCTTAGACAGAGATTGGTTTTTGGCTGGAGTTCATGACCACATTCCTGATAAGTCGTCAGCCCTGTGATAAGTTATCAGAGACACCGTCAGCCTTAGACAGAGAATAAACCTCAGCTGAAAGTTGTGATGACATTTCCTGATAAGTCGTCAAAGAGTTGATAAGTCATCAGGTTTCATCGTCAACCTTAAGCAGGAAGTGCTAAAACTGAAGAAGGAGCTGACGACATTTGTGATAAGTTGGCATACTCCTGATAAGGTGTCACGAATGTCGTCACTTAATCCGAGAAATTGCTGAACTCTGTGATTTTGTTTCCATAATTAGGGTAAACTATTTAAAGCATAGTTTAGGTTTTTTCTAAGGAGTTTGGAACCTGTTTTGGGACAAGCGTATATTGTTATTTTTCTCTGTAGTTTCTTGGCTTGAAAAATAATTAACTTTGAAGAGATTTTCATCAATATTTTGGGATTTCCATTGTGATCTAATCTGAGAATCACTAGTTACTATTCATCTTGTGGTAAGTTCATCTTTCAAATTATGAATACATCTAGCTGTTTCGCTTATTACATTATGAGTGGCTAAATCTCTTTAACCCAAATTATGGGATCTATGGGTTAAGTCTTGGTAAGATGCTATGTGTTTAATATTCTAAAGGTAATAGGACTCCTTGATAATTTTGAGATTTTAATTATTGTCTATTGGTTGCAAACGATAGATAACACCTGCTTTGATTTGCTTGAGATCAGAAATCAAATATAGTAGGAAGTGAATTATTGACAGGGACTTGGAAACACTAAACTTCCATTTAATAATTGACGCTGTAACAAGGTTGATTAACCTGAGGTGAAGTATGGTTAGTAAATATAAATTCCCTAAGTCTGAGAGAATTAGGTAATTAAATGCTTAATTAGGTCGAGAGACATTTATGCATAACTTCGATAAAGATAATCTGTTGTCCTACCTACTGTGAGAATCTTGAATCACTGTTAGCATCTGTCAAGTACTAAAACCTATAGTGAACATAATTCTGGTTTTCCATAAACTCTCTATTACAACACTGAAACTAAAGTGACCAACATTTATTGGCTAAACTCCAAAACCCCCATTTCAGGAAACATCCCACTATCAGTTGATTAAATCACAAATAACTTAAGTTCACACCATATTCCCTGTGGGATTCGACCCCAACCTAGTTGGGTTATATATTGACAACGATCTCTTACATTCTCATTAGAGAGGTGTAGTTTGAGCATTATAAAAAATGGCGCCGTTGCCGGGGTATACAGTTGTAAATTAAAGTTTGTGTGCGCTAATTGATTGTTAGTCAAGTTTCCTAGTTTTACATTTATTTGTTATTTTTATTTATTGCAAGATCTTTGTAGTGTATACCAAGAACTAGAAGTTCTGGAGAACTATTATTACCATTTAATCCAGAACCGCAACGAATTGGAAGAATGGCAGACCAGTAGGAGGCTGACCGGTTAGCAGCCTTAGCTAGAGCTCAGGTAAATATGCAAAATGTTGGTCAACAAGTACGACATCCAAATCCTGAGGATGAAGATTTGGGAGACGAGGAGTTGTTAAACCCTGGTAACCCAAGGCGTGCAGAGCAAGTAGCTGAACCAGTACAACGTAATACTAACAGGAATCGTCCGTTCTGAGGCAGGCAAGATTACCAGCTGGTCCAGTATGACCTCAATGATAATGATGATGGAATGGATAGAGCCGGTGCAACGGGTGAAATTATTCCTCCACCGTTGGCACTTGGGGAAAAATTCAACATTACGAGTACTATGATTCAACTCCTCAATCTGAAGGGGTTGTTTGGTGGCTTTCCTGGGGATAACCCCAACTTGCATCTGGTAAACTTTGTCACCATCTGTAAATCTTTTGATAACCCAGGAGTGGGTCAGAATGCTATCTAATTGAGATTGTTTTCGCTGTCTCTGTCTGGGTAGGCAACATTGTGGCTTAATGAGCAGACACCTGATTCTATAACCAACTGGAGGCAGTTAAAAGGAGTTTTCCTAGAAAGGTTCTTTCTGCCTTCTAGGAGGGTACAGTTGAGGGATGAGATCAGCAACTTTAAGAAGCTCCCAACTGAAGCCTTGTATGAAACCTAGGAGAGATTAAAAAAGAAGTTGACGCAGTATCCAAACCACAATATGACAGACATACACTTGATAGAGACTTTGTACAGGGCTCTTAACTCTGTGACAAAACCAATTGTAGATAATGCTGGTGGTGGTTCTTTTGTTGAGCTTACATTCCTAGAGGCTTCAGAAATGCTAGAGAGAATGACCAAACAGAGTTGGGAATGGCATACCAGAGACTCTGTGGTAGCTAACCCCACTATTTCTGTAGGTATGACTGCGGAACAATGCAGAAGAGACGAGAAACATGACCAAGACATGGCTCACCTAAACACGAAGATGGACTTGCTAACCAAGCACTTGCTATTAGGCAAGACTGAGAAGGTAAAAGCTATGGGATCACAAGATAGAGTTGATTCTGATTTAGAAGAAGAGGCAAACTATGTTAATAATCAGGGGGGTTTCCGAGGCAATAGCCAAGGGAATCAAGGTCGGAATTATTATGATAAGCTTGGTTATAAAGATAGAGATTAGGGAAATTGGAGGAACAATAATGATAGGAGCGGGATATATATTCCTCCTGGAAATCATGAGGCTGCTACAAAAAGTGCTGAAAAGATATCCATGGAGGACATGATGGCTAAGTTGCTGAAGGGAGTGGAGGCTACCAACTATGGTGTGACTACCATGAAGACCAATCTGTCATCTATTAGTCAGTTCGTAAACTCACACTCCACCGCAATCAAATAGTTGGAGCAGCAGATGAGCCAACTCTCCACAGTATTTAACCAGAGAAAGATTGGAACGTTACCAAGTAATACGGTCCAGAATTCGTGGAATGATGGCTCATGTCTGGCGATTACCACTAGAAGTGGTAAGATATTACCTGTCCCTTATGTGGACAAAAGTTTGGTTGAAGTTGTGATTAAGGTAGAGGATGAACCCAAAGAAGAATGTTCAGTAGAGTCTGAGAATCTAGATAGTTTTGATGATGCTCCGAAAAAAGGGAAAGAGAAGTAGAAGGAGGTAATGTTGAAAACTCTCCCAAGACCACCACCTCTATTTCCTCAATTATTGAAGAAAAAACTAATGATGCAAAATTCAGCAAGTTCATGGCAATGCTCAAACAATTGTCAGTGAATGTGCCATTGGTTGAGGCACTGGAGAAAATCCCAGGATATGCCAAATTCATGAAGAATCTGGTAACAAATAACCGTGCAGCAAGCTATGAAATGGTGGATAATCTCCACCATTGTAGTGCCATTTCTACACAATCCTTAGTGCAGAAGAAGGCCGACCCTAAAGCATTCACTGTTCCATGTGCAATTGGGTCTCTAAATTTTGCTAAGACCCTATGTGATCTAGGTGCCAGTATAAACCTAATGCCACTCGTTGTGTACAAGAAGCTAGGTGTGGGGGATCCTACCCCGATGAACATACGATTGGTGATGGAAAATAGGTTTGTAAAGCGGTCGGTGGGCATATTACATGATTTATTGGTAAAGGTGGCCGACTTTATACTGCCTACTGATTTTACAGTCCTAGAATGTGAGGTATACTTTGAAGTGCCCATCATCCTGGGTAGACCATTCCTTGTAACTGGGAGAGTGATAGTGGGCATGGAGCTGAATGAGCTGAAGTTCAGGCTAAATGACAAAGAAGCAAGATTCACAATACACTCATCCATGACACAGAAAAAAGAGATGAGTGTTTCTCAATCGTGGATGTATTCAATGAAGATGGTAAAGAGGTATCAGCAGGTTGTCTTGGCAAAGTCTGAGTAGTCAAGATAACCAAGTCGTGCCGCGACATTAAATCAGGCGCTACATGTGAGGCAACCCATGATCCCCGTGCTTGATCTACTCCAGGTATACCCTAACCCTACCCTAACCCTTAATTTAGTTTTTCTTTGATTTTAAGTTGAGGGTGTAGGGTAAATTATTGTTGTAAAATTTTGTAACTGACTAGGATAAATACAAGTAACTAAGGCAGTTAACTTGTTTTTGTGATTTTTGAGCACCTCTCCATTGGTATGAAGGTTTAAATGTGTGATTTTCATCTAAGTGTGGCCACTGTGCATTGTTGTATGGCATTAGTTCTAGTGACACAACAATCATTTCTAAACAGCTGCATGAACTGAATGATTAGTAACTTGTGATATACTTGTGTGCCATGTGTGTGTAAGATCTTACTTAATCTCCTCTGTATGTTGAATCCAGAACTTTCCCGGTTAGTCTTACCTAAGTTGAAGGATAGGGGTTAGGAAAGGATCATAGGCCATTTTGATATTAGCCCACTTTTAGCCTAAATGACCTCCCCTGTATGTAGAATATCCCTTGATCCCTACTTTGAGCCTGATTAGCCTATTTCTTTTTATGACACCTGTCACCTTCCCGTTTATATTACAATGAACCTGTTTTGGCCCTGGTCCTCCTTAGACACTGTGCACCTTGACATAGGCAAATAGCCTAAGTTGAGGGTGGCTATCATATGGGTGCGTGATTTCAAATGATATGAAGATAGGTAGAATAAAAGAAAAAAATAAAAAGTTGGGTGCAGTGGAAAAGAACAAGAAAAGAAAAGTAGTGAAAAAAAAGAAGTGATTGTAGGAAAGATAACACCCATACTGAATAAGTGTGATCAAGAAAAGAGAAGAATAGAAAAAGGTTAATAAGTGAATCCCAGGAGCTAGTGCAGTGTCAAGGAGGCTTAGTCACTTTAAATATCATCAAGTATCATACCATCCCTAGCCTGCATTACAAGCCAAAGAGAAGACCTATAGTGATCTTAGCTGGCCAGTCTGAAAACCTTGGTAATGAAAATAAGGGAAAGCCTATGGTACTTGGCATATATTGATTGGAACTTCATTCTGAGAGCGAGCGTCTTTTGATTGTCCCCATGGTTATATATATGATTGCTGATATGAGAAAATGGGGATTTCTTTGTTGTGAGGGCACATTTGCTAACTTGTTCGGATAGTGTAATAATGGTCTATGCATGGTTTTTATAGCTGAATTACTATCGTATATTGATTCCTGTGTGTTGCATTGTTGTTCTTCAATAAAATACACAGTTGTTCTTGAATTGACTGACCTTAGAGATGGTGAAGCTGTTTTTAGATAATATGGATGATTGACCGCTGAATGTACTTTGTATCCTCTTGGTTGTGTTTGAGTTGCTTGAGGACAAACAATTGTTTTAAGCTGAGGGTGTTGATGTGTGAGCAGATGCTAACACATTTGAGTCTTTTAACTGAGAATAATTACAAAGTCTTAAGCAATTTTTGTCGTTTTTGATCGTTTTATCTTTGATTTTGCAGCAGAAGCCAAGATGCAAGAGAATCAACAAGGATGGAAGCAAAAGAGTTGAACTATGAAGCAAATAGAAGAGAAGTGTGGCTGACGACATTCCTTATAAGTCATAAAAGAGTTGATAAGTCATCAACTTTCATTGTTAACCTTAAGCAGGAAGTGCTAAAACTGAAGAAGGAGCTGACGACATTTGTGATAAGTCGTTAGACTCCTGATAAGGTGTCACGAATGTCGTCACTTAATCTGAGAAATTGCTGAACTCTGTGATTTTGTTTCCATAATTAGGGTGAACTATTTAAAGTATTGTTTAGGGTTTTTCTAAGGAGTTCGGAACCTATTTTGGGACACGCGTATATTGTTATTTTTCTCTCTAGTTTTTTGGCTTGAAAAATAATTAACTTTGAAGAGATTTTCATCAATATTTTGGGATTTCTATTGTGATCTAATCTGAGAATCACTAGTTACTATTCATCTTGTGGTAAGTTTATCTTTCAAATTATGAATACATCTAGCTGTTTCGCTTATTACATTATGAGTGGCTAAATCTCTTTAACCCAAATTATGGGATCTACGGGTTAAGTCTTGGTAAGATGCTATGTGTTTAAGATTCTAAAGGTAATAGGACTCCTTGATAATTACGAGATTTTAATTATTATCTTTTGGTTGCAAATGATAGATAGCACCTACCTTGATTTGCTTGAGATAAGAAATCAAATATAGTAGGAAGTGAATTATTGACAGGGACTTGGAAACACTAAACTTTCGCTTAATAATTGACGCTGTAACAAGGTTGATTAACCTGAGGTGAAGTATGGTTAGTAAACATAAATTCCCTAAGTCCGAGAGGATTAGGTAATTAAATGCTTAAGTAGGTCGAGAGACATTTAGGCATAACTTCAATAAAGATAATCTGTTGTCCTACCTACTATGAGAATCTTGAATCACTGTTAGCATCTGTCAAGTACTAAAACCCATAGTGAACATAATTCTGGTTTTCCATAAACTCTTGTTTACAAACACTAAAACTAAATTGACCAACATTTATTGGCTAAACTCCAAAACCCCTATTTCGGGAAACATCCAACTATCTGTTGATTAAATCACAAATAACTTAAGTGCACACCATATTCCCTGTGGGATTGGACCCCAACCTAGTTGGGTTATATATTGAAAACGATCGCTTACATTCTCATTATAGAGGTGTAGTTTGAGCGTTATCATAGCCTAAAGTCTCTCTCTGATCAACTCAACTTTCTCCAAGGCATCGAATACTAAGTTAGGCCCTATGACTGAGGCCTCACTAACTTCGAACCAACCGACTGGAGATTTGCATCTCCTACTATAGAGAGCTTCGAATGGAGCCATATGAATACTGGAATGATAGCTATTGTTGTATGCAAACTCAATCAAAGGAAAGTGGTCATCCCAATTACCCTTGAAATTAATTGCACATGCCCTTAGCATATCTTCTAAAGTCTAAATGGTCCTTTCTTCTTGACCATCTGTCTGAGGATGAAAGGTGGTACTAAGATGAACTTGGGTACCAAGACCCTTTTGGAATGCTTTACAGAAGTTAGAGGGGAACTGGGTGCCTCTATCTGAGATAATAGATAATGAAATACCATGCAATCTGACCAACTCCCTGATATAGAGTTTGGCATAATCCTCGGCTGAATAAGTGGTATAGAATGGGAGAAAATGAGCTGATTTGGTCATTCTGTGTACAATGACCCAAACTGAATCATGCTGACAACGAGTTCGAGGCAAACCATTACAAAGTCTATGTTCACTTCTTCCCATTTCCAAGTGGGAATAATGAACTCCTGCATGGGAACACTAGGATTCTGATGCTCTATCTTAACCTGCTAACATGTAGAGCACTTAGCCATAAACTGTGTAACTTCTCTCTCCATCCCACTCCACCAATAGATCTCTCACAAGTCGCAGTACATCTTAGTGGCCCCAGGATCAATAGAGTATCGCGCACCATGCACTTCTGCAAGAAT
The DNA here is from genome assembly GCA_030864215.1 of Capsicum pubescens. NCBI lineage: Eukaryota > Viridiplantae > Streptophyta > Magnoliopsida > Solanales > Solanaceae > Capsicum > Capsicum pubescens. The sequence goes on from CM061540.1 coordinate 299,323,525, forward strand.
TCGCTACCTTAAGTCATCTACACCTGGCTCACAGAGACGACCCTGACAACGCAACACACCATTTCCCCCTTAGGATAAAACCTCTACTTTCTGATCCCTGACTGACTCTTTCAACTTGACTAGGTTGGGATCTCTATCTTGCTTTTGTTTCACCTCGGAAACTTGAGATAATTCTGAACTGCTCCGAACCCATGTATCACCGTCTTCTTTATCGACTAAGCGAACCCCTAGTCTGGAAAGCTGATGAACTTCTTGAGCTAACTTCTTCTTACTATCCTCAACATAAGCAACACTACCCATAGACAGTCTACTAAAAGTGTTGGCTACTACATTGGCCTTTCCCAGATGATAAAGAACACTCATGTCGTAATATTTCAAGAGCTATAACCACCTTCTCTGATGGAGGTTGAGATCTTTATGAGAGAATACATACTAAAGGATTTTATAATCTATGAAGACATCTACATGAACTTCGTATAGGTAATGCCTCCAAATCTTCAAGGCAAATACTACGACTGCTAACTCAAGATCATGTGTAGGATAATTCTTCTCATGGGGTTTAAGCTATCTGGAGGCATAGGATATAACCTTACCATGATGTATGAGTACATAACCCAAACCTGCTCTGGATGTATCAAAATACACTACGAACCCATCTGAACCATCTAGAAAAGCTAAAACTGGAGCCGAGGTGAGTCGAGTCTTCAACTCCTGAAAACTCTTTTTGCAAGGATCTGACCACTGAAACTTCACTTTCTTCTGAGTCAATCTGGACATTGGGGATGAAATAGAAGAAAATCCATCAACAAACCGACGATAATAGCCATCCAAACCCAAGAAACACCTGATATCTAATGGAGAGACAGAGTAAGGCCAATTTCTTACCGCCTCGGTCTTTTGAGAATCTACTCTAATGCCATCACCGGAAAATATATGACCAAGGAATGCTACTGACCTTAGATAAAACTCGCATTTACTGAATTTGGTGAACAACTAATGATTAAAGAGAGTCTGAAGTACGATCCTGAGATGGTCTGCATGATCACGCTCACTGCGGGAATAGACAAGGATATCATCTATGAAGACTATGACAAATATGTCCAAGTACTGCTTGAACACACGATTCATCAAGTCCATGAAAGCTGTGGAGGTATTGGTAAAACCAAAGGACATGACTAAGAATTCAAAGTGACCATACCGAGTATAAAAGGATATTTTTGGAATGTCATATTCTCTGACTCTGAGCTGATGATAGCCTGATCTGAGGTCTATCTTAGAGAAATAGCTGGCACCCTGAAGTTGGTCAAACAAGTCATCGATTCTGGGAAGTGGATACTTGTTCTTGATTGAGACTTTATTGAGCTGACAGTAATCAATACACATTCTAAGAGAACCGTCTTTCTTCCGCACGAATAAGACTGGTGTACCCCATGGGGACACACTAGGTCTGATGAATCCCTTGTCTAAGAGATCCTTTAGCGGTTCTTTCAATTCTTTGAGCTCTGTTGGTGTCATTCTGTATGGCGAAAATAGATGTGGGATGAGTATCTGGAAGAAGATCAATGCCGAAGTCTATTTCCCTTTCAGGAGGAATTCTTGGAAGATCTTTGGGAAAGATATTTGAATATTCGTTCACAACTGGGACTAATTCAAGACTGGGAGTTTCATAACTAGAGTCTTTCACATGAACAAGATGATAGACAAATCCCTTAGATATCATTTTTCATGCCCGAAGGTAGGAAATAAGCTGACTTCTGAAAGCGGAAGTACTATCCCTCCACTCTAAGATGGGTTCATTTGGAAACTAAAACTGGACAATTCTATTTCTACAATTGACTATGGAATAGTAGGAATAAAGCTAATCCATGCCGAGAATGACATCAAAATTAGTCATCTCTAATTCGACTAAGTCTGCTGAAGTGACTTTCTAAAATATCATAATCGGACAGTTCCTGTATACCCGCCGGGCTATGATGGTTTTACCCACTGGGGTAGAGACTGAAAAGGGCACTGCTAGGATTTTGGGGCTAACTGCAAAATCAATTGCTATATAAGGAGTAATAAAAGACAAAGAAGCTCCTAGATCTAGCAAAGCATAAACATGCACATGAAAGATCTGTAACATACCAGTAACTATATCAGGAGAATTTTTATGATCCTGCTGGGATTGAAGAGCATAAAAGCGGTTTGGGCATTGCCCACTAGTAGCACTGGAGATGGCACCCTGCTGATTTGGGTGACCGAACTAAGCTGAGAAACGATTCTGCTGACCCTGATAACCCAACTGGGGACAATCTCTGACTCTGTGGCCTGGCTTGCCTCATTCAAAATAGACATCGCTTCCAGCTCTGTAAACACCCTTGTGGTTCTTACCATAAGTTTGACAAAGAAGATTAGTTTGGGCATTGCTAACACTGCCCTGAGACTTAGATCCTGGTACCCTATCTCTGTTGCTGTCTTTGAATTTCAGCACTGGAGCACTAGTTGACGAAGGAGATGGAACTGATGACTTAGGATAAAACTGAGAATAGTTTCTTCCCTCTGACTTAGGCTGAGCGAAGTTGAAACTACCTGTCCTTGCTTTCTTATTCTGCTTCTCCCTCATCTTAATATTCTGCTCTTCTATCTGTTGAGCATGGGTTATAAGCCTGGGTATGTTCATGTTACTATTCAACATCGATGACCTACACTCATTGACCACGCTATCATTCACCCCAGGAACAAACTTGCTCATCTTGGCCCTGCTATCTGCAACTACATAAGGAGAATATCTGGCTAATTGAGTAAACTTAAGAGAATACTCTTTCACCGTTATGTTTCCCTACCTAAGGTTGATAAATTCTAGCACCTTAGCTTTTCTCAGCTCTAGGGGAAAGAATCTATCAATAAAAGCAGAGGCAAACTCCTCCTATTCTACTTACCCTTCATGAATTGCCCTCTCTGACTTTCACTGCTTGAACCAAGTGTGAGCAACATCCTGTAACTGATATGCAGCTAGCTCAGCACTCTCACTAGAAGTAACCCCCATTATGTATGTAACCTTCTGCACCTGATCAATGAATTTTCGAGGTTCCTTATCTGGCTTAGACCCGAAAAAGGATGGAGGATTCATTCGGGTGAAGTCCTGAATCCTGGTTGCAGCTGAATTAGCCACTGGGTTGGCCGAAATAACTTTTGGTCGTTCATTTTGAGCAGCGACAGACTAAGCAAGAGTAGTGAATGCAGCTCTGAACTCTGCATGAGAAATATATTCATCCAAGGGATCTTCTTAGACAGGCTGATTTCTTCTCTTGGGAGGCATGTTCTATAAATAAAGAGGAGAGACAGATTAGACTGAGATTTAAACTTGATATTATGCTCACTGGCACAACATGAATACTGAAAGAAGGGAAACTATTCCTAAAACATCTTATAGCCTCCTGCACATAAATGTGGTGTGCAACATACCCATGTACAAGACTCTACTAGATGTGGCTTTCAGACTTCCTATGACACTATTAAACCTTAGGCTCTGATACCAAGTTTGTAACGCCTTGAATCTGATGATCGGAATGCTACACGATGCTCATGACCCTAAAGGACCACAAGCTAACCCATGACTAATATCTGTACCTGAACACAGTATAATATACCATATAGATGCAGAAATATGAACTGAAGGGCCATAAGGTTCAAAACTGATAAAACATAATAAGACATAACATCTGGAATAGGGTATCAATACCCAAAACAAATCTGTCTAAACATACTAGTCTGAATAACACTGTAGTCTGAAAAACCTTTAAAACTGAACTGTCTGAATAAGGAGTTGATAGGATATGTCCCCAACTAACTCCAACTAACACTGACTGCTGAACTAGAATACTACTAATGCTCTGGAGCTCGTACTTCTGGACCTATGGCGTAAAGTAAAACATCATAGCACAAATGCGTCAGTACGATTGAATGTACTGGTATGCAAGTGAGGTAGGCTGAATTTGAAGGGTTTGAATGCATGAACAATGCTAACTAACTGTTTGACATGAATGTGAGAATATATGTATGAATAAGAGACTGTAACTAAATTCATAATAACATGATTACTAAGCCTGATTACTGATAACATGAGATACTGATGAATGATATAACTGATATTGAGCGACTGTATCTGGCAGTCTAGGTTTGGATGGAACTAGCTGAGTTTCGTACTATACTAAGTTGACTGCATCTGATAGTTTTGATTTCTGTAGAACTATCTGAGTTCTATAACTGAGACTAAAAACTATAACTATGGGAAGTAGTCATCTAACCGATATGCCCCTAATATGCCATTATGGCTGAGTTGGGGTCTAATCTGTAACCCCAATTGGAAGGGTGTTAATACCGCGCCACTAGTAAGGATAAGCTGTGGGTAACCCTTATCTGACAGTGTCCCCAAAAAAGAATGGTGGGACCCTCATTTGACAGTGTTTATCCACCTTATCAACCCTCATCTGACAGTGTTGATGTCTCAACCTATGCTGGCTACATAGTTCAGGAATACAAGGATTGCTTCTAAGAATCACACCCTCATCTGACAGTGTGTGTTCCCTTCCTTGGGTTCGCTCGGTGCTAACTCCTACTACCATCTTCATAGATACTGAACCTGGATTTACTGAACTGAAATGGACTGAGTTCATAGAGTTCCATTGACTGACGGAATACTACTGAATTACTGGGATTTCTGAGATTTCTGAATTTCCTGAGTTTTTCTTGAGTCACATGACTGACTAAGTTCTATGGATCATGGCTTGACTGAGAGTAACTTGAAAACATGACACTGTCTCTAGGCACACAACTATTTTTTTGGGTACAAGTACCCCCAGGACTCGATAGAAGGAAACTAACATGGCATGCCATTCTTGAATACATGACCAACATCAACAACACATAATACAATAAGTTGGGGATTTCATGAAGTACATGATTTCCATAGTCTTGTACATGAATGGGAATACACATCAACATATCATAATTTTATCAATTTGACTCATAAGTATTCCTTCAAACATCCATAATGCACAACAATATCATAGAAGTCATTTTGATCATAAGGGAAAAGCATGCATTTGTTATTTGGATCACAATTTAGCTATAAGGCATAATTTCTATTCCTTTAGGCATTTTATCAAACATCTTTCATGTACAACTTAAGGCATAGGTGGAATCATCAATTACTCATCATAAAGAACTCAATACATGGATTTTAACTTACATACTAACGTAGGTTCATGAAAAACACATACAGATTCCAATTTGGGAATCATGCAACAATCATCACATGAACATAATAAACCCACAACATATACATCATGATTTAAAATTTGAAACAGGGTTCTTGAGCTTTATGGATGAAAGGAATCCATAAATCAACACTACGCATACCTTAGTTGGAAAATTCTTGAAGATTGATGGTGGAATTTCCTTGAACTTGAATCCCCAATTAAAAACCCTAATGTGTTCTTGAAAGGTTTTTGAAAAAAATGGGTATATTTTGGTGTAAATGAGGCTCAATCCCATGTTTTTGAGTATATATATGGTGGGAAAATGACCCTTTTACCCTTAGAAGGTCGGGTGTGGACTGCAGAAATTTTGCCCAGGTGGACTAGACAAGGTGCCGCCCTGCCTAGTCCGCCGAACTTAGCAAGGCGTCACCCTGCCTAGTCCACCGGACTTATCAAGGCACCGCCCTGCTTAGTCCGTCGGACTTGCAAGGCACCGCCCCACCTGGTTCAGGGAGATTACCAGGGTGCCATGGGCCTATTGCCTTTAGCTACTGGTTTGGTCACCCAAACATGCCCTTACGTTATTCCAAAAATTTTGAAACTCATCCGAGATGTAATATTGACTTTCCCCATCGTAACACAACTTGAAAATTAAAAAACGGAGGTCGGGAAGGTCGTCAAATAAATCCTCAATGTTTGAAGGCTCAAAATGAGACTAAGTGTTGAACACTTAGCTAAAATATTTGAAGTGTTGGGGCTTTTAAAAAGGGCTTAAGGAGCTGAATTTATACGTAAGATTTTGCGGGATCTTACAGAGGCTTTTATTGAAACTTAGAACATTTCAAACACTATCTATGATCCACATAGTGCGGGTATGAGCCTTTTGGAAAACAAATAAAGAAAAAATAAGGTAAATAAAACTTAATGGGTAGTCCTTGAGCCTCATTCAGACTACCACCGATTTTGCAAAAGTTAAATTTCATCCTTTCATCTACCACATCAACTGAGGAGTCATGATTGGAGTAGAACCCCAGTTCAATAGCTTCTCCCCTAGTTTATCTTTCTTGACCTCAGTCTTCTCAGGGAAATCTTCTGTAATAGCGTCATATTATTAGAACAAGTTCCCTATTACATCCTTGATACCATCGCTTGTAGGCTTTACAGATACATGAAATATGTAAAGTAGAGGTAACCTCTTGTACGATTCTGGGCCTTCCTTCTTTGTCTCCTAACCCATATTTGAACAACTTCTCTGGGATCACAATAGTCTCAATGATTCCATCCAAGTTCTTTCTTAATCCGTTGTCAGGCTTAAAATTGCTTCTTAGCATAACAGTGGCGAACATTTTATAGGTTAAAGACATTGGCTTGTAAGGAGTTGGGTCTTTCTCAGCTACATTCACGATATATACCATATAAAATTCACTCCTTTTTGGTACTTCTTTAATCACAGGAACATAACTATTCGGGTGAATCATATGGCTTCCTTCAGCATGGATGACCACTTCATCATATTTCCAAGCAAACTTTACCAATTAGTGTAATATTTAAGAAACGACCCCTGCTGCATGAATCCAAGGACTTTCTAAGAGTAGATTGTCACTTGTTGCAATGTCCATCACTTGAAACTCAACTAGGAATCTTACAAGCCCCATTTAATGATGTAACTTGACTTCCTCGATGGTGTTTCTTTGACCCCTATTGAAAACTCTTACATTTACAGTGTTTTGACAGATTTTCCCTATATCATAGTTCAACTAAGTCAGAACAAATAATGTAAAGATATTCATATTTGATCTATCAGCACTTAATACCCTGTTAACAATTTTATATTGTCATTTGACAGTAATATGTAATGCCTTGTTATGCATCACTCATTCGAAGGGTAAATTATCTTCACCAAAGATAATGGGATTGTCTCCTACCACTCTACTAATCATGGCCACCAAATTTTTGGCACTTTTGCCAATGGATACGTAGGTTTCTTCAAGGAATTCCAATAAGGCTTGTCTATTATATTGAGAACTCATAAGTAATACCCAAATAGAAATCTGAGCAGGGCTCTTCTTTAAATATTTTACAATAAAGTATTCTTTTGACTGAATTCTTCTCCAAAATTCTTCAGCTTCTCCTCCAGTGATTGTTATTTTATGAGCACTCTTCTTGTATGCATCATTGGTAAGATCCTTCGGAGTGTAGCATCTTTCTGATGTATTCATCCTTTGTACGGTGGAGGGTTTCACCATAAATTCTTTTCTTGCGGTCACCAACGCAAAGGATTGATAAGGTGCGGTGAATGCAACAAAATTAGTATTCTCGATAACTCTTAAGGAAGAAATTGTCTTTTTTTACTTTCTTCACTTTATCCATTTCTTCTGGGCTGGCATGCGCTATAGAATTGCTCACCACTCACTCATTATCTATTTCTATCATACTGATAGTCACCCCTTATGATTTGGAAGTGGGTTGGTCGTAACATTTGGCGGTACTTTTTGAAGCAAAATCACCTTGTGATCAATCAAATATTAAATCTTGTGCTTTAAGTTAATATAGTCCTCAATTGTATGTCCAGCACCCCTTGAATGATATACACAATGCTGATTGGCATGGAAGCTGCTGCCTTTAACCTTTTGAACAATTGAGTTTTAGTTTAAGCCAGAACAGTGAAACTCCCGATAACTTTATTTTCATTATTTGGACAAGGAAGATTATGGTCATTCTGGTTGGTAGCAGGAGGGACTTGATGGTAATTCTGGTTAACTGGAGCTTTTTGGTAGGCTTGGAAATTTGGGAGTGGAGATTGGTAAGCAGGATAATAATTTGGCAATGGAGCTAGGTAATTTATTGATTGGTAGAGAAATTTGGCTATGGAATTTGGGGACTAGGTTGGGTATAGAACACAGGTTTAGAATTTTTGTATCACCCTGCATTTCGGGCTAGAATGAAAACCATTATTTCTATGCGTAGATGATCCAAAAGCCATAAATCTTATGCAAATTTGGTATGTTAATCAATTAAGTAGTGGGAACCTATTTGATCATGAATTGAGATCATAGAGGTCCCCTAACTCAAGAACGAGTTGAAAGCTTTCCTATCATTCGAGTTTGAGTGAGCGTTGAAACTTGGATCAACTTCAATCGACCATAAATCTTTGTATATAACGAATTAGGTGGCCTACTATATATCAGATGAAAGTTCTTTGAGTCCTCTTTCCAACGCCATTGGTTTCACTTTAATCCGATATCAGAGTAGAAAGTTATGCTTATTTTACTTTAAAGTGTCTGTCTACCAAAATATGATGATGAGGCTGACAACTTATCACCTGTATGATGGCCCGTCAGACCTGGTCATCAGCCTAAGGCAGTGAATGGTTAAAATCAGCCCAAAAGTGATGACTTGGGTGATGACTTATCACCTGATTAACGGCCCATCAACCCTGGTCGTCAACTGATGCAATTATGCAATTTTTTTTGGGTGTCTTTCCCTCACTCCAAAAACCTTTCACACAAATTAAATCACCCCTTAAGTGTTATTAATCAATCATTATCAGTTTTACAACATCAAAAACTTCCTCTTCACTCTCAAAATAAGATCAATTAGGGTTTTCTCTAAGAACAAGAAATTCAAGAAAATTAAGCCTTAAGTTCAAGATCTCCAAGAAATAAATCAAGATCCGGGTTTCATCTATCAAAATCTAGGTTCCATCTTTCAGATCTTATAATTTATGGTACGTGGGGTTTTCCTAAAATTTCATGGGCATAGAAATCTTCTTTAAATTATGCAAAGGGTTTAGAAATCATGATTTTTATGAAAAGGGTTTTGGATTTACGATTTTAATCATGATTTTAGAAGCCTTGATGATATTGTTTTGGTCTTTAGGCCTTCCCCTAAAGTGATTTAAAATCCTATGTGTATGTATGTATGTGTTTTAATGTGATGTTTGAATTGAGAGCATGACTCATATGAAATCCCTCTTTTGATATGATTTATCCCATTTTTCATATGATATGGATTGTTTTGAATGCATCTTGAAAAACATGATACGAAATGTATTGATTTACACTATGACATTAATAAGATTTTTTAATCAAAAGAGAGGGTGTTTTGTATTGATAAATATTGAATATAAATATCTAATGGAAAGATTTGCATGGTTTGACAAAGATTTCAAGACCATCACATTGTTATTGAAAGAATGATAATCCTTGCATAGTTTTGACTTGTGCTTTCGGAACATAAAATCTCTTAAACTATTTGTATGTTTGGGTGGTCTGGATTGAGTTTATGATAAAAGAATCATGCATGATGCATTATGGCTTAGAAATAGGACTTGCTCTTGGTGTGACGACACCAACTCAGATAATGCCATGTTAATTCAGAATAGAATAGAATGAATGTTTTGAAATCAGATTTTTAGATTTTGAAACTAGAATGGTGCATGTTTTAGAACAGACTAAAATTGGGCATAAAGAGAGCTTAGGTGGTTCCCCGAATAAGGAACAAGTTCAGATAACTCATTGCCCAAAATCGTGATTTTCTGATCCAGGTATATTATTATACGCTGGCCTAGTGCCCTGTGGCGTATCAGACTCAGACACTCCAACCCTTGAGGTACACTTGGGTTGGGGGCTTCCCCACCGAGTCAATGGCGGATTCCATATAGCTCATAGAATATCAGACTTGTAGGGGAGTGCCACCTAACTCAGAAGTAATACAAAGATCAGAAATTGCATTGACAAAAAAGTGTTATGATTATAAAAAATGCCCATGTGTTTTGAAATTATATCTTTCATGATGATTATGACAATCTCTCAACTATTTTACTTATATACAAGCTTTATTTTAGATTTCTTTACGTACCAGTACATTTGTATTGACCCCCCTTCCTTCTAGGGTCTAAAGCTTAGTTCAGAGGTCCTGCTAGGCCATAGAGTTTTCAGACAACAGTGATATGTGTAGTTGGTGAGCCTTCTTTATTACAGAAAGCCTATGTCTTTCAGATTATGTTATTTATTTTGGTTTAGGTCCACTGGGGGCCTTGTCCCAATTTCAGATAGTTGACATTTTCAGATGTAGTAGAGATTTCGCAGACTGGTTCAGATGTTGTGTAGTTGATATTGGATTTCATTTTTCATAGTTTAATTGAACTCAGAGTATGACCATGTTTCCATAATGATTTACAATTCCGCATATTATATTATAATTTATGAATATTGTACATGATTACCAGATAGAGAAGAGCGTCCGGGCCTTCATGGTTTGGGATGCTCGTCACAGCCAGGGCCCCGGTTTGGGTCATGACAATTTTGTGGAGTTGAGTGGTATATAGATAATAATGATAATTCTTTCCTGTAATTGGACCTAAAAGATTTCTTTGACTTTGGGTTTGTACTAGAGGATACGAAAGATAGATCTTCTCTCATTTTCTTTGGGAATCTAGAAAATCCAAGTTGTGCAGGGTTTTTGTTGATTTTTCCTGTCTTGAGTCCTTTCTCAACTGTTTCATCAATCTTAACCAAATCAGCAAAGGTAGTATGAACCGCCGATATCATTTTATCATAAAACTCCCTCTTCTGAGCTTAGGTAAACAAAACGACTATTTCTTCTTCTATCTTAGGAGGTCATAACTTGGATTCTTATTTCCACCAATGATAGGCATATTCACAAAAGAATTCATTAGACTTTTCCTTAATGTGGTCTAAAGAATATCGATCAGGATCCATCTCTACATTATAGGCAAATCTATCAACAAAATCCCTGTCTATATACTCCATTTAAGCCACTTCTTTAGTTCTTGTGAAGCAAACCATTCTAACGCTTCTCCATTTAGGATTTGACTAAAGATCCTCCTCATCATCAATGTTTTATTTCTACCAGAGCCTACCATTTGGTTACAATATCCTTTCAAATGGGCAGTAGGGTTTCAATATCATTAAATATTTCAAACATAGGAACTTTGAATCCTTTGGGCAAGTTCAAGTCAGTGTGAATACAAAGGTCATCATAACTAAACCCCATTGCAATAGGCAAACCATGTGTTTTCTTCATCCTGGAGATCTTTTTCTTTATCAACACTAGCTCCCTAATATGTTTGTGTTTATTCTGGCAATCTTTTTTTTTTATCAGCAGTAGCATGTTTGTCTTTAGGAACCTTACACTCCTTCTCCACCTCCTCATAGTGGTTTATTTCTAGATTTTGGTGGAATTTGTGGTAATATGTAGGATTATGGTGTGATGGATGGTGGCGGGAGGTATATTTTGGGTTATCAAAGGATTTTGAGTGGTATAAGCAAAGTTTTTGAATATGGGAATTAGATTTTGAGGAGCATTGGTATTAATAATGAAAGTGGGGTGAGTATTTTGGGAAATAAAGGCATTTAGGGTGGTATTCTAGTAATTTAGAGTGAAGTTTTAAGGATGGTAAGCATCTGAATTATTTTTGCCTGTTGGTATTGTAGGTGGTAAGAGTATGGGTTTGGCATGATGGATTGATGGGATTGGCAAGAGGTCTAGGTATAGAAATAGAGGGTATGTCATTTTGTTGGTTTCTATTATTTGGATGGCTAAGAGGAGGAATCAGAGTGGAAGCGCATGGTTATCCAAGACTGGCGTGTTAGCTGTAATGGACAGATTAGCCATATCTTTTGCTTGTTGTACTTCTTTTTGAATGTCCCCCATTCTTAGTTAGTTTGTCTATCATCTCACCTTTTTCCATTATCACACTGTTCCTAACAGTAATTTTGGTGGGAGCATTATCATCGTTACTACCAGTCATTTTTCCTCTTCAGCTAGGCAAAAGTCAATAAAGCAATTTTTATTTTCCATAGATCTAGTGAAGTATTGGTGGTCAGCTAGTTTTTGTCGACATAGATAAATTTTTACTTACTTGATTACCTGAACAAGTGAAAAACAAATCCAAAGACAAATATGTTAGATCCCATTAATGGCAAGTAATGTAAGATATTTGACAACAAGTAAACACGTTTAGTTGTTTTCATCTTTAAGTAAATAGATCCACAGGAAGGCATCAACTCAAATAGAATTAGTGGACAGGACTTTGTCCATTGATTTTAAGATAAGTAGGATTTTAACATAAAGTTTTTCAAGTCTAAAATCTTTGGGCATCTTCATTAGCTAACTTTGGATTCACGTGACTTTTCTCTACAACATGGGAGATAAAGTTTTAAAGGACAGAGGCCGAACTGAAAGGCTGCCTATGTATCTCAGAAAGAAGAAGTCAGGCCATACGTAGTTCAAATAAGAAAGGATAGAACTTCATTTCATTGAAATATTATTAGAAATCATTACATCAAGAAAATATGAAAGAAAAATGGCAACAGAAAGGACAAGACTAATGACTAGATCCTAAATAGGTGTGGGTCTTTCCGTTTCATTCTGCTGCTTCTATATATTGATATTCTATGGGTGGTATGGTGAACCATTCCTCTATATAACAGGCTCTCTAAATCTATTTTAAAAGTGTGACAAGTTCCCAAGTTATGCCCTCCAATTCCTCCATGATAGTGATAAGCCTCTTTGAATTTCTTCCAAGCCTTAGACATTGTGTTAGGCTTCCTTTCCACTAGCTCCAGAACATTGGCATGGATGAGCTTTGAATAGATTTCATGGTATGTATATTCAAACTTTGGGAAGTCATATTTATACATTTGAATGTTGTTAGTGATGGGCATGCCTGGATTAACATGGTTGCAATAAAGAATGGTTTGTGGCCCCCATAATTACTTATCTGACCGCTGCAGATCATGTTGCAAATATTGGCTTATAGAGTGAGGCACTCATCAGTGGTATGGATAAATTGATTTGGATGATAAAAAAATATTTTATGACCATCTTCGGGCAAACAGTCAAATCCTTTCTTTTGGTCTGGGTGGAGAACTCCCATATCTCTTAAAATTTGATAAACATCCGAGCATTCCATGATCTTGGGGCAACGAGAGTATCCTCTGAAGTAAGCTCTGAGGATGATCTTTTCATTTCCCGACCTGATCCTAGTTGGTCAAATAATGTACCCTTTGATCTTGGCCCTGTGGACTTCTTTTACATTTGAAGGTGGAGCTCATTCAAATTTCTTCTTTAATTGCACGGTCAACTGTTTGACATGAGAAATTTTCTTGTCAGCCTGATCGGTTCTCCTAATCATTCTCTTGGTCTTCTTTTTTAGCATTTTCTCCAATTGGACTAACTCCACTACCCGTCTTTTCAGTTGAGTGGTCCTTGAATCCGTGATCGATTTTCCTAAAAGAATTGGAATATGTTTAAAAAGAAAGTTAACAAAAATGGTTGAGGACTTTCAAAGAGACTTGGAGACCTGGAATGTTCTGGGAAAACTTTGGATAGTATATTTTGGACTAGAGGGTTATTTTTAAACAATGGTTGAGAAGTGGATGAATTTACCTTTGATTCAAACAACGTGCATAAGCATATAAAACAATTATATCGCACAATAATAACATAAAAACACGTCTTAATTGGGTGACCCTTTTGATCCAAGGATTGGCCTAGCGAATTTGAAGGAATTATATGTCTTTGAAAACCAATCCATTATCTCCCAAAATCTCTACAGATATATAAAAAAGGAAATATAAGCCTACAAAGTTGCACAAAAAGGGCTAAAATCTTTGGGGGAAGGCAAAATAACATGAGAAAAAGAACAAGGTCCTACGCTGGGGATAAAAATAGAAAACACTAGTGACTAGATGATCCTTCATCAGCCTTCACCCTCTTAACGTTTTCCACCTTATTCCATATGCGATATTTGTTGTTGATCAAGTGACTCCCATATAATTTTGCTCGACTCTCATAGGTCAATCTTCCTATGCTATTAATCTGGGAACCCATACAATCATCCAAATCAATCAAACACCACCTAGCATCATGAACCTCTTGCCTGGCTCGCTTTAATTCTTTTCTCATTTGGTGCATGGTTGAGGCATCCTCCATATGCATTTGTTGGTATGGAATCTCACTTTTTTGTAATTTATCCTAAAGTCTGTGTAGCCGAATCTGATGTTCTGATTCTATATCAATGATTTATGTTGGCACATTCAGACCTGGGACTAATGTTTCGACAAGATTTTTCTTCAACCATTCTTTGTATGTGTAACTAACCTCTAGTTCATACTCAATACAAAAGGATATTTCACTAATATTTCTTTGTCTCAACTTATTTACCATGAAGTCCTTGAGTGGGGTCTCGCCCCCTATATACTAGGTGATGAATCTAATCATAGGTGCAGTTTGCGGTATCTCCTACTTGATTTCAAATTGTCTAAGAACTTTGTTAGGATAATAAGGATGAGTTTCCCTGAGACCTGAAATTACTAAAAAAGGCCATTTGTTCTCTCGAGCAATGTACTTCCCAGAGCGAAGATATCTGATTGACCACTTAAAACACCTTGGGTTTTGGCACTTAGAAATTTCCTGAGTTTTTGGCCTTCTGTTCATCATATGACTAACATTATACCACTCATATGATATGGGTACGAGTCAAGAACCTTAGTCGTATATTGGTCAGTGTTACATTATCCTAGTTCTATTCTTGGTACGAGAAGACATCATACTATTCGTATGTTCATGGTATGAAAAGTATAGTGTCAACCGTATGTTGTCCAGTGCCTAACCTATGATATTCTTCCTAGGGTACAGTTTAAGGGTACTTATCGTATGGTGATGGTATGATTTAGGCTAAGGAGTAATATGTTGGACGGAATGAGGTATCCAATATTCTGGTCAAGGTATGAGTGAAGGGTACTACTCGTATCATGTGGGTACGATTGGAGAGGTCAAACCAAACCTATCTGCGGGAATTTTTACAGTTTAAGTTGGGAGTATTTTGGACCTTTCCCCCTCTTAACTTATTATGACCCCACAAATTAAAACACTCTTGGGACTTCATTAACCTACTATTCATAAATCAAGCACTCTCAATAAACTCTTAAATCTCTCTCAAGTTCTTGGTTCAAAAAGAGGCTAAGGTTTCCTCAAGGTGGTTAATTAAGGCTCTCAAGGGTGGTTTATCTCTGTCTTCTTTGGTGTCTAAGGCATGTTACTCCTCTCTCATTTTTAATTCAACTAAAATCATATTTTAATGGATGATTTTCATGGCATAATTGTGAAATTATTTTGGGTTTTGAAATATTTGTTATGGATTTTGGTTGTTCTTTGTTGGATAATGTTTTCCCATGTTTTTATTGTGGTTTTCATGTTATAATGGTGGTTTGAACATGTGATTGCATGGGAATGGTCAATTGATACATGGTTTTTGGTTTTGGAAGTCTTATATACATGGTTTTTGATTTTGGAAGTTCTATGCCCTTAACATGTTTGTTACAATGCCTATGAGAATGGTTTTGTCACATAGTTTGACTTTCATTGAAAACTTTGCATTGTATAAAATGGTAAAGTAACCTAAATTGGTTTGATTGGATTAAATGATTTGGAAAGGCCTTGGTTGCCATGGTTTTAATTGGTTGGAAATCTTATCGGGTACATGGGAATCCCCTAAGTGTTGGCTAGTGACATTTCTTGCAAGCTATAATCGGTATGATGATACCACTTCCTAATGCCTTGGTAATTAACTTTTGGAATTATTGGTTTGGTTATGTTCTAAATGTTTTAATTGGGCAATAATGGCAGGTTGGGATAGCTGACCGTGAAGGTGTTCCAATGGACGGACACTAGAAACTCATGTTTGTCGATATGAGGGTTGGTCAATGTGACCATATACTTGAGGGGTACATGAGAATCACCTATGTTATGTTGTATATATGTATCATGGAGGGCGAAGGGTACACGGGAATCCCCGACCCCTATGATATCTCTGGTCTATGAGGCTACACGTACTAAGGCTCGTTCAGGGGATAAAACTGGACCCATATAGCCCGTGGGTCATTTTAGGACAGTTAAACTACATAGACCAGGTTAATATTTTAAATGCATGCTAAACTCAGTTTCCTTTCTCGGCACAATGTATATGTATATATGTATGTGATTGCATATGGTTATTTACTTTTATTTTGAATGTTGGAATTATTTTATCCTTATTCCTAAGTACATGCTAGCATTCACCCGCTAACCCATCTTCGGGCGCTGTATCCCCACGCAATGCAGGAACCGACCATACTACTTTTTTTTCCAGTGATCTTGGATTTGGGAACACCTTTTTGTTGGACTAAAGTAGTGAGATTCCATACTCCAGAAGACTCCATTTTAGTCCATGGACTTTTTTTTTGTACTTTTGTTCATTTCTTAGACTTTGGTTTTGGCTATGGTCGGGGGCATGTCCCGACCGTATTTTCTTTGTTTCTGGTTAGAGGCTTTGTGTGACTACTATGAAAATGGAGGTATTGGTATTAGTGTTAGCCTTGGCATTGGTATTGGGGATGTCAACGGTTGAATATTGGATTGTATTGTTGGTTGGTTATGGTTCTGGATTCTATTATTGTCTTTTTGTATTAATTTTTCTATTTTGTTACATATTCAGAATTCCTTTGACATAGGGTACAGGGAGGTTATGGTTGGGTATTGGGAGTGGTCTCCGGTTCCGGTTGGACTTGAGGCACCAAACACGACTAGGCCCTAGTTTGGTCTTGTCAGATTGGTATCAGAGCCCTAGGTTCAAGGTCACTTGCGAGTCCACAAATTCACGTCGAGTAGAGTCTCTTTTAAGGTTATGTTGCACGCCACACTCATAAAAGAGTGGCTATAAGGTATTTAGGAATGTTTCTCTTTCTTGTGTTCTATTTTTTAGTTTTAGAGTCTAAGTCCTCAATTCTACTCTAATTCCTATTTGTTCACTTTTTAGATCATGCCTCGATAATCTGAAGCTCACAAAAACTCCTCTGTCCCAACTTGGTACAATGTTGATGGGACACTTTCTACTCATGGGATCCATATCCGTTCTAGGGGTCTAGTACCTTATTGTCTTCATAGAGTTCCATCGGTTCCCTTTAGTCCATCTTAAAATCTCTAGGCTGAAGTGACGAACGCCGAGTTTTGTCAGTCCATTCATATGTTGGCACAGTTGGTAGCTACTCAGTCTGAGCATGGAATTCCTGTTAGTCCATCTTTTGTGGCCAAAAGGGTTGCCCAGTCATGAGGTTGAACCCTCCGACCTCTACATGCGTATAACGCCCCTAGAGTACACCCTGGAATTACACGGTGCTTATAGTCCTGAGGGACCACAAGCTAACCTATGAGCTGGTACCTGCTGTAAGCACTGAACAATATAATAATAAATGCGGAAGAATGACTGATAAGCCATAAGGTTTTATAAACTGAATCAATACTGAAATATGACTCTGGAGAAACAACTGTCTGAATCTGATAAAATAAAGATAAACTAAATGACTAACTGACATGTTCGAAAGCCTCTAACTGATTGAATACGAGTTGATAGTACAGGCCCTAACTAACTCCATCTAACTACTGAACTGAAAACATAAAATAAAATAGCTTATCCTTAAATTATGAGGACTCACCACTGCTACTGCTGAGAGTCTGAGAAGTCTAAGCGCAATTCGGGAACTAGACGTTCGAACCTATGATATGATACATCATAGCACAAGAAAAAAGTATGAGATCAGTACTTTGAATGTACTGTTATGGTAAATGAGGTAGGCTGATATGCATGGTTTCATGAGCATGAATAAATAATCGTTTGAATATATATGTATAACATAAGGTACTGAATAGAGTGTATGAAATTTGTAGATACTGAGGATGTATGACCAAGCATATACCCTGGACTAAATATAATATGTAACTACTGAAATTTGATAACTTAATCACTGGTGTCTTTATGCTATGGTCAAGCAACTGAAACTGAATAACAGGACTAACTAATGGAGTGAAACTGTAACTGAGACTATAACTGATACTATAACTGAGACTATAACTAAAACTATTGGAGGTATCATCTAACCGACATGCCCCAATCTGAGATAATTAGGGTCCAACCTGTACCCCAGTTGGAAGGTTGTTAGTACCGTGCCACAGGTACTAACGCTGGCTGTGTGGATCCACTATACTGATGTATTGTATTTTCCTGAAGGACTAAGGGTGTCAACCATGATCTGATGGGTGACCCCTGTGAGATAGTCAAGCCTAAATTAACGGGTGACTTCTTATATCCTACGCTGGCTACGTAGTTCTGGAGTACAGGGACTGCTGCTAACGACTTTCCTATCCGATGGGGAATTTGATATCCATTCACTCACTCTGTGCTAAATCCTACTCCCAACTAAATGACACAGGAATACTAAACTATTGTAAGTTTAACTATTTACGATAGGTGACTGAACTGATAATGCTCATAATATATTCTGAGACTATTCTGAAGATACTGAGACAAAGTAAACAACTAAGTTTTTTGGGTATTCATAACCCCCAGGACTCTATAGCAATAATAGTAAAATAGTACTCAAACTTGAAGGACATGGTATGAAGCTTTTATCTTGTATTCATTGTTGTAGGCATTTTGTCAAACACTTGGTATTCATGTTTAAGCAAATCATAGGAATAGTATGAAACTTGGAGTAATAGCATGATTTCAACATCAATGACACTTAATCATGATTTAATTTGAAAAATGACAATATTGAAATATGTGGGACTAGATAACAACGATAATTTCATTAAAGCATGGTATAAAATCAAGATTCATGGAGATTCATGGTTAAAATCATAATAACTTGAAAAGATTATAACTTTGTAATTAAAATTGAATACTTGGACTCCATGGGTGAAAGAAACCCATAGATGAACACTTAACATACCTGGGTTGATGAATTTGTGAGGATTAAGGGTGAGTTTTTGGGATTTGGTCTTGAACTTTTGAAAGCTAGGGTTTGTTCTTGAAGAGAATTAATTTCTTAAAGAGTAATTTGTGAATAATGGGCATATAATGCCCTTTTAGGTGTTTAATCATGGGTTTTGGATGAGTTAGGAGCTTTGGAAATTTACCAAACGATCCTTGAAAATTAAAATTAAAAACTGGAAATCCCAATTTTTGGCTTTGGCGCGACGCGGTGCAATCGCGTTGGGCCACTAGAAAATGGACAATCCTTATTTTGTCCATTGGTGCGACACAGTGCTATTGTGTTGCGCCACTGGAAATGGACCTGGGATTGTGGCGCGACGTGGTGCCATCACGGTGCCTTAATGGAACGTGGACAGTTGATAAATAGTACATCGGTGCGGTGCAAGCTTATCGCATTGGTGCAGTGGAAAGGGAAGATCGCCATTTTCGGTTCCAACGCGATGCGGTGAGACACCAGTTGAGGTACTGACTTCACTAAAAATGCCATAACTTTTTATCCGAGCATCAAATTTGGGAAAAATTTGTATCATTGGAAATCTAATTCAATTTCCCATATCTTGGTGGGATTTGAGATGGAAAATATGAGTACAACAAAAGATATACTCGTTTGAAGTTGACTAAAGCAACATTTTTATACAGAATTCAAACGGTAAAACTTATTTTGATTCGTTTAATAGTTAGGAGTTATTTGAGTCCTAAATATACCTCAAACTAACTTATGAAATTACCAAAGAACTATATTGCAATACGCATGAGCTTGGAACATGATGCTAGAGTTAGTTTGGATTTTTTGGGGGATTATAATATCTCTCCTTGGGAATATTATCCTCGAATGAGACTGGTTCGACTGAAAGCACTAAGGAACTGAGATACATGATGAGTATACGTGATGAAAATGAGGTTTGATGACTGGGTTTGAGACGTGATTCATTACTGAACCGGGTCTGTAAATGCATGACTGACATGAACATGACATGCAACTGAAACTGAGCATGATTAAGAGAAATCTTTAGAAGATTAATACCTTAAACTGAATCTGAGTTTGCGGAGAAAAGATGAGGGCACTTGGTCTGCATATCTGCTTCTGCTTCCCAAGTGGCTCCCTTAACGGACTGATTTCGCCAAAGAACTTTGACTAGGGAACTTTTTTGTTCCTTAGTCTACGAACTTGACAATCAAGAATTTCGACTGGAACTTCCTCATAGGAAAGACTGTTCTGAACATCTACACTTTCTAAGGGAAAAACTACCGCTGGGTCACCAATATACTTCTTCAACAACGAGACATGGAACACTGGGTGTACAAAAGCTAGATCTGAAGGCAACTGAAGCGCGTAAGCCACCTTTCCAAAACGACTGAGAATTTTGTATGGACCGACATATCAGAGATTGAGCTTTCCTTTTAGACAAACCTCTTCACTCCCTTTATGGGAGATATCTTTAGGTAAATAGAGTCACTAATATGAAACTCTAGATCTTTTCTTCTCACATCTGTATATGATTTGTG
The DNA here is from genome assembly GCA_030864215.1 of Capsicum pubescens. Lineage (NCBI taxonomy): Eukaryota > Viridiplantae > Streptophyta > Magnoliopsida > Solanales > Solanaceae > Capsicum > Capsicum pubescens. The sequence goes on from CM061540.1 coordinate 299,344,114, forward strand.
TTGGCTTTAGGCTGCCCTAAGCCTTTCTCTGATCAACTGAAGCTTTTCTAAAGTATCAAACACTAAATCAGGCCCTACCACACCAGCCTCACCTACTTCAAACCAACCAATCAGAGATCTACATCTCCTTCCATAGAGGGCCTCAAACAGAGCCATCTGGATATTGGAATGATAGTTGTTATTGTGTGTGAATTCAATCAAAGGCAAGTGGTCATCCCACCTACCTTTAAATTCAACTACACGCTCTCAACATATCCTCAAGAGTCTTAATGGTCCTTTCTTCTTGACCATCTGTCTAAGGGTGGAAGACTGTACTGAGGTGGACTTGGGTACTGAGACCCTTTTGGAATGCTTTCCAGAAGTGAGAGGTAAACTGGGTACCCCTATCTTAGATGATGGATAAGGGAACACCGTGCAACCAAACTAACTCTCTGAGGTAGAGTTTGGCATAGTCCTCAGCTAAATAAGAGGTATGGACTAGCAAAAAATAAGCTGATTTGGTCATCCTGTCTACGATAACCCAAATTGAATAATGCTACTGGAGAGTACGAGGTAAACCTGTCTCAAAATCCATGTTCACTTCCTCCCACTTCCAAGTGGGAATACTGAACTCTTGCATAGACCCACTTGGCTTCTAGTGCGTAATCTTAACCTGCTGACATCTAGAGCACTTAGCTATAAACTCTGCAACATCTCTCTTTATCCTATTCCACCAATAGATTTCCCATAAGTCGCAGTACATCTTAGTGGCCCCTAGATGAATCGAGTAACGCGTGCTATGTGCTTCCACAAGAATTCACTATCTCAACTCATCAACACATGACACACACAATCTACCCTGACAACGTAATACACCATCTCCACCCTTGGGAGAAAATCTTTATTTTTTGATCTCTGACTGACTCTTTCAACTTCACAAGACTAGGATCTCTATCTTGCTTTTCCTTCACCTTGGAAACTAGAGATAATTTTGAACTATTTTGCACCCACACACAACCCTCTTCTGAATCAACCAAACGAACACATAATCTGGCAAACCGATGATCCTCTCTAACTAACTTCTTCTTATCATCCTCAACATGAGAAACACTACCCATAGACAGTCTAGTTAGGGTGTCTGCCACTACATTGGTCTTGCCCAGATAGTAAAGGACACTCATATAATAATCTTTCAATATCTTTACCCACTTTCTCTGACAAAAATTCAAATCTTTTTGAGAGAACACATACTGCAATCTTTTGTGATCTGTAAACATATCAACATGCACCCCATACAAATAATGCCTCTAAATTTTTAAGGCAAACACGATAGCTGCTAACTCAAAGTCGTGGGTAAGGTAATTTTTCTCATGGGGCTTAAGCTGTCTAGAGGCATAGGCCATAACTTTACCCCTCTGCATGAGGAAGCAACCCAAACCTACTCTGGATGTATCACAGTACACCATAAACCCATCTCAACCATCTGGCAATGTCAAAACTGGAGCTGTAGTGAGTCGAGTCTTCAACTCCTGAAAACTCTTCTCACAAGAATCAGACCACTAAAACTTAACTTTCTTCTGAGTCAATATGGACATGGGGGATGCAATAGACGATAAACCTTCTACAAACCAACGGTAATAACCAGCCAAACCTAAGAAACTCCTGATATCTGTCGCAGAAATGGATTTGGACCAGTTTCTCACTACTTTGGTCTTTTGAGGATCAACTCTAATTCCATCATCGGAAATAATATGACCAAAAAAAGCTACTGATCTTAGCTAAAATTCACACTTACTGAATTTAGCGAACAACTGATGGACAAGGGAGGGACAGGTGCTTCAACTGTGGTCATCCAGGTCACATTCTTAGAAACTGTCCTATTGGTAAGGTTTCTTTTAGGGACAATAAGGTTCCAATTTCTTCATCATCAGCTCCAACACCAAAGGGTGCACCATCTAGTTTCAAAACTGGTTGGAACTATCTCTATGCCCTCATTACCCGATAGGAATTTGAGGCATCGCCTGATCTCATGACTGCTATGTTAAAACTCTTTTTCTATGATGTATACTATTTACTTAATCTAGGGTCCACTCTCTTTAATGTAACCTCTTTTATGGTTGTGTATTTTGGTTTTGGTCTGGAGTGTGTTTCAAATATTTTTTCTATTTTTACCCCGATAGGTTATTCTGTGGTTACTAGAAGAGTCTATAGGGTGTGTGTGGTATCTGTTGGTTGCAAAGAAACTTTGGTGGATCTATTTGAATTAGATAAGGTGGATTTAGATGTTATATTAGGTATGGATTGGTTGCACTCATGCTATGCTTCTGTAGATTCTCAGACCCGTAAGGTTGTCTTTTGATTCCCTAATAAGCCAATTATTGAGTAAGAGGGTGGTTCCCTAGCTCCTAAGGGAAGTTCATATCTTATCTTAGACATCAAAGATTAATCTCCAAGGGGTGTCTCTATCATCTAGTTCGGGTTAAAGATTCTAACATTGACAGTCCTTCTTTGTATTCTGTTCTGGTGGAAAGTAAATTTCCTGAGGTCTTTCCTGATGACCTTCCTGGTGTTCCTCCTGATAGGAAAATTAAATTTGGGATTGATCTTGTTCCAGACACTAGTCTAATTTCTACTTCTTCATATAGAATGGCTCCGACTGAGTTGAAGAAGCTTAAGAAGTAATAAGAGAATCTTTTAGAAAAGGGTTTCATCCATCCTAATGTGTCTCCTTGGGGTGCACTGGTGTTATTCGTGTGTAAGAAGGATGCTCCCTTTTGAATGTGTATTGATTACCGACAGTTGAATAAGGTGACAGTAAAGAATAAGTATCTTCTCCCAAGGATAGATAATTTGTTTGATTAATTTCAGGGTACTAAGTTTTTCTCCAAAATTGATCATCTATCCGGGTATCACCAATAGAAGATTAGGGAGATGGATATCCCTAAGATTGCCTTTCGTACTCGGTATGGGCACTTTGAGTTTTTGGTTACGTATTTCGGGTTGACCAATGACCCTGCGATATTCATGGATTTGATGATACAGACTTTTATCAGTTTCTAGACTTGTTCATCATTGTTTTCATAGATGACATTTTGGTCTACTCTAAGAGCGAGGTGGATCATCCAAATCACCTCGGCATTGTGTTTTAGACCTTGAAGGAGCAGCAGTTGTATGTAAAATCTTTGAAATATGACTTCTAGTTGAACACTATAACTTTTCTAGGTCAGATTATTTCTAGTGAAGGGACCATGGTAGATTCGAAGAAGGTTGTAGTGTTTAAGAAGTGGTCTACACATACTAAAACACCCTGGGTTCTGGTCCTTAGAAATTTCCTAAGTTATGAACTCTCTGGAGATCATACGACTTAAGGATATATATCATATGATATGGGTATAGTTTAGGGGGCCTTATTCATATGTTACTCAGTGTGGTTTTGGTTGGTTTCTGTCTAAGGTATGAATGGACATCATAAGGGTCATATAGAGGTGGTACAAGTGGTATAGTCTAATTCGTATGTTGCCTAGTGTCAACCCCTTTCGATATGATTTGAGGGTACTAGTCGTATGGTATGGGTAAGACTTAAGATTGAGGAGTTATATGGTGGGAAGTGTGTAATGTCTAACATTATGTCTAGGGTATCAGTGATGGGTACCACTCGTATGTTGTGGGTACGGTTTGGCGGGTGGTCAGACCCTCTTACATATAATTTTAAGCTTTTAATCTGAGGGTATTCTGGATATTTCTCCTCTTTCCTAACTTAAAACCCACATCTTATTTAGGGCATCATTAGCTATCTAAAACACATCAAATAGACTCTCAAACACTCTCACATCTCTCTCAAGGCTCTTAGTTCAATGAAGGCTACGATTTTCTTCAAGGTGATCAATTGGGGCTTTCAAGGGTGGTTTTCCTCTATACTCTTTGGTATCTAAGGCATGTTAATACTACATCATTGCTAATTCAACTAAATTCATATTTTATTGAATGATTTTAATAATTCAATTGTGGGTATTTTTTTTGTTCTGAAATATATGTTGGGGATTTTTGTTACTAATGGTTGGACAATGTTTTTCATGTTTTACTTATGGTTTTTTTATGTTATAATTATGGTTTTAACATTGTGGAATGTATGGTGATGATAAATGGATTTAAGGGTACATTGGATTCCCTAAATTGCTTAGTTTTAGTTTTGGAAGCTATATGCCCTCAACATGTTTGTTAAAATGCCTATGAGAATGTTTTTGTCACATAACTTGGATTTTATGGAAAACTTTGCATTGCATAATAGGGTAATGGAACTTAAAGTTTGTTTGGATGGTTTAAATGGTTAAATGGTGAGGCCTTGCCGGCCATGTCTTTGGTTTAAATGAAAAACCTAGTGAGGAACATGGGAATCCTCCAAGTGATTTTAATAATGTAAAAAATAGGGCACATGGGAATCCCCTAAGTATTGGATAATGACATTGCTTGCAAGCTATAGTCGGTATGTCGATACCACTTCATAAAGCGTTGGTTAATAACTTTTTTAAATGGTTGGTTGGTTGTGTGCTAATGGTTTTAATTAGGAAATAATTACGGGTTATGATAGCTTACCGTAAAGGTGTGAGTCCGATGGATGGACATTGGAAACTCATGTTTTCCGACATAAGGGTTGGTCATGGTGACCTTATACTTGTGGGGTACACGAAAATACCCTAAGTTTATAATTATATATATGTATCATGGTGCGCGAAGTGTACATGGGAATCCTCAAACCCTTTGATATCTCTGGTTCATGCAGCTACAGGCACTAGGGCCCGTTTAGGGGCTAACACTAGACCTATATATCCCATGGGTGGATTATGATGGTAAAGCAACATAGCCCAGGTTAAAGTTTTAAGTTCATGCTAAACCCAGTTTGCTATTCCGACATGGTGCATATTTGTATATATATGTATATATGTATATATTTATGTGATTGTATATGGTTATTTCACTTGATTTTCAGATTACTGCATTATTTTTTCCTTATTCCTGAGTATATGCTAGTATTTACCTGCTAACCCATCTTTGGTGACTGTAATCCCACGCAATATAGGAACTGGTCATACTACTCCTCTTGCTCAGTGATTGAATTCGGGAACAACTTGTGTTGGACTGAAGTGGTGAGATTCCATACTCAAGAAGACTCCATTTTATGTTATAGATAAAATTTCTTACTTTTGGTTATTTCTTGGATTTTGGTTTTGGCTATGGCAGGGGGCATGTCTTGATCAGATGTTTTTTGTTTTTGGTTAGAGGCTTTATGAGACTACTTTGGGTTGATATGGGTGGTGTCGATATTGGTGTCAGCCTTGGCATTGGTATAGGGCTAATAGCGTGTGACTGTATTTGATTTGTAATTGTTCCATCTTATTATTTTATATATATTTGGCATTCATTCTATACGATGTGTAGGGCAGTTATGGTTGGGTATTGGGTGTGGTCTTCGGTCCTGGTTGGGCTTGAGGCACCCGACATGACTATGCCCTGGTTTGGGTCGTGTCAGATTGGTTTCAGATCCCTAGTTTCATGGTCACTTGGGAGTTTACAAAGACGTGTCAAGTAGAGACTCTTTTAAGGGTGTGTAGCGTGCTACACTCATAAGGGAGAGGCTACAAGGCATTCAAGAATATTTATCTTTCTTGTGTTCTAGTTTCTAGCTGTGGAGTCTAAGTCCAGAATTCTTCTCTAATTCCCATTTGTTCTTCTTTTAAATCATGCCTCGATGATTCAAATTTCACAAAAACTCCTTTGTCCCAATTAGGGATAATATAAATAGGACACACTCTACTCATGGGATCCATACTCAGTTTAGGGGTCCAGTTCTGGAGTTCCACCGGTTCCCCCTAGTCTATCTCATACACCTCAGGCTGAAGTAACGAATGTTTAGTTTTGTCAGTCCATTCATTTGTTGGCATAGTTAGTAGCTACTTAGTTTGATAATGGTATTCTTGTTACTACATATTCTGAGGCCGCAAGGGTTATCCAGTTCGTAAGGTTGAAACCTCTGACCTTTACTGGTGTTAAGTTTTGGAGGATCCTAAAGGTTTTTTGGATGAGATGGAAAATATCTTTTATGTTATGCATGCCATGAATGTGGAGGGCCTGGAGTTTGCTGCCTATCAGCTAAAGGATGTGGCGTACTAATGGTACGAGGAATGGGATCAGGCAAGGGGTGACAATGATGAGTCATCACCGTGTGAGGATTTTTCCAATGCTTTTCTGGACCACTTCTTTCCTATGGAGTTGAGGGAGGGAAAGAAAAAGATTTTGTTAATCTAAGGTAGGATAAGATGTCAATCAAAGAGTATGCCTTAAAGTTTCATCAGTTATCTTGGTATGCTCTGAAGTTAGTTTCTTGCATGAAGGCCCGAATGAGAAAGTTCGCTTCAGGATTATCTCGTGAGTTAATCCTTGAGAGTAAGGTTGCCTTATTAATAAAGGACATGGATATCTCTAGATTGGTTGTGTATATGTAACAGGTAGAGAAAAAAAAGAAGAAGCAGGCATAAATAGGGAGGGGCAGGGAAAGAAGTTCAGATTCTCTGAGCAGGGTAGTGGCCAATAGTAGAGTGGCAGGAATGGTGGTAAGTGGCCCAATAAAAATTGGGGAAACTCTAGGTCTTACTCGACAGCTAGTGCTCTCTACCCAAAGTCATTGGGTGACAGGCATTTATGTGGTAGCAATAATTTTAGGGCACAGGGTGACTAATCTCAGGCTAGTTGGGATCAATCATCTCCATTATAACCTCTCGGTAGAGTCTGTGGTTGTTTTCATAGGGGTTTCTATGATGAGTAGAGGTACATATGATTTAATTATGGTTAGCCAGGGCATATGCTTAGAAACTGTCTTGTTGGTAAGGTTACTTCAATGGCTAAAGGTTCCAGTTGCTTCATCATCAGTTCTGGCATAAAAGGGTGCACCATCTGGCTCCGGCATTGGTTGAAACTACCTTTATGCTCTCACTACCCTACATGAGTTTGAGGCATCACCTGATGTCAGGACTAGTATGTTGAAACTCTTTTCTCATGATTTGTATTGTTTACTTGATCTGGGGTCGACTCTTTCTTATGTGACCCCATTTTTTGTTGTCCATTTTGATTTTGGTCTCGAGTGTGTTTTGAATCCCTTTTCTATTTCTACCCTAGTAGGTGACTCTGTGGTTTCTAGAAGAGTCTATAGAGGGTGTATGGTACTGTGGGTGATCGGGAGACTTTGGTGTATCTGTTTGAATTAGATATGATTGATTTCAATGTCATCTTGGGGATAGATTGATTGCACTCGTGCTATGCTTCCTTAGACTGTTGGACCTGTAAGGTTGTCTTTAAATTTCCTAATGAGCCGATTATTGAGTGAGAGGGTGGTTCCCTAACTCCTAATGGGAAGTTTATATCATATCTTATAGCTCAGAGATTAATCTCCATGGGGTGTTTCTACCATTTGGTCCTAGTTAAAGGTTCTAACTCGGAGGGTCCTTCTTTGCATTCTCTCCTAGTGGTGAATTAATTTCCTGAGGTTTTCATTGATGACCTTCATGGTGTTCCTCTGGATAGGGAGATTGAGTTAGGGATTGATCTTATTCTGGACACTCATCCAATTTCTATTCCCCCATATAGAATCGCTCCTGTTGAGCTGAAGGACCTTAAGGAGCAATTAAAGGATCTTTTAGATAAGGGTTTTATCCATCCTAGTGTGTCCCCGTAGGGTGCATCGGTGTTATTCCTGTGTAAGTAGAATGGTTCCCTTCATATGTTTATTTATTACTAGCATTGAATAAGGTGACTGTAAAGAATAAATATCCTCTTCCAAGGATAGATGATTTGTTTGATCAGTTGCAGGGTGCTAAGTTTTTCTCCAAGATAGATCTTCGATTTCGGTATCATCATCTTAAGATTAGGGAGGTGGATATCCCTAAGATAGCTTTCCGTACACGATATAGGCTCTTTGAGTTTCTGGTTATGTATTTTAGGTTGACTAATACCCCGACGACATTAATGGATTTGAAAAATAGGATCTTCCATCAGTTTCTAGATTTTTTCATCATTGTGCTCATAGATGACATATTGGTATATTCTAAGAGTGAGGTAGATCATGCCAATCACCTTCGTGTTGTGTTGGAGACTCTGAAAGAACAATAATTGTATGCTAAATTTTCTAAGTGTGAATTCTGGTTGAACGCTGTCACTTTTCTGGGTCATATCATTTCTAGTGAAGGGATCATGGTGGATCCGCAAAAGGTTGCCATGGTTAAGAAATGGCCTACACCCATGACTCCAATCAATATTCGAAGCTTCTTGGGTTTAGCTGGTTATTATAGGAGGTTCATAGAAAATTTTTCTTCTATAGATGCCCCATTGACTAAGTTGACTCAAAAAAATGTAAAGTTCTTGTGGTATAATGCTTGTGAGAGGAGTTTCAAGAAGCTATAGGATAAGCTAACTTCGTCTATAGTTTTGACTATGCCTGAGGGCACTGATGGGTTTGTGGTCTATTATGATGTATCCTGTATGGGGTGTGGGTGCGTTCTGATGCAGCATGGTAAGGTGATAGCTTATGCCTCTAGGTAGTTGAAGGTACATGAGAGAAATTATCTGACTCATGATTTGGAATTGCTGGTGGTGGTATTTGTATTGAAATCTGGCATCACTACATAGAGTTCATGTGGATATTTTTTCTAACCACAAAATCCTGCAGTATATGTTTACTCAGAAAGAGCTTAACCTCAGGCAAATGAGATGGCTTGAGATGCTAAAAGATTATGATATGAGTCTTCACTACCATCCAGGTAAAGCTAATGTTGTTGTTGATGCTCTTAGCAGGTTATCCAGTGGAGTTTACCTTATGTGGACAAAAGAAAGTAGGAGTTGGTGAAGGACATTTACCGTTTGGCTAACCTTACAGTTTTCCTCTTGGACTCTGAGGATGGTGGTGTGTTCGTTCAGAAAGTGGCGTAGTTGTTTCTTGGTGCAGAAATCAAGGAAAAACAAGTGTTAGATCCTATGTTGATAAGGATCAAAGGTGATATTTATGGGAAGAAGGGATGTCCTTTGAGATTAGTGGTGATGGTACTTTGCGGTACTAAAGGAGGCTATGTGTTCTCGATGTCGATGGTTTGCATAAGAGGATCTTGGCTGAGGCACATGAGTCACGCTATGTGGTTCATCCTGGTTCGATGAAAATGTATCATGAACTTAAGAAGATGTATTGGTAGAATAATATGAAGAGGGATGATGCTAATTTTGTGGCCAAGTGCATGGTGTGTCAACAAGTGAAAGTTAGCACATGAGGCCTGGAGGTTTGTGTCAAGAAATTATGTTTCTAGAATCGAAGTGGGAAGTAATCAATATGGATTTCATTACCAGTCTTCCTTGGTCTCAGAACCAATTTGATTCGGTTTGGGTCATCATGGATAGGATGACAAAGTATGCTTACTTCTTGCCAATGAGAACTAATTTCTTGACTGAGGATTATGCGAGATTGTTTCTTCATAAGATTCTGAAAGAGCATGGAGTGATAGTTTCTATCATCTCAGATTATGGTATGTAGTTTACATCTCACTTTTTGCGGTCATTTCAGAAAGGTTGGGGACCAAAGTGAGTCTTAGTACTGCTTTTCACCCGCAGTCAGATGCGCAAATATAAAGGACTATTTAGATATTGGAGGACAAGCTTTGTACTGGTGTGATTGACTATGGTAGTAGTTGGGTTGGACATTTACCTCTTGTTTATTTTGCCTATAATAATGGCTACCACTCCAGTATTGGGATGGCTTTGTTTGAAGCCTCATATGGTAGGAGGTGTAGATCTCCTATTGGGTGGTTTAAGGTCGGTGAGGTAGAAATATTTGGCTCAAACTTGGTTCACCAGGCTATGGAAAAGGTGAAGGTGATTTGGGATAGGCTTATGTCATCCCAAAGTTGCCAAAAGTCCTATGCAGATGTGAGGCGACGAGAGTTAGAGTTTGAGATTGGGGATAGGGTATTCCTAAAGGTATCTCCCATGAAGGGAGTGATGCGGTTTGGTAAGAAGGGGATGCTCAGTTCCCGATATGTGGGTCCTTACTTGGTCTTGAGAAGGGTTGGTATGGTTGCGTATGAGCTGGAGTTGCCTTCTAGTTTGAGTTCTATTCACTCGATATTCCATGTTTCTATATTGAAGAAATGTATGGGTGATCTATCTCAAATCGTGCCTATCAAGGATATTGGTATTTTAGATTCTTTGTCTTATGAGGAGGTCCCGATTGAGATCTTAGACCGATAGGTTCGTCGGTTGCAGACCAAGTGTTGGCACCCATTTTGCCCTTTACAACTAAATTTAATCTTGAGCTTCTTCAGTTTTTAATAAAATTACAACATTGATTTTATCTGGATAAAAGCTTTCCATAGTATTTATCTAGGTAATTTTGTCATTTCAAATAGCAATTATATATTCTAGTGTCCATGTATACGAGCTCATATAAATTCGTCACTTAAATAATCATTTTTACTAAAAATTCAATTTTAATCAAGTATTATCTCGAAAGTTAATCCAAATAGGCAAAATCTTGATTAAAATTTAATTTATTCTGAAAAAATAATTTATTTGAAAAAAATATTTGTTTGATTTTATGTAAGACCCCGTAAAAGTCTAAGTCTAGTTCAGCTCCTTAAAAATCTTCTAAAGCTCCAACACTTAGAAAATTTAGCTAAGTTTTAAAGACTTAGTCTCATTTTAAGCCTCCGAACTTCGGGGATTTATTTCATGACCTTCCCGACCTTCATTTCTCAATTTTCAAGTGGATTCATGATGGGGCAAGTCAATAGTATATCTCAGGTGAGTTTCAAAAATTTTGGACAAGCGTAAGAGCATGTTTGGATTTCCAAAATAGTGAGGTCTCGCGATGGCCCTGCGTCGCGAGGGCCAGTCAACTTGATTAGGGGTCGCGTCGCGATGGCTAGTCAACCTGAATAGGGGTCGCGACGCGAGGCCTGGTTTAGTTCAGTCAAGTTTTGTTACGGGTTATAAGGGTAAAAGGGTCAATTTTCCATCCCTATATAAGTAAAAAACACGGGAATTTAGCCCCAATTGAACCAAAATATACTCTCTTCTCTGAAAATACACTCAAGAACAAGCTTAGGGTTTTTAATTAAAGATCCAAATTCAAGAATCTCTCCGTCAATTTTTGTTAAATCAAGAACTAAGGTATGCCAAGTGTTCATTCATGGATTTCTTTAATCCATGAAGCTCAAGAATCCAATTTCAACTTATAAATTATGACGTTTATGTTGTGGGTTGATTATGTACATGTGATTATTGTTGTATGATTCCCAAGTTTGAATCTTTATGTGTTGTTCATGAATCTATGCTAGCATGTTGATTGAAACTTATGAAATTGAGTTGAATCATGGAGATTTGAAGTGTTAATTTAATGCTCATGAATATGCCCTAAGTTGTGCATGCAAGGTGTTTGATAAAATGCCTAAGACAATAGAAATTATGCATATAGCTCAATTGTGATCTAAATGATAAATACATGCCTTACCTTATGATAAAAAATAACTTTCATGATATTGTGTGCATTATGAATATTTCATTGGAATGCCATGAGATTAGAATGATGAAATTGATATGTTTATATGCATTCTTATCCATGTACAAGATTTTGATAATTATGTGCTTCATAAAATCCCCAAGTTATTGTATTATGAATTGTTTATGTTGGTCATGTGTTCAAGAGGAATCATGTCTTGTCAGTTTCATGCTATCGAGTCCTGGGGGTACTTGTACCCGATAATTTAGCGGTGTACCTAGAGCCAGTGTCATGTTTTCAAGATACTCTCAGTCAAGCCATGTTCCATAGAACTCGGTCAGTTTCATGACTCAGGAAAAACTCAGAATCTCAGTAATCTCAATAATCTCAGTAGTATTCCGTCAGTCAACGGAACTCAATGAACTCAGTCCAGTTCAGTTCAGTCAATCATGTTCAGTGTCTATTCAGATGGGAGTAGAATTCAGCACCGAGTGAACCCAAGGAAGAGAACTCACCTACTATAGAGGGTGTGATTCTTAGAAGCAATCCTTGCATTCCAAAACTACGTAGCCATTGTAGGTTGAGACATTAAAACTTGCTAGATGAGGGTAGATGAGGTGGCTTAACTTGTCAGATGAGGGTCCCACCGTTCTCATTTGAGTACCTGCCATAAGAGGGTCACTCATAGCTTGTCCTTACCAGTGGTGCGGTATTGACACCCTTCTAATTGGGGTTACAGATTGGACCCCAACTAAGCTATATTGCATTATTCGGGGCATGTCAGTTAGATGACCACTTCCCATAGTCACAGTTTAAGTCTCAGTAAAAGAAATCAGATAGTTCTTCAGATTTTAGGACTATTAGATACAGCCAACACAGTACAGTACGAAACTTAGCTAGTTCTATCAGAATCTAGACTGTCAGATACAGTCACTCGGTATCAGTTATATTAGTTATCAGTAACTCATGTTATCAATTTTTATACTTAGTAGTCAGTATTATCATGAATTTAGTAACAATTACTTAGTCATGCATGTATTCTTACGTTCATGTTATTCAGTTAGTTAGTATTGTTCATGCATATGAACCCCATGCATTTAGCCTACCTCACTTGCATACCAGTACATTCTATAGTACTGACGCATTCACGCTATGGTGATTTATTACCATAGGTTCAGAAGTACGAGCTCTAGAGCATCAGTAGCATTTCAGACTTCTAGCAGACAGACTAGTAGTGAGTCCTCATCATTCGAGGATGTTCTATCATTTCAGCATTTCAGTACTTAGTTTATTTTAGTAGTGGAGTTAGTTGGGGACCTGTTCCATAAACTCCTTATTCAGATAACTCAATGTTAGAGGCTTTCAGACTAGCATGTTCAAACAGTTATTTTAGTTGATTTGGGTATTGTATATCCCAACTGGATGTTATGTTTTTATCAGTTATGTTATAGCTTTGAACCTAATGACCTTACAAATTTTATTTCGTATTTATACAGTATATTATGTAGTGTTCAGTTACAGATATCAGTCATGGGTTAGCTTGTGGTCCTTTGGGGTCATGAGCACCGTGTAGCATTCTGGGTACCAGATTCGGGGCGTTACAAACTTGGTATCAGAGCCTAAGGTTCAATAGAGTCCTAGGAAGTCTAAAATCCATATCTAGTAGAGTCTTGTGCATGGGTGTGTTGTGCGCCACATTTATGTGCAGGAGACTATAAGATGTTTTAGGAGCAATTTCCCATCTTTCAGTATTCATGTCGTGCCAGTGAACATAATCTCAAAGTTAAACTCTCAGTCTAATCCTTTTCTCTTTCATTTATAGAACATGTCTCCCAAGAAGTGAACTGGAAATCAGTGAGCCCCTCATCCCAAAGATTCTTTGGGTGAACATGTCTCTCATACAGAGTTCAGAGTTGCATTCGCTACTCTTTCTCTGTCAGTTGCTGCTCAGAATGAACGACCAGTTGTCGTTCCTGCCAACCCAGTGGCTAATTTAGCTACATCCAGGATTAGGGATTTCACCCGAATGAATCCTCCTTCCTTTTTGGGGTCTAAGTCAGATGAGGACCCTCAGGAATTCCTTGATCAGGTTTAGAACATTACCGATATCATAGGGGTTACTCCTAGTGAGAGTGTTGAGCTAGTTGCATATCATTTGTAGGATGTTGCTCACACTTAGTACAAACAGTGGAAGTCAGAGAGGTCAGTTGATGCAGGATCCATAGAATGGGAGGAGTTTGTCACTGCATTCTTAGATAGGTTCTTTCCCCAAGAGCTGAGAGAAGCTAAGGTGTTAGAATTTATCGACCTCAGGCAGGGCAACATAACGGTGAAAGAGTATTCTCTTAAGTTTACTTAATTAGCCATATATGCTCCTCATGTGGTTGCAGATAGCAGGGCCAAGATGAGTAAGTTTGTTTCTGGGGTGAATGATAGTGTGGTCAGTGAGTGCAGGTCTGCGATGTAAAATAGTGACATGAACATAGCCAGACTTATGATCCATGCTCAGCAGATAGAAAAATAGAAAATTAAGATGAGAGAGAAGCATAATAATAGAGCAAGGACAGGTAGTTTCAACTTTGCTCAGCCTAAGTCAGAGGGAGAAAACCGTTATCAGTTTTGTCCTAAACCATCAGTTTTGGCTCCTTGTTCCGCCAGTGCTCTAGTGCCAAAATTAAGAGACGGCAACAGAGATAGGGCTCCAAGCTCTCAGTCTCAGGGCAGTGTTAGCAGTGCCTGAACCCATCCTCTTTGTCAGACTTGTGGCAAGCACCATCAGGGTATTTTCAATGCTGGCAGCGATATTTGTTTTGGATATGGCAAGCCAGGCCACAGAGTCATAGATTGTCCCCAGACAGGTTCCCAACGTCAGCAGAACCATTCCACTGCTCAGTCTCGCTGCCCAAATCGGCAGGGTGCCACTTCCAGCGCTACCAGTGGGCAACGCCCAAATAGACTCTATGCTCTCCAGTCCCGGCAAGATCAGGAAAATTCTCCTGATGTGGTTACTGGTACGTTACAAATCTTTCATGTGCCTTTTTACGCTTTGCTAAATCCAGGAGCTTCTTTGATTTTTTCTACTCCTTACATAGCAGTTGATTTTGGAGTCAGTCCTAAAATTCTAGCAGAGCCTTTTTTAGTATCTACCCTGATAGGAAAAACCATCATAGCCCAGCGGGTATACATGAACTGCCTGGCTATGATATCTCAGAAAGTCACTTCAGCAAATTTAGTTGAATTAGAGATGACAGATTTTGATGTCATTCTCGGCATGGATTGGCTTCATTCCTGCTATGCCACATTCGACTGTAGAAATAGAGTTGTCCAGTTTCAGTTTCTGAATGAACCTGTCCTAAAGTGGAGGGATAGTACTTAAGCGTTCAGATGTTAGCTTGTTTCCTATATACGGGCTAGGAAAATGATATCTAAGGGATGTGTCTATCATCTTGTTCATGTTAAGGACTTTAGTTCCGAATCTCCCTGTCTTGAATCATTCCCAGTAGTTAATGAATATTCAGATGTCTTTCCTCAAAATCTTCCAGGCATTCCTTCTGAAAGAGAAATAGACTTTGGCATTGACCTTCTTCCAGATACTCAACCTATATCTATTCAGCCATATAGGATGGCACCAGCAAAACTCAAAGAATTGAAAGAGCAGTTGACGGATCTACTAGATAAGGGATTCATCAGGCCCAGTGTTTCCCCGTGGGGTACACCAGTTCTATTCGTACGAAAGAAAGATGATTCTCCCAGAATCAATGACTTGTTTGACCAAATCTAGGGTGTCAGCTATTTCTCTAAGATAAACCTCAGATCAGGCTATCATCAGGTCAGAGTCAGAGAATGTGACATTCTAAAAAAAACCTTCTGTACTCGGTATGGTCACTTCGAATTCTTAGTCATGTCTTTTGGTCTTACCACTGCCCCAATAACTTTCATGGACTTGATGAATCATGTGTTCAAGTAGTACTTAGACATGTTCGTCATAGTCTTCATAGATGACATCCTTGTCTATTCCCTCAATAAGCATGATCACGCAGACCATCTCAGAATAGCATTGCAGACTCTCAGAAATCATCAGTTGTTCGCCAAATTCAGTAAGTGCAAATTTTGGCTAAGGTCAGTAGCATTCCTTGGTCATATTATTTCTGCTGATGGCATTAGAGTTGATCCTCAAAAGACTGAAGCAGTAAGAAACTGGCCCAAACCTATCTCTCTATCAGATATCAAGAGTTTCTTGGGTTGGATGGCTATTACAGATGGTTTGTTGAGTGATTTTCTTCTATTGCATCCCCTATGTCTAGATTGACTAATAAGAAAGTTCAGTTTCAGTGGTCAGATTCATGCGAGAAGAGTTTTCAGGATTTGAAGACTCGACTCACCTCAGCTCCAGTTCTAGCGTTACCAGATGGTTCAGATGGGTTTGTCGTGTATTGTGATGCATCCAGAGTAGGTTTGGGTTGTGTCATCATGCAGCATGGTAAGGTCATAACCTACGACTTCAGACAGCTTAAGCCCCATGAGAAGAATTATCTAACTTATGATCTTGAGTTAGCAACCTTAGTGTTTGCCTTAAAGATTTGAAGGCCTTATCTATACAGAGTTTATGTAGATTTCTTCACAGATCATAAGAGCCTTCAGTATGTCTTTTCTCAGAAAGATCTCAACCTCCGTCAGACAAGGTGGTTAGAGATCTTGAAAAATTATGACATGAGTATCCTGTATCATCTGGGCAAGCCCAACGTGGTGGCCAACCCTCTCAGTAGACTGTCTATGGGTAGTGTTGCTAATGTTGAGAACAGTAAAAAGAAGTTAGCTCAGGAAGTTCATCAGCTTGCGCGACTGGGTGTCCGCCTGGTTGATTCAGCAGAGGGCAACATATGGGTTCAGAGCAGTTTAGAATCATCTCTAGTTTCTGAGGTGAAAGAGAAACGGGATAGAGTTCCCAGTCTTGTTAAGTTGAAGGAGTCAGTCAGAGATCAGAAAGTAGAGGTTTTCTCCCAAGGGGGAGATAGTGTTTTGCATTGTCAGGGTCGTTTGTGTGTACCGGGTATAGACGACTTGAGGCAACGAATTCTTGCAGAAGTGCATGGTGCACGCTATTCTATTCATCCAGGGGCCACTAAGATGTACCGTGACTTGAAGGAGATCTATTGGTGGAGTAGTATGAAGAGAGATGTTGCAGAGTTTATGGATAAATACTCTATATGTCAGAAGGTTAAGATAGAGCATCAGAAGCCTAGTGGTTCCATGCAGGAGTTCATTATTCCCACCTAGAAATGGGAAGAAGTGAACATGGACTTCCTGACGGGTTTGCCTCGTACTCGTCGTCAGCCTAATTCAGTTTGGGTCATTGTAGATAGAATGACCAAATCAACTCATTTTCTTCCAGTTCATACCTCGTATTCAATCAAGGATTACGCCGAACTCTATATTAGAGAGTTGGTCAGATTACATGGTGTCCCATTGTCTATTATCTCAGATAGGGGAACCAGTTCACCTCTCATTTCTGAAAAACATTCCAAAAGGGTCTTGGTACCCAAGTTTATCTCAGTACAACCTTTCATCCTCAGAAAAATGGTCAAGCAGAAAGGACCATTCAGACTCTAGAAGATATGCATTCTCCTTGTGAGAACTCAGTTCATCAGAAAACTCAGTTATGCCTTCATGAGTTAGTCATTTATGAATCAGATATGCGTGAATTCAGCTTATCAGCCATGCTTCAGATATGTATGTTCAGTATGATATATTCAGCTTATCAGTCATGTCAGTCATGAACTTATGTTTCAGTAGTGTATGTCTTGTGCGCATTTTAGTTGACCGTTTCTCCCATCTCAGTTAGTCTCATTTAAGGACGAATGTTCCTAAGGGGGAGATATTATAAGACTTCGTAAAAGTCTAAGTCTAGTTCAGATCCTTAAAGCTCTTCTAAACCTCTAACACTTAGAAAATTTAGCTAAGTGTTAAAGTCTTAGTCTCATTTTAAGCCTCTGAACTTTGGGGATTTATTTCATAACTTTTCCGACCTCTATTTCTCAATTTTCAAGTTGATTCATGATGGGGCAAGTCAATAGTACATCTCGGGTGAGTTTCGGAATTTTCGGACAAGCATAAGGGCATGTTTGGATTTCCAAAACACTGAGGTCTCGCAATGGCCCTGCATCGCGAGGGCCAGTCAAATTGATTAGGGGTCGCGTCGCGATGGCCAGTCAACCTGAACAGGGGTCGCGACGCGAGGCCTGGTTTAGTTCAGCCAAGTTTTGTTACGGGTTATAAGGGCAAAATGGTCAATTTCCCATCCCTATATAAGTCAAAAACATGAGATTTAGCCCCAATTGAACCAAAATATACTCTCTTCTCTCAAAATACTCTCAAGAACAAGCTTAGGGTTTTCAATTGAAGATCCAAATTCAAGAATCTCTCCGTCAATCTTTGTTAAATCAAGAACTAAGGTATGTCAAGTGTTCATTCATGGATTCTTTTCATCCATGAAGCTCAAGAATTCAATTTCAACTTATAAATTATGACGTTTATGTTGTGGGTTGATTATGTGCATGTGATTATTGTTGTATGATTCCCAAGTTGGAATCTTTATGTGTTGTTCAAGAATCTATGCTAGCATGTTGATTGAAACTTATGAAATTGAGTTGAATCATGGAGATTTGAAGTGTTAATTTAATGCTCATGCCTATGCCCTAAGTTGTGCATGCAAGGTGTTTGATAAAATGCCTAAGAGAATACAAATTATGCATATAGCTCAATTGTGATCTAAATGATAAATCCATGCCTTACCCTTATGATCAAAAATGACTTCCATGATATTGTGTGGATTATGAATGTTTCGTTGGAATGCCATCAGATTAGCTTATTTTATTAGCTGTTTAAGTAAAATGTGATGCATAAAGAAATTTATGACTGTTGAGATATGTCAGTAGGTTACATGGCGTCTTTTACTCCCATTTAAATAAAATTATAAAGGGCAAGGGATGATATGTGTCCGATTATTTGTTGTAGATCGTTGAGTTATTTTCTTCGTAATATCAAATATGGTTGATGACGAATTTGAGAACCATATATTGACCCGTACAATATCTGTGAGATCGTTGCTTCTGTTTCGGGCACTAGAAGTGGCTGCCTTGCTTTATTCTTTATTAAGAAATTAATTTTCTAGCTCGTCCTTGGATTTGAAAAAGAAAGTTGTTGGCTTCTCCTTACAAAAGACATACATCTTGTATGAGTTGAACTTGTGTTTAAGTGTCACTTTCGGTGTTTGGGTGCTTTTGTTTATGGAAATTCAGATTGTTAAAGTGTTATACTCTACTTTATTTAGATTGTTTGGTTAGGTTGTTTTGACTAAATTAAGTATCGCGCGAGAGAAGCGTTTTGTAGGCATCAAAATGTCTTATGATTTCATTTTCCGATTTCGCTCAATGTCCTTTCTTTTTCCATGAAAATACTTACACAAAGTTATCACTATTCCCCTGTATTTTCTTAGTCGAAAAGGGTTTAGGATTTAGTCTGAGCTTGTAACCAAATAGTTTTATTAATACAGTTTATGAAGACTCATTTGCCTGTACCTTCCCCTTTCTTTGAATTATTTGACTCCAAATGTGTAAGATACTTGCTTGTATTTGACTAGTAGAAGCCAATTTATCAGGAACGTTAATTAGATATGGTTATCATCTCAAAATAATAAGTTATATATTTTCGGTAATATTAAATAAGTTAGTAGAAGCCAAATGATTTTAAATAAAAAAATTTTTGACAAGATAAGGTTGCATCATGTTTAGGAGGTCTTATAAAAGATCATTTTCGGTAATATTAAAAAATAGGTTTTATGACGACGTTCTTCTAATATTTTCTAATCTTGTTCTTATAAATAATTAATATATAATATCTTATAAAAGAAAAATATTTTTTTTAGGCTTACCTATATCTTAAGTTGATATTTGATTTCATTATTTAATCTAAGTTTGGCCCGCTAACCTTAGTTAGCAGATCCCTTAGGGTTCCTAATCCCTTCCCTTTAGGATAATTAGAACCCTTACCTAGAATTTTAAGTTGTGTAGACCTTAAAATGAAGTCTTTAATTTCTTTAATCACTTAGCTTATAATAGGTGTCCTAATTCACCGTAGAATTAATTAGGTTGTGACTTCCTTAATTTTATTCAGTGATTTTCAATATGTTGTACCTCGATTTGACCCGTGTTAAAATGGGGTATAACACCAAGGATGTAGCTTTGGTTAAGGTTCTATGGTGGAACCACAAGATTGAAGAGGCTACTTGGGAGGTTGAAGAGGACATGAAGTCAAAGTATCCGTTTCTATTTTCTGCTCTAGAAGTTCGTGCAGAAGGTGTGTGTTCTTTATAATGTCTTTTTTTTCAAACTTTGTTAAAGG
Source organism: Capsicum pubescens (assembly GCA_030864215.1). Classification (NCBI taxonomy): domain Eukaryota; kingdom Viridiplantae; phylum Streptophyta; class Magnoliopsida; order Solanales; family Solanaceae; genus Capsicum; species Capsicum pubescens. The sequence continues at coordinate 299,364,023 of CM061540.1, forward strand.
AAAGATAAATTCCTGGTATCTTTATTTTCTAACTTGGTTAAGGTTTGGAGTAGGTGTGTTGGGGTGTAAATCATGCTTGTACATGCTTGTTCCATCATTCGAGGAAAAATGATCCAAGTGGGGGAGAATTGAAACACCCTGGGTTTTGGTCCTTAGAAATTTCCTGAGTTTTGAACTCTCTGGACATCATACAACTTGAGGATATTGTCGTATGAAATGGGTACGGTTTAGGGGGTCTTGGTCATATATTACTTAGTGTGTTTTTGGTTGGTTTCTATCCAAGGTTCGAATGGACATCATAAGGGTCGTATGGAGATGGTACGAGTGGTATAGTCCAATTCGTATGTTTCCTAGTGTCACCCCCTTGGATTCTATCTTGAATATGGTTTGAGGGTACTAGTCATATAGTATGGGTATGACTTAGGCTAGGGGAGTCATATGGTGGGCAGTGTGTGATGTATAACATTCTGTCTAGGGTACGAGTGGTGGGTACCACTTGTATATTGTACGTACGATTTGGGGGGTGGTCGTACCCTATTGCGCACAATTTTTAACTTTTAAGCAGAGGGTATTCTGGACATTCTCCCTCTTGCCCAACTTAAAACCCCCGTATTTTAACTTTCTTAGGGTATCATTAGCTATCTAAAACACATCAAATAGACCCTCAAACACCCTCAAATCTCTCTCAATGCTCTTGGTTCAAGGAAGGCTAGGGTTTTCTTCAAGGTGATCAATTAGGGCTTTCAAGGGTGGTTTCCCTCTGTAATCTTAGGTATCTAAGTCATGTTAATCGTCCCTCATTGTTCGTTCAACTAAATTCATGTTTTATTGAAGGGTTTTCATGATTAAATTGTGGGTATTGTTTGGTTTTGATATATATGTTGGGGGATTTTGGTTGCTAATGGTTGGATAATGTTTTCCATGTTTTACTTATGTTTTTTTTCATATTATAATGTTGGTTTGAACATTCTGGAATGTGTGGTGATGGTAAATGGGTTTAGGGGTACATTGGATTCTCCAAATTGCTTGGTTTTGGTTTTGAAAACTATATTCCCTCAACATGTTTGTTAAAATGCCTATGAGAATGCTTTTGTCACATAGCTTGGCTTTTACGAAAAATTTTGCATTGCATACTATGGTAATGGAACTTAAAGTTGGTTTGGATGGTCTAAATGGTTAAATGGTGAGGCCTTGGTGGCCATGGATTTGGTTTAAATGAAAAACCTTGTGGGGTACATGGGAATCCCCTAAGTGATTTTAATAAATAAAACTACGGGGAACATATAAATCCCATAAGTATTGGCTAATAACATTGCTTGCAAGATATAGTCGGTATGACGATACCACTTCATAAAGCGTTGGTTAATAACTTTTGGAAATGGTTTGTTGGTTGAGTGCTAATGGTTTTAATTGGGCAATAATGGGGAGTTGTGACGGCTTACTATGAGGGTGTGAGTCCGATGAACGAACGCTGGAAACTTATGTTTGCCGACATAAGGGTTGGTCAAGGTGATCTTTTACTTGCAGGGTACACGGGAATGCCCTAAGTTTATAATTGTATATATGTATCATGAAGGGTAAAGGGTACACGAGAATCCCCCGTCCCTATGATATCTCCAGTTTATACGGCTACATACACTGAGGTCCATTCAGGGGGCAAAACTGGACCCATATAGGCGTAGGTGGGTTATGATGGTAAAGCTATACAAGCCCAGGGTAAAGTTTTAAATGCATGCTAAACCCGATTTCCTATCCCGATATGGTATATATATGTATATATGTATGTGATTGTATATGGTTATTTAACTTGGTTTTCAGATTACTGGCATTATATTTTTCCTTATTTCTGAGTACATGCTAGTGTTCACCCGCTAACCCGTCTTCGGGCGTTGTATCCCTAAGTGATGCATCTAAATGATGTAGGAACCGACCATACTACTCCTCCTGCTCAGTGATTTGATTCGGGAACATCTTGTGTTGAAATGAAGTGGTGAGCTTCCATGCTCTGAAAGTCTCCATTTGATATTATGGATGATATTTCATACTTTTGGTTATTTCTTGGATTTTGGTTTTGGCTATGGCCGAGGGCATGTCTCTACCAGTTTTGTTTTCAGTTAGGGGCTTTGTGAGACTACTTTGGGTTGGTATGGGCGGTGTCAGTATTGGTGTCAGCCTTGGCATTGGCATTAGTATTGGGGATGACACCGTTTAACTATATTTGATTTATGATTGTTCCATCTTATTATGTTATTTATATTCAGAATTCATTCGATACGATGTGTAGGGCAGTTATGGTTGGATATTGGGGGTGGTTCGCTGAGCCCACTCTGGCCTCACGGGGCAGGATTTTTCTCTTTTCTTCTCTTTTAGTTGGTGGTCTTCGGTCTGGGTTGGGCTTGAGGTACCCTACATGACTAGGCCCCGGTTCAGGTCGTGTTACCCAAGACTCCAACTGGTATTCAGAGCTTCTTGGGTTTAGCTAGTTATTTCAGGAGGTTTATGCAAAGTTTCTCTACTATAGCTACCTTGTTGACCAAGTTGACTTAGAAAAAGGTAAAGTTCTTGTGGTCTAATGATTGTGAGGGTGGTTTTGAGAAGTTGTACGATAAGTTAACTTCGTCTCTAGTCTTGACATTGCCTGAAGGAACGGATGGGTTTGTGGTCTACTATGATGCATCCCCGTGGAGTTTTGGGGCATTTTAATGCAGCATGGAAAGGTGATAGTCTATGCCTCTAGAAAATTAAAGTTGTATGAGAGGAATTATCCGATTCATAATTTGGAATTGTTAGTTGTGGTGTTCGCATTGAAAATTTGGCATCACTATTTGTATGGGGTGCAGTGGATATCTTTTCTGATCATAAGAGCCTGCAGTATGTGTTTACTAAGAAAGAGCTTAACCTTAAGCAAAGGATATTACTTGATGTAACGTCCTGGATTCTGAACCCCAGACGCTACACGGTGCTAATGATCCTGAAGGACCACTAGCTAACCCATGACTGGTATCTGCTGCAATAACTGTATAATAATACTGAAATATGTGGAATAATGGACTAAAACTGCCATAAGGTTCAAAAATGCATAATATCTTAATAAACGGTATAACAATACCAAAACTGAAAACAACTGTCTAAAAATCTAGTCTAAAAATACTGTAGTCTTAAAGCCTCTAAACTGTCTGAACCGTGGAGTTAAAGGGACAATCCCCCAACTAACTCCATCTACAGAAAAACTAAGTCTAATGAAATAATGAAAAGAATAACATCCTCAAATAATGAGAACTCACAGCTAAGTCTACTACTGCTGACTGAATCTGAACTGCTAAGGGTGCTCTAGAGCTCGTGCTTCTGAACCTATGGTATAAAATACCATAACAAAAGAGAAAAGTATGTGTCAGTACGTGGGAATGTACTGGTATGCAAAGTAGGGTAAGGCTGAATGCAAGGGTTCATATACATGAACTATAACTGATTGAGTAACAAGAACATGACTGAATGAGAATACATGCATGAGTACATAACTGTAACTAAAGTCGTGATAAGACTGAATACGGAGTTTAATGATAACATGGATTACTGATAACTAGTGTAACTGACACTAGGTTACTGATAACTGAGTGAATGTATCTGACAGTCTTAATTCTGATGGAACTAGCTTAGTTCTATACTGAGTTGAGTGACTGTATCTGACAGTCTTAAAATCTGTAGAACTATCTGAGTTTTATTACTGATGCTGAGACTGAGAATGTGGGAGGTAGTTATCTAACCGACATTCCCCAAATAAGATAATTATAGCTAAGTTGGGGTCCAATCTATAACCCCAATTGGAAGGGTGTCAATACCACGCCACTGGTAAGGACAAGCTATGAGTGACCCTCATCTGGTGGGTACTCAAAGAAGAATGTGGGACCCCCATCTGACAGTGTTAAGCCACCTCATCTACCCTCAACTGTCAGTGTTAATGTCTCAACCTATGCTGACTACATAGTTCTGGAACACAAGGATTGCTTCTAAGGGTCATACCCTCTGCCGTCAGTGTATGCCCTCATCCTTGGGTTCACTCGGTGCTGAATCCTACTCCCAACTAAATAGACACTAAACTAATTATACTGAGCTGAACTGGACTGATTTTACTAAGTTTAGTTGACTAACGGAATACTACTGAGTTCTGTTTACTGACGGAGTTTATTGAGATCTGAACTGAGTACTGAACTAGACTGATACTGAATCTACTGAGTTTTCCTAAGTCATGTAACTGATTGAGTTCTACTGAATTCTGTAACTGACTAAATTCTACTGTCATGGCATGACTGGGAGTATCTTGAAACTGACACTGGCTCTAGGCACACAGCTAAATTGTCGTGTATTAAATACCCCCAAGACTCGATAACATGAAAATAACTAGGACATGACACTTCTTGAACACATGACCATTGTCAACAATTCATAACACAATCATTGAGGGATTTCATGAAGCACTTGATAACATAATCTTGTACATGAAGAAGAATGCATTCTAACATAACACAATATCACAATTCTAGTCTCATAAGCATTCCATCAAACAACTATAAGACATAGAATTAGCATGGAAATCATGGTGAACATGTGGTTATAGCATAAACTAATCATTTTGATCACCAAAAGGATCATAAAGCACCATTAACATCAAGTAAGCATTTTGTCAAACACATGGTAGGCATAGCTTTATACCTGGGCATGGATAATAAGCTAATACATCATGACTACATCAATTAATTCAATTTTAAGTATTTGAATCCACATACTAACATATTATCAAGGAATTCAAAAAGATTTTATCTTGGAAACCATACATAAACAACAACATGGATATAGTTCCAATCCACAATATGAACGTCATTATTTAAGTTTTAAAAATAGTTTCTTGAACTCCAAAGATGAAAGAGATCCTTGGATGAACAGTTTACATACCTTGTTACTTGATTTTGAGAAGGATGATGGAGGAATTCTTGAGATTTTGAATCTTGAAGTGAAAACCCTAGAGCTTGTTCTTGAGAGACTATGAGAGAAGTGAGTATATTTTGGTGAATGAGGGCTCAATTTCGTGTTTATGGCTAAATAAGGGTGGGAAAATAACCCAAATGCCCTCATAGCCCGTAATAAAATTTGACTGAACTAGACCAGGCCACGCGTCGCGACCCTATTCAGATTGACTGGCCATCGCGATGCGGCCCCTATTCAGGTTGACTGGCCCTCGCGATGCGGGACCATCACGAGACCTCACTATTTTGGAAATCCAAACATGCCCTTACGCTTGTTCAAAAATTTCAAAACTTATCCGAGATATACTATAGACTTTCCCCATCATGAATTAACTTTAAAATTGACAAACGGAGGTCGGTAAGGTCATGAAATAAATCCTCGAAGTTCGGAGGATTAAAATGAGACTAATTCTTTAACACTTAGCTAAAATTTTCTAAGTATTGGATCCTTTATAGAGCTTTAAGGAGATGAATTTGACTTAGACTTTTACGGGGTCTTACAATATCTCCCCCTTTAGAATATTTATCCTCGAATAAAACTGACTGAGATGGGAGAAATGATAAACTGAATTACATACTGAACATGAGCAACTGAAACATGATTTCATGACTGATATAACTAATAAGTTGAATGTATCATACTGAACATGCATATCTGATGCATGAATAACTCACTCATGAATGCATGACTGGGAGTACTGATAAGCTTAGTTTTCGCATACTGAACATGCATATCTGATGCATGGATACATGACTGAACTGACACATGAATGCATGACTGAATATACAATGGTAATTAATACCAAGTTTATAATGGGGATCTGAACATGAGCTGAATAAGTTTAAGGAATACTGTTACCTTGAGCTAGATCTGAGTTTGCGGAGAAGAGGTAAGGATACTTGGTCCGCATATCTGCTTCGGCTTCCCAAGTAGCCCCCTCAACGGACTGATTCTACCAAAGAACTTTAACTAGAGGGACTTCTTTATTCCTAAGTCTACGAATTTAGTAGTCAAGAATTTTGATCGGAATTTCTTCATAAGAGAGACTGTTCTGAACATCTATGCTCTCTATAGGTACTACAACTGCTGGGTCACCTATGCACTTCTTAAGCAAGGAGACACAGAACACTGGATGCACTAAGGCTAGATCTGAAGGCAATTCAAGCTAATAAGCTACTTTGCCGTTGAGAATTTTGAAGGGACCGACATATCAGGGACTGAGTTTTACCTTCTTACCGAACCTCTTCCCTCCTTTCATGGGAGAGATTTTTAAATACACATAATCACCAATCTCAAACTCGAGATCCTTTCTACGTACATCTGCATACAATTTTGACGGATCTGAGCTATCTCGAGCCTTTTTCTAATCAACTTAACCTTTTGTAAGGTATCGAACTAAGTCAGGTCCTACAACTGTGGCCTCACCCACCTCAAACCAACAATTAGAGATCTGCATCTCCTACCGTAGAGAGCTTAAAATGGAGCCATCTAAATAGTGGAATGATAGTTGTTGTTGTATACAAATTAAATCAAAGGCAAGTGGTTATCCCAACTTCTCTTGAAAGTCAATTGCACAAGCCCTTAGTATATCTTCCAAGGTCTAAATGGTCCTTTCTACTTGACCATCTGTCTAAGGATGAAAGGTTGTACTAAGATGAACTTGGGTACCAAGACCCTTTTGGAATGCTTTCCAGAAATGAGAGGTGAACTGGGTACCTCTATCTAAGATAATGGATAATAAAATATCGTGTAATCTGACCAACTCCCTGATATAGAGTTTGGTGTAATCCTCGTCCGAATAAGAGGTATGTACTGGAAGGAAATGAGCTGATTTGGTCATCCTGCCTACAATGACCCAAACTGAATCATTCTGACAACGAGTACGTGGAAAACCCATCACAAAGTCCATGTTCACTTCTTCCCTCTTCTAAGTGGTAATACTGAACTCCTGCATGGACCCACTAGGCCTCTGATGCTCTATCTTAACCTGCTGACATGTTGAGCACTTAGCCACAAACTCTGCAATATCTCTTTTCAACCCACTCCACCAATAAATCTCGCACAAATTGCGGTAAATCTTAGTAGCCTATGGATGAATAGAGTAACGCGAACCATGTGCTTCTGCAAGAATTCGCTGCCTTAAGTCATCTACACCTGGCACACACAGACGACCCTAACAACTCAAAATACCATCTCCCCCTTGGGAGAAAACCTTTACTTTCTGATCTCTGACTGACTCTTTCAACTTGACTAAACTGGGATCTCTATCCTGCTTTTCCTTTACTTTGGAAACTAGAGATGACTCTGAGCTGTTTTGAACCCATATACTACCTTCTACTGAGTCAACTAAGCGGACACCTAGTTGAAAAAACTGATGAACTTTCTGAGCTAACTTCTTCTTACTGTCCTCAACATGAGCAACACTACCCATAGACAGTCTACTGAGAGCGTCGGTAGCTACATTAGCCTTGCCCGGATGGTAAAGGACACTCATGTCATAATCTTTCAAGAGCTCTAACCACCTTCTCTAATGGAGGTTAAGATCTTTCTAAGAGAATACATACTGAAGACTTTTGTTATCTATGAAGACATCTACATGCACCCCATACAAGTAATGCCTCCGAATCTCTAAGGAAAATACTACGGTTGCTAACTGAATATCATGAGTCGAATAATTCTTCTCATGGGGCTTAAGCTGTCTGGAGGTGTAGGCTATGACCTTACCATGCGGTATGAGGAAACAACCCAAACCTACTCTGGATGCATCACAATACACGAAGAACCTATCTGAACCATCTGAAAGAGTTAAAATTGGGGCTGAGGTGAGTCGAGGCTTCAACTCCTAAAAAATCTTCTCGCAAGGATCTGACCACTGAAATTTGACTTTCTTCTAAGTCAATATAGACATAGGGGATGCAATAGAAGAAAATCCCTCAATAAACCATCTGTAATAGCCAGCCAAACCCAAGTAACTCTTGATATCTGATGGAGAGATAGGGCGAGGCCAGTTTCTCACTGCTTTGGTCTTTTGAGGATCAACTCTAATGCCATCAATGAAAACAATATGACTAAGGAATGCTACTGACCTTAGTAAAAATTTTCACTTACTAAATTTAGCGAACAACTGATGATTTCTGAGAGTCTGAAGTACTTTTCTGAGATGGTCTGCGCGATCATGCTCACTACGGGAATAGACAAGGATGTCATCTATAAAGACTATGACAACCATGTTCAAGTACTACTTGAACACATGGTTCATCAAGTCCATGAAAGTAGCTGGGGCATTGTTAAGACCAAAAGACATGACTAAGAATTCTAAGTGACCATACCGAGTCCTGAAAGCTATTTTTGGAATGTCACATTCTCTGACTCTGAGATGATGATAGCCTGATCTGAGGTCTATCTGAGAAGGTAACTGGAACCCTGAAGTTGGTCAAACAAGTCCTTGATTCTGGGAAGTGGATACTTGTTCTTGACCGTGACTTTATTGAGCTGACGATAGTCTATACACATTCTGAGAAAATCGTCTTTCTTTCGCATGAATAAGACTGGTGTACCATATGAGGACACACTTGGCCTAATGAATCCCTTATCTAGGAGATCCTACAACTATTCTTTTAACTCTTATAGTACTTCGGGTGCCATTCTATATGGAGGAATAGATATAGGCTGAGTATCTGAAAGAAGGTTAATGCCGAAGTCTATTTCCCTCCCGGGAGGAATTCCTGGAAGATCTTCGGGAAAGATATCTGGGTATTCGTTCACTACTGAGGCTGATTCAAGACTAGGAGTTTTGTAACAAGAGTCCTTAACTCAAACAAGATGATAGACACATACCTTAGATATCATTTTCCTAGCCCGTAGGGAGGAAACAAGCTAACCTCTAAATGCTTATGTACTACCCCTCCACTCTAGGACAGGTTCATTCGAAAACTGAAACTAGACAATTCTATTCCTACAGTCGACTGTGGTATAGCAGGAATGAATACAATCCATGTCGAGAATGACATTAAAATTAGTTATCTCTAATTCGACTAAGTCTGCTAAAGTGGCTTTCTGAGATACCATAATCGGATAGTCCCTGTATGCCCGTCAGGATATGATAGATTTACCCATTGGGGTAGAGACTGAGAAAGGCTCTGCTAGAATTTTGGGACTGACTCCGAAATCAACTTCTGTATAAGGAGTAACAAAAGACAAAGAAGCTTCTGGATCTAACAAATCATAAACATATACATGAGAGATCTAAAACGTACCAGTGACAACATTAAGAGAATTTTCCTAATCCTATTGGGAATGAAGAGCATAAAGTCTATTTGGGCGTTGCCCACTGGTAACACTGGAAGTAGCACCTTGTTGATTCGTACGACCGGACTGAGTTGAGGAACGGTTATGTTGACCTTGAAAATCTGACTGCGAACAATCTCTGACTCTGTGGCCTGGCTTGCCACATCCAAAACACACATCACTGCCTACTCTGCAGACCCTTTCGTGGTTCTTACCATAAGTCTGAAAAAGGAGATTGGTTCGGGACCTGCTAAAACTTCCCTAAGACTTAGAGCCCAGCGCCCTATCTCTATTGCTATCTCTAATTTTTGCACTGGAGCACTAGATGAGGAAGGAGATGGAACTGATGACTTTGGGCGGAATTGAGAATGGTTACCACCCTCTGACTTAGGCTGAGCAAAGTTAAAACTACCTATCCTTGCTCTCTTATTCTATGTTTCTCTCCTTAATTTTCTGCTTTTCTATCTGTTGAGTATGGACCATAAGCCTGGTTATGTCCATCTCACTAATCAACGTGGCGGTCCTGCACTCCTTGACCACACTATCATTCACCCCAAATATAAACTTACTCATCTTAGCTCTGCTATCTGCCACTATATGCAGAGCGTATCTAGCTAATTGAGTAAACTTAAGAGAATACTCTTTCACTATCAGGTTGCCCTGCCTGAGGTTGATAAATTCTAACACCTTAGCTTCTCTAAGCTCTAGGGGAAAGAATCTATCCAGAAAAGTAGTGGCAAACTCCTCCCACTCTACGGACCCTGCATCAACGACCCTCTCTGATTTCCACAGTTTGAACTATGTGTAAGCCACATCCTGCGATTGATATACAGCTAGCTCAACACTCTCAACAGCAGTCACCCCATGATATCGGTAACCTTCTGAACCTGATCAAGGAATTCCTGAGGGTCCTCATCTGACTTAGACCCGATAAAAGAAGGATGATTCTTTCGGGTGAAAATTCGAATCCTGGCTGCAGTAGAATTGGCCACTGGGTTAGTCGAAACAACAATTAGACGTTTATTCTGGGCAGCCACTGAATTAGATAGAGCGGTGAAAGCTTCTCTGAATTCAGAATGGGAGACATGCTCATCTAGAGGATCTGCCTCGACTGGCTGAGGTACTGAATTATTCCTGTTTATCCTTTCGTTAGCTCTTTTGGGAGGCATGTTCTGTAAATAAAAAGACAAAATGGATTACACAGAGAGTTTAACTGGAGCTTATACTCACTCGCACGACATGAATACTGAAAGAAGTAAAACTGTTCGTAAAACATCTCTTAGCCTCCTGTATATAAATGTTGCGCATAACACACCCATGTACAAGACTCTACTAGATGCGAATTTCAGACTTCCTAGGACACTGTTGAACCTTAGCCTCTGATACCAAGTTTGTAACGTCTTGAATTCTGAACCCTGGATGCTACACGGTGCTAACGATCCCGAAGGACCACTAGCTAACCCATGAATAGTACCTGCTGTAATAACTGTATAATAATACTGAAATATATGAAATAATAGGCTAAAACTACCATAAGGTTCAAAACTACATAATATCTAAATAAATGGTATAACAATACCAAAACTGGAAAAAAATGTCTGAACATCTAGTCTGAAAACACTGTAGTCTGAAAGTCTCTAAATTGTCTGAACTATGGAGTTGAAGGGAGAATCCCCCAATTAACTCCATCTACTGAAAAACTAAGTTTAATGAAATAATTAAAATAATAACATCCTCAAATGATGAGGACTCACAGCTAAGTCTACTACTGCTGACTGAATTTGAACTGATAAGGGTGCTCTGGAGCTCGTGCTTCTGGACCTATGGTATAAAACACCATAGTACAAGAGAAAAGTAGGCGTCAGTACGTGGGAATGTACTGGTATGTAAAGTGGGGTAAGACTGAATGCAAGGGTTCATATGCATGAACTACAACTGGCTGAGTAACATGAACATGACTGAATAGAATACATACATTAATACATAACTATAACTGAAGTCATGATGAACTGAATACTAAGTTTACTGATAATATGGATTACCGATAATTGATGTAACTGATACTGGGTTACTGATAACTGAGTGACTGTATCCGACAGTCCTGATTCTGATGGAACTAGCTGAGTTTTGTACTTAGCTGAGTAACTGTATCTGACAGTCCTAAAATCTGTTGAACTATCTGAGTTCTATTACTGATACTGATACTGAGACTGTAGGAGGTAGTAATCTAACTGACATGACCTAAATAAGTTAATTATAGCTAAGTTGGGGTCCAATCTGTAATCCCAATTGGAAGGGTGTCAATACCGCGCCACTGGTAAGGACAAGCTATGAGTGACCCTCATATAGTGGGTACTCAGAGGAGAACGGCGGGACCCTCATCTAACAGTTTTAAGCCATCTCAGCAACCCTCACTGTCAGTGTTGATGTCTCAACCTATGCTGGCTACACCGTTCTAGAATACAAGGATTGCTTCTAAGGGTCATACCCTCTGCTGTCAATGTATGCCCTCATCCTTGGGTTCACTCGGCGCTAAATCCTACTCCCAACTGAATAGACAGTAAAATGATTATACTGAGCTGAACTGGACTGAGTTTACTGAGTTCCATTGACTGACGGAATACTACTGAGTTCTGTTTACTGAGTTCTGAACTAAGTACTGAACTGGACTGATACTGAATCTACTGAGTTTTCCTAAGTCATCTAACTGTCTGAGTTCTACTAAATTCTGTAACTGACTGAATTCTACTGATCATGGCATGACTGAGAGTATCTTGAAACTGACGCTGGCTCTAGGTACACAACTAAATTATCGGGTATTAAATACCCAGGACTCGATAACATGAAAATAACTAGCACATGACACTTCTTGAACATATGACCATCATCAACAATTCCTAACACAATCATTGAGGGATTTTATGAAGCACTTGATAATCATAATCTTGTACATGAAGAGGAATGAATTCTAACATAACACAATATCACAATTCTAGTCTCATAAGCATTTCATCAAACAATTATAATACATAGCATTAGCATGGCAATCATGGTAAACATGTGGTTATAGCATAAACTAATCATTTTGATCACCAAAAGGATCATAAAACACCATTAACATCAAGTAGGCATTTTATCAAACACATGGTATGCATAACTTTATACCTGAGCATGGATAACAAACTAATACATCATGACTACATCAATTAATTTAATTTCAAGTATTTCAATCCACATACTAACATATTGTCAAGGAATACATAAAGATTTCATCTTGGAAACCATACACAATCAACACCATGGATATAATTCCATTCCACAACATGAACATCATTATTTAATCTTTAAAAATGGTTTCTTGAACTCCAAGGATGAAAGGGATCCTTGGATGGACACTTTACATACCTTGTTACTTGATTTTGAGAAGAATGATGGGGGAATTCTTGAGATTTTGAATCTTGAAGTGAAAATCCTAGATCTTTTTCTTGAGTTACTATGAGAGAAGTGAGTATATTTTGGGTGAATGAGGGCTCAATTTCGTGTTTATGGATAAATAAGGGTGGAGAAAATGACCCACATGCCCTTATAGCCCATAATAAAATTTGACTAAATAGGACTAGGCCTCACATCGCGACCCTTATTCAGGTTGACTGGCCATCGCAACGAGACCTCTATTTAGGTTGATTGGCCCTCGCGACGTAGGGCCATCGCGAGACCTCACTATTTTGGAAATCCAAACATGCCCTTACGCTTGTCCGAAAATTTCAAAAATTTCTCGAGATATACTATAGACTTGCCCCATCATGAATTAACTTGAAAATTGACAAATGGCGGATGGGAAGGTCATGAAATAAATCCTCAAAGTTTGGAGGCTTAAAATGAGACTAAGTCCTTAACACTTAGCTAAAATTTTCTAAGTGTTAGATCTTTAAAGAGATGAATTTGACGTAGACTTTTACAGGGTCTTACACTTGAGCTTCTCAATGATTATGACATGAGCCTTCACTATCATCCAAGTAAAGATAACACGGTTGTTGATGCTCTTAGCATGTTATCCGTGGGGAGTCTAGGTCATGTGGATGAGGAGAAACGGGAGTTGATGAAGGACATTCACCGTTTGGCTAACCTTGGAGTTCATCTCTTGGACTCCGACGATGGTTGTAGGTTTGTTAATAAAGTGGCGTCATTTTCTCTTGGTGCCGAGATCAAGGAGAAGTAGATGTTAGGTCCTATGTTGATAAGGATCAAGGGTAACGTTGGTGGGCAGAAAATGATGGCCTTTGAGATTAGTGGTGATAGTACTTTGCGGTACCAAGGGTTATTATGTGTTTTCGACATTGATGGGTTGTGAGAAAGGATCTTGGCTGAGGCGCATAAGTCGCTCTATGTTGTTTATTCTATTTCGATGAAAATGTATCATAACCTCAAGAAGATGTATTGGTAGAACAATATGAAGAGAGATGTGGCTAATTTTGTGGCCAAGTGCATGTGTTCCAACATGTGAAAGTTGAGCACATGAGGCCCGAGGGATTGTATCAAGAAATTGAGTTGCCTAAATGGAAGTAGGAAGTGATAAACATAGATTTCGTTGTCGATCTCCCTCAGTCTTGAAATCAGTTTAATTTGGGTCATCGTGGATAGGATGACAAAGTCAGCTTACTTTTTACCGGTGAGGACAAATTTCTCGACTGAGGATTATGCAAGGTTGTATCTTCATGAGATTGTAAAGTTCCATGGGATACCTATTTCTATCATCTTTGGTCGTGGTACACAGTTTACATCTCACTTTTGGCGATCGTTTCAGAAAGGCTTAGGGACCAAGGAGAGTCTTAGTTTTACTTTTCACTCGCAGTCAGATGGGCAAGTATAAAGGACTATTCAGATGTTAAAGGACATTCTTAGAGCTTTCGTGATTGATTATGTTGGCAGTTGGGTTGAGCATTTGCCTCTTATAGAGTTTGCCTATAATAATAGTTACTACTCTATCATTGGGATGAATCCATTTGAATCATTATATGGTAGGCGATGTAGGTATCCTATTGGGTGGTTCAAGGTTGGTGAGTCAGAGATATTTGTCCTGGATTTGGTTCACCAAGCCTGGGAGAAGGTGAAGGTGATTCTAGATAGACTTAAGGCTGCCCAAAGTCTCCAAAAGTCTTATGAAGATATGAGGCAAAAGGAGTTGGAGTTTGAAGTTGGGGATAGGGATAGGGATAGGGTGTTCTTAAAGGTGTCTCCCATGAAGGGATTGATGCGGTTTGGTAAGAAGGGGAAGCTCAGTCCCTAATACATTAGTCTGTACTTGGTTTTGAGAAGGGTTAGTAATGTAGCATATGAATTTGAGTTGTCTTCCAGTTTGAGCTTTATTCACCCAGTATTCTATGTTTCTATATTAAGGAAGTGTATGATGAGTCGTGTCAAATTGTTCCTATTAAGGATATTGGTATTTTTTATTCCCTATCTTATAAAGAGATCCCGGTTGAGATCTTGGATCGTCAGGTTCGTCGGTTGTATACCAAGGATGTGGCCTTGGTAAAGGTTCTATTGAGGAACCACAAGATCAAAGAGGCTACTTGGGAAGCTGAAGAGGAAATAAAGTCCAAGTATCCTTTCCTATTTTCTGCTTCAGAAGTTCGTGCAGAAGGTATGTGTTCTTCATAACATCTTTGTTTTCTTACTTAGTTAAAGGCCGGAGTCTGGGTATTGGGGTTGTAAATCGTGCTTGTACTACCTTTTTCCATCATTTGAGGACGAATGATCTAAGTGGGGAAGAATTGAAATACCTTGAGTTTTGGCCCTCAGAAATTTTCTAAGTTTTTAGTCCTCTGTGCATCATATGACTTACATCATAACACTTGTATGATGTGGGTATGGGTCAAGGACCTTAGTTGTATGTTGGTCAGTGTCACATTGGCCAAGTTCTATTCTTGGTACGAGAAGACACTTACTAGTCGTGCGTTCATGATATAAGAAGTATAGTGCCAACCGTATTTTTTCCAGTGTCTAACCTTTGATATTCTGCCTAGGGTATGGTTTAAGGGTACTTGTTGTATGGTGATGGTACGATTTAGGCTAGGGATTCGTATGCTGAATAGAATGTGGTGTCCCATATTCTGATCAAGGTATGAGCAGGGGGTACCACTTGTATCATGTGGGTATGATTGGAGGGGTCAAACTGTATCCACTTGCGGGAATTTTAACAGTTTAAGTTGGGAGTATTCTGGACATTTCTCCTCTTAACTTATTTTTACCCCACGACTTAAAACACTCTTGGGACTTCATTAACTTACTATTTTGAAATCAAGAACTCTCAAAACACTCTTAAATCTACCATAAGCTCTTGGTTCAAAAAGAGGCTAGGGTTTCCTCAAGGTGGTAAATTAAGGCTCTCAAGGGTGGTTTCTCTCCTTCTTCTTTGGTATATAAGGCATGTTACTCCTCCCTCATTGTTAGTTCAACTACAAGCATATTTTAATGGATGATTTTCATGACATAATTGTGATATTGTTTTGAATTTTGAAATATATTTTGGGTGTTTTGGTTGTTCTTTGTTGGATAATGCTTTCCCATATTTTTCTTATGGTTTTCATGTTATAATGGTGGTTTGAACTTGTGGTTGCATGGGAATGGTCAATCGATAGATGGTTTTTTGTTTTTGAAGTCTTATGCCCTCAACATGTTTGTTAAAATACCTATGAGAATGGTTTTGTCACATAGTTTGACTTTCATTAAAAACTTTGCACTACATAAAATAGTAAAGGAACCTAAATTGGTTTGAAGAAAGAACTTGATGGCCATGGTTTTGATTGATTGGAAATCCTATGGGGTACATGGGAATTCCCTAAGTGTTGGCTAATGACATTGCTTGCAAGCTATAGTCGGCGCAACGATACCACTTCATAATGCCTTGGTAATTGACTCTTGGAATTAGTGGATTGGTTATGTGCTAAATGTTTTAATTGGGCAATAATGGCTAGTTGTGATAGCTAACCGTAAAGGTGTGAGTCCAATGGACGAACACTGGAAACTCATGTTTGCCGACATGAGGGTTGGTCAAGGTGACCATATACTTGAGAGGTACACGGGAATCCCCTAAGTTATGTTGTATATATGTACCATGGAGGGAGAAGGGTACACGGGGATCCCCGGCCCCTATGATATCTCCAGTTCATGCGGCTATACGCACTGGGGTACATTCAGGGAGTAACACTAGACCCATATAGCCCATGGGTGGTTTTAGTAAGGTCAAGATAAACAGCTCAGGTTAAGGTTAAATGCATGCTAAACCTGATTTCCTTTCCAGGCATGGTGTATATGTATATATGTATGTGATTGCATATGGTTATTTACTTTTATTTTGAATGATGGAATTATTTTATCCTTATTACTGAGTACATGCTAGTGTTTTCACCCGCTAACCCATCTTCGGGCACTGTATCCCCACGCAATGCAGGAACCAGCCATACTACTCCTCCTGCTTAGTGATCTTAGATTCGGGAACAACTTTATATTGGACTGAAGTGGTGATCTTCCATACTCCAAAAGACATCATTTCATGCCATGGACTTCTTTTCGTACTTTTGTTTATTTCTTGGACTTTGGTTTTGGCTATGGGGGGGGGGCATGTCCCGACCGAATGTTCTTTGTTTTAGGTTAGAGGCTTTGTGTGACTACTATAGACATGGGCGGTGTCGGTATTGGTCTCATCCTTGGCATTGGTATTGGTATTGGGGTTGATACCGGTTAGCTATTTGATTGGATTGTTGGTTGGTTATGGTTATGGATTATATTATTGTCTTTGAGTATTAATTGTTCTATCTTATTACATGTTCGGTATTCCTTCGACATAGGGTACAGGGCGGTTATGATTGGGTATTGATGTTGGGTGTATTTATGCATTCTAGCATTACTATTCTAGCTCTTTTTAGCCTTGCTTTGAGGATGATTCTTATGATATATGTGTTTATAATGACATAAATGAGCATTCATGTGTCCAAATATGTGTTTACAATGCTTAATGGTGTTTTTACATGAGTTTTGATTCAATTTGAGCATTTAAAGTTCAACTGAGAAAACTAGTGTGACTAGCTTGAGCTAGGTGTTTGTCTAGTCTATTGTGTTGGGTTCTAATGTGTTTTAATGAGTTACTAAGGTTGTTATTATGTATTTATATGTGAAACAACTTAGTTATAATGTTCATAGATCAATTGGATCAAGACAAAAGTCAAAACAATGAGCCTTGATAACGCTCAAATTACACTCTTAAATGGGTGTAAGCGATTATTGTCAATATAATAACCCAACTTTGGAGTCGGAATCGAATCCACGAGGAACAATGTGAATGGCGATTAAAGTAATTTGAAACTATAGATACAAGTTGAATTTAAAAAAATGATATGAAAAGATAAAAAGAGGGATTTTAAATGGTTGAACAAAAGTTAATAAACACTTCGATTTAACAATGTCATGAAAAACCAGAGTTGTGTTCACTATGAGTATTGGTACTTGATAAACATTAGCTATAGCTCAAGATTTTTGTGACAGATAGGAACAATAGACCATCAATGTTCAAGCATAATCTAATGTCTCCCGATCTGCTTAGATCTTCAATTCCCTAATTCTTTCGAACTTAGGAAAGCTAATGCTTAATCAAATTTTATCTCAAGTTAATTAACCTTGTCACAGTGTTAATCATTTAACTGAAAGTTTAGCGCTTCCAATCCGCGCTGACAATTCACTTCCTATTAGATTGATTTCTTATTCCTAAGCAAATACATTAGGCTTAGTTTATTGTTTGCAACCAATAAACAAAATGTACAATAAAAGAATTATCAAGAAGTTCCTAATGTCTTGCAAGTCTTGCTTAACTAATGTATTACTAGACCAAACTCATAGATCCCACAACTTAAGTAAAGAAAATTAGCTGCACATGATATACAAATCAACAACATTTATTGAATTCATAATCAAAAGTAAGTAATAAATCATACCCAAAACAATTCTTCAAATGAAAGATGTTTACAAGAGTGTTAAGAACCCTAAATGAAAGGTTTCTCTTATTTTCCGCCGCTCCTAAGCTTCCCCTAACTATATGATATTCCCCAATTGTGTTAAAATTTCTTTTTATAGTTGGGACAATTTTCTCAGCATATATCCAGGGTCGTGTCGCGATACATGCTTAACTTGAATATGGGTCGCGTCGCGAGGGCTATTTGACTTAAGTAGGGGTCGCGACGTAATCCCATCGCGAGGGTACACCGTTTAGGGTGCCTTCTGAGAATTTTGGAACCTATAATGTGCCCAAATAGATTCTCACGCTCCCTCACTCGCCCAAGAGATTTCAGGTGTCTAAATTTGCATCGAGTTGAGTATTGTACTCCCGTTAAGCCATTCCGGGCCTTTGTGAATTGTTTCCACCTGTTTTGAAGCTTGTATATCCTTCATGTATCATCATAATCAATCAAACAAGCATCCTATAGTATGAAACACAACAATTTAGAGCTCAAAACAATACAACATCCAACACGATGAACTCAAAACACGAGCTAGCATAGGCTAATTTCACTTTGGTCTTTAGCTCATTGTTTTGACTCATTTCTCGATCCAATTGACCCTTGAACATTATTAAAAAGTTGTTTCACATATAAATACATAATAACAACCTTAGAAACTCATTAAAACACATTAGAACTAAATACAAGAGACTAGACAACACATAGATCAAGCTAGTCACACTAATTTTCTCGATTGAACTCTAAATGATCAAATTGAATAAAAAATTGTTTGGAAACACCATTGAACATTGTGAACACATATTTGAACACATTATTGCTCATTTATGTCATTATAAACACATATAGCATAAGAATCATCCTCAAACAAGGCAAAAAGGGCTAGAATAGTAATGCTAGAATGCATAAGAAATACACCCAATATCAAGCCTAAGCTCAATGTGCATTTAGCCTATGCTTAGATCATGTTTCTAGTTCACTGTCTTGGATATTGTGTTGTTTTGAGCTCTACTTTGTGGTTTTTAATGCTTTAGGATGCTTGATGAATGGATCATGGTGATATATTAAGGATATACAAGCTTCAAATCAAGTGGAAACAACTCAATAAGGCTCGGAATAGCTCAACGAAACCAAAATGCAAAAATTGACTCCATTTGGAGTCCTGAAATGTATTGGGCTATTGTGGGAGCATGGGAAGTCCAATGGACTCGTGCAAAAGACCAATAGATTCAGAAGAGGCTCAAATTTTTTACTATAAGGCGCGTGTATCTTCTAGATGGATCTTGGACCATTTATTTTACTCAAATCAGTAGTCAACTTTGGAGGGACGTCTGAACGCGTAGTCAAGCTTGGGGGTTGAAAAATATTGGTCAAATTTGGTGGATACACGGGAAGATTGAGCAATATATATATATACCTATGCCTGAAAACAATTGAGAACACATAAAAAAATACAAATATATACAAAATCTTTCATTTAGGGTTCTTAACATTCTTGTAAACATCTTCCATTTGAAGATTGATTGTGGGTATGATTTATTACTTACTCTTGATTATAAATTCAATACATATTGTTGATTATTGTAGCATGAGTAGCTAATTTTCTTTACTTGAGTTGTGGGATCTATGAGTTTGGTCTTGATAAATATTAGTCAATTAAGATTTGCAAGACAATAGGAACATCTTGATAATTCTTCTGCTATACATTTTTGTTTATTGGTTGCAAACAATAAACTAAACCTACTATTAATTTGCTTGGAATAAGAAATCAATCTAATAGGAAGTGAATTGTCAGCGAGCATTGAAAGCGCTAAACTTTCAGTTAAATGATTAACGCTGTGATAAGGTTAATTAACCTGGGATAAGATTTGGTCAAGTGTTAGCTTTCCTAAGTTCGGAAGAATTAGGGAATTGAAGATCTAACAAGGTTGGGAGACATTTAGATTATACTTGGACATTGATGATCTGTTGCTCCTATCTGTCACACAAATCTTGAGCAATAGCTAATGTTTTTCAAGCACCAATACTCATAGTGAACACAACTCTGGTTTCCCATCACATTGTTAAATTAAAGTGTTTAGTAACTTTTGTTAAACCATTAAAAAAAATCATTTTATCTTCTTGTATCATGTGTTTGAATTGAACTTGTAGCTATAGTTTCAAATTAGTTTAATCGTCACTCACATTGTTCCTCGTGGATTCGATCCCGACTCCAAAGTTGGGTAAATATATTGATGACGGTCGCCTTGCACTAAATTGACGTGTAAGTTGAGCTTTATCAGGTATTAGGGATGGTCTCCGATCCCGGTTGGACTTGAGTCACCTGACACGACTAGGTCCTGGTTCGAGTTGCGTCACCACTGGACGTTGTCATCTCCTAATTCCTCCAAAACTTTGAACCAAAATTCTGGAGTTTTTCCCCTCTCAAACCTGTGTAGAGACAACCAAACGCTATGCTTGGATCAAAATATTGTTGTCTGGTGCATTCCTCCATTTGGTAAACATGTTGGTGCTTTCATAATAAGCTACCACTTCTTTAAAAATTCAACCCTCTCAAAATCTTTGAGAGACGATTTTGAGAGGGTTGAATTTTTAATTTTGATTTTGTATATTTTTAATTATAATAATAAATATATAAGAATAAAATAAAATATAGTATTTTGACTTTACACTTCATAAAATAGTGACATATAATTATTTTAATAATAATTATTAATTTATTAAAATTATAGCAACCTCATGAGGTCGCAATATTTATTTTTTTAAAAATAATTTTAATTATTTTAGCGCTAATTTTTCCCACATTTTATTTTCGACCTCTTGAAGTTCCTAATATTGAGTCGCTAAATTTTTTTTATCATTTAGCGACTTCATGAGGTCTCTTTATATAAAAATAAATTTAAAAAATAAAATAAGGGGATAAACGACCTCATGAGGTCTCTTATTTTTGACCTATTTTTTAGGTCTTTTTTTGAGTCTCTTTTTACATCTTTTTTAGTAGTGAATTACCCTTAAGGACGCGGTTATTTAATGACTAAAAACGGAGCACCGATGCGGTTGTCGGCGCGACGCGTCGATGCCATCAACGCGATACTCGACGCGTCGCACCATGATCGCGCCGTGTCTCAGTACTTTTTACTCTGGCAACCTGCAACAATAGCAACCAACGTGATTGGCGACGCGACGCACCAAGATTGCATTGGTTCACTGTTTTGGGATACCAAACGTGGTCTAAACGAGCTCCGAAAAATCTGAAACTCGTCCGGAGACATTTCCTGACCTTCCTGATCATGAATTAACAAAAATATAGAGCATTAAAGGACATTAAGGTCACGAAATGAGATTGCCAACTTTTGAAGGCTAAAATAAACTAAGTCTGAAAACTTAGCTAGAATTTTCTAAGTCTGGGACCCCTTGGCAAGCTTAAAGGACGGAATTAAGCTAGAAATTTCCGCGGGGTCTTACATAAAATAACATTTATTTATTCAAACAAAAATTATTATTTTTGAAGTAATTTTTGTGGAAAAAAAGAAGATTATATAATTATTTTTTCTTATTATTATTTGAAGTATCTGAAATAGCTCAAAAATGCCCCTCGTTAAATTTTTCTACTACTACTACTACTAGTAGTAGGCTGAAGGAAGCGCCCAAGAAGAGCAATTAACACCACTGGACTATCTAAGTGCTTGTTTCATGTGGTTCAACATTACTATACGTACATAAATATAGATTTTCTATCTTATATATACAACGTAATTTTTTTACCGAGGGGGTTCGGGTGAACCCCATGGCAACCACGTAGGTCCGCCCCTGCGTTAATTTATAACGTTTTAATAATGTTAATTTAATAACATTTTAATAACGTTAATTTGATAACGTTAATTTAATATATTACTACTACTATCTTTAATAACGTTAATTTAATAATGTTTTATTAAAACTATAATTTTTTTATTATTAGTATAATTTCATATTTAATTTAATAATTAAATAAATTATATTTAGATATATTATATAACTTAAATTCACCCTCTGCTTTATAATGTATATACATACCCGCACGATTTTTTCGTATAAGGCTGACCCACCTAATTAATAAATCTTTAATATTGCTCTTTTTCCGTAATGACAAAAGAAATTAGATGTCATTTTCATCTTTGAGCCAAAAATAATGAAAAAATACTAGTGAAAAGTCATTTAAAGGTCATATTTGTGCAGTTTTGAATAGTTAAAGGTCATATTTGTGCACTGTCAAAGTTTAAGGTCAAAGTTATAATTTGGTGTCAAGTTTAGAGTCATATTTATGTATTATTCCCTTAGATTTTAAGCTGGACGCGCCCAGTTTTGCGAGTTGAACATGCGTTTTGCCACGTAGGATTGGAGGTCATATTTGTGCAGTTTTAAATAGTTAAAGGTCATATTTGTGCATTATCAAAGTTTAAGGTCAAAGTTATAATTTGGTGTCAAATTTAGGATCATATTTATGTATTATCTCTTTAGTTTTTTTTTTTTTACCTACCGGACATTAACACATGGGACATTATTGATTAGAAATAAAATTGAACTCCAAATTTATTTCTAATCGATCAACCCATCATGCTTAAATAAAAGTGCAGCAACTTAGTGACCAAATGCACAAACTCCATGGCTAAAATTGATTTTTAGTTCAAACTAATGGAAGTAAAGGGGGATTTCAGCTTGCAAACACCACAACAGTACTGGGAAAGGGAGGAACTTTTAAAACCCAAACTTTTGAACTTGTTCGACAACCAAAACACCTCATACGTTTGTATATTCGATAAATTTGAGAGATTTACAAAGGTGAGATAGTCAAATATCCATCAAGTATTAACAAAAGACTACCCTTTTGGTCTTGAAGAAAGCTTCAAACCACCACTTTGAAATAAAAAGATCAGTGATTTGAACCATTTTTTGACTAAGAAAACTAGGAGAAAAAAGTATGTGCTAAAAATCTGAAACAGAAATGATCAAACCATTACTTAAACACCCAAGCATTCAAGCTCTTCTGGCCATAGTCATTACCACGCATTTAAACACCCAAGCATTCAAGTTCCATCTCAAACTATTACTTCACAACAAATTTTGTTTAATTGTATAAATCCATAGAAACATATTGCTATAACAACAGACTTAATATTTTGTCACAAAGAATCTCATCTTTAAATCCTTGGCTCAGAAGCACGTAAAGAAACAACTAAATTGTAAAATAAAGAGGTGATTTGTAACACATCCCATACAACAAGACTTTGACCACATAATCAAATTCTACTCTTACTCCTAGAGAACACCATCTAAACAATCAAAATATGATGAAGATTTAACCAATCCCAGCCATAACAGATTCATAACGACTACGAAATCCATGACTTAGAAAGAAAACTATAAAAAAGATGAAGCTTTTACCGATTTTTTGTCAGCGGATCAGGACAAACAAGCTTATAAAGATAAAAGCTTCCAAGACCGAAAGTCGA
This sequence comes from Capsicum pubescens, assembly GCA_030864215.1. NCBI lineage: Eukaryota > Viridiplantae > Streptophyta > Magnoliopsida > Solanales > Solanaceae > Capsicum > Capsicum pubescens. The sequence continues at coordinate 299,387,835 of CM061540.1, forward strand.
TTTTGCTTTACCAGAATTCAAATGAAGTCGTCAGGTTTTGATTTTTTGCGAGTTTTGCTCCTTGAGGAGTTGATTAGGTAAGGTTAGAAGCATGCGCCTCCAGAACCTCCAATTTTTTCCCAAAAAATTCTCTCCTTTCACCTGCATCCCTCACTATTTATTTATAGGGGAATTTTGAGGGAAAATTAGGGTTTGTGATTTTAAATCCGAATTTGAGTTAATTTTCTTGAAAAGTTTTGAATTCCATAGTGAGACAAAGGCCGTTAATGGCCTTTGTACTAAAAAATTAATAGGAAAAAAGAGAGAACACGCGAGGAAAGATGTATCTGTTGTAGTGTTGCCAAAAACGGGCGAACACGGTCTGAGAAAGGAAAAGTTGATGGAACCCTAGACATTCTCGACTGTATTAAGGGGTAAAACAGTAAAAGAAGGGAGGCAGGTACGCTGGCCATTATACGCGTATTGTTGTTGTTGTGTTGAAATCGTTGGTATTGTTGCTCTGTTGTTGTCGTTGTTTTGCTGTTAAGGGGAAGTAGGGATGGCAATGGGGCGGTGCGGGGTTTAAGCTATACGGGGTGGATTTTAAGTTATGCGGTGCGGTACGGGTGCGGGGCGGGTTAAAGTAAGTTTTTTTTTTAAATGGTGCAGTGCGGGTTGCAGGTATATGCGGGTTTAAATTAAAAAAAACTAAAAATTAGTATTATTCTCGTGAATATACCTAAAATTATATGTATTCTTTACTTAAAAATTGATGATACTTAAAATGACATGTATAACACTACAAATAAATAATTTTATAGTAGCTTTTTTAACATCTCTATTCATTTAATAAAAATATACTATTTGATCATTACTTGTACACGTTATACTTTTTGACATATTTTAGTGAAAAGTGATATAATAGAAATTAGTTATTATTTCCTAGCTGTAGATTTAAAAATATTATGATTTTCAATGAAGTTACGATTTTTCAAAAAAAAGGAAAAAATTAAAACATGGGGCGGTGCGGTGCGGTTATGCACGGGTATGAATGTGGGCAGGTTTATGCGGGTTTAAAGGTGATGCGATGCGATGCGGTGCGGTTTTAAAACTTGTGGGTTTAGGAAAAATCTGCACCGCACCGCACTATTGTCATCCCTAAGAGGAAGGGATAAAAGATTTGGGTTAGGTCGGTTAGGGGTTGTTGTTGGGCCTGTTCGGGGCGGTGTATTGGGTTGATGGTTGTTGTTATATTAATGGGAATTGGACTGGTGGAGTGGGATGCTGCTATGTGTGCAATAATTTAGGAATGTGGGTCAGTTGTTGATGTTGTTAATGAGCCTAAGTTGATGGGTTCAATTTTAATTGGGGGAGGATAGAAATTAGGATTTTGGGATTTGAGAGCTCAGATTATTTATTAAATAGCCAATATATTAGGGTCTTAGTCGAATTTATTCAAACTTTAACCAAATGAACATCAATTGGCTAATTGTATTGCAATCGTGGCCAATTCAATTTCAATTATGGCCAAATTTAATAAATTGAATGTTAATTCGATACGAATTAACAACCGATTTAATTTTGGGCTTCTTGGTTTCATAGAATCAAAATAATTATTCTTCTAATAACTCATCTTACTGACAAAATTGTATCAAGATTTACCCTTTTAAAATTTTTCAAGTTAGTTCTTCATTAAAAAATAATTTTTGAAATGATAATTATTTAAGAAAAAATTATATGATCTCATATACGTGAGTACGAAGTATGTTCTACAATTACTTTCAGATACAGGTTTTAGTGGAGATAAACCTGTAAGTACCCCACTAGAATTTCAACAGAAGCTGACTAATATGGAATATGACCAACACACTGAAAATATTACAAACGATTAAGATGGTTGATAAAGCAACATATCAAAGATGAGTTGGAAAATTGATCCATTTGACTATCAAAAGGTCAGACATATGCTTCAATGTACAACTTCTAAGTCAGTTCATGCAACAACCAAAGATTTCACATTGGGAAGATGCTCTCAGAGTAGTAAGAAACATAAAAGGTTCACCTAGTCTTGGTGTTTTTCTGAGAAGAGGACCTACTACTGAACTAACAGGTTTTTGTGATTTTGATTGGGCATCATATCCCAATACTAGAAGGTCTGTTAAAAATATATTGTAAAGTTAGGAGATTGTCTGATATCTTAGTAGTCCAAGAAGAAACAGACAGTGAGTAGAATTTCTGCATAGGCTGAGTATACGAGTATGGCAGCAGTAGTTGTAATTGGTATAGTTAACTTGCTTGTTGAAAGAACTAAATATTAACATCACTGAGCCTATTAAAGTGTTTTCATATATCAAGGAAGCTATTTAAATAGCCATTAATCCCATTTATCATGAGAGAACAAAGAACATTACAATAAACTCCATTTCATCAGGGAGAAGGTAGAGTCAGGATTTATAAAGCCTCAATACTTGAATTCTGCATTATAGTTAGCTGATATTCTCACAAAGAGCCTTGGGAAAGGACAATATCATTTTTTTTTTTCAAACTGGGAGTTTTAGACATCTTTCACCCACCAATTTGAGGGGGAGTTTTAAAGAAAAGAAATGAAGAAGAGTGGAAGAAACAGAGCACGTGGATTAGCTTAATTGGCGTTGGTACACTCGCATGCAGTTAGTTGTACTGTTCTATCATTTATGCTTCTAAAAGTTAGTTACTAAACATATGTTAATCACATGATAGGAAGAGAGAGAGAGTCGGTGATGCTACTTATAAAAGGGATGAAGTCCACTTGTACTAGTCAGTTTTCATCTTAGCTGCTTGATCAAGCATTGTAGAAGAATGTAGAGTAAAGTTCCCTTTGCAGTTTTCTCTCAATTTTCTCTCTTTCATGTGCATGAAATTGTATACATCATAGAAAATTAACAATAATACATCTCACAACTTGATCATGCTAGGCAACACGTATTAAATTACCCAAATAGATCATCCGCCAACTCGAACGATCTGAACGTAATTTTCTTTAGGTTTCCTACAATGTCCTATGTATATATACAAGTAAGATATCGAAGTAAAATCAAAAGAAAATCAAACCTAAACACCTAAAGACTCCTAAATAAGGTAAAGAATAATAAAGAAATACACTCCTAAATAAAGTAGGATACTAGCCTAAATAAGGATAAAGATTTACCTAGGGTTTACATAAGAAAATAAATAATATGTACATAGCTTTTCTGAATACGGGACAAAATTAATACGTTGAGGATGAAATATTGAGGCTGGCATAAGTCATTCACTGCAATTGACGAATACTATATAGTAATCAGATAAATAAGGTGAACCAACCCGATCCAATGAATAAATTACAGTATTATCTCAACACCCCCTCAAGTTGGAGGGGATGAATGGACACCCAACTTGCCCAAAACACTGTGATGAAGATGATCGATGAGTGATTTTGTGAATAGATCAGCTAACTGAGAGGAAGATGGAACAAATGAAAGTGAAATAAGTCTATCCAAAAACTTTTGTCGAACGGGATAATAATCAATCTCAACATGATTTGTTCTCTCGTGAAACATGGGGTTCTTTGTAATATGTATTGCTACCTGACTATCTGAATGGAGAGGCATTGATAGTGATATTGGAATGGAAAGATCTTGAAAGAAACAAACCAACCATCTGAGCTCGGCAACAACATGCTTGATAGAACGATACTCAGCCTTTGCGAAGCTAAGAGAAATAAAGGTTTACTTCTTCGACTTCCAAGAGATTGGAAAACCCCCAAGTGATATATAAAATCCACTAACAAACTTTATTAAATTTGGATGTGTTCCCCAATTTGAGTCACAAAAAGCAAACAACTCAAAAGAAGAAGAGACATTGAGAAAAATGCCCAAACGTGGTTCCTTTTGTAAATAACGAAGAACACGTAATACAACAGTGAGATGAGGTAGACGAGAATCTTGCATGAATTGACTAAGATGCTAAATAGTCAAGGCAAGATATGGCCCTGTATGAGTAAGGTAATTAAACTTACCAAGAAGATGTCTATATACAGTGGGATTATGAATATCATCCCCATCATTTAAACTTATCTTTACTATAGGATCAAGAGGAGATGAAATAAGTGACAAATGTGCGACATCGAATTCTTTGAGGAAACTAATTATGAACTTTTATTGTGAAAGTATGATGCCACAAGGTTCTCTCAATACCTCCATGCTTAAGAAAAAATACAAATCTCACAAATCCTTGATTCTAAACTCCTCATGTAGAAATAACTTCAATGCATGCAACTCTGCATTATCATTACATGTCAAAACAATGTCATCGACATATACTGCTACTACTAAAATAGAGGAGTCAGATTTCTTGAAAAATGGAAAATAATCATTAAAAGAATGAGTAAACCCTTTAAAATTAAAAGCAACCATAAGTCTTGAGTACCATTTCCTAGAGGCCTGACTAAGTCCATATATAGACTTCTTAAGCTTGTAAACATAAGATGTTGATGGTGGAACTGTACTGTCAAGGAACTTCATGTAGAATTCCTGATGGATATCTCCATGTAAAAATGCAATATTAACATCCAATTGATAGAGCTCATAACCTCTTTTGAAAGTTGTAGCTAGAAGACATCAAATAGTAGTTATTTAAACAACTAGAGAAAAAGTCTAACAAAAATCAATACCTTCCCTTTGAATGTCTCCTCTGATCACTAACCTAGCTTTTAACCTTTCAATGCTGCCATCACTATGTTGTTTGACTTTGTAAATTTACTTACAAAGTAAAACTTTTTATCGGAGGGTATTTGGACCACATACCAAGTGTTGTTCCACTCAAGAGCCCGAAACTCTTTGTCCATAGCTTCTTTCCAACCCTTGTGCAACACGGCTTGATTATAATTACCAGGTTCTTGAATATTAGTTAAAGAATTCAGCATATGTTGATTATTGAAAGATAATTTTATGACAGAAAAAAAGACTAGAGAGATAGGAGATGAGAAATAAGAAGAGCTAACATTATCTACGTGTACAGAATTGCAAATATAGTCTTTTAGATGACTACGAATTTTGTATTCTCGAGTTGATCTCCTAAGTGAGGAAATATTATTTGTGGTAGAAATAGGAGGATGTACCTGGTCCATGATAGCAGTAGGAACATGAGGTTGTACTTGGTTGATAACAGTAGAAGGAACAGAAGGTTATACGTGGTCTACAGTAGTGGATGCAGGAGGTAAAGTGGAAGCGATACATGAGGGAGATGGGAGGCTTTGATTAGTATTAACATTATCATCAGAATCTACAATTGGGATTGATGCATGAACTGGAAAATAGGTATCCTTAGATTTCAAAGAAGCAAAAGGAAAGATATTTTTATGAAACACAACATCTATAGAAATGATGATTTTCTTAGTAGCAAGAACCAAAATTTTGTCACCTTTATTTCCATATGTATAGCCCAAGAAGACACATGTAGTGGCCCTTGGAGCCAACTTAGACCTTTGAGTTGATAGAGTGAAAACAAAACATAGACATCTAAAACATTTGAGATTAGAATAGTTAGGTATGGTCTTGAAAAGGACTTCAAAGAGTGTTTTATTGTTATGAATTTTTGAAGGCAATCAAATAATTAGATAAGTTGCAGTCAAAAGACATTCACCCCAATATTGAATGGGTAGATGTGACTCATACAAAAGGGTCTTAGATGTTTTTAGTAAATATCTATATTTTATTTCAACCACACCATTTTGTTATGGATTAGATACACATGAGGTTTGATGTTGAATTCCTTTAGAAATGAAATATTCTGACTGTGTTGTGTCACTTTCTAACTCAAGAGCATTGTTAGATCTTACTATTTTGATATTGATTTAAAATTGTCTTTCGACAATAGCTAAGAAAGATTTGAGGATTATGAAAACATTTGACTTATTGCTTAATAGGAAAGTCCATGTTTCTCAACTAAAATCATCGCAATGGTAAGAAAGAATTTATACCCATCATGTGTTGTTTTTTTATATGGTCCCTAAGTATAAATATGTATTAACTCAAAAATACTTTTTGCTGAGATGTCGCTTGTTGAAAAATGTAGTTTGGCTAGTCTTGTCATAGGACAAATCACACATGGAGTGTCAAAATTTTGACAAGAAGAAATGGAATGAAAAGGAACGTTTTTTCATTTTATTCAAAGGCATATGCCCCAATCTGTAATGCCAGAAAATTTTCCTTTATTTTGGAATCAAACAAGACAAAACATGAATGAGAAACTGAATTAATCCTATTACAAAAAACTAAATTAGGACCTAAACTATGACTTGAGATTTTATTAACTTGAGCATTTGAAAGAATATTGACTGCTTGATTTGAGTATGTAGATTCCTCATTTTTCTCTATCAATTTCTAAAAGGACCTTCAGAGAAAGGCCCTGAAACATAAAACAAGAAGTAGGAGCGAATAACACATAAACTGTTGAGTTATCTACATAATTTCTGTCTAGATAAGAGATTGTATTTGAAAGAAGGTATATATAAAACATTGTGTAAAATAAGATTTGGTAATGCACAGACTGTTCCTGAATGATTTATCCTTACTTTGTATGAATTAGAACGATTCACCATGAGTGCTCTAGGAAAGACCTTAAAATTTGAAAGAATAGATTTATTACCTGCAACCCTCATGTTGGCAGAAACTTGAAGAGTATTTTCACCTTGTTTTACAATATTTAATTGCTGAAGAAGCTTCAACAGCCGTCCCTCAATTTTTTGAGTCAAAGACCTGATGTTTGGAACACTACTTTCCACCTGTTCCTTAGCAGTGTCGAAATTGTTGTTGACTTAAACTTTTTCTTAAAATTTTCTCTGCTTTGTAAATTTAAAATTAGCAGAAAACCTATGAATTCTGTAACATTTGTCTATTGTATGACCTAATTTCTTACAATAAGCACAAATAAGATTATTTTGCGTATGGAACATGATGAAATTTTTTGAGATAAGATGATTTAAATCGAGACACAAAGATGATAATTTGAGACAAGATGATTGAATCAACCTTGCTCTGATACCATGTAAGAATTGAAAGGAATTAGATGAATTGCGGAAAAGAAAGACAAAAGAACTTGCGAAAAAATTTCTTCTCCTTTTCTTGATTGATTGATAATTTTGTATAATGTCCGATATATATATATATATATATATATATATATATCTATGTACATGTATGTATGTATATGTACATGTATGTATGTATGCATACAAGTAAGAAATCTAAGTAAAATCAAAAGGAAACTAAATCTAAACACCAATGACTCCTAAATAAGATAAAGAATAATAAATAAATACACTCCTAAATAAAGTATGATACTAGCCTAAATAAGAATACACAAAAGATTTACCTCGGATTTATAAAATAAAATAAATATGTATAGAGATTTTGTGAATATGAGACGAAGTTAATATGCTGAGGCTGATAATATTGAGGCTGACACAAGTCATTCACTAAGCAGACAAATATAATACAACAATAAATCAATCCGATCCAATAAACAAATTACATTATTATCTGTACGGAAAAAATAAGACTTTTCATCAACTTAAATGGAAGTGTATAACTCTTCCAAAAGAAATTCGGGGATTAGCATCAATCTATGCCTAGAAAAGAGACATTTTCAAAAGTATACCGTTTAAGAAAAACAATTACATTCACATAATTTATAAAAAATAATTATACCCGCATAGTCCATCTTTACACTATATACAACGTTATACACTATCATTACTAAACCAAAAGAAAGAAAATAAATAAATATATTATATAATTTTACTAATTAATTTCATAAAGTAAGTTTTAGGTCATTAATACTATTGATCTTGAATAGAGTTCCGAGTGGAATAGGAACTGGATCTATATGATCCTTGTCACAACCATAAATGAGAAAAATAGGGGAATGATAAGGAGGAATATCTTGTTATAACACTCAAAAGGATATTTAGACAAAGAACGTTATTATATAGAGACACGCCAACAGTTTTGAAATACTTATAATGAGAACAATCAAATCTGCTTCTAGTTGCAGAAATATTTTAGGAGAAGAACAAAAATATTACTTCGATGTAAAATTAGGGTTGTTTAAAACTGAATCGTATCGAATAAGCCATCCGCGAAATTGACTTATTGGTATTGGCTTATTGGATAAATGGTTGATGAATGGATTGAATTTTTTTAATTAACGGCTTATTGGAGTGGGGATAAATTACACAATTTCCTTATTGGATAAATCGTTAACCCGTTAAGAATTACCATATATACTTATATTTTTTAACCTAAATATATAATGTGCATATTAATTTCTATTATTATAAAATATAAATTCAAACCTAATAGATCTATATTCTAACCTAAAGGCCCATTCCTAAATCCTAGTTAACCCTTATATAATATAAAAAATTAAACACTAAAATAACCAAAGCAAAGAAGCAATACAACAGTCAGCAAAAGGTTTGCCGACTTCAAACCCTTAATCCTAATTAGCGTTTTCGGTAAGGTGTTTGCATTCAAGTAGAAAATTGTGGATGTCCGATAAATCGCTCGATAATTATTTATCCGTTATCGAACCAACCGATATCTTATTGGTTGGTTAGTGAATTTGTATATTTTAAAACTGATAACCGTTAAGTGTAATGGTCCATCCGATCCGCCCGATAAGCAGCCCTATGTAAAATAATGCCACCAAAGTAGTAATTGAATTTGATATTCCTCTTTTTAGCCTTTTTAACCTTTTTGGACTGACAATAATTCTTTTACCTTTTCGGCTGCTCCTTTTATTTCTTTGTTTTTCTATTTTTTTAAAAACTTTTTTATTACAATTATCTTTTAAAAAGAAAAATCAATAGTCCTTTTCATCTTTATTTTTCTTTTCCGCAACTCTTTTTTTAAAAGAATTTTTTTTGTCACTATTTTACTCCTTTATTTCAAAGAACAATTGATCTATTCTTTTTAAAATTCAGGAAAAACAAAAAATAATCAATAATTATAAAAACTGAATTATTATTGTATAAAAGACTCTTTTTTTCAAATACATATTTGATATCAAATATATGAATACATATTTTATACAAATAATGATACAACTTATATACATATTATAGCAATAGTTATATAGTTTTTATACACATTTTATACAATAATTAGCTACAATAATTATTTAGATACAAATTCTATATGGCCTTTGGCTAAAATTATTATTTGGATATGTATTTTATGCAACTACACAATTTCTATACACATTCTATACATATTTATTTTATACAACAACTATACAGTTTCTATACACATTCTATATATGTTTTTTATCTATATTTTATTAAAATACATATTTGATATAATTATACAATTTCTATACATATATCGTATATAGGTACATATTCTTTACAATAATTATAACATTTATATAATCGTATTTAATTGTTATTTTTAAACATATTCTGTACAGTTTCATACATATATCTTATATCGATACATATTTTATTTAATAATTATACATATTTTATACAATTGTATTTAATTATTATTTTTTAAATAAAAAAGCAGATTTTTTTAGTCAAAAAATTTATCACAAAAAAAAAATTAAAATTGTATAAACAACATAAATCTCATCCTAAATGAAACTAATTACATAAGATCCTCAACTGACTTTCTCTCTCCCAGATTTGAAAAAATATATATACATGCCAATGTACCTCATACGTAACTCCAATGTATGAGAAAACTATTTTTCCTTAAATCATGAAAATAAAATTAGATTTAATTATTCTCTTACCTTAATAACGCCAGTAATTAATGTTCTGATTTGTGGATGCTCAAAAATAGTAACTGTAATTCAAATTCAAAAAATATCCTGAAACATCACCATATTTTTTTGGAATTGTGATTTAGAATTCAATTTGAAACCCCCCAGAAACATATGTTTTCCTCCATTTTCAAAAATCAATATGAACATCACTATATTGTTGAGGCATTCGGGTCTTGACAGTCTGAAATTCTTTATGAACAATACAAAAGTGATGAATTAGTTGTTTCAGAAAGTACACCATTCTTGAAATTAATTTTGACGATTGCTACAGAATTGAATATTGATGAAGGTCATAAAAAATTGAAGTAAAGTACACCGTTGAAGGTAATTCCTCTTCAATTATTATAAGGAATGATAATGGAGTGAGAGTGTACATTGAGTTGGAGAATTTTTTTTCAGGATTTGTAAATTATCCTTTGTGTATTTCAACGTTTGACAAGTCCAATAAGAAGATTGAGTTTGATCGTGAAACCGGTGTTGTTCTTTGTATTGAAGGAACTGAATCAGATGCTCTTGCGTTAACAGTAGTTGAAATGCAAAATGAATATTCGTTATACGTTTCAGAATTTGAAGTGAAAAGCTTCATTACTTTGTATACAGTGATTGGAAAAATTAATCTATGAGAAGGTTTTATATAGTACTTTGTATGTATGGTGCTAGTGTATTTGTTTTTTAGATATAAGTAAAATCTTGCATGGTATGTATGAGAATTATAATACATTACCCAGTTTGAATGATATTTTGACATTGTTTATGAAATTTACACTACAAATATTAGATTTACACTCCAACAATAGTATGCGTATGATGTTTATTTACACTCTTGTATGAAAGTTAGTTTAATTTACGTAGTCGTTCTAGCATGTGCTATACAGATGAGAATGTATTATGCACTTTTTTCTATGTATAATGTCAGTGTTAAATGTATGATTTACACTCCAACAACAACATGTTATATATGTATGTGAATGTACTATACTTTACTTTCTATGTATGATGCAAATGTTTTTTGTTTTATATTTAAGTTAAAATATTTTACATTATATGTATGAGAACGTATAATACTTTACTTTCTATGTATGATGCCGGTATTTTATGTATGATTTACACTCCAATAATAGTATGTGTTATATGTTTGAGAATGTATTATACGTTAATTTCTATGTATGATACAAGTGTATTCGTTTTTATTATACTTTACTTTCTATATATGACATTGTCAAAGTAGATAATTTGATAAATACATACATGCAACCAAAAAAAATTTGAAAATAATTTTGATTTGGTAAAGTTTAAAACAAACCTCAAAATTAAATGAAGAAGGTGATGAAGTTAATCATTTTGTTCAATTAATGCTTGATAATTGACAAATTTGAACCCCTCCCCCCAATCACGTAGCTTGAAATTAGGCGTACAATAAGGAGCACAATAAATGGAGCAAAAATGGGACTAAAAATAGAGCAAAAAATGGGTGTTTTGAGATGTATGAAACAAAAGAGAGAACAAGTCCAAAAAAAAGAGATTTTATGTAATTAATATGAAATTTTTGTAATTACTTTTCAAATCAGGGATTTTATGTAATAAGTAATAGTTACCTTGTGTATATATGTAATTTTTTCAAGAAAAAATTGAACCATTTAAAAAGAAGAACCGAATGGCCCAAATTGATGGAAATGACCGAAATGGCCCAATAGGGAATGGGAGAATTGAAGCCGCCCAATGACCATTTAATGGCAATACTTTGGCCGAATGACCATGATTTGGCAACTTTATCAACTATTGGTCATTTATTTTAAAAATGACCATATGGTGTCTTTTTTTCAAATATTTTTGCAATCAATTTTCTTTACCAAAATAATATTAAAAAATCAGATAATTTTTCTATGTAGGGTTCCAACACTACACGATGAGAGGGGGAGATTTAGAGCAATCATAAAATTGACTTCTTGTTATGAAATAACTAAGAACAAAGAAGAATAGTATAGAGAGAATAGATAGTGATTCTTATTTCTCTTGCGGATTGAGGATTATAAGATTTAGGATACAATGAACAAAACCCCCCTATTTATAGGGAAAAATACTCATAGTTTCTCTCTAAAAGATAGATACTTCATATCCTATTAGATATCAAATAGATCTTGAGAGATCTTATCTATATTCTTGATAGACATTCACTATAATGTAAATACATTCATAACACTCACCCTTGAATGTCTAATGGATAGATAATGTCTATCATTAAAATCTTACTAGAAAAAACCTAGTGGGAAAAAAATCTAGCGAAGGAAAAAGAGTACACATCTCTAATAATACGTATATAAACTGCCTCATTAAAAACCTTTCAATAAAAATTCAGTGGGACAAAACCTCGTAAGGAAAAAAGAGTACAACGCGTATTAACTCTCCCTAATAAAAATATTTTTGAACCTTTGCATCCCGCTCTTGTGCACTATCTTCTTAAAAGTTGTAATTGAAGGAGATTTGGTGAATAAATCAGTCACATTGTCACTTGAACGAATTTGGTGCACGTTAATATCACCATTCTATTGTAGCTCATGTATGTAGAAAAGCTTTGATGAAGTGTGTTTCATTCTATCTTCTTTTATGAATCCTCCATTAAGATGTGCTATGCATACTACATTATCTCCGTATATAATTGTAGGTACATTGTCACATTTCAAACCATATTTTTCTTGAATGAGATGTATCATGGACCTCAACCATACATATTCTCGGCTTGCTTCATGAATAATGATTATCTCTGCATGGTTCAATAAAGTGTATAGATAGACTGCTTTGTATATCTCCAAGATATGACAATATCCCCACATATGAACACATTGCATGTTTGAGATCGAGATTTATACGGGTTAAATAAATACCTAGTATCAGCATAATTAACAAGATTGGGACCGCAATCTTTGGAATAAAATAAGATCATGTGTTTGATCCCATTTCGATGTCTCCTAGTAGGAGTAGAATTATACCTTGCTAACAAATTAACTGAAAAGTCTATATCAAGCCTTGTAGTATTTGCAATATACATTAGTGCATCAATTGCACTAAGATATGATACTTCATAACCAATCTAATTTGATATGTTTTTTCATTTCAGCAAATAATCTTATATAATAATCTTCCAAGAGTTCCAATAATATTCAAGCTATAAGCTTATACAATATAAGGATTATAAATAGGTTTCCAGAAATTTTTATATGCTTCAAATATTTTGAATCCTTAAAAAGTGTTCATTTAAATTTTGTCAAGTGACAATATTCAACATTTTATATGTGACATCTTCAATTGTCTGAATTGCAAATCAAATAAGTTTTATACTTACCAAGATGCATAATTTCATGTCACTTGATAAATGTTTCTATGCCAACATACTTATATAAACGTAGGATTTAGATCTTCGTAATCTTCTACAATATTGCGTCAATATTGTATCAAAGCTATTGATGATATATCATTTCATATCGGTTCACAATGTGGCATAACATTTTGATATCTCATCACTTCATTATTTTCAGGTACCTGAACCTCTCATAAGGTTTCATAAAGTGTTATGTTGTAGGCTCTTCAAGAGCACATTGCCTTCTTATTATGATCGTTTGCTCCTTAATATTTTCAAGGATTATTTCATTTGGAACCGATTGGTCTACCATGCTTCACGCATGTGTAGATTTTGTCCTTTTTGGACACAAAATAAGAGCACTTTCAGCTTATATATGAGATTAAATTTGAGTCAGTAAATACTTCCGGCATATGACTTAAATTATTTTTTGAATGAGGATCTGATGATAATTTCTAACATATTTCATAGCTGATTATAATCTCCCCCTTATGTTAGGAAAACTAACATACATCCTCCATATTCTTTGAGAAATCCATCTTTGTGCATCATGGTATATTTATTAAATGTATACTGCACGTCAAAACTATTAGATGGACAACGTGTGGTTCCTGACTCAAAACTAACTTTGAAGGAGAATTAATCACAATTTATTGATTTGATGCATACAAGTACTTTTGTATATAATATTTCAAATCAACACGTGAAGCTTTTGTTCTCATTAGCAATGGTTTTACTATTTATCGAAGACATTCAATGTCAAACCATCATCAAGATGAATTGTCTTGATTACACAATCTGAAAGTTATACTCTTATCTCAATTTCATTGAGCAAACAACTTTATGAATGTCAAACTGTAGATTGACAATAAATGTACATGTGATGATCTTATTGATGCATCTTTTCAACATATCACATGATAGGTGAACGAGTCATATTCACCTTTTATAATTTTTATATTTTAAGGTATCCAATCCCAACATTAGTTCATGAAGAATTTTCTAGTTCTTCAACATATGTTTAATATTCAAAATGCATATCTTTGTAATATCGTAATCTTTCATGTCAATTTATGAAATTTTATACTAGTAAACTCCAAGTTTACCATGACATGTATTTTTTTGCTTTAGTAAATTTTAGATGTACTATGATATGAATAGATTTCAGGTCTACTACTTCAAAAGTAGATTTCAGAATAACTCCTCTCAATTATTCTATCTCTTTCGGAGGTGAGTTGTGGTACCATCATAATCAAGTGCGCGTTTGTATTGATAAGCTTTACTAAATATTATCATATTTACCACAAAATAGATCTGTGATTATAACAATCAAAATTCTCATTCCCAGGAATGAAATATAATCATGTTTTAAGCCTATCAATATTATGATAGCTTATTGCATCTTTTAAAATATTGCTAATTCAAGAGCAAATCGAGGTGTGTATATAATGAAGAGAATTTTTCTCTAACATACCTTATAATCATAATAAGTGTGTGACAATATTATCATTTTTGATGATTATTATCATATTGTCCCCCCACACTTATATCTGTGTATTCAATCAATTGTATTCTTTCAGACATATAATGCACTGCTACCACATTCCTTTCAAGAATGGAGCAAGTTATCAACTTTCAGATTCATGATATGTTGCTGATATATTCACTTCATGGAATAGAGAATATCAAGGAGATATGCATTCTCATTGTGAGAACTCAGTTATCAGAAATTTCAGTCATGCATTCACGAATCAGTTACACATGCATCGGATATGCATGTTCAGTATGATATTTTTCAGTTATCAGTCATATCAGTCATGAAATCATGTTCCAGTTGTTCATGTTTATTATGTACGTCAGTTTATCTTTTCTCCCCTCTTAGTCAGTCTCATTGGAGGATGAATGTTCCCAAGGGAGAGATATTGTAAGATCCCGTAAAATCGTATGTCAAAAATTAGATCATTACGCTCTCTTAAAGCTCTATAGAAGGTCCAACACTTAGAATATTTTAGCCAAGTGTTCAACACTTAGTTTTATTTTGAACCTTCAAACTTCGGGCATTTATTTCATGACCTTCTCGACCTCCGTTTTTTGATTTTCAAGTTGCGTTGTGATGGGGCAAGGTAAGAGTACATCCCGGGTGAGTTTCAAAATTTTTGGAATAGTGTAAGGGCATGTTTGGGTGCCCAAAATAGTATCTCAGGGCGATATGCCTGGGTCGCCCTGGGTATCGCCCTTCACCAGGAGGGGTAGCGCCATGCAAGTCCGGTGGACTTAGCATGGCAGCGCCTTGCTAAGTCCGACAGACTAGGTAGGGCGGCGCCCTGGGGATTTCCCTAGGCCAATTTTTTTGCATTCTACCATCGTATTTTAAATGGAAATTTGGCCAATTTCCACCCATATATAAGCTCAAAAACACGGGATTAAGCCTCATTTACACCAAAATACACCCATTTTTCTCAAAATCATCTCAAGAACACATTAGGGTTTTCAATTGGGGTTTTAAGTTCAAGAAATTCAACCATCAAACTTCGTGAAATCAAGAACTAAGGTATGCGTTGTGTTGATTTATGGATTCATTTCGTCCATAAAGCTCAAGAACCCTATTTCAAATTTTAAATCATGATATTTATGTTATGAGTGATTATGTTTATGTGATTGATGGTGTTATGATTCCCAAGTTAGAATTTTTATGTGTTGTTCATGAATCTATGCTAAGATGTGGTTTGAAACATGTGAATTTAGGTGGTTATGATGGTTAATTTGACGACTACACTTATGCCTTAAGTTGTGCATGAAAGGTGTTTGATAAAATGCCTAAAGGAGTAGAAATTATGCCTTATAGCTAAAATGTAACCCAAATGACAAATGCATGCTTTTCCCTTATGATCAAAATGACTTCTATGATATTTTTATGTATTATGGATCTTTGAAGGAATACTTATAGGACTAATTGATGAAATTCTGATATATTGATGTGTATTCCATTCATGTACAAGACTATGGTAACCATGTAGTCATGAAATCCCCAACTTATTGTATTATGTATTGTTGATATTGATCATGTATTCAAGAATGTCATGTCTTGTCAGTTTCCTTCTATCAAGTTTTGGGGGTACTTGTACCTAAAAAATATAGCTGTATGCCTAGAGCTAGTGTCATGTTTTAAGTTACTCTCAGTCAACCCATGATCCATAGAAATCAGTCAGTCATGTGACTCAGGAAAGACTCAGTAAACTCAAAAATCTTAGAAAGCCCAGTAATTTAGTAATATCAGTAGTATTCCATCAGTCAACGGAACTCCATAAACTTAGTCCAGTTCAATTTATTAAATCCATGTTCAGTGTCTATTCAGATGGGAATAGGAGTTAGCACAAGCGAACCTAAGGATGGGAACACACACTGTCAGATGAGGGTGTGATTCTTTGAAGCAATCCTTGCGTTCCAAAACTATGTAGCCAGCATAGGTTGTGTAATACCCCAAAAAATTCAAACCAATATTAGCAACATATTTCAAGCTCATGCATAGTACATCATGGTTCTTTTATAGTTTTATGATCAAGCTAGATGTATATTAAGTCTTCAAATAACTCCCAGCTATTAGACGAATCCAAACATTTCTTATCGATTGAATTCTTGGGAAGAATATTGCTATAGTCAACTTCAAATGGGTATATCTCTCGTTATACTATGAATTATTGAGATCATGACTCACCAACAGATAGATAATTGAATTATATTTTCAACGATACCAATTTTGCCTAAATCCAATATCGAAGCAAAAAGTTATGCCTATTTTACTCCAACATGTCTGCCTGGGAACTGAGTGACGACATTTCTGACGACTTATCATATTTCTGACGACATTTCTGATGACTAATCACATTTCTGATGACATTTCTGATGACTTATCACATTTCTGATGATATTTTTGATGACTTATTAGCCATGTCGTCAGGCTTAGACAGAAACCCAAAAATTTCAGCTCCCAGGTGACGACCTGGGATGACGGGCTATCACAGATCTGATGGCTTATCAACCCATGTCGTCAGCTGATAATTTCAGAAATTGGGAGGTAATTTTTTGGGGATATTTTGGTCTTTTTCCCTCACTCTAAACACGGTATTAAAGCCCTGAGAAGGTTATTATCCCATTATTTTCTCATTCTCCTCAAGAACAAGAACATTTTCTCCCAAAAGGGTTAAACCCTAGTCAAGAAAAATCAAGAACAAGCCTAAGGATTTCTTCAAGAACCTTAAAGAAACATTAGATATCTTTCAAGATCAAGCTTTAAGGTATGCGTAGTGTTCATCCATGGATCTCAAGAATCAAGTTTTAAATAATAAATTGTTATTATCTTGTTGTGGTATGATTATGCCCATGTTGATGGTTGTTATTTGGGTTTCAAGGTAGTATCTTAATGTATTTTCATGAAGTATGTGAGCATATTAGATGAAATCCAAAACTTTGGGTGACTTAGATTGTTAAAATGATAAGTATACCTATGCCCAAAGTTGTGCGTGTAAGGTGTTCGATAAAATGTCTAGAATGATAAAAACTATGTTTTCGTAACTTAGTTGTGCTTACATGACAAGTCCATGCTATATCCCTTATGATTCAACATGAATTCTATGCTATTATTGTGTATTGATTGTTATGATGTGGAATGCCCATGACCTTGAAGTTATGCAAGTATTTACATATTATATGCATTCCCTTCCATGTATAAGATGTTGAGGACCATGTGTAGTATGAAATCCCCTATTTATGGTATTATGAATTATGGATTTTATTCCGTCAGTCAACGAAACTCAGTAAACTCAGTTTAGCTCTGCTAAACAATACCACTAGTATCATTTCAGCTAATCAGTTCAGTTAATCAGTTCAGCTTAATTAATCAGTTCAGTGTCTTTCAGATGGGAGTAGGATTCAACACCGAGTGATCCTAGGGATGGGGACTCACCCGCTAGATGGATTGAGATCCCTAGAAGTAATCCCTAAGTTCCAGAACTACGTAGCCATTGTAGGTACGAGATGTCACCCGTTAGATAGGACTGACATACTCAGGGATCACGTGTTAGAATATTTAAATGTATAGGGCTGATCCAAGGAGCCACCCGCTAGATTAGGAATGACTCCACAACAGTTGTCTTTACTGGTGGCGTGGTATTGACACCCTTCCAACTGGGGTTAAAGGTTGGACCCTAGTTAGTTTAGCATGGGGCATATCGGTTAGTGAATACATCCCATAGTTTCAGTTACAGAATTAGGACTGTCAGATACAGTCAATTCAGCTCAGTAATACAGATTCAGGACTCTTAGATGAGGTCAATCCTTATCATTATAAATAGACTTCAGTATCATCCACTAGATAGGACTAATCTCAACTATGGTCAATCAGTATCAGTATCATCAGATTTAGAGATCACCCGCTAGGTAGGACTGATCTCAGAATAAGCCAATTCATCTTTATTAACAATATACTCAAAGATCACCCACTAGATAGGACTGATCTCAGATTTAGTTACTCCATATAGAGTGAAACTCAAATAGTTCCATCAGAACTTAGACTGTCAGATACAGTCGCTTAGTATCAGTTACATTGGTTAGGCCGATCATCACAGTTATATCAGTTATATCAGTCATCATAACTCACGTTATCAATATTCAATTTAAGACTGTTAGACACAGTCAATCAGAGCAATTCTTCATAATTTGAACTGTCAGAAATAGTTGTTCATCTATTCAGTACCTCAGTATCAGTAAACTCATGTTGTCTGTATTAAGACTCAGTAGTCAATATCACCACGAGTTTAGTTATAGTTACTTATGCATGTATGTATTCTCACGTTTATATTAGTCGGCATTGTTCATGCATATAAACCCTTTGCATTTAGCCTACCTCACTCGTATACTTAGTACATTCAGTCGTACTGACTTATTTGAACTATGGTGCTTTCTCTTATATTACACCATAAGTTCAGAGGAATGAGTTGCAGAGCAGCAATAGCATTGTAGATTTCAGCAGTCAGAGTTAGAAGTAAGTCCTCATCCTTCGAGGACATGATTATTTCTTCATTATCCCATTAGTCAGTTTATTAGATGAAGTTAGTTGGGGACATGTCCCATCAGCTCCTTATTCAGATTACTTAGACAGTAGAGGCTTTCATACTAGATGCAGACTAGATATCGAACTTGGTTTAGACTTCAGTATTTTCAGTTTTGTTTTGGTATTGTGATACCACTTTATTCAGACGTTATTATTATTCAGATGTTTATCCAGTTTGAACCTTATAGCCTTTTAGTTCATGTTTCCATATTTTCCAGTATTTTATGTAGTATATAGGTACAAATATTAGTCATGGGTTAGCTTATGGTCCTTTGGGATCATGAGCACCGTGTAGCATTCCGGTTTAGAAAATTAGGGCATTACAGGTTGAGACATCAACACTGTCAGATGAGGGTTGATGAGGTGGATAAACACTTTCAGATGAGGTCCCACCATTCTCTTTTGGGGACACTGTCAGATGAGGGTTACCCACAATTTGTCCTTACCAGTGGTACGATATTGACACCATTCTAATTGGGTTTATAGATTGGACCCCAACTTAGCTATAATAACATATTTTAGGCATGTCGGTTAGATGACTACTTCCCACAGTTATAGTTTTCAATGTCAGTCTCAATAATATAACTTAGATAATTCTACAGAATTTAGGACTATCAGATAAAGTCAACTCAGAACAGTATGGGACTCAACTAGTTCCATCAGAACCTAGATTGTCAGATACGGTCGCTTAGTATCAGTTATATCAGTTATATCATTTATGTCAGTCATCAGTATCTCATTTTATTAGTAATCAGACGAAGTAATCATATTATCACGAATTCAGTTACAGTCTCTTATTCATGCATGTATTCTCACATTCATGTTATACGGTCAGTTAGCATTGTTCATGCATTTGAACCCTTTTCCTTAGCCTACCTCACTTGCATACCAGTACATTCAATCATACTGATGTATTTGTGCTATGGTGTTTTATATTATGCCAGATCATCAGTAGCAGTCCAGTTTTCACAGTCAGACTTTACAGTGAGTCCTCATCCTTCAAGGACATGATCATTTCTTTATTATTTCATTACTTAGTCCATTTCAATAGTTGGAGTTAGTTGGGGACATGTCCCATCAACTCCTTATTCAGAAAGTTAGAGGCTTTTCAGACTATCATGTTCAGGTAGTTTATTTCCATTATTTTGGGTATTTCATACCTCATCCAGATGTTATGTTTTTATCAGTTATGTTACAGTATTGAAACTTATGGACTATCAGCCTTTATTTTTGTATTTATATACGTATATCATGTAGTGTTTAGGTATAAATATCAGTCATGGATTAGCTTGTGGTCCTTCGGGGTCATGGGCACCGTGTAGCATTTCGGGTACCAGATTCGGGGTGTTACAAACTTGGTATTAGAGCCTAAGGTTCAATAGAGTCCTAGGAAGTTTGAAAGCCGCATCTAGTAGAGTCTTGTACATGGGTGTGTTGCGTGCCACATTTATGTGCAGAAGGCTATGAGATGTTTTAGGAACAATTTCTCTTCTTTTAGTATTCATGTCGTTCCAGTGAGCATAAGCTCAAGTTTAATTCTTAGTGTTATCTATTTCTCCTCTTCATTTACCGAACATGCCTCCCAAGAGAAGAAATAAGCTTGTCCAAGCAGATTCTTTGGACCAATATATTTCTCATGCAGAGTTCAGAGCTACATTCACTACTCTTGCTCAGTCTGTCGCTGCTCAATCTGAATGACCAACAGTTGTTCCGGCCAACCCAGTGACTAATTCAGCTGTAGCCAGGATTCGGGACTTCACCCGATTGAATTCTCCATCCTTTTTTGGGACTAAGAAAGATGAGGACCCTCATGAATTCCTAGATCAGGTGCAAAAAGTTACAAACATCATAGGGGTTACTTCTAGTGAGAGTGCTGAGCTAGCTACATATCATTTATAGGATGTTTCTCACACTTGGTTCAAGCAGTGGAAGTCAGAGAGGGCAGTTGATGCAGGGTTCGTTGGATGGGAGGAGTTTACCTCTACTTTTCTTGATAGATTCTTTCCCCTAGAGCTGAAGAAAGCTAAGGTAGTAGAATTTATCAACCTCAGACAGGGCAACTTGATGGTGAAAGAGTATTCTCTTAAGTTTACTCAATTAGCCAGATATGCTCCTCATATAGTTGCAGATAGCAGGGCCAAGCTGAGTAAGTTTATTTTCGGGGTGAATCATAGTGTGGTCAATGAGTGAAGGTTTGCGATTTTAAATAGTGACATAAACATAGCCAGGCTTATGAACCATGCTCAATAGATAGAAGAGCAGAAGATTAAGATGAGGGAGAAGCAGAATAAGAAAGCAAGGATAGGTAGTTTCAACTTTGCTCAGCTTTCATCCTAAATCATTAGTTCTAGCTCATTCATCAGCTAGTGCTTCAGTACTGAAATTTAGAGACGGAAATAGAGATAAGGCACCAGGCTCTAAGTCTTAGGGCAGTGTTAGCAATACCCAAACTAATCCCCTTTGTCAGACTTGTGGTAAGAACCACAAGGGTATTTGCAGAGCTAGAAGCAATGTCTATTTTGGATATGGCAAGACAGGCCACAGAGTTAGAGATTGTCCTCAGTCGGTTATCAGGGTTAGTAGAACTGTTCCTCAGCTCAGTCCAATTGCCTGAATTAGCAGGGTATCACCTCCAGTGCTACTAGTGGGCAACGCCCAAATAGACTCTATGCTCTTCAGTCCCAAAAAGATCAGGAAAATTTATCTGATGTGGTTACTGGTACATTACAGATCTTTCACTCGTAAGTTTATGCTTTTCTAGATTTAGGAGCTTCTTTGTCTTTTGTTACTCCTTATATAGCAGTTGATTTTGAAGTCAGTCCCGAAATTCTAGCAGAGCACTTTTCAGTCTCTACCCCAGTGGTTAAAACCATCATAGCCTGACAGGTATACAGGAACTACCCATTTATGAAATTTTAGAAAGTTACTTCAACAGACTTAGTTGAATTAGAGATGACTAATTTCGATGTCATTCTCAGCATGTATTGGCTTCATTCCTTCTATGCCATAGTCGACTGCAAAATTAGAATTTTCTAGTTTTAGTTTTCGAATGAACCAATCTTAGAGTGGTAGGGTAGTACTTCAACTTTTAGAGGTCATCTTGTTTCCTACCTTCAGAAATGAAAAATACTATCTAAGAAATATGTCTATCATCTTGTTCATGTTAAGAATCTAGTGCCAAAACTCCCAATCTTGAATCATTCCCAGTTATGAACGAATATTCAGATGTCTTTCCTGAAGATCTTCCAGGCTTTCCTCCTAAAAGGAAAATCAACTTTGGCATTAATCTTCTTCCAGATACTCAGCCTATATCCATTCTGCCATACATAATGGCACCAGCAATGCTCAAAAAATTGAAAGAACAACTAAAGGATCTCTTAGATAAGGGATTTATCAGACCTAATATTTACCCATGGGGTGCACCAGTCCTATTCATGTGCAAGAAAGATGGTTCTATTAGAATATGCATTGATTACTGTCAGCTTAATAAAGTCACTATCAAGAATAGGTATCCACTTCTAAAAATCGATGACTTATTTGAACAACTTTAGTGTGATAGTTACTTCTCTAAGATAGACCTCCGATTAGGCTACTATCAGCTCAGAGTAAGAGAAAGTGATATTCCAAAAATAATCTTTCGTACTCGGTATGGTCTCTTTGAATTCTTAGTTATGTCCTTTGGTCTTACCAATGCCCCAACATCCTTTATAGACTTGATGAACAGTGTGTTCAAGCATTACTTGGATATGTTCATCATAGTCTTCATAGATGACATCCTTGTCTATTCCTGTAGTGAGAAAGATCATTCATACCATCTCAAAATAGCATTACAGACTCTTAGAAATCATCAGTTGTTCACCAAATTCAGTAAGTGCAAATTTTGGCTAAGGTCAGTAGCATTCCTTAGTCATATCGTTTCTAGTGATGGCATTAGAGTAGATCCTCAAAAGACCAAAGCAGTAAGAAACTGGCCTCACCCTATATCTCCATCAAATATCAGGAGTTTCTTAGGTTTAGCTGGCTATTATCATCGGTTTATTAAGGGATTTTATTCTATTGCATCCCCTATGTCTAGATTAACCTAGAAGAAGGTCAAGTTTTAGTGGTCAGATCCTTGCGAGAAGAGTTTTCAGGAGTTGAAGACTCGACTCACCTCAGCTTTCATTTTGGCTCTTCCAGATGGTTCATATGGGTTCGTAGTTTATTGTGATGCATCCAGAGTATGTTTGGGTTGTGTCCTCATGCAGCATGGTAAGGTCATAGACTACACTTCCAGACAACTTAATCCCCATGAGAAGGATTATCCTACTCATGATCTTGAGTTAGCAGCCATTTTATTTACCTTGAAGATTTGGAGGCATTATCTATACGAAGTTCATGTAGATGTCTTCACAGATCATAAGAGCCTTTAGTATGTCTTTTCTCAGAAAGATCTCAACCTCCGTTAGAGAAGATGGCTAGATCTCTTGAAAGATTATGACATGAGTGTCCTCTATAATTCAGACAAGGCCAATGTAGTGGCCGACACTCTCAGTAGAATGTCTATGGGTAGTGTTGCTCATATTGAGGATAGTAAGAAGAAGTTAGCTCAGGAAGTTCATTAGCTTTCTAGATTACCTAGTCGATATAGAAGAGGGTGATGTATGGGTTCAGAGTAGTTCAAAATCATCTATAGTTTCCTAGGTAAAGGAAAAACAAGATAGACATCCTAGCCTTGTCAAGTTGAAAAAGTCAGTCAGAGGTCAGAAGGTTGAGGTTTTATCCTAAGTGGGAGATGGTGTTTTGCGTTGTTAGGGTTGTCTCTGTGTGCCAGGTGTAAATGACTTAAGGCAACGAATTCTTGAAAAAGCGCATGGTGCGCGCTACTCTATTCATCCAGGGGCCACAAAGATGTTCCACAACTT
Organism: Capsicum pubescens; assembly: GCA_030864215.1. Classification (NCBI taxonomy): domain Eukaryota; kingdom Viridiplantae; phylum Streptophyta; class Magnoliopsida; order Solanales; family Solanaceae; genus Capsicum; species Capsicum pubescens. The sequence continues at coordinate 299,412,031 of CM061540.1, forward strand.
GTAGATGATCTATTGGTGGTGTGGAATGAAGAGATATATGCATAGTTTGTGGCTAAGTGATCTACATGCATTAGAAGCCTAGTGGTCCCATGCAGGAGTTCATTATTCCCACCTAGAAATGGGAAGAAGTGAACATGGACTTCCTGATGGGTTTGCCTCATACTCGTTATCAACATTATTCAGTTTGGGTAATTGCAGATCAGATGACCAAATTAGCTCATTTTCTTCCAGTTCATACGTCTTATTCAACTGTGGATTACGCCAAACTCTATATCAGGGAGTTGGTCAAATTGCACGATGTTCCATTATCTATTATCTCAGACAGAGGTACCCAGTTCACCTCTCACTTCTGGAAAGCATTCCAAAAGGATCTTGGTACCTAAGTTCATCTCAGTACCACCTTTCATCCTCAGACAGATGGTCAAGAAGAAAGGACCATTCAAACTTTAGAAGATATGTTAAGGGCGTGTGTAATTGATTTCAAGGGTAGTTGGGATGAGCAATTGCTTTTGATTGTGTTTTCATACAACAACATCTATCATTCCAGTAGTCAGATGACCCCATTCGAAGATCTCTATGGTAGGATGTAATACCCTGAGACTCTAACCAATAGTGAAAACATGAATCAAGCTCATGAGAAATAAAGTATAATGTTTTTGGTTGTTTTATGATCAAGGATGGTGTGTATTAATGCCTTAAAGATGTCCTAACAATTGGGTGAATCAAAACATTCCTTACCGATTGAATTCTTGGGAAGGATATTGGTATAGTCAACTTCAAACGAGCATATCTCTCATAATACTTAAAATTCTTGATCTCATAACCTATCCAAAGATAGATAATTGAATTATCTTTCTAACTATACCAATTTTTCCAAAATCCGATACCAGAGCAAAGAGTTATACCCATTTTACTCCAGCATGTCAATCTGGAAAAGGGTGACACGTTTCTGACGGCTTGTCACATTTTTGACGACATTTCTGACGACGTCGTCAGCCTTAGGCAGAAAATCATAAAATTCGACCCTTTTGTGATGACATTTCGTGATGGGCTATCACGGGTCTGTCGGCCTGTCACAGATGTCGTCAGCTATTTTTTTCAGCAATTTAGAGATGATTTTGCATGGGTATTTTGGTCTTCTCCCATCTTTTGGAGGCCTCTATAAATATGAGAATCCCATCCAAACCCTAATTCCATCATTTTCTCTTCCAATTCTCTTGAGATAATATATCTAGGGTTATATCAAGAACATAAATCTTCCAAGAATCATCCATAAATCTTCAAAATTTCTTCAAGAACCAAGTTCCTCATAGTGTGGGCTTCAAGAATTATTTATTTCAAGTGTGGATAAAGTCTCAAGCACTAAAGTTCATCCAATTTCAAAGATTAAGGTATGTGGGATTTTGAACAAGAACACTTCTTTCGTTCTTATGTCCAAAGATTTAATTTCTATTGAATTTCATGAATTTTGCAAAGTGGGTTTACGCCCAAATTACTTTATAAAGGACTTATGAGATTTGTGCTATACAAGATTGACACATATGACTACTTCATTGTCTTATTTCTTAAATTAAGAATTTATGTCATGAGTTGTATATTGTTATCATGAAATGATAATTTCTAAGTGATTTATGATAAGTGTCATGATTTATGTTTTTCCATGAGAAGTTTATCTATTGAATATATATTGATATTGAGCTTCAGAGTCAAGAACGAGTTGTATGATGTTTTCTGGAAGATTTGATACTTGATATGATTTGATAAGAAAGTGTACTTGATGATGAGAGATTATTTTGAGATTTAGTCGAGTTAGGAATCCACAAGTTGATTATGATTTACAACATATATATATATATATATATATATATATATATATATTTTGGTCTTCATGATGGACCCTTGAGTTGATTAAGGTGGATTTCCTAACGCGTTCTGAGCTTAAGTTTGGGAGTAGTATTTAGCATCGAGCGGGAAGTATGGGTTCAGCGCATTCTACTTCCCCAGAACTATATGCCACCGTAGGATTAATATTAAGGGCCAAAGGCCAAGACAGTTATCACTAAAGTTAAGGTTCTACTCCGATGGCAAGGATATAACAGCTCTCCTCAATGTGGGCAAGACGTTGGACTCCATGTAAGCTCACATGGTTTATTTCGGTTATAAGAAACTCCCAAGTCCATAATAGTCCAAGTTTCATGAGTTATCGAGTCACTCTAAGTCATGAGTCAAAGAGTTTGAGTTGAGTGCAACGATTTGTGATATTTGTGAAGCATGTGTTATTATTGATGATTTATGGAAAATATGTTTTAGGTAACTCAAGCGAAGAGAGTCATTATTATCAGCATGTATGATTTTCTAATACATTTATGATATTATTTAAATGTTGCCTGCACCCCCACATACTCAGTACATTCCCAAGTACTGATTCCTATACTCTTCTGTGTTCTATATTTTCTCGTGATGTAGGTTCAGGTGCTTAGTCTCAGCAGCGACAGTGATCTTCGAGTACCTCCATCTACATTCGTACAGTTGGTGAGTCCTCATGGTTCGAGGGCCTATGTCCCTAATTTTTGTTTTGATAGTAGATGGTTGTTTATTTCCAGTTCAGTACGGGTCAGTTGGGGATCTGTCCCAATGGCTCCTCAGTTTTATGTAGTAGACGCTTTGTCAGACTAGAGTACCAATATGTACAGAACTTCAGTATTTTGATAGTACTAGATAGTATTTCTTTGTATTCTAGTATGTTCATGACATGATTATTCTTCTTTATTATAGCTTGATTATTGTCATAGTGAGTTATAGAGGTGATCACAGGCTCAGAGGGTTATTTTGAGGTCGCGTGTGGCCTTAAGCACTATGTGACGTCTTGGGATGGGTTCTTGGGGCGTTACAAGCTTGGTATCAGAGCCTAAGGTTTAAAGGAGTCCTAGGGAGTCTGACAAGCCGCGTTACGTAGAGTCTTGATCATCGGTATGTAGTGTGCCACATCTATGAGCAAGAGGCTACGGGATGTTTTAGGAAAAGTCATTTCTTTCTTGTAGAAGTCTTTTGTGCCTACGACTGTATCTTTCTGCTATTAATTCATGCTCTCTTATGACAGATAATGCCTCCTCGTAGAGCTCACAGAAACAACGAACGACCTCAACCCATTGATCCTTTTAATGAGACGGTGACTCATGCCGAATTTTGGGCAGCTTTTCAGGTGCTAGCCCAGGAAGTTACCACCCATGCTCAGGCCAATGTTGAGGACGCTATTCCACCTCCACAAGAAGGTAATTCTGTAGCAGCTTAAGTTTGGGATTTTATGCGAATTAATCCGCCAGAGTTTTATGGGTCAAGGGTAGGTGAGGACCCACAGATGTATCTCGATGAGGTGAAAAAGATCACCCAAATTATGCATGTAACAGAGGAAAAAGGTGTGGAGCTCTCTTCTTATTGCTTGAAAGATGTTGCTTATGATTGGGTGGAGTTGTGGAGGAAGAGTAGAGGGGAGGATGCCGCTCCCATGACTTGGCAGTTATTCCAGGACGCATTCTTAGATTGATTCTTTCTCCCGAAGCTGAGGGAAGCAAAACTAGAAGAATTTACAAACTTGAGACAAGGCTCCATGACAGTTAAGGAATAATGTCTTAAATTTAACCAGTTGTCAAAGTATGCTCTCGGTATGATGGCTGATTCCAGGACCAGTATGAGTAAGTTTTTGACTGGCGTATTGAGTTATGTTGTGAAAGAGTGTAGGTATGCTATGATCAATAGGGATATGGATCTTTCTATATTGATGATACATACCCAGAAGATTGAAGCAGACAAGGTGAAAGAAAGAGACAGAGTGAGAGGGAATAAGAGAGTTAGATCAGAGCAGTAGGGGTATAGTCAGAGTAGATTTTATGAGGGGAACCACCCTCAGTTTTAGAGCCATTCTTTTGTGCCAGCACCGTCATCAGCTAGTACTCCCGCATCCAGAGTCAGGCAGGAGCAGGGTAATAGACCTAATGTGTCTAGGTCTCAGGACAGTGTGAGTAATATACCTAACTATCCCCCGTGTGCTAAGTATGGTAGGACGTATCCTGGAGAGTGTATAGATGAGCATAGAGGTTGTTTTGGTTGTGGTAAGTTGGGCCACAAATTCAGGGATTCCCCAAATTCTAGATAGGAAAGCCGTGATATTCGTCCCCAGAGTCAAGCTATTAGTGCTCCAGCCCCTTGGATTCGTCCTACTCCTTCTCAAGGTGCCTCATCTAGTACTGCCGGTGGTCAGCGCTAGAATCACTATTATGCTATACCACCCCATCAGGAGTAGGAGGATTCACCAGATGTTGTTACTGGTACACTCCCAGTATTTCATTTTGATATGTATGTGTTGATGGACCCTGGGTCAAGTCTTTCTTATGTGACTCCGTTAGTGGATGTGAATTTTAAGATCATTGCTGAAAAGATTCCTGAGCCTTTTCTAGTTTCTACTCTAGTAGGTGAATCTGTTGTTGCTAAGCAAGTATATAAGAAGTATCCTATCACTTTCCTTCACAGAGTTATGTTTGCAGATTTGATTGAGCTAGACATGGTTGATTTTGACATTATTCTGGGTATGGATTGGCTTCACTCTTGTTATGCGTCTATAAACTGTCATAGCCGTGTAGTCAAGTTTTAGTCTCCCAATGAGCCAACCTTTGAGTGGTCCAGAAATTCTGTATCTCCCAAGAGTCATTTCATATCCTATCTTAAAGCTAAGAAATTGATATCCAAGGGTTTCATCTATCATTTGGTTCGAGTTAAAGATACTAAGTTTGAGACTCTGACCTTTCAGTCGATCAACATTATTTATGAGTTTTATGATGTTTTTCCAGAAGATCTCCCAGGGATACCTCCCGATAGAGAGATAGAATTTGTGATTGATCTTCTCTCCAGCATGCAGCCTATTTATATTCCTCCATATCGTATGGCCCTTGCAGAACTTAAGGAGTTGAAAGAGCAACTCAAAGATCTTCTAGATAAGGGTTTCATAAGGCCTAGCGTATCTACTTGGGGTGTACCCATTCTGTTCATGCAAAAAAAGATGGTTCATTGCGGATGTGCATTGATTATTGTCAGCTTAACAAGGTCACAGTCAAGAACAAGTACCCTATTCCTAGAATTGATGACCTGTTTGATCAACTGCAAGGTGCTAACTATTTCTCAAAAATAGACTTGAGATTCGGTTATCACCAGCTTAAAGTTAGGGAGTGTGATATTCCAAAGACAACTTTTCGCACCCGATATGGTCATTTTGAGTTCTTGGTCATGTCTTTCAGGATAATAAATGCCCCAGCAGCCTTTATCGACCTCATGAATTGGGTGTTCAGACAGTACCTGGATATGTTTGTTATTGTGTTCATAGATGATATTCTTGTATACTCCCGAAGTGAGAACGACTATGCAGATCATCTCTGAATAGTCTTGCAAACCCCTTAGAGATCATCAACTATTTTCCAAATTTAGAAAGTGCAAATTTTGGCTAAGGTCAGTTTCTTTTTTAGGTCATATTGTTTCTTTTGAAGGTATTCGAGTTGACCCTCAAAAGATAGAAGCTGTAAAAAATTAGCCTAGACCTATTTCTCCGTCTGATATTAGGAGTTTCTTGGGTTTAGCTGGCTACTACCGTTATTTTGTTGAGGGTTTCTCTTCCATTGCATCTCCTTTGACTCGGTTTTCCCAAAAGAAAATTAAATTCCTGTGGTCTGACTCTTATGAGAAGAGTTTTCAAGAGTTGAAGACTTGACTCACTTCGGCCCCTATGTTGACCCTTCCAAATGGTGTAGATAATTTTAAGGTGTACTGTGATGCTTCTAGAGTTGGGTTGGGTTGCATGTTGATGCAGAAAAGTAAGGTTATAGCCTATGCCTCCAGACAATTGGAACCGCATGAGAAGAACTACCCGACCCATGACCTCGAGTTAGCTGCAGTGGTTTTTGCCTTAAAAATCTAGAGACACTATTTGTACGGTATTCATGTTGATGTCTTTATGGATCACAAGAGTTTGCAGTATGTGTTTACTTAGAGAGAGTTGAATCTTCGTCAGAGGCGATGGTTAGAATTGTTAAAGAACTATGATATGAATGTGCCGTATCACCCGGGCAAGGCCAATGTAGTGGCAGATGCCCTTAGCAGGTCGTCCATGGGTATTGTAGCACAGGTCAAGGAAGATAGGAAGGAGTTAGCTCGTGAGGTGCATCTTCTGTCTAGGTTGGGAGTTAGATTGCTTGATTCAGCTGAGGGTAATGTTTGGGTCCACAGTAGTTCTGAGTCTTCTCTAGTTTCGGAAGTAAAGGAGAAGCAAGATATGGATCCTAGTTTGGTCAAACTGAAGGAGTCAGTTAAAGACCAAAAGATGGAGGTTTTCTACCAAGGGGGAGATGGTGTATTGAGATTTCAGAATAGATTATGTGTGTCTGATGTTGAAGATTTAAGGCAGAGAATTATGGCTGAAGCGCATGGCGCGCGATATTCTATTCATCCCGATGCTACCAAGATATACCGCGATTTGCGAGAAATCTATTGGTGGAATGGTATTAAAAAGGATATAACAAAATTCGTAGAAAAGTGTACAACTTGCCAACAGATTAAGATAGAACACCAAAGACCCGGTGGAATGATGCAAGAATTCAGTATTCCTACTTGGAAGTGGGAGGAAGTAAATATGGATTTTGTGACTGGTTTACCTCCTTCTCGACCTCATCATGATTCGATTTGGGTCATTGTAGACAGGTTGACTAAGCCCACGCATTTCTTGCCAGTGCATACATCTTTCATCACTGAGGACTATGCTAAGCTGTACATTCAAGAGTTAGTCAGGTTGCATGGAGTTCTTTTGTCTATTATCTTCGATAGGGGTACTCAATTTACTTCTTATTTTTGGAGGGCTTTTCAGAAGGGTCTTGGTACCCAAGTTCATGTTAGCTCCGCTTTTCATCCGCAGATCGATGGTCAGGCTGAGAGGACAATCCAGACCTTGGAGGATATGTTGAGGGCATGTGTTCTTAATTTCAAAGGAAGTTGGGATTAAAATTTTCCATTGATTGAATTTGCTTACAACAACAGTTTTCATGCTAGCATTGGAATGGCTCTATTTGAGGCTTTATACGGAAGGCGATGTATATCACCCATATGTTGGTTTGAAGTGGGTGAAGCCACTGCGAGTGGACCTGATACTGTGTATGAGGCTATGGAGAAAGTTAAGCTGATTCGGGAAAGGTTGAAGACAACCCAGAGTCGTCAGAAGTCATATGCAGATGTGAGAAGAAGAGCTCTTAAGTTTGAGGTTAACGATCTGGTGTACTTGAAGATTTCACCCATGAAGGGGGTAAAAAGATTTGGTAAGAAGGGGAAGATTAGTCCCCGATACGTTGGCCCTTATAGAGTTTTGAATTGTGTTGGGAAAGCAGCTTACGAGATTGAATTGCCTGCCGAGTTATCAGCTGTCCATCCTATCTTTCACGTTTCTATGCTCAAGAAGCACATTGGTGATTCTGTTGTTGTTGATCCATCAGAAAGTTTTGATGTTCAGGATAGCCTTTCGTATGATGAAGTTTTGGTTGAAATCCTAGATTATCAAGTTCGTAGCCTAAGAAATAAGGAAGTTCCCTTGGTCAAAGTTATGTGGCGAAATCAATCAGTCGAGGGTGCTACTTGGGAAACAAAAGCAGATATGTGAACCAGATACCCTTATCTCTTCTCTGCGAGTTCAAATTAAGCTGAAGGTACTATTCTTCCCTAATCCAGTTTCCTTCTAATCCAGTGTATTCAATTATATGGTTATTCTCTCTATGATTCATGCATTTTGTGAAGTACTCAAAAGTTTAGAATAAAGTAATCCCTTTTAGTGAGTCGTTCCAGCTATACGTCCTCATTTTCTTTTGTTCTTAGCCTATCTCGCCACATTTGAGGACGAATGTTTCCAAGGGAGAGATATTGTAATACCCCGAGACTCTAACCAATAGTGCAACCATGAATCAAGCTCATGAGAAATAAATTATAATGTTTTGGGTTGTTTTGTGATCAAGGATGGTGTGTATTAAGTCCTTAAAGATTTCCTAACGAATGGGTGAATCAAAACATTCCTTACCGATTGAATTCTTGGGAAGGATATTGGTATAGTCAAATTCAAACGAGTATATCTCTTATTATACTTGGAATTTTTGAGCTCATGACCTATCAACAGATAGATAATTGAATTATCTTTCCAACGAAACTAATTTTGCCAAAATACGATACCGGAGCAAAGTGTTATACCTATTTTACTCCAGCATGTCAATCTGGAAAAGGGTTATGACGTTTCTGGCGGCCTGTCACATTTTTGACGACATTTCTGACGACGTCGTCTCATTTCTGACGATGTCGTCAGCCTTAGGCTGAAAATCATAAAATTCGATCCTTTTGTGATGACATTTATGACGGCTATCACGGGTCTGACGGCCTATCACGGATGTCGTCAGCTATTTTTTCCCCAGCAATTTAGAGATGTTTTTGCAAGGGTATTTTGGTCTTCTCCCATCTTTTGGAGGCCTCTATAAATATGAGAATCCCATCCAAACCCTAATTCCATCATTTTCTCTTCCAATTCTCTTGAGATAATATATCTAGGGTTATATCAAGAACATAAATCTTCCAAGAATCATCCATAAATCTTCAAAATTTCTTCAAGAACCAAGTTCCTCATAGTGTGGGTTTCAAGAATTATTTATTTCAAGTGTGGATAAAGGTCTCAAGCACTAAAGTTCATCCAATTTCAAAGATTAAGCTATGTGGGGTTTTGAACAAGAACACTTCTTTCAAAGTGGGTTTACACCCAAATTACTTTATCAAGGACTTATGAGATTTGAGCTATACAAGATTGACACATATGACTACTTCATTGTCTTATATCTTAAATTAAGAATTTATGTCATGAGTTGTATATTGTTATCATGAAATGATAATTTCTAAGTGATTTATGATAAGTGTCATGATTTATATTTTTCCATGAGAAGTTTGTCTATTGAATATATATTGATATTGAGCTTGAGAGTCAAGACGGAGTTCTATGATGTTTTCTGAAAGATTTGATACATGATATGATTTGATAAGAAAGTGTACTTGGTGATGAGAAAGATTATTTTGAGATTTAGTCGAGTTAGGAATCCACAAGTTGATTATGATTTACAAGTGAGATATATATTTATATTTTGGTCTTCATGATAGACCCTTGAGTTGATTAAGGTGGATTTCCTAACGCATTCTGAGCTTAAGTTTGGGAGTAGTATTTACAACCGAGCGGGAAGTATGGGGTCAGCGCATCCTACTTCCCCAGAACTACGTGCCACCGTAGGATTAAGATTATGGGCCAAAGTCCAATAAAGTTATCACTAAAATTAAGGTTCTACTACGATGGAAAGGATAGAACAACTCTCCCCAACGTGCGCAAGACGTTGGACTCCATGTAAGCTCACATGGTTTATGTTGGTTATAAGAAAATCCCAAGTCCATAATATTCCAAGTTTCATGAGTTACCGAGTCACTCTAATTCATGAGTCAAAGAGTTTGAGTTGAGTCCAACGGTTTGTTAGATTTATGAAGCATGTGTTATTATTGATGATTTATGGAAAATATGTTTCAGGTAACTCAAACGAAGAGAGTCATTATTATCAACATGCATGATTTTCTTATACATTTATGATATTATTTAATTGTTGCCTGTACCCCTACATACTCAGTACATTCCCAAGTGCTGATTCCCATACTCTTCTGTGTTCTATATTTTCTCGTGATGTAGGTTCAAGTGCTCAGTCTCAGCAGCAACAGTGATCTTCGAGTACCTTCATCTACATTCGTACAGTTGGTGAGTCCTCATTTTTCGAGGACCTATGTCCCCGATCTTTGTCTTGATAGTAGATGGTTGTTTTTTTCCAGTTCAGTACAGGTCAGTTGGGGATCTGTCCCAATGGCTCCCCAGTCTTATGTAATAGAGGCTTTGTCAGACTAGAGTACCAATATGTACAGAACTTTAGTATTTTGATTGTATATGATAGTATTTCTTTGTATTCCAGTATGTTCATGACATGATTATTCTTCTTTATTACAACTTGATTATTGTCATAGTGAGTTATAGAGGTGATGACAAGCTCAGAGGTTTAGCTTGAGGTCGTGTGTGGCCTTTAGCACCGTGTGATGTCTTCGGATGGGATCTTGGGGCGTTACATGGGAGGTGTAGATCTCCAGTCAGTTGGTTTGAAGTTAGTGAAGACTAAGTCATAGGGCCTGACTTAGTATTCATTGCCTTAGAAAAAGTCCAGTTAATCAGAGAAAGACTCCAGGCTGCTCAGAGACGACAGAAGTCTTATGCAGATGTGTGCAGAAAAGATCTCAATTTTAAGATTGGTGATCATATTTATCTAGAAATCTCTCCCATGATGGGAGTGAAGAGATTCGGCAAAAAGGGAAAACTTAGTCCCCGATATATCGGTCCCTTCGAGGTTCTCAGTCGCTCCGGAAAGGTAGCTTATGAGCTCGAGTTGCCTTCAGATCTAGCCTCAGTTCATCAAGTATTCCATGTCTCTTTGCTCAAGAAATTCATAGGTGACCCATCAGTTGTAGTCCCTATTCAGAGCATAGATATTTAGAATAACTTCTCTTATGAGGAGATTCCAGTTGAAATCCTAGACTATCAGACTCGTAGACTGAGGAACAAAGAAGTCCCTCTAATTAAAGTTCTTTGGCGGAACCAGTTCGTTGAGGGAGCTACTTGGTAAGAAGAAGCATATATGCGAACCAAGTACCCTCAACTCTTCTCCGCTAATTCAGACTCAGCCCAAGGTAATAGCTTCCCTTAAGCTTTTCAGTTTCATGTTTAGATTTCAATTACAACTTGGCATCCATTTCATGTTCAGAATTATATTATAAACTTGGTACTAAGAACCATTGCATATTCAGTTATGCGTTCATGTTTCAGTTCAGTCGTGTAATCATGCATCAGACATGAATTCTTATTATGAGAACTCAGTTATCAGAAATCTCAGTCATGCATTCACGAATCAGTTACACATGCATCATATATGAATTTTTAGTATGATATATTTAGTTATCAGTCATGTCAGTCATGAAATCATGTTCCAGTTGTTCATGTTCAGTATGTACATCGGTTTATCTTTTCTCCCCTCTCAATCAGTCTCATTCGAGGATGAATGTTCCTAAGGGGGAGATATTGTAAGATCCCATAAAATCATACGTCGAAAATCAGTTCATTGCCCCCCCTTAAAGCTCTATAGAAGGTCCAACACTTAGAATATTTTAGGTAAGTGTTCAACACTTAGTCTCATTTTGAACCTTCGAACTTCGGGGATTTATTTCATGACCTTTTCGACCTCCGTTTTTTGATTTTCAAGTTGCATTGCGATGGATCAAGGTAAGAGTACATCCCGGGTGAGTTTTGGAATTTTTGGAATAGCGTAAGGGCACGTTTGGGTGCCCAAAATAGTAGCTCAGGGTGATAGGCCCACATCGCCCTGTGTATCGCCCTGCACCAGGCGGGGCGGCGCCATGCAAGTCTGGCGGACTTAGAAAGGTGGCGCCTTGCTAAGACCGATGGACTAGGTAGGGTGGCAACCTGGGGATCGCCCTAGGCCAATTTTCCTGCATTCTACCTCTATGTTTTAAAGGGCAATTTGGTCAATTTTCACCCATATATAATCTCAAAAACACGGGATTAAGCCTTATTTACACCAAAATACACCCATTTTTCTCAAAATCCTCTCAAGAACACATTAGGGTTTTCAATTGGGGATTCAAGTTCATGAAATTCAACCGTCAAACTTTGTGAAATCAAGAACTAAGGTATGTGTAGTATTGATTTATGGATTAATTTCGTCCATAAAGCTCAAGAACCCTATTTCAAATTTTAAATCATGATGTTTATGTTGTGAGTGATTATGGTTATGTGATTGATGGTGTTATGATTCCGTAGTTAGAATTTTTATGTGTTGATCATGAATCTATGCTAGTATGTGGTTTGAAATATGTGAATTTAGGTGGTTATGATAGTTAATTTGATGACTACACCTATGCCTTAAGTTGTGCATGAAAGGTGTTTGATAAAATGCCTAAAGGAATAGAAATTATGCCTTATAGCTAAAATGTGACCCAAATGACAAATGCATGCTTTTCCCTAATGATCAAAATGACTTCTATGATATTGTTGTGTATTATGGATCTTTGAAGGAATACTTATGGGACTAATTGATGAAATTATGATATGTTGATGTGTATTCCCATTCATGTACAAGACTATGGTAACCATGTATTCATGAAATACCCAACTTATTGTATTATGTATTGTTGATGTTGATCATGTATTCAAGAATATCATGCATTGTCAGTTTCCTTCTATCGAGTCTTGGGGGTAATTGTACCCAAAAAATATAGCTGTGTTCCTAGAGCTAGTGTCATGTTTCAAGTTACTCTTAGTCAAGCCATGATCCATAGAACTCAGTTAGTCATGTGACTCAGGAAAGACTCAGTAAACTCAGAAATCTCAGAAAGCCCAGTAATTCAGTAATATCAATAGTATTTCCTCAGTCAGCATGTTCAGTGTCTATTCAGATGAGAGTAGGAGTTAGCACCAAGCGAACCCAAGGATGGGAACACACACTGTCAGATAAGGGTGTGATTCTTAGAAGCAATCCTTGCATTTCAGAACTATGTAGCCAGCATAGGTTGAGACATCAACACTGTCAGATGAAGGTTAATGAGGTGGATAAACACTATCAGATAAGGTTCCCACCATTCTCTTTTGGGTACACTGTCAGATGAGGGTCACCCACAGCTTATCCTTACCAGTGGCGCGGTATTGACACCCTTCCAATTGGGGTTACAGATTGGACCCCAACTTCGCTATAATAGCATATTTGGGGCATGTCGGTTAGATGACTAATTCCAACATTTACATTTTTTAGTCTCAGTATCAGTAATAAAACTCATATAGTTCTACAGAATTCAAGACTGTCAGATACAGTCAACTTAGAATAGTATTGGACTCAGCTAGTTCCATCAGAAACTGGACTGTCAGATACAGTCGCTTAGTATTAGTTATATCAGTTATATATGTTATGTTAGTCATCTATATCTCATGTTATCAATAATCAGACTCATTAATCATATTAACACAAATTCAGTTACAGTCTCTTATTCATGCATGTATTCTCATGTTCATGTTATATGGCCAGTTAGCATTGTTCATGCATCTATATCTCATGCATTCAATCGTACTGACACATTTGTGCTATGGTGTTTTACTTTATGCCATAGGTTCAAAGGCATGAGCTCCATATCATCAGTAGCAGTCCAGTTTTCGCAGTCAGACTTTGCAGTGAGTCCCCATCCTTTGAGGACATGATAATTTATTTATTATTTCATTACTTAGTCCATTTTAGTAGTTGGAGTTAGTTGGGGACATATCCCATCAACTCCTTATTTAGACAGTTAGAGGCTTTTCAAACTATTATGTCCAGACAGTTTATTTCAGTTGTTTTGGGTATTTCAAACCCCATCCAGATGTTATGTTTTTATCAGTTATGTTATAGTATTGAACCTTATGGCCTATCATCCTTTATTTCTGTATTTCTATATGTATATCATACAGTGTTCAGGTACAGATATCAGTCATGGGTGAGCTTGTGGTCCTTCTGGGTCATGTGCACCGTGTAGCATTTTAGGTACCAGATTCGGGGTATTACAGAGCAATACTAACTGAATGACATGAGTGTAACTGAATGAGAACACATGCATGAATATGTAACTATAACTAAGATCGTGATAATACTGAATACTGAGTCTGAGTTCTGATTAACTATTATCTGAGTTTACTGCTACTGAATTACTGATACTGAGTGTTTGTATCTGACAGTCTTGATTTTGGGGAACTATACTGAGTTCCATACTGAGATACGTGACTATTTCTAGAAGTCCTAAATCTGTAGAACTGAATAGAGTTCTATATTAAGACTGAATTTAAAACTGAGATTGTGGGAGGTAATCATCTAACTGACATGCCCCTTTCTGAATAGATTAGGGTTCAACCTGTAACCCCAGTTGGAAGGGTGTCAGTACCTTGCCACAGGTAAAGACACTGATTAGTTATCCTCATCTAGCAGGTACTCTAGCGAGAACGGTGGAGCCCTCATCTGGCAGGTTAAAATACCTCATCAACCCTCAACTAGTAGGTTGATATCTTAACCTACGCTGGCTACATAGTTCTAGAACGCAAGGATTGTTTCTAAAGATGACACCCTCTACTGGTAGGCGAGTCCCCATCCTTGGATTCACTTAGTGCTGAATCCTACTCCCAACTGAATAGACTCTGGACTGAATTCTAAACTATACTAAGATGGACTTAACTATTACTGATCATACTATTTAACTGAACTAAATTGATTATACTGAACTGGACTGGACTGATACTGAGTTTATTGAGTTTTCCTAAGTTCTGTAACTGACTGAATTCTACTGATCATAACATGACTGATACTATTCTGTGACTGAACATGGCTCTAGTTAAACAACTAAATTATCAGGTATTAAATACTCCCAGGACTTGATAGCATAAATTAAAAGTCATGGCACAATCTTGGTACATAATTCTAGTTACTTGTTCATCATTCATTCATTGGGGCATTTTGACAAACACTTGCATGACATGAACTTGCATACATGCTAACATGATATAATTTCTCTATTAACCTCACATGAATGAATCATAAAATATTTAGAAGGCATAGTGTGTTCATATAACACTGAACAACATGTGAGCAACATAATTTCAAATATCAAATTCACAATTTGAAGACTCTAGCATGATTTCACATGATACTACACGTATGAAAATTAATTTTTACATAAATCCTGCATATAAATCATGAACTAGAAACCCATTAACATGATAGCCATGAACACAATCAAACTCAATCATGAAATTCATCAAATCCATAAATATTGAATTTTGAAAAGGTTTCTTGGACTCCAAGGGTGGAGGAACCCTTGGATGAACACTTGACATACCTTAGTTGTTAAATTTCAAAAGATTGATGGTGAAATCTTGAGCCTTGAATTTGAAAATTTTAAACTCCTAGGGTTTTTATTCTTGAGTTTTTTGAGAGAGAATGAATATAATTTGCTAATTGAGGGATAAATTTCGTGTTATTGGGGGCTAAAAGACATGGTAAAAGACCTAAATACCCTCCAAGGATTCGGCTTTTTAATGACTGATAATAAAACCATCGATGCACAGGTCGATACGATTGCCAATGCACAGTATTGAGTCCGTATCAGTTCACTCGAATTGCACTAAATCTAAGGGAAAAATTAATTGTCGACGTGCTGGTCGATGCGCTCACGTTGACCCACTGTTTTAGTCATCCAAACACGATTCAAATGAGTTCCAATAAATCCAAGACTCACTCGAGAACACCCACTGACATTCTTGATCATGAATTAACTTAAATATCAACATTTAATAGATATAAAGGTCAGAAAATAAGATTGCTAACTTACGAAGGCTAAAATACTCTAAGTATGAATACTTAGATGAAATTTTCTAAGTCTGGGACCCCTTAACAAGCTTTAATAGACTGAATTGAGATTAGTATTTTGCGAGGTCTTACAATATCTCCCCTTTGGAAACATTTGTCCTTGAAAGAAACTAACTAAGATATGAGAACTGAAAACTGAAAGTACATACTGGACATGCATATCTGATGCATGATTTCCTGTATGAAGCTACTGATATACTGAGTTTTTATACTAGATAGGCATATCTGATGCGTGGATACATGACTGAGCTAATTCATGAATGCATTACTGAGATTACTAATAAAACTGAGTTTCTGATACTGAACATGCATATCTGATGCATGAATAAATGACTGAACTGACTCATGAATGCATGACTGAATATGCAATGGTAAATGATACCAAGTTGGTAAAGGAAATCTGAGCATAAAACTGATTAAGCTTAAGGAAAACTGTTACCTTGAGCTGAGCCTGAGTTTGCGGAGAAGAGGTGAGGATACTCGGTCCGCATTGGTACTTCTGCTTCCTAAGTAGCTCCCTCAACAGACTGATTCCACCAAAGAACTTTGACTGGAAGGACTTCTTTGTTCCTTAGTCTGCAAAACTGATAGTTAAGGATTCCAACTGGGATCTCTTCATAAGAGAGGCTGTTCTGAACATCTATTCCCTTTATAGTGACTACAATTGCTGGGTCACCTATTAACTCCATAAGCAAGAAGACATGGAACACTGGATGTACGGAAGCTAAGTCTCAAGGCAACTCGAGCTCGTAAGCTAACTTTCCAAAATAGCTGAGAATTCTAAAGGGACTGACATATCAGGGATTGAGATTTCTTTTCTTGCCAAACCTCTTCACTCCCTTCATGGAAGGTATTTTCAAATACACATAATAGCTAACCTCAAACTCAAGATCCTTTCTACACACATCTGCATATGATTTCTATTGGCTCTAAGCTGTCTTAAGCCTTTCTCTGATCAACTGAACTTTTTTAAATGTATCAAATATCAAGTTAGGCCCTACCACTTTGGTCTCACCCACTTCAAACCAACCAATGAGAGACCTATAGCTTCTCCCTTTTAGAGCCTCAAACGGAGCCATCTGAATGCTGGAATAATAGCTTTTGTTATATGCGAATTCAATTAACGGCAAGTGGTCATCCCAACTACCTTTAAAATCTATCGCACACGCTTGTAACATATCTTCTAAGGTCTGAATGGTCTTTTCTGCTTGACCATCTATCTGAGGATAAAAGTCTATACTGAGGTGATCTTGGGTACCAAGACCCTTTTGGAAAGCTTTCTAGAAATGAAAAGTGAACTAGGTACCTCTATCTGAAATAATAGACAATGAAACACCATCCAATCTAACCAACTCCCTGATATAGAGCTTGGCATAATCCTCGACTGAATAAGAGATATGGACTGGTAGTAAATGAGCTTATTTGGTCATTCTTTCTATAATGACCTAAACTGAATCATGCTGATGACGAGTATAAGGCAAACCCATCACAGAGTCCTAGAAAGTCTGAAAGCCACATCTAGTAGAGTCTTGTGCATGGGTGTGTTGGGCGCCATATTTATGGATAGTATCTTCGAGATGTTTTAGGAAAAGTTATCATTTTTTCAGTATTCATATCATGCGAGTGAGCATGAGCTCAAGTTAAACTCTCTATTTAATCTGAGTTTCTCTTCCATTTACAAAATATGCCTCCAAAGAGGACTAAGGAAAGAGGAACAAGAGACCATTCAGAACCCCTGCTCGTCCAGCCAGATCCTCTGGATGAACACGTTTCCCATGCTGAGTTTAGAGTAGCTTTCACCACCCTAGATCATTCTATGGCAGCCCAGAATAAATGACCACCTACTGTTCTGGCCAACCCAATGGCCAATACTACTGCTTCCAGGATTTGGGACTTCACTTGAATGAACCCTCCATCTTTCACTGGGTCTAAGTTAGATGAGGACCCTCAGGAATTTCTTGATCAGGTGTAGAAGGTTACAAATATTATGAGGTTGACAGCTAGTGAGACTGCTGAGCTAGCTACATATCAATTACAAGATGTGGCTCACTTATGGTTTTAACAGTGGAAAGCAGAAAGGGCCGCAGATGTAGGGCCCATAGAATAGGAGAAGTTTGCCACTGCTTTTTTGGATTGGTTTTTTTCCTTTGGAGTTTATAAATTTGAAGTAGGGCAATATGACAGTGAAAGAGTATTCTCTCAAGATTACTCAACTAGATAGATACGCTCCTCATGTGGTGATAGATAGCAGATACATGATGAGTAAATTTGTGTCTGTGGTGTCTAGTAGTGTGGTCAAGAAGTGCAGGACCGCAATGCTGATTAGTGAAATGGACATATACAGGTTCATAGTTTATACTCAGCAGATAGAGGAGGCTAAAAATAGAAAAAAAAAGAGGGAGAACAAGAGAGCGAGAATAGGTAGTTTTAACTTCACTCAGCGTAAGTCAGAGGGTAGGAATCGTTCTCAATTCTACCTGAAATCATCAATTTTAGCTCCCTCCTCAGCCATTTCTCTAGTGCCAAAATTCAGACACAACAATAGAGATATGGCATCAAGATCTAAACCCTAGGTCAGTATTAGTAGTGCTCAAACCAACCCTCTTTACCAGAAATATGGTAGAAACCACTAGGGCATCTGTAGAGTTAGCATCGATGTGTGTTTCAAATGTAGCAAGCCAGGCCATAAAGTTAGAAATTATCGTCATTTAGGTTCTCAAGGTCAGTATAACCGCCCCCCATCTCAGTCTGGTCGCTCGAATCAGCAGGGTGCCACATCTAGCGCCACCAGTGGGCAATTCCCAAATAGACTCTACACACTTCAGTCCCGACAGGATCAAGAAAATTCTTCTAATGTGGTCACTGGTATGTTACAAGTTTATCATTTACACGTATATGCATTGCTAGATCCAGGAGCTTCTTTGTCCTTTGTTACTTCTTATATAGCTGTTGACTTCAGAGTCAGTCCCAAAATCCTACCAGAGCCTTTATCAGCCTCTACCCCAGTAGGTAAATCTATCGTAGTCTGGTGGGTAAATAGGAATTGTCTGGTTATGGTGTCTCAGAAAGTCACTTCAGTAGACTTAGTCGAATTAGAGATGACCAATTTTGATGTCATTCTTGAAATGGATTGGCTTCATTCCTTCTATGCCTCAGCCAAATACAGAAATAGAACTGTCCATTTTCAGTTCCCGAATGAACCCGTCCTAGAGTGAAGGGGTAGTACTTCAACACTTAGGCATTATCTTGTTTCATACTTAAGGGCAAGAAAAATAATATCTAAGAGGTGTGTGTACCACCTCGTTTGAGTCTAGGACTCGGGTTCAGAAACCCCTAATCTTGAATCAGTGTCAGTAGCATGTGAATTCCCAAATGTGTTTCCCAAAGATCTTCCTGGAGTTCCTCCCAAAAGGGAAATTGACTTCGGAATCGATCTCCTTCCGAATACTCAGCCTATATCTATTCCGCCATACAGAATAGCACTTGTAGAACTCATAGAATTAAAAGAACAGTTGAAGGATCTCCTAGATAAGGGATTCATCAGACCCAACATATCCCCGTGGGGTGCACCGGTTTTATTCGTGTGTAAGAAAGATAATTCTTTCAAAATGTGTATTGACTACCATCAGTTAAATAAAGTCACAGTCAAGAACAAGTATCTGCTTCTTAGAATTGATGACTTGTTTGACCAACTTCAGGGGGCTAGTTACTTTACTAAGATAGACCTCAGATCAGGCTATTATCATCTCAGAGTCAGAGAATATGACATTCCAAAAATAGCTTTCAGAACTCGGTATGGTCACTTTGAATTATTAGTCATGTTATTTGGTCTTACCAATGCCCCAAAAGCTTTCATGGACTTGATGAACCACATGTTCAAATAGTACTTGGACATGCTCATCATAGTCTTCATAGATGACATTCTTGTCTACTCCGGCAGTGAGCATGATTATGTAGGCCATCTCAGAATAGTATTGTAGACTCTCCGAAACCATCAGTTGTTCGCCAAATTTAGTAAGTGCAAATTTTATCTAAGGTCAGTAGATTTTCTTGGCCATATTATTTCTGGTGATGGCATTAGATTTTATCCCCAAAAGACCGAAGTCATAAGAAACTGGCCTAGGCCTATCTCTCTGACAGATATTAGGAGTATCTTGGGCTTGACTAGCTATAACCGATGGTTTGTTGATGGATTTTTATCTATTGCATCCCTTATGTCCATATTGACTCAAAAGAAAGTCAAATTCCAGTGGTCCGATTCTTATGAGAAGAGTTTTTAGGAATTGAAGACTCGACTCACTACAACTCTAATTTTGACCCTGCCAGATGGTTCAGATGGCTTTGTTGTGTATTGTCTCCAGAGTCGGTTTGGGGTGTGTTTTTATGAAGATAGAAAAGGTCATAGCCTACACCTCTAGATAGCTTAAGCCCCATGAGAAGAACTATCCTACCCATGATCTTGAGTTAGCAGCAGTAGTGTTTGCCTTAAAGATTTGGAGGCACTATTTGTATGGTGTGCACATTGATGTGTTCACTTACCATAAGAGCATGTAGTATGTGTTATTTCAAAAAGACCTCAACCTCCATAAGAGAAGGTGGTTGGAGTTGTTAAAAGATTATGACATGAGTATGTTGTATCATCTGGGTAAGGATAATGTAGTGGTTGATGCTCTCAGTACGATGTCTATGGGGAGTGTTACTCATGTGGATGATGGTAAGAAGAAGTTATCTCAAGAAGTTCATTAGCTTGTCCGATTAGCTATCCGCCTAATCAATTTATCAGAAGGTAGTGTATGGGTGTAGAGTAACTCAAAATCATCCCTGGTTTCTGAGGTGAAAGAAAAGAAAGATAGGGATCCCAGTCTAGTCAAGTTGAAAGAATCCATCAAAGATCAGAAGGTAGAGGTTTTCTCCCAAGGGGAAGATGGTGTGTTGCGCTTCCAGGGTCGGCTATGTGTGCCAGGTGTAGATGGCTTGAGGCAGAAAATTCTTTCAGAAGCGCACGGTACATACTATTCTATTCATTCAGGGACGAGTAAGATGTACCTTGATATACGGGAGCTCTATTGGTGGAGTGGGATGAAGAGAGACATTGCAGAGTTTGTGGTGAAGTGTTTAACATGTTAGAAGGTTAAGATTCAGCATCAGAAGCCAAGTGGGTCCATGCAGGATTTCAGTAATCCCATCTAGAAATGGGAAGAAGTGAACATGGACTTTATGATGGGTTTGCCTTGTACTCGTCGTCAGTATGATTAAGTTTAGGTTATTGTAGACAGGATGACCAAATAAGATCATTTCCTACCAATCCATGTCTCTTATTCAGCTGAGGATTATGCCAAGATCTATATCAGGGAGTTGGTCAGATTGAATGGTATTCTAATGTCTATTATTTCAGATAGAGGTACCTAGTTCACCTTTTATTTCTGGAAAGCTTTCCAAAAAGGTCTTGGTACTCGAGCTTACCTTAGTACAACCTTTCATACTTAGACAGATGGTCAAGAAGAAAGTACTATTCATACTTTAGAAGATATTCTGTGAGTGTGTGCGATAGATTTTAAAGGTAGTTAGGATGACCACTTGCCTTTGATTGAATTCGGATATAACAACAGCTATCATTCCAATATTCAGATGGCTCCATTTGAGGGACAAGCCCCAGCTGACTCAAACTAAACAGAAAACCAAATGACTAAAATAATTCATCAATAATAATGTCTTATAAAATGGGTCCTCGAGTTATGAAGACTCACCAAGCGTCGGGATGTAGGTGGAGATATCCATAATCAATCACGCTGCTGGAACTGAGCACTAGAACCTACATTAGGAAATAATGTAGCACATAGACGTATATGTGGATCAGTACTTCTGGAATGTACTGAGCATGTGGGGGTGAATGCATAAGTAAAACAATAACTCAATGTGTATTTAGATTTTGGTGCATAATGACAAACTTTGTGAGTAAAAAGAAAACTGTAAAATCATAAACATGGATAATGGTGCATAATGACAAACTTCGTGAGACATAACACTTAGTTCTGTAAGCTTTAATGCATGCTAAGTTTAAGTGGATCACCTTGAGCTTGAATAAAACAAAAAACTGGAAAATCATAAAACATGAATAATAAAGCATACTGAATAAACTTTGTGAGACACACACTTAGTTTCTGAAAGCTTTACTTTTAATCTTTCTTAGGGAGGTTAGTTTCTGAAAGCTTTACTTTTAATCTTTCTTAAGGAGTTTCTTCTAACTAACATAAACCATGTGAGCTACCATGGAGTCCAACGTCTTACCCACGTTTGGGAGAGTTGTCCTACCCTTACTATTGAAATAGGACCTTAACTAGAGTGATCACTATTTGTAACTTCATCCATATTGGGAATAAGCTTATCCTACGTTGGCTCGTAATTCCGGGGCATGTGACCTTGGGCGTATCCCAACTCGGTGCCAAATACTACTCCCTTCTTATTTAATGCTCATACTGTAGGAAATCCACCTTAAAATAGCATAATGGTTTATAATGAAAACCAGTTATGTTTATCTTTATTTTAAATTATAATCAAGATAAAAAAATGTGGATTCCATATCTTAGATGAGGATCAGAAGATCAATTCTTGCTTTAAATCTTGAAATAAGTTTGTCATAGAATGCTTGAAAGCATAATCTTCTTGAAATCTCAACACTTAAACTGAGGGCTTAAAATTCATGCTTTAAAGTCATGGTAATTCATACCAAACTTCATGCTCAATATAATTATTGAAATACTTCAACCATAACAAATTAAGATAGAGCAATCTCATTCATAATATAAATCTTCAAAGTTAAAAACATAAACATAAACACTTCTGGATATACTTAAAGCTTTAAATCTCATGATAATCACATGCTTCAAGAATATATAAACTTGGGTATAAACCCTATTTCAAATCAAGTAAATAGAATCTTAAAATCATGAAATTTGGGCACAAGGGTGAAAAGATACCCTTGTTCATAACCACACATACCTTAATAGACTTGATTTGATGAATGAAAGCTTGACTTTGTAAGCCTTGGGGATGATCTTGAAACCTTTATTGAACTTCTTAAATTAGAAACTTAAATTCTTGTTTATCTTAAAGAGAAAGTAATGAAGTTTTGGTGTTCTTGAGAGAAGGTTAGGGTTTCTTGGAGAGAAAATTGATAGAGAATGGGCAAATAATGCTTTAATCGGTGTTTAATCTATTGTTTTTAAAAATTAAGTCAATGGGAAATGACCTAACTGCCTCTCAAAAGATTAAAATCGTAACTGGAATGTCGTTTAGAGTCCTAGCGCAACGCGATGACATGCTCATCGTTATACCCAGCGTGCCGCAATGCAATAACGTTGAAGGAATCAAAATCTAAACATGACCCAAAACTCGTCTGAAAAATTCAAAACTTTCCTGAGACATGCTTCTTGCACCCCTAAACATGAATTAACTCAAAAACCATCGTCTCAAAGTTCAAAAGGTCAACTTAAAAATTCAAGAAGTTTAGGGGTCAAAATAAAGCTAAGTCTTCTATTCTTAGTTAAATTTTCATTCTTTAAGCCTCTTATGCAAGCACTAGTAGCAGACCTAACCTAATTTTAATATGGGGTATTATAATATCTTCCTCTTGGGTTCATTCATCCTCGAATAAAATTGATTAAGCTGAGAATATTGAGGAACTGAGATGACGTATTGAACTTGCATAACTGAAAACATGCTTACATAACTGAATTTATTCGCGAATGCATAAAATAATATGAAGATGATTATATAAAGCTGGAACTAAGAATGGAATAGAGAAAATCTATGGAAAACTGTTACCTTTGGATAAATCTGAACTTGCGGATAAAAGATGAGGGTACTTGATTCACATATCTGCTTGTTCATCCCAAGTGGCTACCTCAACAGACTGATTCCACCAAAGAACTTTGACCAAGGGAACTTCTTTGTTCCTTAGTCTAAGAATCTAGAGGTCAAGGATCTCAACTGGGATTTCTTCATGAGAAAGACTATCTTGAACATTTGTGTTTTCCAAATGAACTATAATAGCTGGATCACTAATACATTTCTTCAATACGGAGACATGAAACACTGGGTGTACGAATGTAAAATCTATAGGAAAGCTCAAGATTTTGTAAAGTCCAACATAACAGGGACTAAGTTTCCCCTTCTTGCCAAATCTCTTCACCCTTTCACAGGAGAAATCTTGAAATAGACTAAGTCACCAACCTCAAACTCAAGATCTCTTCACCTCATATCTGTATAGGATTTTTGTCGACTCTGGGATATTTTCAACCTCTCTCAAATTAAGTGAACTTTCTCCATAGCTTCAAACACCACATCTGGCCCTATCAAAGTAGCCTCACCCACTTCAAACCAACCAATAGGTGACCTACATCTTCTCATATAGAGAACTTGAAACGAAGCCATCTGGATACTGGAATAATAACTGTTGTTGTAGGAAAACTCAATCAACGACAAATGATCATCCCAACTTCCTTTAAAGTCAAGAACACACGCTTTCAACATATCCCCTAGGCTCTAAATGTTTCTCTCTACCTGAACATCTGTCCGAGGATGAAAAATAGTACTTAGATGAAATTGGGTACCAAGACCCATCTGAAAGGCTTTCCAAATATCAAAGGTAAACTGAGTACCTCTGTCTCAAATGATAGACAAAGGAACTCCAAGTAATCTGACCAATTCTATATTATAGAGCTTGGTGCAATCCTCGACTGAATAGGAAGTATGAACTGGTAAGAAATAGGATGACTTGGTTATTCTGTCTACAATAACTCAAATTGAATCATATTGGTGACGCAAATGGGGTAACCCAATCACAAAGTCCACATTCACCTCTTTCCATTTCCAAGTAGGAATGCTAAACTCCTACAAGGTGTCAGTAGGCCTTTGGTGCTCAACCTTAAAATGTTGACAATTAGCACACTTGGCTACTAACTCTATGATATCCCCCTTCATGCCGCTCCACCAATAGATTTTCCACAAATCACGGTACATCTTAGTGGCTCCTGGGTGAATAGAGTAACGCGCACCATGCACTTCCGCCAAAATCCACTGCCTCAAACCATCAACACATGGCATACAGTCTACCCTGGTATCACAACACACCATCTCCCCATTGGGAGAAAACCTTTACTTTCTAATTTCTAACTGACTCCTTCAACTTAAGAAAACTGGAATTCCTATCTAGCTTTTCTTTCACCCCGGAAACCAAAGAAAATTCTGAATCCAAACACTATCTTCAGCTGAATCAACCAACCGAACACCTAATCTAGACAATTGATGAACCCCCTAAACTAACTTCTTTTTATCATTCTCATTGTGAGCAACATTACCCATAGACAGTCTACTAAGGGCGTCTTCCACTACATTGGCCTTGATCAGATGATACAAAACACTCATGTCATAATCTTTCAACAACTTTAAACACCTTCTCTGATGAAGATTTAAATCTTTCTGCGAGAACACATACTGAAAGCTTTTGTGATCCATGAACACATCAATATGCACCCCATAAAGATAATGCCTCCAAATTTTCAAGGAAAAAACAACAACTGCTAATTCAAGATCATGGGTAGGATAGTTCTTTTCATGAGGCTTAAGATTTCTATAGGAATAGGCTATGACCTCACCTCTCTACATCAAAACAAAACCCAGACCAACTCTAGAAGAATCACAGTAAATAATGAATCCATTTGTACCATCAGGTAGCATCAAAACTGGGGCTGAAGTGAGTCGAGTCTTCAACTCCTGAAAACTCTTTTTACAAGAATTTGACTGAAACTTGACTTTTTTGAGTCAATCTAGATATAGGGGATGCAATATATGAAAACTCTTTAATAAACCATTGGTAATAGCTAGACAAACCCAAGAAGCTCCTGATATCTGTTGGAGAAATAGGTATGGTCCTGTTTCTCACTACTTCGATCTTTTGAGGATCAACTCTAATGCCATCACCAGAAATAATATGGACAAAAAAAGCTACTGACCTTAGCCAAAACTCACATTTACTGAATTTAGTGAACAACTGATGATCTCTAAGGGTTTGCAACTCAATTCAGAGATGGTCTGCATGATCATTCTCACTATGGGAATAGAAAAGGATGACATCAATAGAGACTACGATGAACATGTACAAGTACTGTTTGTACACTCTGTTCATCAAGTCCATGAAGGCTGCTGGGGAATTCGTTAATCCAAATGACATGACTAAAATTTAAAATGACCATAATAGGTTCTGAAGGTTGTCTTTGAAATATCACATTCCCTTACACTAAGCTGATGATAGATGGATCTGAGGTCTATCTTAGAGAAATAACTTTCACCTTGGAAATGGTCGAATAAGTCATCAATCCTAGGAAGAGGATATTTGTTCTTGATTGTGACTTTGTTTAACTGGTGGTAGTCGATGCACATTCAAAGAGAACAATTTTTCTTACGCACGAACAGAACTGTAGCACCCCATGGAGAGACATTGGGCCTTATGAAACCTTTATTTAGGAGGTCTTTAAATTGCTCTTTTAACTTTTTAAGCTCAACCGGAGCCATACGATATGGAGGTATGGAAATGGGATGAGTATCAGGAAGGATATCAATATCGAATTTTATTTCTCTACCGGGAGGTACCCTTAGAAAATCTTCAGAAAAGAACTCGGGAAGCTCATGGACTACATAGACTGACTGAACTGTGGGAACTTCAGACTTAGTATCTTTGACTCGGACTAAATAATAAATGAACCCTCTTGATATCAACTTTCTGTCCTTAAGATAAGAGATGAAAAGACTCTTGGGAAATTCTGAACTATCTTCCCACTAAAAGAGTGCCTCATCAGGAAACTGAAACTTCACTACACAAGTGCGACAATTTATTAATGCATAGTATGAATAGAGCCAATCCATGCCAAGAATAACATCGAAATCTACAATTTCTAACTCTATTAGGTCTGAAAGTATGATCCTATGAAGGACAATGATAGGGTACTTCCCATAGACTCGTCTGGCAACAACTGACTCACCCACTGGGGTGGAAACTAAGAAAGGCTTGGAGAGTTTTTCAGAACTTATCCCAAAATTTACTGAAACCAAAGAAAGATTTGAAACTGGGTCTAACAATACATACAAGTCAAGATAAAAGACACGAAGCATACCATTAACAACATCTGATGAAATCTCCTGCTTCTGTCGGGATGCTAAAACATAGAACTGATTTTGGCGCTGACTGCCATCGGTAGTGGATGATGCGCCCTGAGGAAAAATTGGGCGACCTAGTGGAGCTGGTGCTTTAGTAGCTTGAGTTTGGGGACGAACATCCCTTCTTTCCTTCTTAGCATACGAACACTCTTTAATTTTGTGACCCAACTTTCCACATCCATAACAACCCCTTCTTCCCATCAAACACCCACCAAGATGGTTTCTATCATACTTTACACATATCAGATAACTGGGCTTTCCACCCACACTACTCTGAGACTTAGACATAGAAGTCCTGCCCTATTGCTCATGTTTGGTTTTGGGTATAGGGGCACTAGCTAAAGATGGCACTGGCAGATATGAATGACCCTAAAATTATGAACGGTTTCCCCCTCCAGACCTTAGTTGACCATACTCAAATTGTCCAGTTCTAGCCCTCTTATT
This sequence comes from Capsicum pubescens, assembly GCA_030864215.1. NCBI lineage: Eukaryota > Viridiplantae > Streptophyta > Magnoliopsida > Solanales > Solanaceae > Capsicum > Capsicum pubescens. Next base: position 299,439,279 of record CM061540.1, read on the forward strand.
CCTTTTCTCTCTTTTCTTTATTTTTTTTACCTCAATGTGCTGAGCATGAGTCATCAACCTAGCAATATCCATATCCTCAATAAGCATGATAGTTCTACACTCTTTGACTACTAAATCAGATACTCCAGTAACAAACTTACTCATACTAGATCTAGGGTCATCTACCAACTCAGGAGCATACTTGGACAACTGGGTGAAATTAAGGCAGTAATCTTTCACTGTCATCGAGCCCTACCTCAGGTTCATGAACTCCTCAACCTTAGCTTCTCTCATCTAATGCGAAAAAAACTTGTCTAGAAATGTATCCTGAAACACCTGCCAACCCCATAGGAGCGATATTCTCACCTCTACTATCCTTCCACAAAACAACCCAATCATAAGAACATCCTTTATCCTGTAGGATGCCAATTCTACACTCTCTTCCTAGTAAAATGATAATCTGAGTGATCTTTCTCACTTCATCAATGAAGAGTTATGGATACTTACCAACTTTTCACCCAAAGAACTCAGGTTGATTTATTCTCATAAAATCACGAATCCTGGTTGTATCTAGATTACCATTTTTCTTAAGTGGGACTGCCATCTATTGGTTGCCCTGAACATTAGCATTCACAGCTTGGGCCAATGGATGAAAGGAAGCCCAAAATTTAGCATGAGACACATTCTCATTCAGAGGGTTGTCATACATTGGTGGTTGATTACTATTTCTGCGTGCATTGGCTCGAAGAGGAGGCATATTCTATCACGTTAAAGCACGAGTTAAAGAAAATAGAGACAACTGTAATCACGATAAATCATGAAAGAAACAATGATTCCTAACTCGTTTCATAGCCTCTTGCTCATAAATGTGGCGCACTTCACACCCATGATCAAGACTCTATGTAATGCAGCTTGTCAGACTCCATAGGAATCTTTAAAACCTTAGGCTCTGATACAAAGTTTGTAACGCCTTGAAAATACACCCTAGACATCACACGGTGCTCAAGACTACAAGTAGTCTCAAGCTAACCCTTTAAGCCTTCTAATAACTTTGGAACTCATAATAAAGATAAACTGGACTTGCGAAATCTCGAGATACTGAATTAATATCTTAACTGAAACTGAATTAATATCTTACTGAAAGTCTTAAACTTGGAAATCTTGAAAAACAAACACTTTTTAGTCTAAATAGAAAACAGTCGGACAAGCCACTACTTCTAACTAGAGAGCCACTAGGACAAGCCTCAGCTGACTCGAACTAAATAGAAAATCAAATGACTAAAATACTTCATCAATAATAATGTCTAATAAAAATGGGTCCTCGAACTATGAGGACTCACTAAGTGCCAGGATATAGGTGGAGATGCCCATAATTAATCATGCTACTGGAACTGAGCACCAGAACCTACATTATGAAATAATGTAGCATATAGACATATATATGGATCAGTACTTCTGGAATGTACTGAGCATATGGGGGTGAATGCACAAGTAAAACAATAACTCAATATGTACTTAGATTTTCAAACAATGTATGCTAAGTGTAAATGACTCACCATAACATGGTAATTCATACCACACTTTCTGCTCAATATAATTCTTGAAATACTTAAACCATAACAAATCAAGATAGAGCAATCTCATTCATAATATAAATCTTGTAAGTTAAAAATATAAACATAAGCACTTCTGGATATACTTAAAGCTTTAAATCATATGATAATCACATGCTTCAAGAATATATAAACTTGAGTATAAAATCTATTTCAAATCAAGTAAATAGAATCTTAAAATCATGCAATTTAGGAACAAGGGTGAAAGGATACCCTTGTTCATAACCCCACATACCTTAATAGGTTTGGTTTGATGGATAAAAGCTCGACTTTGTAAGCCTTGGAGATGATCTTGAAAGCTTTCTTAACCTTCTTGAATTAGTAACTTAAATTCTTGTTTATCTTAAAGAGAAAGTAATAGAGTTTTGTTGTTCTTGAGAGGAGGTTAGGGTTTCTTGGGGAGAAAATTGATAGATAATGGGCAAATAATGCTTTAATCGACATTTAATCTATTGTTTTTACGAATTGAGTCGGTGGGAAATGTCCTAACTTCCCTTCAGAAGATTAAACTCGTAATTGGAATACCGTTTAGAGGCCTAGCGCGATGCGGTGACATGCTCATTACTATACCCAGCGCAACATGATGCAATAACGTTGAGCTGCTAGAATTGAAATCCAAACATGATCCAAACCTCATCCGAAAAATTTAAAACTTCCTTGAGACATGCTCCTTACACCCCTGAATATGAATAAACTCAAAAACCATCATCTTGATGTTTGGAAGGTCAACTTAAAAATCCTCGAAGTTAAGGGATCAAAATAAGGCTAAGTCTTCAACACTTGGTTAAATTTTTAGGCTTTAAGCCTCTTATGCAAGCACTAGAAGTTGAACTAAGCTAAGTTTAATACAGGGTATTATAGTATCATTGATATTTTCTTAGTGGGGCCTTCAAGATATCATCAAAGTGTATATATATATATATATATATATATATATAATGTTAAAAGTGTGAAGGCCTTTAGAAAAGTGAATTGAACTTTTTGCCCTTCATTAAAATAGTCCGCTTTAGACAAAATCGTCTTTTACCCTTTTCCTATAATTAAATTCTTCAAAATAAATATACTAAATTTTTGCTACAATTAAATTCTAACCAAATTTAGCTTTTTTCTCTACTTAATTAAAACCCACGTTTTTTTTCGTTACTTTGTTAAAACAACCAAATTAAGCTTTTACCACATTTAGCTTTTTACTCTACTTAATTAAAATCCACGTTTTTTTGCGTGCATTAGGTATAATTAAACTATGCTGGATGTATTAGCTAATACATAGTATTAAATAAAGATCACATTTAATACATGCCCCCCATTTCTTTAAGTTTTTTTTCCCACTTGATCGGATGAAATTACTGTACTTTTTTTTCCTCCTATTTGTTTCCTGCTTGGTTCAACAAAATAATTATTTTTTCCTACACATCCAGATTTGTGTCATCTTTGGTTTGTACATAATGTCCTTCTATATAAACCCTTGAGCTTTTTCATTGTTCATCGTTATAAGCAGTTGCGATCTTTCATTGTTTTTCATCTCAGCACAGTTTTAACAATTTTATTTTTAGGTTTTTGATGTTGTATCATCTCTCCCTTTTGTTAATTTAAACACAATATTACTTTCTATGCCAACATAAATTGCTTAGTTTAATTTAGCTTAATGTGTCATGTTAATTCAATATATTTTCTTTTCTACTTCTCATAACTAACCTTCTTTATCTATCAACCTATGACATATTCAGATATATTCTTCTCATCTCACAAATTTACTTTTATTCTACGTTCTTATCGTTCTATGTGTCCTTTTAGTAGAATATATTATAGTAATTTCTATTTCTCTTAACTAACCTTCTTTATCTACCCACCTACCGACAAGATTCGCATATTCATGTATAATTCTTCTCATCTAACAAATTTACCTCTACTATGAAATTATACGTTCTTCGTATTGTTTTGTTGCAGTTTACAGGTGATAGATGAATGTCGATCGGTTTTGAGAATTTTTTTGGATGAAAGTTAGGTTTAATTAAATAAATTCTCCAAAAGATGTTGAATTTAATTATGGAAAAAGGGCATGGCATGACCATTTTAAAACAAAATGGCCCATAATTGAAAAGGTGGACATGCTGTAGTCAGTCGGCTAAAGTAATCCCCCTTTTTAGCCATTTGGCCCAATTGTGCACATGCAGTCTCTAAATTCAATTGATACACTTTTATACCAAATTGATACACTTTTATACTATATTGATACACATTTTAGAAAAAGAGAAAGGAAACTCTATGCAAGCACATGCAGTCCCTATACCTAATTGATACTCTTTTATACTACATTAATACACTTTTATACTACATTGATACACTTGCAGTGTCCATATACTCAATTGATACTCTCTTATACTAGATTGATACATTTTTAAAATGTATGTAGAAACTATATAGAGTTGTATAAAATATGTATAATAATTGTAGTTAAAAATTGTATAGAATGTGTATAGCTATTTTTTTTTTTTTATGTTTGTCTTGTTTTATTTATAGTTCCTCTTTTGGACTTGCAATAATATTGGGGGTTGGTTTTCGGATTTGGGAAATTGCAGTTGAACTGTTGAAGGAAGTTGGAGTTAGGTTTTCCATTTTGAGTTTAAGTTGCATTATCTTCTCCTCAAAATTCTATGTATTTGTTTCGGTCAAATAAAGATTCTTATAGTAAAGCTTTCACATGACTTTTTGGATAGTCAATGTCTTCCATAGATATACATAATGCATGTTTCAACGTATAACAATTGTGGTTATGCTAATTTCAAAAAAGGAATAGGTTTTAAAAAAAAAAAACTGCAAAAAAAAGAGTATAAAAATAGTGAAAAAACACAAAAGAACAGTGATTTTTTTATAATAGAACGAAACATCAATTTTTTTTTAAAAAATAGAACATAAAAAAAGCAGCAAAATTAAAAAAATAAAATAAACTAGCGTTTTAAAAAAAAACCAAAAAAAAAACAAGAAGTAACTGGCATGCAAAGATAGCTAGCATGCAAAGATAGTACAAGGAAAAGTTGAATTGCATATAGCTAGGTACATGCAATAAAAAGAAAAAAAGATTCACGTGGGTGGGGAACGTTTTCTAAAAAAAAAATAAAAAATGGGTCAAAGATAATATCATATTTATGTTTGGTATATCATAGGAAGTGGAGCTGCTGCCGCTTTCTGCTTAACTGTTTATCCATTGGCACCATGATCGAGTGCTATTTTTTTGGTTTTTAAATTTAGGTGCTAGTTTTGTGAAATTATTTTAGTTTTAGGTGTTATTTTTGTCGTTTTCCCTTTAATTATTGTATTTATCTTTATTATTTAAACAAATATCTTATTTAGTGTAATATTTGAACTCCATAAAGTAAGGTACACGCGCGAGGCGCATACAACTAAACTAGTATATGTTAAAAGTGTGAAGGGCCTTAGAAATGTCGTTTGGATTTTTTTCCTTTCATTAAAAGCCTTTGTTTTAGATAAAATCGTCTTTTCACTATATTATATTTATGATAAAATCTTTCCTTATTAGAAGTAATCAGAATTAATGACAACTAATTTTTTTCATTAGTTTAAGAATTTTAAATCAACAAAATTTGATTTTAAGAAGATTTAAAAAGCTTACAAATCTACATCTACATCTACAATTTGTTAAATCTATTAACCACTTAAGACTTCTGGCGGTAAAATATATATGTCCTTACAATAAAATATATGTTTTGAACTTTTTGCACTTCATTAAAACCTTTAAGAAAATATCATTTTAAATAATAAAATATCATACGTGCGTGTGTAATATAGAATTTGGAGATTTGGTCCTAGGGATCTGGTTTTGTTCAGAACAAGGTAAGTCATTTGTTTTTCGAACTTTTTTTTGAAAGTATTCGTTAATCTTAAGACAACGTAATGAATTTAAAGTATGGACTGAATTATATGTTCAGTTTCTTTTTTATTCTCTCATCTTTAATTTCTTATCTCCATTAGTGACAAAAATTGCAATTCAAAAGTAAATAGTACAATATTTAAGGGAGGAGTAACAGAAGGAGACGTAACTAGTTAATTATTATATCATTATTAATTTCTATCATAGGTGAAATATGAGAAAAGGATAAGGTAGTTAGATAATTTGATTTAAATGGAGTTACTTCTCCATTGATACATTTATGCTATTACTTTATTGTGTTTTATTGTGTTTCAACTTTCACCATTCCTTTTCAACCTTTAAAGTTTTACTTTATAATTAGCTGGAGAAGTCGTGCTCGGCACGGACCGAACGATGATGGTAAAATTGCTAAAACTACATTGATGAAAAACAAGTAGCATTGGACTTGTCCAATCAAATTCATAAGAGACATTTTCATAATAAAAATTTACGTTGGTAAATGCTTTCATTTCCTTGAACGTTACTACCACACAAATCACAATATTTTTATAAGTCTTTCAGCTAAGCTCAAGGTTGTGGAAGCAGTTGATCCATTTAAAGGTTGACCTCCATTTAAAAGTTGACCTGGCAAAACAGCTTTATAAATGCATATTGTACGTCATTATTCACCTTCAACATATATAACTATCACAGCTTTCACAATGGCATAGGTTGGCATAGGTTGAGTTCACTATACAACTATTTGAAATGCTGTACATCCAAAAGTCCAGGCAACAGAATGCAACAGCGCCCACTTTAGCCGCCAAATAGCTTATGCCTTGAAAGCAAAACAATCACGAACCACTATAACCAAATATCCAACCCCTGAAAATCATATGGCAATGACATAAGTGCGTGAACAAATAACTCAACTGAATTAATTAGAATGACATTAATCAGAAGGAAATTTGCATTCAACAGGTAAGAGTAGGAGAACTGTAGTCAAACTTGCCAAAGTCGAGGCATACATAATTTGAGTAAGTCACAATGAGATATATAAGCCTATGAAATAAGGTTACGTTCTAGAAAAAGATGAATACTCAAGTTTAAGTTGCCAATGAAATGGAGGAGAACCACGAAATTGACGTCGAAAGAGAAAGAGGACAAGGTCTTACTTACTTCAAAGTCCAAAGAAGAGGAAGTTTCCCGTCTTAGTTTCACTTCCTTGAGCTGGCTACCTACCACCGTACAACATTATATTGCTCTTATTTGGTGGGTCATTAATCAATCAGTTTTAAAAAAAGGAATGAAACATAGCAGATAATTGGTCAAATTAAAGGAGATGGTTATCATAACTCCAACAAATATAAATTGTTGACAGGCCAGTATTTTTAAGCAAAAAGTTTAAACTCTTAAATTCTTGGTAGGCAAATATTTTTCTAATAAGGCAAACATTTGCACATCAGGAAAGGAAATCGATTGAAAGAAATTTAATACGAAGCAACACACATAAAGAGAATTCTTACAAAATCATACATCATGATCTACAAAACATCACTTAAAAACACTTGATTGTAATTAGCATTTGATAGTATCACCAAGAAGTTATAGTATTTTAGCTTTGTAAAATTGAAAATACTTTAAATTTATGAGTCCCAAATATTAGAGAAAAATTCAAAGAGAGGAAAGGAATAGTGGAAATATGACAACCAAATATACTACTTACATAGTACATGAATTATTAGATTTCATGAGAACTTCTTAATATAGTAGAAGTCACAGGTTCTGGAAGAGTGGAAGTGCAAATTATGCAACAGAAATTGAATGAGCATCCAACTTAATAGTATTTTATCTTATCTAGAACTGAAAAGATTAACACTAAACTTATACGGCATAAAAATACATATGCACTGAAGTCAAAATAATCAAAAACTCCAGTCCAATGAAGTCGAGGAAGAGGCAAATGATCAAATTCCAAGCTAAACTCACAACAGTTTCAAACATTTTATTCTGTCTTTTTTTTTTTTTTTTTAATTTACATATAATGAAGTTTATTTTTTTTAAATTGAAAATAAATGAAGGGTTAGATCTTAAAAAAATCCAAAGAAAATTCAAAATTGAACATGAAGAGATTTCCTAATTTACAGGTAAGAATAAAAAAAAGAGACGAAGGAAATGAACCAAACGCCTGTAGTTGAAGAAGAACAACCGTCGAAGAAGAACACAAAGCCAAAGAGCAAAGGTCAGGTTGACAAAAAACAGCTAGAGTAATTTAGATATAAAATTTGTAGAATGGATGCTATTCATCGATAAAATTTGTGGTGGACTAGTAGGTAATACTCTTTTATTCTTAATCAGAGTTCTAAGTTCGAACCTTGAGTACGAATACTTTTAATAAAAATATTTTACCTCCTAATGAATATGAATTTATTGTGCATCAATATAAATACCGGTCATCAAATTAAAAACAAAAACAAAATTCAATTTTATGATAATCATTTCCTTACAATAATTTCAACGAAACTAGTTAAGATTCCTTCTTTCTTATATACTAGTATTTGTTATTTTGTAGCCTGATGTTTTTCAAATAACTATTTTATTTTGAAAATTATTCAAATACATGGTGAATTAGGAAATAATAATGGTTTTTATACTTTTTAGTTTAAACATAATAATCTAAGAATGACATATGAAGAGTATTGAAGCCAATCGTATTACATATATGTGTACTAGATAATTTTAAACGGGCTCAATGTAACTAATTACAAATTTTAGATTTATTTTGAATATATAAAAAAGTTTAATATAAAAATATGATATTGCATTTTGATCAATATTCTACTGGTATCAATTAAAATTTTAGCCTAAATAAAATAAAGTTACCTAACTCACAAATATTTTCAAGTATTGTTGGTATCTATTATGAAAACATTCATTTCTTAATATTCTAAAGCATTAAGGATCTAAAATTTTTAGCTTTTTTTATATCGCAAAATGATATAAATTTATTATGATTTAAAATCTAATTTTATTTGTTAGATTGAATTGAATTATACGTGAAATATACTTTATTCAATGAAGTCAAAAGTCACATAGTATATTTAATAAATTTTCAACAGCGTTCCTAATTCCTTTATTTCCTTTGAAAGATCTTTTAAGTACATGGTTCTTGTACTTCTTTCTTCATTATTTTTTGCACATAAATTGTTACTTGTACAATATTGTTAATTATTAAAATAATGTTAAGTTTTAATTTGTACAACAACATATCCAATATATAACTTCACAAAATAGTTTTAAGAATAGTCACGAATATAAATTAAGAAATAGCTGAAATGATATTTTTACCCTTGATCGTCATTTAACTCATTTTTCTATGTAAAATAATAAAATATAATAAAAATAGGTTAGTATGTGTTCACGATACGTATGAATGTATTTGTATCTATCCGATTTTAAAGTCCATCAATTTTTATGTATCTAAGAGGTTAGGACGTGTTCATATATATATATATGAATGTATATGTGTGCAGTTGTATACACATGTATCTAAGTGTTTACTTTGTTAGATACATCAAATTGATAATAGATACATCAGATTAATGAAAATAGAGTAATTAGCTTCTATAGTTAAAAAATTCGTGTAAGTTACTCAAAAATTATTTACATTCTGAAATTTACTTTAAAATTAACATTTTCTCAATTTGAATAGCAGACATTTTCTCTCTTTTATCCTAACTTTTTAAAATGTCTATTTTCCCTTACATACCCAATCTTTTTCTTTTTTCCTTCTTCAAATCATGATTTTTATTAAAAATATTTATATAACAAATCTTTGCAGGAAAAAATAAGCACTGTTGATTAGGAAAAGAAAAAGAAAAGTGAGAAATAGTAACTTAGTGCATACATTATTGACGTTTAATAATGAAATGAATGAACAACATTTTTGTAATTTTTTTTTATTAATAATAAAAAAAATTTAATATTTATTTATACAAGTACAAATCATAGAGTGATAGTTTTATAGATATATTTTGAATAAGTAATAAAAATAATTAATAAAAATAGAGGTATATTTTATAATAAATTTCTAAAAGATCATCCATATATATTGTAATTAAATTATAATTTAGAAATAATAATTAATGACAAAACTCATTTATCCATGTTGACAGTTAAGAATAATAGATAAGTAAAACTTAAATATACATATATACTTAATACACACAATACTTAAATAATATCTTAAAAGATAACATTAGATTTTGTAATAAGTTCATAAAAATTATTCTACTTATAATGTTAATAAACTTGAACAATAATTTTTAAATATCTAGAAATGGTGAAAGAGAGCAAAGAGATGAGGCTTCTAGAATTTTTGTTGAGTAATAGCGTGAAATGACTTGCCCTTGATCGTCTCCTAACTCACCTTTCTATATAATAAAATAAAGTATGTATAATTTGTTGGGTTTTATGGTCGCGCTAAACGCGACTGCTATATTGACTAGTTGCAATAATAATAAGAGACTACAAGAATACAAAAGTCATCAAAGAGTTTATAGATAACAATTTTTACTTTTTAATTTTCCAGTCAAAGTAAATGACTTGTATTATAAGGGCGTAGCATGACCTAAATTTGCCTAGTGTTTGATCATAAATTTTAAAATATATTTGATAAGTTACTTGAGAAAATTGAAGGAAAGGTGTCTTTTAAGTCTTGAATGAAAGATTGGTGACATTGGCCAACTTAAAGGGTCAAACATCATTAGAAAACTTGATTAAGTTAATGGTAGACTTGATTAATATTTTTAAAACTTTCTAATCTTTTCAAAAATACAAATCAACCCAACCTACACCCCTCTCCTCTCTAAATCATCGACCGTCTCTCTTCCCTCTCTCGAGACAGCTTCTCTCAACTCTCTTCCAACTAATAGTTCTGTAAAATTTCTCCCTTCAATCCCCGACGACTTCAACCTCCGGCGATAAATAGTTGAGCAAGTTCTTTTTCGATTTTCAATCGACGTGAAGACTTCCCCAGCGATAACAACTTCGAGTTTTTCGTCATCCCATTTCTTTTTTCACAGGTAAAAAATTATGAAGAAACAGAGGAACTTGAGCCAACTACTCTTCTAGTATTGGTTAACAATTTCAATATTTCTTGCTTAAATTTGAAATGTGGACTGAATAAAATTCTAATTTCTGTCATTTCTTGTTGTTGCTGTTGAACTGTTGATTCAGATTTTTGGTCACCGTTGATGTTCTTAGTATGTGTGTGTGATGTGTTGGTGTTGCTGGGTTGATTTGTTGTTTGTCTTGGTAAAAATGGTGTTGCAACAGACGCAACATATGATGCAACAGATGAAACAACTGATGCAACAGATGCAACAGATAAAAATCTAATGCAACTATGAAAATCTGATGCAACAGATGACCAATCTAGCAGATCATTCATCTGTTGTGACATATGACTCTTCTGTTTGGAAGAAATCTAAACAATATTGATCCAACAGATAACTCATTTTCCAACAGATGAGTGATACGTTTCAATAAATCAGTGATATATTTTATTATTTCCAATGGATTACTCATCCGTTGCAACAGGTTGGTTATATGTTGCAATATATTACCTGCTAGGTGCACCAGATCAGTGATCTGTTTAACTATTTTTGGATTACTTATCCTTTGCAACACGTTGGTTATATGTTGTAATAGATTAGTGATCTATTTTTACTCATCCATTACAACAGGTTGGTTATATGTTGCATCAGATAAACTACCTGGTGCAATAAATTAGTGATCTATTTTTACTGTTTCCAATGGATTATTCATCCGTTATAATAGGTTGGTTATAAGTTACAATAGATAACCTTCCTGGTGCAACAGATGAGTGATCTGTTTTTACTGTTTCCAATGGATTAATCATCCGTTGTAATAGGTTGGTTATATGTTGCAATACATAAACTATCTGGTGCAACAGATTAATGATTTATTTTTATGGTTTCCAACAGTTTACTCATCCGTTGTAATAGGTTGGTTATATGTTGCATCAGGTAAACTACCTGGTGCAATAAATTAGTGATCTATTTTATTATTTCCAATGGTTTACTCATCCATTGCAACAGGTCGGTTATATATTGCAACAAATAACATACCTGGTGCAACAGATGTGTGGTCTATTGGAATTGTTATTTTACTGTTGTGCATGTTAGATTTACTGTTATCCCTTTTTAACGATGCATTGATCAATTATAATCTATTTTATGTTCCTGTTAATTTAAGATAATATGACTCCCAAAATAAAAGAAACTAAATCAAGTCCAAGTAAAGGAACAAGTGAAGCAGCTTGGCTGCATCCACAACTCTATGAGCTTGCTTTGCAAGCATTATCTCAATCAGGAGCAGAAGATAATGGACACGGGGAGGAGGAATGTTTCAAAACAGATGATCCAAATGCTAATAGCCCTTCCGCCAAAGAGTTGGTCAAAACCTTCAGCATTGATCATTATCCTGTAAGAATGCAGTGCGATAGTGCCACAGATTTAATGGGTGATTTTGTGGTTAAGTCAGTCATGGGAAAATCTTTAGATGTAACAACCCGATTTCCTGAACCGAAATGCTACATGGTGCTCATGACCCCAAAGGACCACAAGCTAACCCATGACTGATATCTGTACCTATATACTGCATAATATATCATAAAATGCAGAAACATGAACATAAAAGGCCATTAGGTTTGAACTGGATAAACGTCTGATAACAAAATGTCCGAAAAAGGTATAACAATACCAAAACAAGTCATAAATACTGAAAATAATGAGATCTGAATATCTAATCTGATATCTAGTCTGAAAGCCTCTAACTGAACTGAATAAGGAGTTGAAGGAACATGTCTCCAACTAACTCCATCTAGAAACTGAATAGTAAATGTAGAAATAATCATATCGTCCTCGAATGAGAAAGACTCACTATAAACTCTGAACACTGGAATGCTACTGCTGATCTGGAGCTCATACCTCTGAACCTATGGTGTAACATAAGAGAAAGCACCATAGCGTAAATACGTCAGTACGTCTGAATGTACTGAGTATACGATTGAGGAAGGCTAAATGTAAATGGTTATATGTATGAACAATGCTAACTAATATGAACGTGAGAATACATACATGCATAAACAGCTATAACTGAACTCGTGATTATACTGACTACTGAGTCTGAATGCTGACGACATGACCTTACTGTTACGGAGGTACTGAATTGATTATTGACTATTTTTGACAGTTCAAATTATGAAGAACTGGTTTGAATGACTTTGTCTAACAGTCCTGAAACTGAATACTGGTAACGTGAGCTATGATAACTGATACAACTGATAATTTTAATGATCGAACTAATCGATATAACCAATACTGAGCGACTGTATCTAACAGCCTAAGTTCTGATGGAACTATCTGAGTTCCGTTCTACTTGGAGTAACTAAATATGAGATCAGTCCTATCTAGCGGGTGATCATGAGTATACTAATAATAAGGATGATTTGACTTAGTCTGAGATCAGTCCTATCTAGCGGGTGATCTTTAAATCTAATGATTCTGATACTGAATAATCATAGTTGAGATCAATCCTAGCTAATGGGTGATCTTGAAGTCTATTTACAATGATAAGCATTGACTGTATCTAACAGTACTGAATCTGTACTACTAAGTTGAGTTGACTGTGTCAGAAAGCCCTGATTCTGTAACTGAAACTGTGGGATGTGTTCATCTAACTGACATGCCCTAAGCTAAGCTGACTGGGGTCTAGTCTCTGCCCTGACTGGAAGGGTGTCAGTACCACGCCACCAGTAAAGACATCTACTGTTGAGTTAGTCCTAATCTAGCGGGTGACTCCTGGGATCAGTCCTATACATATAAATGTGCTAACGGATGACCCCTGAGTATGTCAGTCCTATCTAACGGGTGACATCTCTTACCTACGCTGGCTACATAGTTTTGGAACTTAGGGATTGCTTCTAGGGATCTCAGTCCTATTCTAGTAGGTGAGTCCCCATACCTAGGATCACTCGGTGATGAATCCTACTCCATCTGAAATACACTAAACTAAATAACAGAGATGAACTGAATAACTGAACTGAACTGATTAGATGAACTGATACTAGTGGTATTGTTTAGCGAAGCTAAACTGAGTTTACTGAATTTCGATGACTAACAAAATGTATTGAGTTTTGAGGACTGATTGAGAGTACTGAAGTTACTGAGATTGACTGTGAATACTGAAGTTACAGACTGAGTACTGAGATCACTGAGATTACTGAACTACTGAGACTACTGAGATTTTTGAGTTTTCCTGAGTCACATGACTGACTGAATTCTATAGATCATGGCTTAACTGAGACTATCGTGATAACATGACATGTATCTAGGCACACAACTATATTTTTGGGGTACAAGTACCCCCAGGACTCGATGGAAGGAAATTGACACACATGACTGACTTGATCATAAAAGTAGAGTCCATAATCCACAATATCATAAATAAGGGATTTCATGCTAAGCAAGGTTCTCAACAATCTATTTCATGGAAGGGAATTTCATACAACATGTATATACTTGCATAGCTTTCAATATCATGCTCATTACATATTACAACCACAATCCATAATATCATAACTTGGGGAATTTCATGAAGTACATGGGTATTCTACATCTTGTACATGAGTGGGTTTTGCAAGTAAGCATAGCATAATTCCATAAGACTAGTTCATGAGTAATCCAACAGTGTTCACAAGACACATTATCAACATGGATGACATTGAATCATAGAGGCCTATCATGAATCCTTCCCTTAGTCACAATTTAGCTATAATGCATGATTTTTAGTCTCTTAGGTATTTTATCAAACACCTTACATGCACAACTTAGGCATAGGTGTAAATCATACAATTACTCATAATAAATAATGAAACTTACATGTTTTCAACTCAGATGATGTCATCGATTCATAATAACACATAAAGATTCTATCTTGGCATCATTCAACACATAAACATGATCAACAATTCATTCATAACATGAAAACCATAATATATAGTTTTAGAAAAGGGTTCTTGAACTTTATGGACGAAAGGAGTCCATGAATGAACACACGCATACCTTAGAAAAGAAACCTTGATAATTTGTTGGAGAGTTCTTGGATTGGGAATCTTAATTCTTGATTATCTTGAAAAAAGGCTTGAATCTTGCTTTTGAGAGATGAGTTTGATGAAAACCCTAATCTTGTGGTTGAGAGTGTAAGAGAGGGCTTTTGAGATGCTTAACTGAAGAAAAATGGAAAAAATTATGCCTCTTTAGGATTGTAAGTCGTGGAAGGTGAAGGAAATGACCAAAATACCCTTGTAAAAATGCCCTTGAATTGCTGGAAAAATATACTTGACGCCATCCGTGACAAACCGTCAGGTCCGTGATAAGCCATCACGAATGGTCGTCACAAAAGGGGTCCAAATTCGTGATTTTCTTCCCAGGGCTGATGACATCGTAAGAATGTCATCAGAATGTGACGTCGTCGTCAAAAAAGTCGTCAGAAACGTGATATCCCGTCAGAAACGTCGTCACCATTTTCCAGCTTGACATGCTGGAATAAAATGGGGACTACTCTTTGCTCCGATATCATATTTCGGTGAAATTGGTATCGTTGGAAATATAATTCAAGGATATTTCATTTTATATATAGTAAACAACCCAGTTAGTCATATAAAACAAGGTATGGACGATTGAAGTTGACCTAAGTTTTGACGCTCACTAAAACTTGAACGATAGGAAAGCTTTCAACTTGTACTTGAGTTAGGGGACCTATATGATCTAAATTCATGCTCAAATAGATTCCCACACTACATAATTGATTAAAACACTAAATTTATATAGGATTTGAGGCTTTTGAAACATCCACGCATAGGAATGACGGATTTTCATTCTAGTCCAAAATGTGGGGTTTTACAGTATCTCTCCCTTGGGAACATTCGTCCTCGAATGATACTGGCTGAGATGAAAGAAAAGACAACTTACACGAATATATAGCATGAATGACTGATCATGATTTCATGGCTGACATGACTGAAAACTGAGCATATCATACTGTACATGCATATCTGATGCATGGGTAGCTGATTTATGAATGTAGGACTGAGTGTTCTGATAAACTGAGTTTCTTAAACTGAGAATGCATATTTAATGCTTAACTGATAATTTGAATCCATGCATATCTGATGAATGACTATGTGACTGACATGATACATGAATGCATGACTAAAAGTACTGATAAGCTGACCACACATATCTGATACGTGAATACATGACTGAACTGACTCACGAACGTGCGACTGAACATGCAATGGTAAAGGAACTAAGATTGAACTGAAACATGAGAACATGAATGATTCTGCTACGTGACATATGGACTGGACATCATGAACTGAACTAAACCTCTGAATACTTGACTTACAGCTGAGGTCTAACTTGAAGGTCAACTTATGAGTACCCTCTATTCTAGACTGAATTCGTTATGTAAGGAGAAATTGAAGGATATAAGGCATGTGAGCGTTAAGAGAAAGTGGGGTATCTCCCCCTTGGGACGCTATGTCCCTCTAAGAACGCTTACCTTACGGAGATACTGGGTGATGCACAGGGCATCTACGAACTAGATTATAACTAAACTTTTGGAGTTTGAAACTAATGCATGATGCATGAGATGAACTGATCTTGCAACTACTAGGAGGTTCTACCTTGAAATAGTTACATTCTCTGAGATTTTGGATAGCATGAATAGATGCAAGGATGAGAAAACAAGCTATAAAAATCTGACTGCTCGATTGCTAAACTGACTTGCTGGCTTTACTAGCTAACTCATACTGAAACATATGCTCGAATAAGATAAAGATATCTAACAATGCATACTATGAACATGAAAGACTGGTAACATACCCAAATCTAAGTCAGGGAAACTTTCTGGATTAGGACGGGTCTGGAGTGCATAAAGTCTATTCTGACGCTGACCACTATTGTTACCTTACTGACGCAACTCCTTACCCTTCTGTGCTAGAACTCCTCACTCTCGCATTCTGTGTCCTGGCTTGCCACACCCAAAACATACATCACTTTCTACCATACATGCACCTAGATAATTCTTACCACACTCTTCGCTAAGCGGATAAGTAAGACCTCTATTTTCACTACCCTGGGCCTCAGATCCTGGCACTCTATCATGACGGTCATTTCTGGACTTAGGTGCTGGTATACTAGCTGAGGATGGAGCTGGGACTGAATATTTCTGACTATGCTGAGAACGGTTACTACCCTGTCACTTAGGTTGAGCAAAGCTGAAACTACCTGTCCTTGCTCTCTTACTCTGTCTCTCTCTCGTCCTAATCTTCTGCTCCTCTATCTGCTGAGCATGTGTCATAAGTCTGGCTAAAGTCATATCACTATTCAACATGGAAGATCTACACTCATTTACTACACTATCATTCACCCCTGACACGAACTTACTCATCTTAGCTCTACCATCTGCAACCACATAAGGGGCATATCTGGCTAATTGAGTAAACTTGAGAGAATACTCCTTTACCGTCATACTTCCCTGCCTGAGGTTGATGAACTCTAGTACCTTAGCTTCTCTAAGATCTAGCAGAAAGAATCTATTAAGAAAAGCAGAGGAAAACTCCTCCCACTCTATAGGGCTTGCATTATCTAACCTTTCTGACTTCCACTGCTTGTACCAAGTATGAGAGACATCCTGTAATTGGTATGCGGCTAACTCATCACTCTGAACAGTATTAACCCCCATAACATATGTCACCTTCTGAACCTGATCTAGGAATTCCTGTGGGTCTTCATCTGACTTAGACCTTGTGAAGGAAGGAGGATTCATTTGGGTGAAGTCCCGAATTCTAGATGCAGCTGAATTGGCCACTGGGTTGGCCAGAATGATAGCTGGTCGTTCATTCTGGGCAGCGTCTGATTGAGAAAGAGTGGTGAATGAGGCCCTGAACTCCGCATGAAAAACATGATTGCCCAAAGGAACTTCAGGCTGAGGGGCTGACTGATTCCCGTTTCTTCTTTTAGGAGGCATGTCTATAGAAGAAAGGGAGAAATGGATTAGACTGAGATTACGCTCACTGGCACGACATGAATACTAAAAAAAGGGAAACTATTCCTAAAACATCTCATAGCCTCCTGCACATAAGTGTGGTGCACAACACACGCATTTATAAGACTCTACCAGATGCGGCTTTCAGACTTCCTAGGACTCTATTGAACCTTAGGATTTGATACCAAGTTTGTAACACCCCAATTTTCTGAACAGGAATGCTACACAGTGCTTATGACCCTGAAGGACCACAAGCTAACCCATGACTGATATCTGTACCTGTATACTGCATAATATGTCATAAAATGTAGAAATATGAACATGAAAGGCCATAAGGTTGGAGCTAAATAAACGTCTGATAATAAAATGTCTAAAAAAGGTATAACAATACCAAAACAAGTTATAAATACTGAAAATAATGAGATCTGAATATCTAATCTGACATCTAGTCTGAAAGCCTCTCACTGAACTGAATAAGAAGTTGAAGGAACATGTCTCCAACTAACTCTATCTAGTAATTGAATAGTAAATATAGCAATAATCATATCGTCCTCAAATGAGAAGGAATCACTGCAAACTCTGAACACTGGAATGCTACTGCTGATCTGGAGCTTGTGCCTCTGAACCTATGGTGTAACATAAGAGAAAGCACCATAGTGCAAATGCATCAGTACATCTAAATGTACTGAGTATACGAGTGAGGAAGGCTAAATGCAAAGGGTTATATGCATGAACAATGCTAACTAATATGATCGTGAGAATACATACATGCATAAACAACGATAACTGAAATCGTGATGATACTGACTACAGAGTATGAATGATGACGACATGACTTTACTATTACGGAGGTATTGAACTGATTATTGACTACTTCTGACAGATCAAATTATAAAGAACTGGTTTGAATGACTATGTCTAATAGTCCTGAAACTGAATACTGGTAACGTGAGCTATGATAACTGATATAGATAATAATTGAAATGATCCGACTAATCTATATAACCAATACTGAGAAAATGTATCTGACAGTCTAAGTTATGATGGAACTATCTGAGTTCCATTCTACTTAGAGTAACTAAATCTGAGACCAGTCCTATCTAGCGGATGATCATGAGTATACTGATAATAAGGATGATTTGACTTAGTCTGAGATCATTCCTATCTAGCAGGTGATCATGAGTATAATGATAATAAGGATGATTTGACTTAGTATGAGATTAGTCCTATCTAGCTGGTGATCTTTAAATCTAATAATTCTGATACTGATTAATCATAGTTGAGATCAGTCCTAGCTAATGGGTGATCTTGAAGTCTATTTACAATGATAAGCATTGACTGTATCTAATAGTACTGAATCTGTACTACTAAGTTGAGTTGACTATGTCAGAAAGCCCTGATTCTGTAACTGAAACTGTGGGATGTGTTCATCTAACCGACATGCTCCAAGCTAAGCTGACTGGGGTCCAATCTCTTCCCTGACTGGAATGGTGTCAGTACCGCGCCACCAGTAAAGACATCTGCTGTGGAGTCAGTCCTAATCTAGTGGGTGACTCCTGGGATTAGTCCTATATATAAATGTGCTAATGGGTGACCCCTGAGTATGTCAGTCCTATCTAACGGGTGACATCTCATACTTATGCTGGCTACGTAGTTCTAGAACTTAAGGATTGCTTCTAGGGATCTCAGTCCTATTCTAGTAGGTGAGTCCTCATCCCCAGGCTCACTCGGTGCTGAATCCTACTCCCATATGAAATACACTAAATAGAATAACAGAGATGAACTAAATAACTGAACTGAACTGATTAGCTGAACTGATACTAGTGGTATTGTTTAGCGGATCTAAACTAAGTTTACTGAATTTCGATGACTAACAAAATTTATTGAGTTCTGAGGACTGATTAAGAGTACTAAAGTTACTGAGATTGATTGTGAATACTGAAGTTACAAACTAAGTACTGAGATCACTAAGATTACTGAACTACTGAGACTACTGAGATTTCTGAGTTTTCCTGAGTCATATGACTGACTGAATTCTATAGATCATGACTTAACTGAGAGTATTATGATAACATGACATGACTCTAGGCACACAACTATATTTTTCAGGTACAAGTAACCCTAGGACTCGATAGAAGGAAACTGACACACATGAATGACTTGATCATAAGAGTAGAGTCCATAATCTATAATATCATAAATAAGGGATTTCATACTAAGCATGGTTCTCAACAATCTATTTCATGGAAGGGAATTTCATACAACATGTATATACTTGCATAGGTTTCAATATCATGCTCATTACATATTACAACCACAATCCATAATATCATAACTTGGTGAATTTCATGACGTACATGGGTATTTTACATCTTGTACATTAGTGGGATTGGAAAGTAAGCATAGCATAATTCCATAAGACTAGATCATGAGTAATCCAACAGTGTTCACAAGACACATTATCAATATGGGTGACATTGAATCATAGAGGCCTATCATGAATCCTTCCCTTAGTCACAATTTAGCTATAATGCATGATTTCTAGTCTCTTAGGTGTTTTATCAAACACCTTACATGCACAACATAGTCATAGGTGTAAATCATACAATTACTCATCATAAATAATGAAACTTACATGTTTTCAACTCATATGATGTCATCGATTCATAATAACACATAAAGATTCTATCTTGGTATCATTCAACACATAAACATGATCAATAATCCATTCATAACATGAAAACCATAATATATAGTTTTAGAAAAGGGTTCTTGAACTTTATGGACGAAAGGAGTCCATGAATGAACACACGCATACCTTAGAAAGGAAACCTTGATGATTTGCTGGAGAGTTCTTGGATTGGGAAACTTAATTCTTGATTATCTTGAAAAAAGGCTTGAATCTTGCTTTTGAGAGATGAGTTTGATGGAAACCCTTATCTTGTGGTTGAGAGTGTAAGAGAGGTTTTTTGAGATGCTTAACTGAAGAAAAATGGGAAAAATTATGCCTCTTTAGGGTTATAAGTCGTGGAAGGTGAAGGAAATGATCAAAATACCCTTGCAAAAATGCCCTTGAATTGCTGGAAAAATATACTTGACGCCATCCGTGACAGACCGTCAGGTCCGTGATAGGCCGTCACGAATGGTCATCACAAAAGGGGTCCAAATTCTTGATTTTCTGCCCAGGGATTACGACATCATCATAAAGGTTGTCAGAATGTGACGACGTCGTCAAAAAGTTCATCAGAAACATGATAGCCCGTCAGAAACGTCGTCACCATTTTCCAGCTTGATATTCTGGAATAAAATGGGCAAAACTCTTTTCTCCGATAACGTATTTAGGAAAAATTGGTATCGTTGGAAAGATAATTCAAATATATTTCATTTGATATATAGTAAACCACACAGTTCGTCATATAAAACGAGTTATGGTCGATTGAAGTTGAGCCAAGTTTTGACTCTCACTAAAACTTGAACGATAGGAAAGCTTTCAACTTGTACTTGAGTTAGGGGACCTCTATGATCTAAATTCATGCTAAAATAGATTTCCACACTCCATAATTGATTAACACACTAAATTTATATAGGATTTGAGGCTTTTGAAACATCCACGTATAGGAATGACAGATTTTCATTCTAGTCCAAAATATGGGGTTTTACATTAGATGTCTTTAGAAAAATACTTCAAGAATAAAAGTTGGATTATTATTTCAGGGAAATCTGCTTTGGGAAATACCTTGTTTTGCCGAAGGACAACAATGCTCGTTTCCAGATAAAAATGGTATACAATTTTCTCAAGCATAGGTTTATGTATGAAAACAAAGATAAGATGGATGAGGTGTGGATAAATTACGGGGGCATGCCCGTGTGTTTTGGTTGGAAGGAGTTTGCCATAGTTACTGGACTAAAATGTTATCCTTCTTCTCCTTCTTAAGTTATACCTACTCTGACCCCAAAAAATTACCCCGCACACCCCAAAAAGGCAAAGGCAAGTCGAGTGATCATGATGACCTGATGTCCATTATTGGTCCAAGCTTCAAAAATAAAAATTTGATAGAAGCGTTGAAAGGTAAAGGACTTTCAAAGAAGCACAAGCAATCATTGTGCTTGGTTTGGTTTGTACATAATATTCTTTGGACGAGAGACGTTAACAACAACATAAGCCTCGGTTTAATAAATCTCTCTGAGGATATTGAGACATTTAACAGATATCCTTGGGGTTATTAAAGCTTCAAAATAACTGTCAAATATTTGTTGACTCCGTTAACACAAAAGATAGTCAACTTATATGGCATTCCATGGGCTTTCATGGTAAATATTACTTTTATTATGATATGATTCTTTTTATTCAATAATGCTTTTGATTTACTGGCGTTATGTTATAGGATTGTGCATTTGAAGCCATTCCTTATTTGAGACAACAAGTGAACTACCAGGAAGAAGTTTTTTGTCCAGGAATCCTGAGATGGTTGTCGGACAAAAATGATAAAAATTCAAAACTTCTTGATCTTTCCAATCCCCCGAAGGAAGCAGTAAGTCTAAATATAAGCAAGTTTTTGTTTTAATTAATGATTATTTTAAATGGTTTCATCATCATTCTAATATATGTACTGATTTATTTTAGATTGTCCATCCGTGGCTTGTTCCGACCAATCAAGAGTTGAAGATGCCATTTTTTCTTACTTTACAGTTTGTGCAAACTTTATCGGATCCTAAGGTCGTTGATGGAATAAAAATGAAATTATTTGGAGAAACAACCATCACAAGAAAAACAATTTTGGATGGTGGGCTTGTTGTTGTTAATGATGGTAGTGGTAGTGGTAGTGGTGCTGGTGTTGGGGCTAATGATGCTCCTCTTATAGTTTTTGAAATAAAAAGCCATTATGATTATGATCATACTGGTTATACAGATTTTTTGCCAGATTTTTCCACATCTAGCGAATATTCTGCATGCAAACGTCAAGACTACAAGGCCAAATATAATGGAGTGATTAATGCTATTAATGCACTAACTGCTTCTATAAAGAAAATGACATCTAAGAGGGGTGTTATTCCATCAGAGAGATTTCATATCCATACACTCCACTAGAGATCAACGTGACTAAGAGGAGAAGGAAAGATATTTCCAAGGCATTATCAAGCATCGAAAAAAGCAAAATTGCAATGCCTCTATCTCTGCCTTGCACCATTATTCAGTGTACAAGGGCCACAAGAGTGCAACATGAGGTGATGAAGGTGAATGTACAACATCTATTCCAACAAACAAACAGGCACATATCTGTTTCAACAGATGATACATCTGCTAAAAATTATCAAACAGATATATACATCTATTGCAACTGTTGTCTAACCTGTTGCATCAGGTGTGTTATCTGTTGCAACATATGAGTCTTATGTTGCAACAAATGGGTCATCCGTTCAAAATTATCGTTCTTTTCTGATTTATACATTCGAATTTATCTCAATAGATGATCCATTTATTGCAACATAACACTCATCTATTGCAACAGATGGACAATCTATTGTATATTTGTAATTAGCATTTACAATTCTAGCTTTCCAGGTAGATGTCACAGTATAAGTTACTACTGAAGATCATAATATCATAGTTGATAATCCATCAACTTCTTCCAAAGAAGAAGAAAAAATGGAGCCCGTCAGTTCAGGAGAATAGAAGAATTACCCATTTGAAAGGTTCAACATCTCGGATGAGGCTCTAAAAAAACTAACACGGTTGATCAATGACTATTCAGAATGAATTGCTGATGGACTATTAAAGCATCATGCTGGAAGGTACATAAATCAATGTAACGCCCGAGTTTGGTACCCCAGACGCTACATGGTGCTCATAATCCCGAAGGACCACAAGCTAACCCATGACTGGTACCTGCTGCAATAACTGTATAATAAATACTAAAATATGCAGAATAATGGGATGACTTTCCATAAGGTTCAAAACTGTAAATCTGATAATGAGTCACAACAATAGTGTCTAATAAAACATCAGAATCTGAAATAGTGAATACAATCTGAATAACTAGTCTGAAAATATTGTAGTATGAAAGACTCTAAACTGTATGAACTTTGGAGTTGAAGGGACAATCCCCCAACTAACTCCATCTACTGAAAAACCGAGTCTAATAAAATAATAAAATAATAACATCTTCAAATGATAAGGACTCACTGCGAAGTCTACTGCTGCTGACTGGATCTGAACTATTAAGAGTGCTCTAGATCTCATGCTTCTGAACCTATGGTATAAAACACCATAGCGCAAGAGAAAAGTATGCGTCAGTAAATGGGAATGTACTGGTATGCAAAGTAGGGTAAGGCTGAATGCAAGGGTTCATATACATGAATTATAACTGACTGAGTAACATGAACATGACTGAATGAGGATATATGCATGACTATAAAGACTGTAACTGAAAAAATAAGGATTCTAAATACTAATTTTACTGATAACGTGGATTACTGATAACTGATATAACTGATAACTAAGAGACTGTATATGACAGTCCTAATTCTAATGGAACTATCTGAGTTCCGTACTAAACTGAGTGACTATATCTGAAAGTTCTAAAATCTGTAGAACATCTGAGTTCTATTACTGAGACTGAGACTGAGACTGTAGAAGGTATTCATCTAACCGACATGCCCTTTTTTATAAGTAGATTTGGGGTCCAATCTGTAACCCCAATTAAAAGTGTGTCAATACCGTGCTACTGATAAGGACAAGCTGTGAGTGACCCTCATATGGTAGTGTCCCCAAAGAAGAATGGTGAGACCCTCATCTGATAGTGTTAAGCCACTTAATCAACCCTTAATTGTCAGTATTGATGTCTCAACCTATGATGGCTACATAGTTATGGAATGCAAGGATTACTTTTAAGGGTGACACCCTCTGCTGGCAGTGTGTGCCCTCATCCTTGGGTTCACTCATTGCTTAATCCTACTCCCTACAGAATAGACACTGAACTGATTATACTGAACAAAACTAGACTGAGTTCACTAAATTTTGTGGACGGACAGAATATTACTAAATTCCGTTAACTGACTAAATTTACAAAGATCTGAACTGAGTACTGAACTGGACTGATACTGAATCTACTGAGTGTTTCCTGAGTCATGTAACTGACTGAATTTTACTGATCATAGCTTGACTGAGATTATATTGAAAACCGACACTGGCTCTAGGCACACAACTAAATTGTTGGGTATTAAATACCCCCAGGACTCGATAGCATAGAAAATTAAATCGTGGCACAAGCTTGAAAACTCAACAATGGCTATATACTCATAATTCATTCACTAAGACATTCCATCAAACACTTGGCATGCATTAACTTGTATATGGATGGGGATTACATGTTAACATGCTATAATGGAACTAAGTAATTGACAAAAGCATTTTATCAAACAGTTGGGGAGTATGCTTTGGTTATACAATCATCAACACATCTAATAATCATAGGTACATCAATCAACTTATAAATTAAAGGGTTTATCATGAATATAATGTAAATCATTACATACTATAATTAATTATTGGGATTAGTAGTTTAACACATGGATAAAACCCAACAACAACATGAATATGAATTCAATTCAATTAAATCATGAGCATTCATAAATACACAATCTTTGTGATTTAAAAAGGGATCTTGATCTTCATAGGTGAAGGGACCCATGAATCAACACTTAACATACCTTAGAAAGTAAACCTTAAAGGTTCTCGAAGAAATTCTTGAGCCTTGTTCTTGAATTTTGAAACTTAGGG
Organism: Capsicum pubescens; assembly: GCA_030864215.1. Lineage (NCBI taxonomy): Eukaryota > Viridiplantae > Streptophyta > Magnoliopsida > Solanales > Solanaceae > Capsicum > Capsicum pubescens. The sequence goes on from CM061540.1 coordinate 299,464,657, forward strand.
TTTCTTGCTTTTGAGAGATAATGATGAACTTTGGGGAAACTTGAGTGAATAATGAAATATTTAGGTCATTTAGGGATTAATTTTGTGTTTAAGGCTAACCTAGTCCATGGGAAATGTCTAAGATGCCCTTTGGATTTAAAATCCCATAATTGGAATGTGGATTAAGGCCTCACCGTGACGCAGTATAGGGGACATCGCTATACTCACCGCGACACAACCAAATTGCGGTGATCTACTAGTTGGTGACAATTGCTGATTTGAGCCTCACTGCGATGTGGCCTAATCACCGTGAGCTATTGGAATTGGACAATCGCCAAATTGGCTTTCATCATGACGCGATGAGATGCTCATCTCTATAGCCACCGCGACGCGGGCTTATCGCGGTGAGCTACTATTTCTAAAATTCGGATATGATCTAATCCTCGTCCAAAAATTCTAAAACTTACCCGAGACATGCTATTTCCATCCCTGAATATGACTCAACTTAGAAATTAACTTTCCAAGGTTGGGAAGGTCATAAATAAATTCACTGAAGTTCAAAGGTCTTAGAAAAGGCTAAGTCCTAATACTTAACTAAAATTTTCTAACTTTGGGACCCCTCAACAAGCTTTAAAGGCTGAGTTAAGCTTAGGATTTTGCAGGGTATTACAATCAATTTTAAAGATATTGGTTTATACAATTATTGTTGTAAGAACATGACATTAACATATATAAATCATCATGTATAAAACAAAATGACGAACACTACAAAGTGAACGAATCGAGTCATGGTTTTGATATGTTTGACTTTGTTGTTGTATATCCCGAAATGAAGAATTGGTTCTATTTGATGTCACAACCCCAAACTTGCTAGAATGATGAGGTTCTTTAAATGCCATACATATTACTATTAATTAATACTTTATTTAATTGCATATGAATTTTAATTTTTTTGTCACATAATTCAAAATGTTTGATAATATGTGGGACACATCGATGTCATTTTTTACTACCTCCAAAAGAAGGCCAAGTTGTAAACACAAGAACAATACAGATACACGACCGAGAGTTTTTTGCACAAAGTTTACATCAATAATGCCTACAATAGGTATTGTCAACAATAGCTTGAAGTTTTCCGAAATGAGGAATGATTAATCAACATCATCAAAGGTTTGAGAATTCTAACTGGGTTACCTTGGCATTTGATTGACGAGGTGTACATCCCAATGAATTGTGGTGATGAATTCCATTGGGTGTTGGCTATCGTTATTCTAAAAGAGAGGCATGATGTGTGAGCAGACACTAAGACATTTGAAGCTTTTAACTGAGAATAATTGCAAAGTCTTAAGCAACTTTTCTCATTTTTGATTGTTTTATCTTTGATTTTGCAGTAGAAGCCAAGATGTATGAGAACCAACAAGGATGGAGGCAAAAGAGTTGAAATCGGAAGCAAATAGAAGAGAAGTGTGGATGACGACATTCCTGATAAGTCGTCAGCCCTGTGATAAGTTATCAATTTCATCATTAGCCTTAGACAGAGAATGGACTTCAGCTAAAAATTGTGATGACATTTCTTGATAAGTCGTCAAAGAGTTGATAGGATGTCAAAGTTTCCGTCAGCCTAAGGCAGAACATGGGAGCTAAGGTAGAAAAGTGACGACATCTATGAAAAGTTGTCAAAGATCTGATAGGTCATCACATTTTGTCGTCAGCCTTAAGTAGGAAGTTCTAAAACTGAAGAAAGAGCTAACGACATTTGTGATAAGTTGTCAGGCTCCTGATAAGTTGTCACGAATGTCGTTGCCTAATTCGAGGAATTATTAAACTCTGTGATTTTGTTTCCTTATTTAGGCTAAACTATTTAAAGTCTTGTTTAGGGTTTTCTAAGGGGTTTCAAATCTAAGTTGGAGACACGTATTTTGTTACTTTTCTCTCTAGTTTCTTGGCTTGAAAAACAATTAACTTTGAAGAGATTTTCATCAATATTTTGGGATTTTCATTGTGATCAAATTGGAGAATCACTAGTTATTATTTTTCTTGTGGTAAGTTTATCTTTCAAATCATTAATACAACTAGTTGTTTCGATTTTTGCATTATGAGTGGCTAAATCCCTTTAACCCAAATTATGGGATCTAGGGGTAAGTCTTGATAAGATGCTAAGTGTTCAAGATTCGAAAGGTAATTGGATTCCTGGATAATTCTGAGGTTTTAATTATTGTATATTGGTTGCAAACAATAGATAACACCTACTTTGATTTGCTTGAGATAAGAAATCAATTATAGTAGGAAGTGAACTATCAACAGGGACTTGGAAGCACTAAAAAATTCCATTTAATTGACGATGTAACAAGGTTGATTAACCTGAGGTAAAGTCTTGTCAGTGAATATAAATTTCCTAAGTCCGAGAGGATTCGGTAATTAAATGCTTAAGTAGGTCGAGAGACATTTAGGCATAACTTCGATAAAGATAATCTGTTTTCCTACCTACTGTGAGAATCTTGAATCACTATTCGCATCTGTCAAGTACCAAACCCCCTAGTGAACATAATTCTGGTTTTTCCATAAACTCTTGATTACAAACATCGAAGCTAAAGTGACCAACAATTATTTGTTAAACTCAAAAACCCCCCATCTCAGGAAACATCCAACTATCATTTGATTAAATCGCAAATGACTTAAGTTCACACCATATTCCCTGTGGGATTCGAACCCAACCTAGTTGGATTATATATTGACAATGATCACTTACATTCTCATTAGAGAGGTGTAGTTTGAGCATTATCAAAAATGGCGCCGTTGCCGGGGAACACAATTGTAAATGTAAGTTTGTGTGCGCTAATTGACTATTAGTCAAGTTTCCTAGTTTTACATTTATTTGTTATTTTTGTTTATTGCAGGATCTTTGTAGTGTATGACATAAACCAGAAGTTCCGGAGAACCATTATTACCACTTAATCCGAAACCGAAACGAATTGGAAGAATGGCAGACCAATAAGAGGCTGACAGATTAGCAGCCTTAGCTAGAGCTCAGGTGAATATGCAAAATATCGGTTAGCAAGCACGACATCCAAATACTGAGGATGAATATTTGGGATACGAGGAGTTTCTAAACCCTGGTAACCCGAGGCATGCAGAGCAAGTAGCTGCACCATACAACGTAATGCTAATAGGAATCATTCATTCTGAGGAAAGAAAAATTTTTAGCTGGTCTAGTATGAACTCAATGATAATGATGATGGAATGGATGGATAAGGTGCAACAGGTGCAATTATTTGTCCACCGTTGGCACCTGGGGAAAAATTCAATATTACGAGTACTATGATTCAACTCCTCAATCCGAAAGGGTTGTTTGGTGGCCTTCCTGGTGATGACCCAAACTTGCATCTGGTGAACTTTGTCACTATCTGTAAATCTTTTGATAACCTAGGAGTGGGTCAAAATGCTATCCGATTGAGGTTGTTTCCGTTGTCTCTGTCTGGGGAGGAAACAGTGTGGATTAATGAGCTGACACCTGATTCTATAACCAACTGGAGGCAGTTAAAAGGAGCTTTCTTAGAAAGGTTATTTTCTCCTTCTAGGTGGGTACAGTTGAGGGATGAGATCAACAACTTTAGGCAGCTCCCGACTGAAGCCTTGCATGAAACCCGGGAGAGATTCAAGAAGAAGCTGACACAGTGTCCAAACCACAATATGACAGACATACACTTGATGGAGACTTTGTACAGGGCTCTTAACTTTGTTACAAAACCAATTGTAGATAATGCTGCTGGTGGTTCATTTGTTGATCTTACATTCCCAGAGGCTTTATAAATCCTAGAGAGAATGACCAAACAGAGTTGGGCATTTCATACTAGAGACTCTGTGGTAGCCAACCCCACTGTTGCTGTGGGATTTGACCCCAACCTAGTTGAGTTATATATTGACAATGATCACTTATATTCTCATTAGAGAGGTGTAGTTTGAGCATTATAAAAAATGGCGTTGTTGCAGGGGAGCATGACCAACGTAGATGGATCTGCTAACCAACGTTGTGGGTATTACTGCGGAACAATGCAGAAAAGATAAAGAGCATGACCAAGACATAGCTTACCTAAAAATGCAGATGGATCTTCTTACTAAGGACTTTCTATCAGGCAAGACTGAGAAGGTAAAAGCTGTGGGGTGTCAAGATAGAGTTGATGCTGATACAGAAGAAGAGGCAAACTATATTAATAATCAGCGGGTTTCTGAGGTAATAGCCAAGGAAATCAAGGTCGGAATTATTATGATAAGCCTGGTTATAAATATAGGGAGCAGGGAAATTGGAGGAACAATAGGAGAGGACTCTATGTCCCTCCTGGAAATTATGAAGCTGCTACAACAAGTTCTGAAAAAATGTCCATGGAGGACATGATGGCTAAGTTATTGAAGGGAGTAGAGGCTACAAACTCTAGTGTGACTACCATGAAGATAGATATGTCATCTATCAGTCAGTTAGTAAACTCACACTCCACCATAATCAAACAGTTGGAGCAGCAGATGAGCCAACTCTCCACAACATTCAACCATAGAAAGAGCAAAACGTTACCAAGTGATACAGTCCAAAATTTGTGGAATGATGGCTCATGTATGGTGATTACCACTAGAAGTGGTAAGATATTACCTGACCCTTCTGTGGATAAAAGTTTGGTTGAAGATGTGACTGAGGCAGATGATGAATCTAAAGAAGAATGTACAATGGAGTCTGAGAAACAGGATGGTGTTGATGATGCTTCAAAAAAAGGGAAAGAGAAGGAGAAGGAGGAATAGTTGAAAACTCTCTCAAGGCCACCACCTCTCTTTTCTCAACGATTGAAGAAAAAAATTGATGATGCAAAATTCAGCAAGTTCATGGCAATGCTCAAACAATTGACAATAAATGTACCTTTGGTGGAGGCACTCGAACAAATTATAGGATATGCTAAGTTCATGAAGGACCTTGTGACTAAGAAAAGAGCGATGAGCTATGATCTAGAGGATGATCTCCACTATTGTAGCACTATCTCTACGAGGACCTTGGTGCAGAAGAAGCCAGATCCAAGAGCATTCACTATTCCCTATATGATTGGGTCTATGGAATTCGCTAAGGCATTACGTGATCTGGGATAAAGCATTAATTTGATGCCACTGGCTGTATATAGAAAGCTGGGCCTGGGAAATCCCACACCCACCAATATACGACTCGTAATGGCAGATAGGTTGATAAAAGGACCTGTTGGTATTTTGTATGATGTTTTGGTGAAGGTAGCTAGCTTCATATTCCCTGCATATTTTGTGATTCTAGATTCCGAGGTGGATTTTGAGGTGCCCATAATCTTGGGTCGACCTTTCTTCACAACCGAAAGTGTATTGATTGATTTAAGAGCGAATGAGCTCTTATTCAGGATGAATTATGAGGTGGTATGATTTGACGTGTGTAAATGAATGAAGAATCATGAAGAAATTACTATGTTCTCAGTAGTTGATATGTATTATGAGAATGAATAGGAGATATCAATAGAGGAGTAACTTGTTGTCGAGCCTTTAGTCGCAGTTCTAATGAATTTTGATCGTGAAGGCATTGAGGAATATGAAGAGACTGTTTGTGCTTTGTCAGGAATGGGTTCATACCCTTATGCTCCTAAGAAGCTAGACCTTGATCTTGTGAATCGATCAACACCATCGGTGTTGGAATTGAAAGAGCTGCCTGGGTATTTAAGGTACGTGTTTTTAGGCCACGAAAACATGCTACCCGTTATTATTGTAGCTTACTTGGGCGAGAAGCAAGTAGAAACACTTATTTCCATACTTTAGAGGTATAAAAGAGCAATTGGATAGACTATGGCAGATATTATTGGCATTTTCCCTGGCATCTGCACACATAAAATACAACTGGAGGAAGATTGTATTCCAACCATCGAGTACCAGTGCCGTCTTAATCCACCAATGAAAGAGGTGTTTAAGAAGGATATTATTAAGTGGTTGGATCCAAGAGTGGTTTACCCTATTTCAGAGAGAAAATGGGTGAGCCCAGTTCAACGCGTGCCCAAAAAAAGGGGCATGACTGTTGTTGCAAATGAAAGGAATGAGCTGATTCCACTTAGGCCTGTGATTGGGTGGAGAGTTTGCATGGATTACTGCAAACTAAATTCATGGACTTTGAAAGACCACTTCCCGATACCCTTTATGGACCAAATGCTTGATCGATTGGCTGTAAAAGGATGGTATTGCTTTTCAGATAGCTATTCTTGATATAATCAGATTTGTATTGCTCCTGAAGATCAGGAGAAGACGACATTCACATGCCCATATGGCACCTTTGTATTTAAGAGGATACCGTTTGGGCTGTGCAATGTACCTGCCACTTTTCAATGGTGCATGATGTCTATCTTCTAAGATATAGTGGAGGACACCATAGAGGTATTCATGGATGATTTCTCTATGGTGGGAGACTTGTTTGAGTTGTGTTTGGAAAATCTGAGTATGGCCTTGCAACGATGTGTTGAATTTAATTTGGTTCTTAATTGGGAGAAATGCCACTTTATGGTAAGGGAGGGCATTGTTCTCGGGCACAAAATTTCAGCAAAAGGAATAGAAGTTGATCGAGCCAAGGTTGAAGTTATTGAAAAACTACCACCTCCCATTTCAGTGAAGGGAGTGCGTATTTTCCTTGGGCATGCTAGCTTTTACCAGAGGTTTATAAGAGATTTCTCAAAAGTTGTAAATCTATTTTTCAAACTTTTGGAGAAAGAAGTCAAGTTTTCCTTCGATGATGAGTTCTTGAAGGAATTTGAATGTCTTAAAAAGAAGCTGGTTGAGTCCCCTATCATGGTTGCACCGGACAGGTCAAAACTGTTTGAGATCATGTGTGATGTAAGAAGTGTTTCCCTTGGAGTTGTATTGGGACAAAAGAGAGACAAACTATTTCATCCAATATATTATGCCAGCAAAGAACAAAATGAAGCGCAAAAGAACTACACTATCACTGAGAAGGAACTCTTGGCTGTAGTGTATGCTTTTGAGAAATTCAGGGCTTATTTGCTTGGGACCAAGGTGGTGGTCCACACTGACCATGCAACTTTGATGTATTTGATGGCTAAGAAGGATGCAAAACCAAGGCTGGTTAGATGGGTGTTGCTGCTACAAGAATTTGACTTTGAAGTCAAAGATAGGAAAGGTTGTGAAAACTAGGTTGCGGATCATCTGTCTAGAATGGAAGGTGAGCAGGCTATTAGTGATGAAATGGAGATAAATGATGCATTTCCTAATGAGGAGATCTTGGCTTCTGCTGTGGATAAATTGCCTTGGTACGCTGATTTTTCAAATTATGTTGTGAGTGAGGTCATTCCAGAAAATCTTTCTTTCCATCAAAGAAAGAAATTTTTGCATGATGTAACATATTACTTTTGGGATGAGCCATATCTTTTTTTGGTGATGTACTGATAATATTATAGGGAGATGTGAGCCAGAAGTGGATGTATTTTGTTTATTGGAAGCATGTAATGCTTCCCCAATTGGAGGTCACCATGCAGGTGACCGAACGGCTACGAAGTGTTGCAGAGCTGCTACTATTTGCCAACATTGTTCAAGGATGTCCATGAGTTTGTGCTGAAATGTGACCAATGTCAGAGGCAGGGGTCAATATCCAAAAGACATGAGATGCCTTTAACTAAGATGCTTGAAGTGGAATTGTTTGATGTCTGGGGCATCGATTTCATGGGTCCTTTTGTAAACTCGTATGAGATGAAGTATATTTTAGTTTCTGTTGACTATGTCTCGAAATAGGTCGAAGCTGTTGCCTTGTTTGATAATGAAGGAAAGAGAGTTGTTGATTTGCTCAAGAAGAACATCTTTTCTCACTTTGGAGTACCACATACTATTATAAGAAATGGAGGATCTCATTTTTGCAACAAAGTGTTTTGAGCGGCTTTAGCAAAATATTGGGTGAAACAACATAGAGTAGCCACTCTATATCACCCACAGACTAGTGGGCAAGTGGAGGTGTCAAATTGAGAGATTAAAGCCATCCTAGCCAAAACGGTGAATGTTAGTCAAAAAGACTAGTCTAGGAAGCTCGATGATGCCTTGTGGGCATACTGTACTGCTTTCAAGACACCTATTGGCATGTTAATATTTTAGCTGGTCTATGGAAAAGCATGCCACCTACCAATAGAGCTGGAGCACAAGGCCTTATGGGCACTCAAAAGGTTGAATTTGAGTTGGAAGGAGGCAGCAGAGCTGAGACTGGGACAACTGAATGAGATGGATAAATTCCATCTCAGGGCATATGAACGAGCAGACCTATATAAAGAAAAGGTGAAAAAGTATCATGATTAGAGGATAGAGAAATGAGACTTCCAAAAAGGTGACTTGGTGCTTCTGTTCAATTCCAGACTCAAATGTTCCCAGGTAAGCTTAAATCCAAGTGGTCAGGCCCGTTTAGAGTTAGTCAAGTCTACTCATCTAGAGTAGTAGAACTTGAAAATGAAGACGACAACATTTTCAAGGTAAATGGGCAACTAGTCAAACTTTATATTGGTCCAAAAGACTCGATGAAAAGTAGTTCTGCTATCTATCTCGATGAAGTCTGAAGTAATTGAGATGAGTCATGTCGCAACGTTAAATCAGGCACTACATGGGAGACAACTCATGATCCTCATGCGTGATCTACTCTAGGTGTATCCTAACCCTTAGTTCACATTTTCTTTGATTTTAAGTTGAGGGTGTAAGGTAAATTATTGTTGTAAAATTTTGTAGCTGACTAGGAGAAATACTAGTACTTGAGGCAGTTAACTTGTTTTTGTAATTCTTGAGCTCTTCTCCAATGGACTGAGTAGTTACTTGTGTGAATTTCATCTAAGTGTGACCATTGTGCATCTTTGTACGACATTAGTTCTAGTGACGAAATAATCAGTGCTAAACAACTGCATGAACTGAACGAGTAGTAACTTGTGATATACTTATGTGCAATGTGCATGTGAGATCTTACTCAGTTCCCATTGTATGTTGAATGTAGAACTTTCCCTATTAGTCTTACCTAGGTTGAAGGATAGGGGTTAGGAAAGGATCATAGGTCATTTTGATATTAGCTCACCTTTAGCCTAAATAACCTTCCCTCTATGTAGAATATCCCTTGGTCCCTTCTTTTAGCCTGAGTAGCATATTATTTTATGACACCTGTTACCTTCCCATTTATATCACAATGAACCTATTTTGGCCCTGGTCCTCCTTGGACACTGTACACCTTGACTTAGGCAAATGGCTTAAGTTGAGGGTGGCTATCATTGGGGTGTGTGATGTAAAATAAGTAGGAAGAAAGGTAAATTAAAAGAAAAGAATAAAATATGGGTGTGGTGGAAAAGAGCAAGAAAAAGAAAAGTTGTGCAAAAAAAGAGTGACTGTAGAAAAGACCGCACCCATCCTAAATAAGTGTGATCAAGAAAAGAGAAGAATAGAAGAAGGCTAATGAGTGAAACCCTAAAAAGCTAGTGTAGTGTCAAGGAGGCTTAGTCACTTTAAATATAATCGAGTATCATACCATCCCCTAGCCAACATTACAAGCCAAAGAGAAGACCTATAGTGATCTTAGCTGACCTGTCTGAAGATCGGGTGAAAATAAGGGCAAGCCTAATTATTTGGCATACATTGATTGGAACTTCATTCTAAGAGTGAGTGTCTTATGATTGTCCCCATGGTTATATATGTGATGTTTGATATGAGAAAAGGGGGATTTCTTTGTAGTGAGGGCACACTGGTTACATTGCTAGTTACTGACTTGTTTGGATAGTGTAAACTCGATACATGCACGGTTGTGTTGCTGAGTTGGTGACATATCTTGATTCTTGTGTATTGCATTGTTGTTCTTCAATAATATACACAGTTGTTCTTGAATTGACTGACCTTAGAGATGGTGAAGATGTTTTGATATGATATAGATGATTAACTGCCAAATGTACTTTGTATTCTCTTAGTTGTGTTTGAGTTACTTGAGGACAAGAAATTATTTTAAGTTGAAGGCGTTGAAGTGTGAGCAGATGCTACCATATTTGAGGCTTTTAACTGAGAATAATTTTAAAGTCTTAAGCAACTTTTCTCGTGTTTTATTGTTTTATCTTTGATTTTGAAGTAGAAGCCAAGATGCATGAGAACCAACAAGGATGGAATAAAAAGAGTTGAAATTGGAAGAAAATAGAAGAGAGGTGTGGCTGACGACATTCCTGATAAGTCGCCAGCCCTGTGATAAGTTATCAGCTTTATCGTCAGCCTTAGACAGAGAATGGACCTCAGCTGCAAGTTGTGACGACATTTCCTGATAAGTCATCAAAGAGTTTATAGGACGTCAAAGTTGCCGTCAGCCTAAGGCAGAACATGGGAACTGAGGTAGAGAAGTGACGACATTCGTGAAAAGTCATCAAAGATATGATAGGTGATCATATTTTGTCGTCAGCCTTAAGCAGGAATTGCTAAAACTGAAGAAGGAGCTGGCGATATTTGTCATAAGTCGTCAGGCTCCTGATAAGTTGTCATGAATGTCATCGCCTAATTCGAGGAACTATTAAACTCTGTGATTTTGTTTCCTTATTTAGGCTAAACTATTTAAAGTCTTGTTTAGGGTTTTCTAAGGGGTTCCGAATCTAAGTTGGAGACACGTATTTTGTTACTTTTCTCTCTAGTTTCTTGGCTTGAAAAACAATTAACTTTGAAGAGACTTTCATTAATATTTTGGGATTTTCGTTGTGATCGAATTGGAGAATCACTAGTTATTATTCATCTTGCGGTAAGTTTATCTTTCAAATCATGAATACAACTAGTTGTTTCTATTTTTGCATTATGAGTGGCTAAATCCCTTTAACCCAAATTATGGGATCTAGGGGTAAGTCTCAATAAGATGCTAAGTGTTCAAGATTCGAAAGGTAATAGGACTCCTTGATAATTCCGAGGTTTTAATTATCGTCTATTGGTTGCAAACAATAGATAACACCTTCTTTGATTTGCTTGAGATAAGAAATCAATTATAGTAGTAAATGAAATACCAATAGGAACTTGGAAGCACTATAAACTTCCATTCAATAATTGACGCTGTTACTCGGTTGGTTAACCTGAGGTAAAGTCTGGTCAGTGAATATAAATTTCCGAAGTCCGAGAGTATTAGGTAATTAAATGCTTAAGTAGGTTGAGAGAAATTTAGGCATAACTTCGATAAAGATAATCTGTTGTCCTACCTACTGTGAGAATCTTGAATCACTATTCGCATCTGTCAAGTACCAAAACCCCTAATAAACATAATTCTTGTTTTTCCATAAATTCTTGATTACAAACACCGAAGCTAAAGTGACCAACAATTATTTGTTAAACTCAAACCCCCCCCCCCCATCTCAGGAAACATCCAACTATCAGTTGATTAAATTACAAATGACTTAAGTTCACACCATATTCCCTGTGGGATTCGACCCCAACCTAGTTGGGTTAAATATTGACAACGATCGCTTACATTCTCATTAGAGAGGTGTAGTTTGAGCGTTATCAGCGCATCCAAGTTTATGACTCTATATCGTGAAGGAGATGTTCTGGGCCATTTTATGAGATACAAAATCTGGCCAAAATATTGCCTACTTACCTTGACATGAGTGGCTTTTTGGACCAAAAGGTTCGTACTGAGTGGTCGACGAATGAAGCATATTGGGATAAAATGGGTAATCTATTTGATGTACAATATGTTGGAAAAATTACTCAAAAAACCATTGGTAGCCTATAAGTATAAGTGTCATGATTTAGTTTCATTTCGTAAATTTCGCAACGCAAGATATGCATTATGTATTTTTTTAAAATGCAGGGATTGCGGTCTTTTTGTTGCTGCCTACACCAATATTTGAGCGATAGATTACAAGTACCAAATGATGGACTTGATGCTGGATTAATCCGCAAAAGATATGCTGCTATTTTATGGAAATATAGAGAAGCGAAAGCTTAGAAGCGTACGCAAACAACATTAAAGATCCACGATGACCAAAGCCAAATTCCGTAGCACCGGATGAATAACAACTTGTCCATATTGAGTAGATCATTATAGCATGAGTCTTTCAATGTAATAACCTATCCTTATCAGTTTAACTTATTGATTTATTTGTAGAGTAGATCATTTGTATCCATAATAATTTTTTTATATTTCATTTATTTGTTGAGTTATTTCATGTAATTTTCGAAGGCTTCGATTTATTTTATGTTGTCAATGAATATAATTTAATCCTTAGTTTTGAACATGTTAACTGAAATAGAATACTAGATTCAAATATTGCATCAGATAATACATCTGCTGCAACATATGACATATCTTATCAAACAGATTTAGACATATGTTCCAATATGTATGTCATCTGCTAGAAATTATATAACGGGTTTTCCTACTTTTTTGATTTTCTCCAACAGATTACCTATCATTTACAATAGATAGATTATATGTTGTGATAACGCTCAATCTACAGCTCTCGTAGGAGTGTAAAGCGGTCGTTAGCAAATATAGAACCCAACCTGGGTTGGGTGTCGATCCCACAGGGAATAGCTTGGCCAACAAGTAAGTAAAATTACTAAACTTTTGGTGCAAGTCTCGTAAGAAGGGGGGATTCTTGTTTTGCAAGTAATGTAAACAAAAGCTGAAAATAATAAAGTAAAAAGAGAGAGATTGTTACGTTGGTTGTAAACAATGAGAATTGAAGCGTTGGGGTTATGTCCACCTTCTGAGGTATACGTCTCTATTGGCTATGAGTGTGTAGAATTCTGACATGCAATTGCTTATAGAGGATTGTAGTCGATGGTAAATCCAAGCGTCTCTCGACCTAAACAAGGACTATTTCACTTTAACTCTCTCGAGCTTAAAGCGTATCTAACGGTACGAATTCTCCAAGAGGTTAGTCCAGTTACGGCACTAGCTTTTTAATAGGAAAGGGTGTCCTACTACCTTGACATTATCTCTTTTCCAGACAAATAACTTTTCTCTCGAACAAGTTAAATGTTAGACTGGCGTATTCTTGCGTTTGCAACCGCAAAGAATGTAGATTAAGATGAAGAGAATAATGATATAAGCAATATACGTGCCTCGAACTCACAAACTCACAGCAATAGATAGTAACTCATTCGGCTTCCATAACCCCAACAGAGAAGTTTAGTTACCCATGAATGCGAAGGAGATCACGATTGACATTGTTGTTATACCACAAGATTGATTAATTTCGTGTAGCGTAAGTGGTAGGCGTGAGGCGTGAATTCCTTATCAAGGTAACGATTCTCTTGTTGCGGAAATTTAGAATAGATGAATAGAAGAAGAAAACTAGAATTAATGGAAAGATTAGAAGAGTTGTAGAATTGTTTGTAGTGTAGAATAATAGAGGAGTAGAAGATGTGAGAAGATGTGAGGGATGGAAGGAAGTATTGTGTTCTCCCTCCTTATTCTCTAAAATCTCTAGCATGATAGGGTATTTATAATACCCATATCCTAATCCTACTAAGCTAATGAAATAAATAACCAAATCCTAGTAGACTAATGAAATCCTTAACCCAAATGTACTAGGTTAAGGTAACATTATCATAATCCACTTAAAATAATGAAATACATAACCTAATTGTACTAGGTTAATGTATCATTGTCAAAATCCAGCTTTGTGTCTGTAAGTCCCCAAAGTCTTCAGAATTGCTGTTTTAGCCCGGGACAGATTTTCCATGCAGCAGTTTTGGTCCTTAGGCGTGTAAACTCCCTTCCCTTCCTTCGTGAGCTTTCTTTTGCATCAAGTAAGCCATAAAATGCTGAATTCTGCATCATTTATACCTGAAACTTTACTAATCATGTTCGTTAGCTCATTTACAGGAAAAAGGACTAAAAGTGCATGAAATATATAATTTGTTCTCAAAACTAGGCTAAAATATGGGCAAAATATATTGATATAGGCGCGTAAATTCGCCTATCATCAACACCCCACACTTAGAGCTTTGTTCGTCCTCGAACAAACTATCATGTCCTTCTAAACATCAACTTAGGGTTTTACAGCAACAACACAAAATATTCGTCAAGACAAGCACAACAATTATCAACAAAGAGTAGCTTTCCGATTATAAGTAGAAACAATTTAACCTCAAGTATAGACTCGTGATGGTGATCAACTCGCATGCAAACGTTAAGGTACAAGGAATCATATATAACTACCCAAAACTCATCAACCATGTATGTCTCACACTATAGTACCCATAATCACTCACAAGTATAGCATATTTTTCAAACATGGGTATCAAAATATCCTTGCTCTCGCTCTCACAAAGAATTCATATGAAGCAACTGATGACCATAGGCTTGCCCTTAATGTAATACTCTACTAAATGTCAGAATGCTAAGCTTAGGATCAAGTAGGTCTTTTGATGGTTGTAATGTAGGCTAAGGGACGGGTAGGACTATTTTGGCCAGGAATAGTGACTAAGTTCCTAAGCGCTTTAATACATCACTTTGTATCATTAACACTTTTCTTTCAAACAACCTTTCTACTTTCTTTTATTCTACCACCCTTGTTCTCCTCTTTTGTTTTTCAATTTTAAGCACAACTCGCTTTTCAGCTTTCTTTTCCTTTTTCTTTTCATAACATACCTCTTATGATAGCACTTTCTTTTTCATAACACATTCAAGCACCATTACAATTTATAGCATCATACTCACCCAATTTACTCTTATGTTGTCACATGACTTTTTCACTTTAAAGCACTTAGGAGTTTGGATCAAATTACGGTCTTGAAAAAAATGGATTAGGCTTACATACAAGGTTGTCAAAGAAAATAGGCTAAAGGCTCAAAAGGGTTTAACTAGGATGATGTCCATGGGTAGGTAAAACTGAAGGTAAACAAATATAGGTTGCCAAAGAAATGCCTAAATCATATCCTAAACTTATACTCCTTATTTTCGCTTTGCATACATACCAGGCAAGTTCTAGCATCAGCCACACACATAGAATATACGATTATCTCACACACACAAGGCACATGGTCGACTTGCTTGGAAGTAATATAGACTCTCGACCCAACAAGTGAAGGAATTGAACCACACAATATCACATAATGAGTCACAACTAGAGCCTAAACGTCTCAATAGTCACAATTGTAGCACATACTCTTGTTATAATCTCATGCTGCCTATCAAAATAATTTCATGCGAAGCTAGAAAAAATTTACTACAAAAAAAATGAAAAAAAATGAAACAAAAACAAAGCAAACAAACATAGATGCGAGTAGATAAGTATAGCATGCAATACCACCACCCCACACTTAGTCGGGACACTGTCCTCAGTGGAGAATAAATACGAAGAACCTGGTCAGTCGGACTCGTCCTCAATGTCGGGGGTCATACCCTTTGCATCGGAATCATCATCAGAGTCGTCATTCTCAGAAGTTCCTCATAAGTATCCCACTTAATTCCAAGAGTGAGTCGAGGTATTTGCAGCGAGGAGGGTTCTCCTTGCTCTTTTCGGCCTTTTTTCTTGCCTTTTTGTGAAGTGGTCTTGCTTTGGGTGCCATTGTACCTGAGACTTAAAAAAAATGTTCATGTTAGCATCATCTCGATGGATACAATCTATAAACAAGCAGTAGTGGCACCACCCCACACTTAGTTTGTTGGTACATACTAGTGAAGTGAAAGTGGTCGATTACTCAGACTTCATCGACATACATTTTAGGGGATATATTCCAACAAGAAATTCAGATATGTAACACTTCTTGCAATCTTTGCAATACTTTCATGTTAGGTATATCAAGACTTCTTCATAGGGATTACATCATGGTATAGTTTCTATCAATAATCACAATCTCCTATGTCGGTGGACAACTATAAGTCTTATTCCGATGAGCGAGACATCCCAACATGTAAGTATTCAAGTGACAAGAGCATGCAATGTTCATGACTATAGCAATTCCGCAAGTAGTATAACAATGCATCAAAATCAATTTCTAGTTGGAAACAAGTTAAGAGTATCCTAACGTTCATGTTCACTCACTTGGTTTTGTATCAACAATTCAAACACATTAACATCACCAATATTTCTTCAAGATGTAGCAATTCGTAATAGACATAGCAACGTAGCACTTACGAAAAATAGATGAAGAACAAAAGAGTACTTACGTGATTGAAGCCTTTGGAGATGTTCTTGTGAAGTGGGAGAGCAAAAAGAAAAGTTTTGAGATGATTTGGAGAGTATATGCGGCGCCTAGGTCAAGTTTTCAATGTGTTTGTGTTTCAAGACTAAGTCTCCTTTATATAGGAAGAGAATGGGTTGGGTTTTGACCCATTTACAATCGGTTTTGGAGACAAAAATGCTACATATGCGGCGCATAATGCTTGGCATAGTCATGGTATATGCGGCGCATTGTCTATGGCATAATGGGACATATGCGCCGCATAGTCTATGGCATTTGTAGACATATGCGCCGCATAGTCTATGGCATATGAGATACTGAGACCAAATGCCATAGCATAGGCGGCGCATAGTCAAAAGCATACCTAGGAATAGGCGGCGCATAGTGTATAGCACACTAGATTCCGAGACCTTAGGCTATAGGATAGGTTGTGAATCATTCGTGGCCTAGTTTTACCTAGGCCTAGCCTTCCTCGATGCCTAGTTTGGCATGAGCAATGCTTAATCCATAGCCTTATGCATCACTATTCCTAACTTACCAACTTTACCATATAATGCGTCCAAATAGTCAATTGAAATCAATCTCCTCGTTGAATACCTCTTGCACCTACATTTGCTCAAAAACAATAAAAACGATTAGAACGATGGGTTGCCTCCCATCAAGCGCCTTAGTTTTGGTCGTGGCACGACTCTTATTTTTGGATTTTTATTTATCAAAAGCAAAACACATACTAGAACGAAATGAAAAATGAAAAACGATAAACGATAAATGAAAAATGATAAACGATGGGTTGCCTCCCATCTAGCGCCTTATTTATTGTCGTAGCACGACATGGTTACCTCGAGTACTCAGACTTCGTCGAGGTAAATGGAGGATCGTTTTCTAAAAGGATTTAGACGACAATGAGGCTTACCTGTGGGCATGCGATCTTCTTCGAGATGGCTCATACATTTCCCCGGAGAGTCACCAATTATATCATCAATAGTCCAACCCATAGCTCTCTTATATCTCTTCAGAGCAGAGATGAGAGCTTCTACGTGCTGTTCACTTAAATCATCTGCACTCTCCGGAAGTATATTTCTACTTTCCAAGAACACATACCTTAGATAATCGGGGAGCTCTTGCGATTCTAGTGTTGGTGTCTCGTCAATGGGAGTCTTCGTTGTTGGTTGATTCTTGGGATCACAATCCGGTTGCTTAGGAGTATAAGACTCTATTTCTGTTAGAGCACCCATAAGTTCTTCATAATTTTCATTATCCTCATGCTCAACTTTCAGTGGCGCAGCAGACAATGGATCAACAGTAGGCTGTTTCTTTATAGATAATGCTTTCATATCCTCATGATGAACATCAGCTATAGATAACTCATTCATATCGCTGGGCTGCTTCATGGCTTTGCATATATCAAAGCGGACCACTTCGTCATTAATTCGAAACAAAAGCTCATTTTCTTTCATGTCAATAAGCACACTTCCAGTTGCGAGGAAGGGGCGTCCCAAGATTATGGGAACGTCAGAATCCACCTCACAATCCAGAATAACGAAGTCTGCAGGAAAGATAAATGAAGATACCTTCACCAACACATCATTCAAGATACGCACAGGTCGTTTTACCGTTCTATCAGCCATCACGAGCCTCATATTGGTTGGTGTTGGATCTTCTAGCCCCAACTTCTTGTAGACGGATAGTGGCATCAAATTGATGCTAGCACCCAGATCGCACAATGCCTTAGCAAAATTCATAGATCCAACCGTGCAAGGAATAGTGAAAGCACCAGGGTCTGCCTTCTTCTGTACTAAGGACCTTGTGGCAATTGCACTGCAATGATGAATATTATCTGCCGGCTCATAGCTTACTTCCCTCTTCTTTGTCAATAGGTCCTTCATGAATTTAGCGTACCCAGGCATTTTTTCTAGCGCCTCTACCAACGGAACATTAATGGTCAGCTGCTTCAACATGGTCATGAATTTGCTGAACTTTGTATCATCCGCCACCTTCTTCAATCTTTGGGGAAAAGGTGGTGGTGGGTATGGCATTGTTCTCTCCACGGCTTTCTTCTTCTCTTGCTTCCGTTTTTCAGCTTTTCCAGGCTACACGTCGTGAGGAGTGACGTTAAGGACATTAGGATCTGCTGCTGCAACATCTTCCCCTTTCGCCTTATCATCAATTTCCGCCTCTTCGTCAGCCACTTGCTTTCCTTTTTTTGAAGTTTCCAGCACCTTACCACTTCTGGTAGTAATGGCCATGCATGACCTATCATTCCTTGGGTTTTGCACGGTGTTGCTAGGTAAAGTGCCAGCCTTTCTTTGATTGAGTGCTGCTGAGAGTTGGCTCAATTGCTGCTCTATTTGCTTGATTGAAGTGGAATGAGAATCAACTAGTTGTTTCATGGAGCACAAATCATTAATTACCTCAGTAACTCCCGCGCTCGTTGCTTCCACTCCTTTCAATAATTTAGCCATCATGTCTTCCATACTTCCAGAATTAGATATGGTGGTATCACGTCTACCAGGGGGAACGTACAAACCAATATTTTCATTGTTTTTATTCCAACTACCTTGGTCTTTGCTTCCAGATTTATCATAATAGTTCCGACCTTGGTTTCCTTGGGTATTCCCTCGGAACCCCCCCTGATTGTTCAAGTAGTTGGCCTCTTCTTCCGAATCAGATTCGTCTCTTCCTTTTAGCGCCACAACTTTCACTTTTTCGGTCTTCCCTGATAATAAATGTTTTGTCAGAAGATCCACTTGCGTTTTCATGTGCGCTAAATCTTGATCACGTTCTTCTTGTCTTCTTCTTTGGTCTGCAGTCATGCCTATAGATAAAGTGGGGCTTGCTACCTCGGAATCCCTGGTATTCCAAGCTCTACTTTGTTTCGTCATGCGATCTAGCATATTGCTTGCTTGACCAAAGGTGAGGTCCATAAATGATCCTCCAGCTGCGTTATCCACCACTGGCTTAGTTATTGAATTCAAGGCTCTATACAATATCTCCATGAGGTGAACATTAGTCATGTGATGGTTTGGGCATCTCGCTAGCTTTGTCTTGAACCTCTCCCATGTTTCATGAAGAGCTTCAGTGGGAAGCTGACGAAAGTTGCTGATTTCATCTCTCAATTGTGCCCTTTTGGAAGGCGGAAAGAATCTTTC
Source organism: Capsicum pubescens (assembly GCA_030864215.1). Lineage (NCBI taxonomy): Eukaryota > Viridiplantae > Streptophyta > Magnoliopsida > Solanales > Solanaceae > Capsicum > Capsicum pubescens. Next base: position 299,483,943 of record CM061540.1, read on the forward strand.
TAGGAAAGCGTCTCTCAATTGCCTCCAATTTGTAATTGAATCAGGAGTCAGCCCATTCAACCATAGTGTTTCCTCCCCAGACAGAGACAATGGAAATAGACGTAATCGAATTGTATTCTGACCAACACCAGGATTGTCAAAAGACTTGCATGTAGAAATAAAGTTGATGAGATGCATATTCGGATCATCGCCTGCTAGTCCACCAAATAATCCCTTGAGTTGCAATAACTGAATCATGGTGCTTGTGATGTTGAACTTGGCTCCGGGCGCTAATGGTGGTGGAATTATAGCTCCAGTGGCTCCGGCACCATCAAGATCATCATCATCATCATCGAATGGTATTTCACGTTGTGCATCCACTGATGCACTGAACAAAAACCTGCAGTAAACAAAAACAAAAACTAAAAGTAAAAGTACGAGAATCTTTGACCAAAGGGTCTAGTAATTTTCACGAACTTAATTGACACTTGTATTCCCCGGCAATGGCGCCAATTTTTGATAACGCTCAATCTACAGCTCTCGTAGGAGTGTAAAGCGGTCGTTAGAAAATATAGAACCCAACCTGGGTTGGGTGTCGATCCCACAGGGAATAGCTTGGCCAACAAGTAAGTAAAATTACTAAACTTTTGGTGCAAGTCTCGTAAGAAGGGGGGATTCTTGTTTTGCAAGTTATGTAAACAAAAGCTGAAAATAATAAAGTAAAAAGAGAGAGATTGTTACGTTGGTTGTAAACAATGATATTTGAAGCGTTGGGGTTATGTCCACCTTCTGAGGTATACGTCTCTATTGGCTATGAGTGTGTAGAATTCTGACATGCAATTGCTTATAGAGGATTGTAGTCGATGGTAAATCCAAGAGTCTCTCGACCTAAACAAGGACTATTTCACTTTAACTCTCTCGAGCTTAAAGCGTATCTAACGGTACGAATTCTCCAAGAGGTTAGTCCAGTTACGGCACTAGCTTTTTAATAGGAAAGGGTGTCCTACTACCTTGACATTATCTCTTTTCCAGACAAATAACTTTTCTCTCGAACAAGTTAAATGTTAGACTGGCGTATTCTTGCGTTTGCAACCGCAAAGAATGTAGATTAAGATGAAGAGAATAATGATATAAGCAATATACGTGCCTCGAACTCACAAACTCACAGCAATAGATAGTAACTCATTCGGCTTCCATAACCCCAACAGAGAAGTTTAGTTACCCATGAATGCAAAGGAGATCACGATTGACATTGTTGTTATACCACAAGATTGATTAATTTCGTGTAGCGTAAGTGGTAGGCGTGAGGCGTGAATTCCTTAGCAAGGTAACGATTCTCTTGTTGTGGAAATTAAGAATAGATGAATAGAAGAAGAAAACTAGAATTAATGGAAAGATTAGAAGAGTTGTAGAATTGTTTGTAGTGTAGAATAATAGAGGAGTAGAAGATGTGAGAAGATGTGAGGGATGGAAGGAAGTATTGTGTTCTCCCTCCTTCCTCCCTCCTTATTCTTTAAATTCTCTAGCATGATAGGGTATTTATAATACCCATATCCTAATCCTACTAAGCTAATGAAATAAATAACCAAATCCTAGTAGACTAATGAAATCCTTAACCCAAATGTACTAGGTTAAGGTAACATTATCATAATCCACTTAAAATAATGAAATACATAACCTAATTGTACTAGGTTAATGTATCATTGTCAAAATCCAGCTTTGTGTCTGTAAGTCCCCAAAGTCTTCAGAATTGCTGTTTTAGCCCGGGACAGATTTTCCATGCAGCAGTTTTGGTCCTTAGGCGTGTAAACTCCCTTCCCTTCCTTCGTGAGCTTTCTTTTGCGTCAAGTAAGCCATAAAATGCTGAATTCTGCATCATTTATACCTGAAACTTTACTAATCATGTTCGTTAGCTAATTTACAGGAAAAAGGACTAAAAGTGCATGAAATATATAATTTGTTCTCAAAACTAGGCTAAAATATGGGCAAAATATATTGATATAGGCGCGTAAATTCGCCTATCATCATGTTGCAATCGATTGTATATCTGTTGTGATAGATAGACTAGAAACATCTGCATAATTCATCAGATGACCAACTGTAAGACTCCGTAAAAGTCGAAGTCTAATTCAGCTCCTTAAGGCTCTTTAAAAGAGCCAACACTTAGAAAATTTTAGCTAAGTCTTAAACACTTAGTCTCATTTTAAGCCTTCAAACTTCAAGGATTTTTTTTAATACCATCTTGACCTTCGTTTGTCGATTCTCAAGTTGATTCATGATGGGACAAGTCAATAGTACATCTCGGGTGAGTTTGGGGATTTTGAAATAGAATAAGGGCATGTTTGGATTCCCAAAATAGTAGCTCAAGGCGATTTCAAGGCGCTGCCCAACTCAGTCCCCCGCTCTAAGAAGGGCACCGTCCAGTCTAGTTCCCCACTCTAAGCAACGCGCTGCCCTGGTTAGCCCCCCTAGGCCAATTTTCTACAGTCCAGCTTCAAACTCTGAAGGGAAAAAAGGTCATTTTACACCCCTATATAGCCCTAAAACACGAAATTAAGCTATTATTAAGATAAATATACTTGATTTCTCTTGAATTATCTCAAGAACAAGCCTTAGGGTTTTCATAGAAGATTCAAATTCAAGTGATTTCACCATAAGTTTCCAAGAAACTTCCATCCAAGGTATGTAAAGTGTTCATCCAAGGATCCCCTTCATCCTTGGAGCTCAAGAATCCAATTTTAAATTATAGATTATGATATTCAGGTTGTGGATTGATTATGACAATGTTGATGTTGTTGTATAATTCTCAAGTTGAAATCTTTATGGTATTTTCATGAAATTATGATAGCATGTGGGTTGAAATCTATGAATTTGGTTGGATTAATGTGATCATGATGTATTCTTTTGATGTTTAATCCTAGGCCTAAAGTTATGCATCCTATGTGTTTGTTAAAATGCCTAAGTGAATAAGACTTCTGCATTATGACTTATTTGTGAACTAAATTATGAATCCATGCTTTACCCTCATGATCAAAGTGACTCCCATGCTAAAGCTATGTCTTGAAAGTGCTTGATAGAATGCTCATGAGATTGAAATTGTGAAACCATGTTATATTTGAATGCATTCTTACCCATGTACAAGATTATGACTATCAAGTGCTTCATGAAATCCCTTAATGATTGTATTAAGAATTGTTGACAATGATCATGTGTTCAAGAAATGTCAAGTCCTATTTACTTTTATGCTATCGAGTCCTAGGGGTATCTAATACCTGATAATTTAGTTGTGTGCCTGCGTCAGTTTCATGATAATCTCAATCACGCTATGATCAGTAGTATTCTCAGTCAGTTTTAGAACTTAGTAAAAATTCAGTCAGTTACAGAACTCAAAAAAACTCAGTAATCTCATAAAATCAGTCAGTTAACAGAATTCAATAGTATTCTATCAGTCTACAAAACTCAGTGAACTCATTCCAGTTCAGTTCAGTATAATCAGTTCAGTGTCTATTCTATTTGGAGTAGGATTCAGAATCGAGTGAACCTAAGGATGAGGGCAAACACTGACAGTAGAGGGTGTGACCCTTAGAAGCAATACTTGTATTCCAGAACTATGTATCCAGCATAGGTTGAGACATCAACACCGATAGTTAAGGGTTAATGAGGTGGCTTAACACTGTCAGATAAGGTTCTCACCATTCTCCTTTAGGGACACTGGCAGATGAGGGTCACTCACATCTTGTCCTTACCTGTGGCACGATATTAACACCCTTCCAACTGGGGTTACAGGTTGGACCCTAACTCTATTCAGAAAAGGGGCATGTCGGTTAGATGACTACCTCCTACAGTCTCAGTATCAGTCTCAGTAATCAAACTAGGATAGTTCTATAGATTTTAGGACTGTCAGATACAATCACTCAGCTCAGTATGGAACTTAGATAGTTCTATCAGAATCAAGACTGTCAGGTACAGTCACTCAGTATCATTTATATTAGCTATTAGTAATTTATGTTATCAGTAAACTCAATATTCAGTCTTATCACGACTTCAATTACAATCTACATACTCATACATGTATTCTCATTCAGGCATGTTCATGTTACTAGTCAGATATAGTTCATGCATATGAACCCATGCATTCAGCCTTACCCCACTTTGAATACCAGTACATTCCCACGTACTGACGCATACTTTTCTCTTGCACTATGGTGTTTTATACCATAGGTTTGGACGCTCAGGTTCCTGATCACACTCATCAGTTTAGCTTTCAGCAGTCAGAGTCAGTGGTGAGTCCTCATAGTTTGAGGACATGAGTTATTCATTATTTCATTATTTTAGTACTTAGATATGTTAGAAGTCGGAGTTAGTTGGGAACTTGTCCCATCATCTCCACAGTTCAGATAGTTAGAGGCTTTCAGACTATAGTATGTTCAAACAGTTATTTCAGTTTTGGTATTATTATACCTTGTTAAGACATTTTTTTAGAAGTTATGTTTTAGTATTGAACCTTATGGTAATTTCAGCCCATTATTCCGCATATTTTAGTATTATTATACAGTTATAGCAGCAGGTACCAGTCATAGGTTAGCTTGTGTTCCTTCAGGATTATGAGCACCGTGTAGCATCTGGGGTACCAGACTCGAGGCGTTAACACATTCCAACTGGTAATCAATCTATCAAAACATGTATTATATCTGTTACAACAGATATACAATCTGTTGCATTATTAAAATTCAACTTTCTCCAGACATAAAAATTATTGCCACTACATGTAAAGTGAAGTGGCTTGAAATAAAAAATTATTATCATGTTCTTCTTTGTCTTTGTACATATTATTCTTTATACGCGGGCTCCAACCATTTAGTTAGGTCATCTGCTGGAAATTATATAATAGGTCTTCCTACTTTTTTGATTTGTTCCAACAGATTACCTATCAGTTGCAACAGATAGATTATATATTGCAACAGATTATATGTGTTGCGTCAGACAGACTAGGAAACATCTTCATAATGAAATAGATGACCAACATATTCCTATAGATAATCAATCTTCCACAATAGAAATGATATCTATTACAACAGATAGACAATCTTTTGTATTAAAAAAATTCAACTTTCGTCAGACAAAAAAATTGCCACTACAATGTAAAGCGAACAAAGTGGCTTAAAATAAAAAATTATTATCGTGCACGTCTCTGTCTTTGTACATATTATTCTTTAAACACAGGCTCCAACCATTTAGTTAGTCCCCCATAAGCCCATACCTCTTGCATTTTTCCCACAATGACGTCGCATATACCGGTTATTTCTATGCCGGTCAGTAAACAATCGATGTATACAAACGAGTACAGCCCGCACGCTGCACCAATTTTATTTTTTGGGAGTTGGATGTTCTTATTTTGACCTTTAAAAACTCATGATTCCTTCATCAAGACTTCAGCCAGCAAATGATCCATCAGCTTACTCTATGTCAACAACTTGGGGAACAACTTCAAGAGTGGCTGCACGTGGGTTAAAACGTGTCCTCATTGAAGACAGGTAAGTTGCATTCATAAACCTTAATATTTCCCTCATCGATTAGTATCTCAACAGCTAGAAAATGTTTAACTTACACGTTCATGACTTTAAGGATTCTCTTTGCCTTGGTCCAACTCTTGCCGTGTGGATATGGCCCCTTCCTTCTAACATATTTAATTATTTCTTTACCCATTTGAATGAAGAAATTAACTTATCTAACTTATCAAATCTCCATCCACCGATACCAGCTTCCTTATGGAATCATCATACCTATCCTTGAAATTTTTGTAGAAGTTGACGTCCATTATCCTATCGGCAGCATCATAAGCATTCGGGTATGCTAATTGACTGCCCCTCAGGAGGCAGAGAATTTCATCAACATACTGTGGTATAAGAAGATAATTTTCAAAATGGTTAGTAATTGTAAAGAAGAAAAACACATTGGAAAGATTCTGTTGCAGAGGGTTCTTTGAATCAGTTCACAGATTACCCAGCTAACGCAACTTATGCAACAAATATGTATTATGTTGCAATAGAATACCCAGCTGTTGCAACAGATTACACATCTGCTATGTAGCTTATTCTTCATGGAATAGATAGGAAGTCTAGGTTAGAAAAAGTAAACTTATATTATCCTCGTACTACTCACGCATATTTGTCATATTCGTGAAGTCTTTGGCGGCAAATGAATGCATGGTGTATTCTTATGGAACCTTCGTCTTGTCATTCATGATTTCTTGTAGTTCCTTATTTTCATAGCCAAGTGTCGCGTATATGTCCACCTTCTTCAATGTCCCCTGAACTTCAACAACTCTTGGAGCGGGAGGAGTTGCAATTTTTTTTTGTTTTCACAATGGAGAGTATTTTTCTAATTTTTCTTGTCTTTCTCCTAACCGCCAATGTAGGAGTGTATAGATCCCTTAGCTTCTTGGATGGTATGACACCCTGCTTGGATTTCAACTCCTCAATAGCTTCAGTAATAGCCTCTAGCTTTTCAAGATGTTTATCCTCTTTGTCCTTACACAGTTTGCAATTGCAATGAAAACACGAGGGTGAAGAGGGGTGAGAGGGACCACTGTAAGGGTAGGAGGGACCGGTGTAGGGGTGAGAGGGAACTGTGCAAGGGGTGTTTTCAAACATATTTATTTTTTCTTGAGCACTAACATGCTCATAATCATGACTGGCAGCAGCAGCAGCAGCAGGATGGCTACCACCATCATCAACAACTCCTCTAGCAACACCCCTAGAAGAAGGACCCATATTTTTTACAGTAGGCTGGTCATGAAGAGGTTCAACATTAGGCTGACCTTTCCTAATTGCTTAAAATGCCCCGAGTCTGTACCTTAGATGCTACACGGTGCTTATAATCCTGAAGGACCACAAGCTAAACCATGACTGGTACCTGCTGCAATAACTGTACAATAATACTGTAATATGCAAATATTAGGCAGAAACTTGCCTTAAGGTTCAATACTGAAATAAAACTCAATACGATATAACAATACCAAAACTGAACATCAATACTAAAGATGAACAACTATCTGAAATACTTTAGTCTGAAATAGCCTCTAAACTTTCTGAATAAGGAGTGGATGAGAAAAGTCCCTAACTAACTCCAACTACTAAGATGAAATGAGTGCTGAAATACTGAAATAATAACTTTGTCATCAAAATATAAGGACTCACCACTAATTCTGGAGCTGATAGGTTGGGCTGTTAAGTGTGATCAGGAGCCTGAGCATTTGAACCTATGGTATAAGACATCATAGAGCATAAGAAAAGTATGCATCAGCACTTTAAAATGTACTGGTATGCTAAGTGAGGTAGGCTGAATGCATAGGTTCATATGCATGAACAATAACTGACTGAATAGCATGAATATAACTGAATAAGACTACATGCATAAATACATAAACTATAACTAAGATCATGATAACACTGAGTACTGAGTTCTGAATACTAATTTACTGATACCTGAGTTTACTGATACTATAATACTAATAAACTGAGTGATTGTATCTGACAGTCCTAATTTTATAAAACTATACTGAGTTCTATACTGAATTGGATGACTATATCTGATAGTCCTAAATCTATAGAACTGAACTGAGTTCTATACTAAGACTGAATCTGAAACTAAGACTGTAAGAGGTAATCATCTAACCGACATGCCCCTTTTTTGAAAAGATTTGGGGTCTAACTTATAACCTCAGTTGAAAGGGTTGTCAGTACCGTGCCATAGGTAAAGACAAGCTGTGAGTTAACCCTCTTTGAAAGGAAGCTATTTTGTCAACCCTCGCTGGCAAAAAAACTCGTATGAGATATATCAACCCTAGTCTGGAAGGAAGATATCTCAACCTACGCTAGATACATAGTTCTATAATGCAGGTATTGCTACTAAGGGTCAAACCCTCTCATGACAGGAATGCCCCCATCCGTGTGTTTGCTCGGTGTTAAATCCTACTCCCAACTGAATAGACGCTGAACTAATTTTTAGTCTGTACTAGGCTGGACTAAAATGTACTGATTTCACTATTTAGCTGAATTGAACTAAGTTCACTGGGTTTTGTGGACTGACGAAATACTACTATGTTCTATTAACTGATTGAATACTACTGAAGTTTGAACTGAATACTGTGACTGATTTTTTGAGTAATACTGAGTTTTCCTTAGTTCTGTAACTAACTAAATCCTACTAATCATGATATGACTGAACTATTTTGTGACACTGGTTCTAGGTAAGCAGCTAAATTGTCGGGTATTAAATACCCTCAGGACTCGATAGCATGAAAATAGAGCATCACATATTCTTACAAGGCATAAAATGAACATTTGTTCATAATACATCTATAGAGGCATTTTATCAAACACTTGCATGACATGAAATAGTATACATTCTTACATGATATAATTTATCTTATTTAACTCACATTAACAATTCATCAAACACTTGAAAGGAACAAGTTATGCATATAATGCTAAACAACATATGGGCAACACATTTTCAATAACTAAGTTCACAATTCAAGGGCTTCAACATAAGTTGACATGATACCACACACATAATCATCAAATTCCACATGAAACTTATATTAAATCATGAAATAGAAACCCAATTAGAGTAATAATCATGAATACACTTTAATTCAAAATATAGAAATCATGAAATCACTCTACTTGATCTTTAAAAGAGTTTCTTGGACTCCAAGGGTGGAAGGAACCCTTGGATGAACACTTGACATACCTTCATAGCTATATTCATAAAGATTAATGGTGGAATCTTGAGCCTTGATTTTGAAATTCAATCACCTAGGGTTTTTGTTCTTGAGCAATTTGTGAATAGAGAATGAATTTTGCCTCTAAAGAGGATTAATTTCGTGTTATTAGTGGATGAAAGGCGTAGGAAAAAAACCCAAATACCCCTAAGGACGCAGCCTTTTAATGACTGAAACTCGTCCTATCGACTCACCACATTAATGGGATCAACGCAATGGATGACGTGCCATGGTAGGTCCATGTCGGTTTACTGGAATTTTCCATTGGGAAATGGGGAAAACATTTATCAACGCGATAGTCGACGTTGATTCACTGTTTTGGTATTCCAAAAGTGCTTCAAACGTAGTCAAAAAAATCCAAAACTCATCCGATAATACCTACGGACATTCCTGATCTTGAATCAACCTAAAGATCATTACTTAAGGTCATAAGGGTCATGAAATAGAGTTGTCAACTTAAGAAGGCTAAATTAACACTAAGTATCGGTACTTATCTAGAATTTTCCAAGTCTGGGACCCCTTGACAAGCATTAAAAGGCTAAATTTAGCTTAGGATTTTATGGGGTCATACAATATCTCCCCATTGGGAACATTCTTCCTCGAATAAGACTGGCTAAGATGGGAGAACTGATAAACTGAAAGTACATACTGGACATACTTATCTGATGCATGATTTCATGACTGAAGCTACAGATATACTGAGTTTTCATACTCAACATGCACATCTGATGCATGAATGCATGACTGAGCAAATTCATAAATACATGTCTAAGATAACTGATAAGTTGATTTTACTTAACCGAACATGTATATCTGATGCATGAATGCATAACTTAACTAACTTATGAATGCGTGACTGAATATGCAATAGTAGCTAATACCAAGTTGGTAAAAGAAATTTGAGCATGAAACTGAGTGATCTTAAGAAAAAACTGATACCTTGAGCTAAGTCTGAGTTTGTGGAGAAGAGGTGAGGATACTTGGTCTGCATATCTGCTTCTACTTTCCAAGTAGCTCCCTCAATGGACTGATTCAGCCAAAGAACTTTGACTAGAGGGACTTCTTTGTTCCTCAGTCTGCGAATCTGATAGTTAAGAATTTTGACTGGAATTTCCTCATAAGAGAGGCTATTTTGAAAATCTATGCCCTCTATAGGGACTATAACTGCTGGGTCACCTATGCACTTCTTAAGCAAGAAGACATGGAACACTGGATGCACTGAAGCTAAGTCTGAAGGCAACTCGAGCTCGTAAGCTGCCTTTCTGAAATGGCTGAGAATTCTGAAGAGACCGACATATTGGGGACTGAGCTTTCCCTTCTTACCAAACCTATCCACTCCCTTTATGAGAGTGATTTTTACATACACAAATTTCCCATCTCAAACTCGAGATCCTTTCTGCGCACATCTGAGTATGATTTTTGTCAGCTCTGAGCTGTCTTAAACCTTTATCTAATCAACTAAACTTTTTCTAAGGTATCAAATACCAAGTTAGGCCCTACCACTGTAGCCTCACCCACTTCAAACCAACCAATAGGAGATCTATATCTTCTCCTATAGAGCACCTCAAACTGAGCCATCTGAATACTAGAATGATAACTGTTGTTATATGCAAATTCAATCAAAGGCAAATGGTCATCCCAACTACCTTTAAAATCTATTGCACGGGCTCACAGTATATCTTCTAATGTTTGAATGGTCCTTTCTTCTTAACTATCTATTTGAGGATGAAAGGTTGTACTGAGGTAAACTCTAGTACCAAGACCCTTTTGGAAATCTTTCCAGAAATAAAGGGGTCAAATGGGTACCTCTATATGAAATAATGGACAACGAAACACCATGCAATCTGACCTACTTCTTGATATAGAGTTTCACATATTTTTCGGTTGAATAAGGATATGGACTGGTAGGAAATGAGCTAATTTGGTCATCCTATCTACAATGACCCAAACTGAATCATGCTGACGACAAGTATAAGGAAAACTCGTCACAAAGTCCATGTTCATTTCTTCCCATTTCCAAATGGGAATACTGAACTCCTCCATGGACCCACTTGGCTTCTGATGCTCAATTTTAACCTGCTGACATGTTGAGCACTTAGCCACGAGCTCTGCTATGTCTCACTTCATCCCACTCTACTAATAGACCTCCTATAAATCACGGTACATCTTAGTGGCCCCTGGATGAATAGAGTAATGAACACCATACACTTCTGCAAGAATACGCTATCTTAAGTCATCTATACCTGGCATACGTAGCCGACCCTGATAGCATAAAACACTATTTCCCCCTTGGGAGAAAACCTCTAACTTTTGATTTCTGACTGATTCTTTCAACTTGACTAGGCTGGGATCCCTATCCTGCTTTTCCTTCACTTCGAAGACCAGGGATGATTCTGAACTGCTCTATACCCACACACTACCTTCTTATAAATCGACTAAGTGGACACCTAGTTGGGCTAGCTGATGTACATCCTAAACTAACTTCTTTTTATTATTCTCAACATGAGCAACACTACCTATAAACAGTCTACTGAGACCATCTGCCAATACATTGGCCTTGCCTAAATGATACATGACACTCCTGTCATAATCTTTCAACAAGACTAACCACCTTTTATGATGGAGGTTTAAGTCTTTCTGAGAGAACAGATACTGAAGGCTTTTGTGACCTTTGAACATATCTACATACACCCATATAAATAGTGCCTCCAAATCTTTAAGGCAAACACAACTGCTGCTAACTTAAGATCATAAGTCGGATAGTTCTTCTCATGGAGCTTAAGCTGTCTGGAGGCATAGGCTATGACCTTACCATGATACATAAGGACACAATCCAAACTCACTCTGGATGCATCACAGTACACAAAAAACCTATCAGAACCATCCGGTAGGGTCAAAACTAGAGCTGTTATGAGTTGAGTCTTCAACTTTTAAAAACTCTTCGCACAAGAATCTGACCACTGAAATTTAACTTTCTTCTGAGTCAATCTGGACATGGGGGATGCAATATATAAAAATCCCTCAACAAACCATTTTTAATAGCTGACCAAACCTAAGAAACTCCTGATATCTATCGGAGATACGGGTCTAGGCTAGTTTCTCACGGCTTTGATCTTTTGGGGATCAACTCTAATGCCATCATTGTAAACGATATAACCAAGTGATCTTGGGTGTATTTATATTCCTAAAAACCATAACTTACCCATATTTTAGCTAAGTTCTGAGAACAAAGTGCCTAGTTTCTTATGTTCTTACTCTACTTTGATGTAATTGAGCTAACCTATATGATTAGCATAATTTCAGGTGTTAATGAGGTAGATAGAGACACGATGGGACTATGGATTGTGGATGATAAATCACACAAGAGAAAAGTAGCTTGTTGGACCAAATGTGGCACCTAGAAACTATGTCCAAGACTAATTTGTCATTTATAATTAGTTTAGGGACTTAGTAGACAATTATGAGAAAACATATTACTAAAAGACTTGATGGTGAATTTTTATGATTATTGATTATTCTGTATCTTTTTGAATTGGGGAGTGGCGGCCTAGCACCAAGGGAGAAACACTACTTCATCTTCTCCGCCAAGATTGTGTTTACTTTTTGGTATGATGAATATTTCTATTGCGATTCCTGTTTTATTCATGAGTAGCTAAGTTTATTAGTTAGGGTTATGGAAGACTTGTAACATACAATCTATTACTTTGGGTTTTTTAATTAATGATGTATTTATCTGCTTAAATCATACTCTCTTTGTTTATCTTGAATTCTCGTGGCTGCAAACATAGAGGATGTGCCTTAAAACTCAACTTGTTCGATAGAAAGGTTGAGGTTCGGAAAAGAGAGTAGTGACAAGAAAATAGGATTTCCAACCCCTATTTCATATGTTAATTCCTTAATAGTATTAACTACTTGTAGATTTCATATTGTTTTTGTAAACAGTTTTGATTCGAGAGAACTAAAGTGAATTAGTCCTTGATGGTTGAGAAACACTAGGATTATGTTATTAAATACAATATGTTTCTCTGTAAGCATGATACATGTATGAATTCGTAAAGCCCATAGTTACAAAGTATTAAAAAATACAAGGTTGACATAACCCTAGCTTGCTATTTCTCAAAATTTGAATACTACTGCACATATCTCATCTTGTTACTCTGAAACTATAAATTTGTGATCTGAATAAAATTCCTCCTTTTTGATTTATGAAAACAAATTATTAAAAGTCAACTAATCTGTATACAACTTAATTAGCACAATATTCTCTGTGGGATTCGACCCCAATCTAGTTGGATTATATATTTGACAACGACCGCTTACACTCTTGTAAGAGAGTTGTAATTTAGGTGTATCAAATTTTGGCGCCGTTGCGGGGGAATACGGTTGTTGATTGAGTTTATGTGTGTTAATTGACTGTTAGTCAAGTTTCCTTATTTTACATTTTTTTTGTTCATTACAGGCTCATTGTTGTTTATTCCACGAACTAGAAGTTTAGGAAAACCATTATTACCCTTCAATCTTGAACCTCATCTCATTGAAAGAATAGCTAACCAACAGGAAGATGAAAGATTAGCCTCTTTGTCTAATGCTCAATTAAATCAACATAATGCAGATAACCCTGGTCGGGTACCTAATCTAGATGAAGAAGACCTAGGAGATGATTATTTAATTGACCCGACTAATAGGAGGCATGCTGCAGGAGTAGTTGAACCTATAAATCAAAATCGTCCATTCAAAGAAAGACTAAACTGCCAAGCTATGCAGTTTGATATTGACAACGATGAGGATAATTTAGATGTAGCTGGAGCTACACTGGAAATCATTCTACCACCACTATCTCCTGGGGTGAAATTCAACATCACCAGTACTATGATCCAGCTACTAAATTTGAAAGGACTCTTTGGTGGATTACCTGGTGATGATCCAAATCTACATTTGGTGAATTTCATCAATATATGTAAGTCGTTTGATAATCCTGGAGTGGGACAAAATGCTATTCATTTGAGATTGTTCCCACTGTTTCTTTCTGGAGAGGCAACTATGTGGTTGAATGAACTGACTCCTGATTCTATAACAAACTGGAGGCAATTAAAAGAAGCTTTCTTAGAAAGGTTCTTTCCATCCTCCAGAATGTTACAGTTGAGGGATAAGATTAACAACTTTAGGCAATTGGCTAATGAAGCTTTTCTTGAGACTTGGGCGAGGTTTAAAGAGAAGTTGAATCAATGCCCAAACAATAAGATGACTGATGAACACTTGATGGAAACATTCTTCAGAGCTTTGAACTCACTTACAAAACCAATAGTGTATAATGCTACAGGAGGAGATTTTATGGAGCTCACCTTTACTGAGGTTGTGGACATGTTAGAAAGAATGACTAAGACAAGTAAATCTTGGCATACCAGAGATTTTGTGGTAGCAAGAAATACTTGGTCTGGGGTAATATCAGCAGAGCAGCGTAGGAGAGAAGAGTAGCGTGATCAGAATATGGATCACATAAAAACCCAGATAGATCTACTCACGAAACATTTACTATCAGGGAATTTAGAAAAGGTAAAAGTTGTGGGGTTTCATGGTAAAAGAGTTGAATCAAACACTGAGAAAGAGGCTAACTAGTTGCATAACCAGGGGGTTTCCAGACTGCTGGTCAAGAAAACCAAGGTTGGAACCATAAAAAAGATTGGAAGAATAAAAGTGACAGGAGTGGACTATATGTACCTCCTAGAATCTGTGATAAGGCTTCCACCAGTTCAGGAAAAATGTCCATGGAGGACATGATGGAGAAACTATTAAAGAGAGTTGAGGCGACCAATTCTTGGGTGACTACGATGAAGAGTGACATATCTTTCATGAGTCAACTAGTAAATTTGCACTGAACTGCTATTAAATAATTGTAGCAGTAAATGAGCCAATTATCCACAACATTCAACCAAAGACAAAATGGAACTCTACCAAATGATACAATTTAGAATCTGAGGACTGATGGATCGTGTATGGATATTACTACTAGGATCGGTAAGATGTTATCTAGTCCAGGATTGGGATCATCCTCTCATACTGATGCGGTCGAAATGGATTGGGAGATGGCTGATGAATCTTTAGTGGTGCCTATAGAGTTGGAAGGTTCAGAAAAGAAGAGGGAAGAAGTGGAACAACAACCTAAGCCAAAACATGTTAGTGATGTAGAGCAAGGCATAAGAAAGGAGGTAAAAGTTGCTCCAGTTGAAATCCCAAGGCCACCACCCCTATTTCCACAATGATTAAAGAAGAAATAAGATGAAGGAAAGTTTAACAAATTCATGGCTCTATTAAAGCAATTGACAGTGAGCGTACCTTTAGTTGAAGCACTAGAACAGATGTCCAGATATGATAAGTTTATGAAAGATCTGTTGATGTAGAAAAGGACTATGAGCTATAAAATGGTAGACAATCTTCTTCATTGTAGAGCCATTACTATAAGATCTATTTTTTAGAAGAAAGCTGATCTGGGAGCATTTACTGTCCCATGTACGATTGGATCACTAAATTTTGAAAGGGCCCTTTGTGATCTTGGGGAAAGTATAAATCTTATGCCATTGGCATTTTCAAGAAACTGGTTTTGGGAGATCCTATGCTCACTAATATGCAACTTCTAATGATGGATAGATCTTTAAAAAGGACGATTGGGATTCTACATGATGTATTTGTAAAAGTTACCAATTTTATATTTCTTACCGACTTTGTAATTCTTGATTGCGAAGTGGACTTTGAAGTACCCATAATTTTGGGCAGCCATTCTTAGCAACTAGGAGAGTATTAGTTGACATAGAGATGAATAAGCTGAAATTTAGGCTCAACGAGAAAGAAGTTAGTTTTGAAGTATGTCAGTCCATAAAACAACAAAAAGAGATGAGTGTCTGCTCGATTGGTGATGTATTCTACGAAGATGAGTGAGATGTACCAATTAAGGATAGGTCTTTTGTAGACACCATAGGTGGTTTAGTTGAACTTGCAAGCAAGGATGTGAGTGACTGCAAAGTGGCTGGACTAGGAATAAAGCATTTTCTTAATCCAACAAATGAGGTATAAATGGTATCATCGATGTATCTTGACAAAGTCTGAGTAGTCAAGATAATTGATTCGTGACGTGACGTTAAATGAGGCATTGCATGAGAGGCAACCGATGATTTTATTCTTATTTTATCATGTTAAATAAAAATGCCAAAATAAGAGACGAGCCATGACCAAAACTACGGTGCTTGATGGGAGGCAACCCATCTTTCTAATCATTTTTTTTATTAAGTATAGGTGCATGATGTACTAAGAAGGAGATTGGTACAAAATTTAGTTTGGAATTTATCTATATCAATGGTGGTAAGTTAGGAGTAACGGGAATATTATAGGTAAGTTGGAGAGGTCAAATGTTAAGGATCGAGTCATAATTCGTGCTAGAGTTGTATGGATTTTTCTCAATGCCACATATGGAGAATGGGGTTCATGGAATTCAAGTTTAAGTGTACTCTAGGGTGTGTGATGTCTAATTTTACATACACCATGGCAAAGGCTTCTTCTAAGATATAGCCTAAGCCCACTGCCTCAAGTAGGCATTACCATGTGCGACACACACCTTAACTTGTGCAACACCTTATGCGGTGCACACCTTAATATTGGTGATTTCTTGTGCATTGCATACCCAACCGCACACACTCACTGTTTCACTTGTGCTATAACCAATGCGACGCATACTTGAACTTGTACGATAACTTGTACGCCACACATCACTCCAAATTCAACATAAATCTGTCTTTGAATTGAGTCAACCCGACCCATATTTCATTTTTTAAATAGACTCCACACCCTAAATTCTCAAATTCATCCTTATTTCACCCCTAAGACGTACAAGATTTCTCTCTCACCATTCTCTTTGTTCTTTAAGATTAGTCTTTACTTAACAATCTCAAGAATTTCCCCCTTCTTTTCTAAATCTTCTATCTTCAAAGGTAAGTTTTACTTTCTTAGTCCTTAGTTATTGTGACTTTATGTATAGTTAATTGATTTCTTGAGGATTATATATTAAATTCTTTCCATAGCTTTGTAAAAGTAGTTTTGAAACTCTTGGGAAAGATGGACACCTTTATTGTGGAAACCATCATTTTTGTGGATCTTAATTTTACCTCCAAATATGTTGTTGGTTGTTTTGTGTAAGTCATGGTGTCTTGTGGGTATTGGGATATGTTGAAGCTCTAAGGCATAACTTTGTTCAAAAAGTGCTTCATTGAAATAGAATTGGGGGAATTAAACTGAGTAAATTGTATTGTCATTAATGTTTGTGCACCATGTCACAGTGTATGTCAAAAAAGTTTGAGTACCTGATGAGAACACTTAATTGGTTTATACTAACAAATTAAGTGTGGGGTGGTGAATTTACCACCCTCATCTTAATGGTAGTTAGTTCATTATGTGTGGCTGAAGTGGATGATATGATGAATATAGGAAAAATGGCTCTGATGATGATCTCAATGCAGGTGGCATGACTCCTAATGTGGATGAGGAGTACTACAAGCCAGGTTCTTTATCTTTTTATTTTCACTAGGGACAGGACAGTTCTTAGCTTCAGTGTGGGGTGGCTGGTTACTTTGCTACTTGTTTTATAAGAAAATAGTACCTTCTCCTTAGTATACTTCTGTGATAGGATTAGTTATTTTGTTTATTTTGTTTCTCTTTAGTTTTTTGTTTGATTTAGTCATAATTAGGTGCTTTTCTCAATGATGGATAGATGATGACCATCTTAAAAGAAAATTAGTCATTTACTTGCATGTAACTGTTCTTGTGGATCACATAAAATTATAACATAAGTATGTGATTGATCATTATGTTTGAAACACCTAGGCTCTAGTTGTGACTCTTTTTGTGATTGTTGGTTTTATTTGAATTCATTTAATTGTTGGGTCGAGAATTTATAATTATCCTAATTAAGTTGACCATGTGCCATGAGTGTGTAAGACTATTGTATATTCCTTATTGCAACTGATGCTAGAACTTGCCTAGTGTGTGTGCAAAGAAAAATAAAGATTGTGAGTTTAGGAGATGATTTAGGTATTTCTTTGACAGCCATTGTTCATGCATTCTTTTGACCTACCTTTGCACATTATCTTAGCTAGCCCCGTTGAGCCTTTATCTTGTTCTTTTGTTAGCCTCATATGTAGCCTAACCCATACTTTAATATACCGTAATGTGCTCCAAAAGCTCCTAAGCACTTTAATGTAAAATCAATTTGAGTTAGGAGTTTGACAATAAGAGGAAAAAGGTAAAATTGATGCCCCAAAGTCTAGTTATTGGCGTGTGAAATTGATGTGGTTGGAAGTAGCAAAAATTGTTGAAAAATGTTCCAAATTTTATCTCGGACATGTTACAATGAACCGTTTTTGGCCATGGTCCTTCTTGGACATTGTGCACCTCAACTAAGGCAAATCGCTTAAGTTGAGGGTGGCTATCATAGGGTTGCGTAATGTGAAATGGGTGCAAAAAAAATTATTTGAAAGGGTTGCATACTCCCACCATAGTGTTATTAATTGAGTTTAATAGGATGGGGTGAAAACAAAAGATATGGATAGATGAAAGTGGTGTAAATTGGGTGTTAGAAATTGGTCTTAGTTGCATAATGTAGTGTATTAAAGTGCTTAGGGAAGATAGTCACTATTTCTGGCCAAAATAGTTCCTACCCATCCTTTAGCCTGCATTACAACCCGTAAAAGACCTATTTGATCCTAATCTTAGCATTCTGATATTAGTGGAGCATTACACTAAGGGAAAGTATATGGTCATCAGTTGTAATTTGAGAATTCTTTGTGAGAGTGAGCGCAACTTGATTCTTGTACCTTTTTTGTTAGAAATTGCGTGATTGTGAGTGATTATGGGTAACTTTTTTATTGTGAGGGAACATGGTTGATAAAGGTTGGGTAATTTATTTGATTTATTTTCTTAAACGGTATGCATGAATTTTTCAACCAAATGAGTTTATTCTTGAGGGTAGGTTGTTTTCAGTAATGGTTCATGAATCTACTTTTTGTTTCATATTCGTTGGGTGAGCCTCTTTGAGCATCTTGTGTTTCCTTTGTGGGTTTTAAATCTTGTGTATGCATAAATGGATAAGTTGTTCAAGGACGAACAAATCTTTAAGTGTGGGGTGGTGATCTTGGGTGTATTTATACTCCTAAGCACCATAACATACCCATATTTTATCCAAGTTTTGAGAACAAAGTGCCTAGTTTCTTATGTTTTTACTCTACTTTGATGTAATTGATCTAACCTATGTGAATAGCATAATTTCAGGTGTTAATGAGGTAGATAGAGACATGATGGGACTACGGATTGCGGATGACAAATCACACAAGATAAAAGTAGCTTGTTGGACCAAATGTGGCGCCTAGAAACTATGTCCAAGACTAATTTGTCATTTATAATTAGTTTAGGGACTTAGAAGGCAATTATGAGAGAAAAGATTACTAAAAAGACTTGATGCTGAATTTTTATGATTATTGATTATTCTGTATCTTTTTGAATTGGGGAGTGGCGGCTTAGCACCAAGGGAGAAACACTACTTCATCTTCTCCGCCAAGATTGTGTTTACTTTTTGGTATGATGAATATTTCTATTGCGATTCCCGTTTTATTCATGAGTAGCTAAGTTTATTAGTTAGGGTTATGGAAGCCTTGTAACATACAATCTATTACTTTGAGTTTTTTAATTCATCATATATTGATCTGCTTATATCATACTCTCTTCGTTTATCTTGAATTCTCGTGGTTGCAAACATAGTGGATGTGCCTTAAAACTCAACTTGTTCTATAGGAAGGTTGAGGTTCGGAAAAGAGAGTAGTGATAAGAAAATAGGATTTCCAACCCCTATTTCATATGTTAATGCCTTAACAGGATTAACTACTTGAAGATTTCGTATTGTTTTTGTAAACACTTTTGATTCGAGAGAACTAAAGTGAATTAGTCCTTAATGATTGAGAAATACTAGGATTATGATATTAAATACAATATGTTTCTCTGTAAGCATGATACATGAATGAATTCGTAAATCCCATAGTTAGAAATTATTGAAAAATACAAGGTGGACACAAACCTAGCTTGCTATTTCTCTGAATTCGAATACTACTACACATATCTCATCTTATTACTCTGAAACTATAAATTTGTAATCTGAATCAAATTCCCCTTTTTGTTTTATGGAAACGAATGATTAAAAGTCAAATAATCTGCATACAACTTAATTAGCACCATATTCCCTATGGGATTCGACCCCAGCCTAGTTGGGTTATATATTTGACAATGACCGCTTACACTCTTGTAAGAGAGTTGTAATTTGGGCGTATCACTAAGGCAAGCTACTGACCTTAGCCAAAATTAGCACTTATGAATTTGGCGAAAAATAGACGGTTTCTTAGAATCTGTAACACTATTCTGAGATGGTTTGCATGATCATGCTCACTGCAGGAATAGACAATAATGTCATCGATGAAGACTATGACGAACATGTCTAAATACTATTTAAACCCGCGGTTCATCAAGTCCATGAAAGATGTTGGGGCATTGGTAAGACCAAATGACATGACAAAGAATTCAAAGCGACCATATTGAGTTATGAAAACTATTTTTGGGATGTCACATTCTCTAACTCTGAGCTGATGATAGCCTGATCTGAGGTCTATCTTAGAAAAGTAACTATCCCCCTGAAGTTGGTCAAACAAGTCATCAATTCTGGGAAGTAGATACTTGTTATGGACCATAAATTTGTTCAACTGACGGTAGTCTATACATATTTTGTGATAACCATATTTCTTACGAATGAATAAAATTGGTGCACCCCACGGGGACACACTGGGTCTGATGAATCCTTTATCAAGGAGATCCTTCAACTGTTCTTTTAATTCTCTGAGTTTTTCTAGTGCCATTCTATATGGTGGAATAGAGACGGGCTGAATAGCTAAGAGAAGGTCTATTCTGAAGTCGATTTCCCTTTCGGGAGGAACTCCAAGAAGATCTTTGGGAAATACATATGGGAATTCACATGCTACTGAAACAGATTCAAGATTTGGGGTTTCTAAAGTAGAGTCTTGTACTCAAACGATATGGTAGACACATCCCATAGATATCATTTTCCTTTCCCTTAGGTAGAAAATAAGTTGACCCCTAAGTGCTGAGGTACTACCCCTCCATTCTAGAATTGGTTCATTTGAAAACTAAAATTGGACAATTCTATTTCTGTAGTTAACTGAGGCATAGCCGGAATGAAGCTAATCCATGCCGAGAATGACATCAAAATTGGTCATATCTAATTTTACTAAGTTAGCTGAAGTGATTTTTTAAGACACCATAACCGAACAGTTCCTATATACCATCTGGCTATGATAGATTTACCCACTGAGGTAGAGACTGAGAAAGGCTCTACTAGAATTTTAGGACTAACTCTGAAATAAACTGCTATATAAGGAGTTACAAAAGACAAAGAAGCTCCTGGATCTAGCAAAGCATAAACATGCAATTGATAAACTTGTAACGTACCAGTGACCATATCAGGAGAACTTTCTTGATCTTGTCGGGATTGAAGTGCATAGAGTCTGTTTAGGCATTACCCACTGGTGGTGCTGGAAGTGGCACCCTGCTGATTTGAGTGATCGAACTGAACTGAGAGATGATTATGTTGACTCTGCGAACCCAACTGCGGACACTATCTGACTCTATGGCATAGCTTACCATATCCCAAACACACATCACTGTCAGCTCTGCATACACTCGGATGGTTTCTGTCGTACTTCTAGCAAAGAGGGTTGGTTCGGGCACAGCTAACACTGCCCTGGGGTTTTAGTCCTGATTCCTTATCTCTATTGTCATCTATGAATTTTGGCATAGGAGCACTAGCTGAGGAGGGAGCTGTAACTGAAGATTTTAGGCAGAACTGAGAATGACTCCCACCCTCTGACTTAGGCTGAGCGAAGTTGAAACTACCTGTTCTTGCTCTCTTGTTCTCTCTCTCTTTCTTATTATTCTTAGCCTTCTCTATCTACTGAACATGGACCATAAGCCTGGCTATGTTTATTTCCTTAATTAGCATTGTGGTCCTGAACTTCTTGACCATACTTGTAACACCCCACATTTCGGGCTAGAACAAAAATCATCAATTCTATGCGTAGATGATCCAAAAGCCATAAATCATATGGAAATTTAGTATGCTAATTAATTATGTATTGTGGTAACCTATTTGAGCATGAATTGAGATCATAGAGATCCCCTAACTGAAGAACGAGTTGAAAGCTTTCCTATCATTCGAGTTTGAGTGAGAGTTAAAACTTGGGTCAACTTTAATTGACTATAACTCTTTGTATGTAACGAATTAGGAGGATTATTATATATCAAATGAAAGTTCTTTGAGTCCTCTTTCCAACGCCACTGGTTTTTCTTTAATCCGATATCGGAGTAGAAAGTTATATTCATTTTACTTCAAAGTATTTGTATTCTAAAACGTGACAACGAGGCTGATGACTTATAAGCTGTATGACGGCCCATCAGACCTGGTCGTCAGCCTAAGGCAGTGAATGGTGAAAACCAGCCCAAAAGTGATGACCTGGGTGATGACTTATCACCTGAGTGACGGCCTATCAACCCAGGTCGTCAACTGATGTAATTATGCAATTTTTTTGGATTCCTTAGGGGTATTTTGGTCTTTCCCTTACTCCAAAAACCTTTCACACGAATCAAATCACCCCTTAAGTGTTATTAATCAATCATTATCAGTTTTACAATATCAAAAACTTTCTCTTCACTCTCAAAATAAGATAAATTAGGGTTTTCTCCAAGAACAAGAAATTCAAGAAAATCAAGTCTTAAGTTCAGATCTCCAAGAAACAAATCAAGATCCGGGTTTCATCTATCAAGATCTAGGTTTCATCTTTCAGATCTTATAATTTAAGGTATATGGGGGTTTTCCTAAAATTTCATGGGCATAGAAATCTTCTTTAAATTATGCAAAGGGTTTAGAAATCATGATTTTTAAGAAAAGGGTTTTGGATTTACGATTTTAATCATGTTTTTAGAAGCCTTGATGATATTATTTTGGTCTTTAGGCCTTCCCCCAAAGTAATTTGAAATCTATGTATATGTATGTATGTGTTTTAATGTGATGTTTGAATTGAGAGCACGACTCACATGAAATCCCTCTTTTGATATGATTTATCCCATTTTTCATATGATATGGATTATTTTGAAATGCATCTTGAAAAGAATGATAATCCTTGCATAGTTTTGACTTGTGCATTCGGAACATAAAATCTCTTACACTATTTGCATGTTTGGGTGGTATGAATTGAGTTTTTAATGAAAGAATCATGCATGATGCATTATGGCTCAGAAATAGGACTTGCAAGTCTTGGTATGACGACACCAACTCAGATAATTCCATGTTAATTCAGAACGAAATAGAATGCATGTTTTGAAATCAGATTTTCAGATTTTGAAACTAGAATGGTGCATGTTTCAGAATAGACTAAAATTAGGCATAAAGAGAGCTTGTTGATTCCTCGAAGAAGGCACGAGTTTATACAACTCATTGCCCAAAACCATGATTTGTCGATCCGGGTATATTATTATACGCTGGCTTTGTGTCATGTGGCGTATCAGACTCAGACACTCCAACCCTTGAGGCACACTTGGGTTGAGGGCTTCCCCGCCAATTCAATGGAGGATTCCATATAGCCCGCGGAATATCAGACTTGTAGGGGAGTGCCACCTAATTCAGAAGTAATTCAAAGATCAGAAATTGCATTGACAGAAAAGTTTTATGATTATAAAAAATGCCCATGTGTTTTGAAATGATATCTTTCATGATGATTATGACAATTTCTCAACTATTTTATTTATATACAAGATTTATTTTGGATTTCTTCGCATACCAGTACATTTGTATTGACCCCGCTTCTTCCCAGGGTCTAAAGCTCAGTTCAGAGGTCTTGCTAGGATGTAGAGTTTTCAGACAGTAGTGATATGTGCATTTGGTGAGCCTTCTTTATTCCAGAAAGCCTATGTCTTTCAGATTATGTTATTTATTTTGGTTTAGGTCCACTGGGGGCTTTGTCCCAGTTTCAGACAGTTGTTATTTTCAGATGTAGTAGAGATTTTGTAGACTGGTTCAGATGTTGTGTAGTTGATATTGGATTTCATTTTTCATAGTTTAATTAAACTCAGAGTATGACCATGTTTCTATAATGATTTACAATTCTACATCTTATATTATAATTTATGAATATTATGCATGATTACTAGGTAGAGAAGGGTGTCTGGGCCTTTAACATTCAGGATGCTCGTCGCAGCCAGGGCTCTGGTTTGAGTAGTGACAAACTTGGTATCATAGCACGGTTCAAGTTCCCAGGGTGTCTGCAAAATTGCGTCGGGTTGAGTCTTGTTTATGGGTGTGTAGTACACTACACTTATAAGCAGGAGGCTACTAGGCATTTAGGAATGTTTCCCTTTCTTCATGTTCTAGTTCATGATATGGAGTTAGGATGTTCCTTCTTCATACTCTAATTTGTGCTATGGTGCCACCCATTCAAAAGAAAAGTTATCCTAATTCTTTTCCTTATTATGGTGTTCTCAGATAATGCTCTCAGATTTACTAACAGAAATTTCAAAAGTCACACAAAGTGCTTGAGAGGAGCTCCCTAATGTGTCATAAGTCCCTTAAGTTTAAAATTGTGTCTTAGTTGTTAAGAGGAATTTTAAGACAAGAGTAAGATGTGTATTCTTGGGTCATTAAATATTGTGTGTCAAGTTTCTATCTCTTGTAATCTTGATATCATCGTGTTATTGAAACAAAAAGTATAGTGAAGTAGTGTGGGGCTCTTTCGGTTCACTAGCATAGTTGCTTTGTTATTAATTCCATTTTCTTGTTCAAAACACAAAAATCAAAGTCTAGTGAAGCCGTGTGAGGCCTATTTTGATTCACTAGCAACTTGTTGTTCATCTTGTTGTTCTTGTATTTGTTGGAACTGTATTTCCACCCGAGTAGTAGTATAAGTTAAAGCGTCGGTGTCATGACCTATTGGTGGTGAGATTAGATCAAGAAGTTGATGATAAGAAGTCATAAGGTTAGAAGTCAGAGTGTGGGTGACTTTTGTGTAGATAAGATCGTATTGAAGTATAAGATAAGGTTGAGGTTGATCATGTCTATTATGTGACTTTACCCCCTTAACCTTCTTTTCTTTGGTAGTTGTAAACTAGTACTACTTGTGAGAAGGTATGTAGTAGATTTGGAGGTATAGTAGTAATGTCATAAAGGTGTTTTGGTTATGGGTAGTATCTAGATAAAATAAAGTATTTGGGTAGAATTTCCCAATTTGATGGACTAGTATATCATGTTGCATTCTTCACTGGTGGTAGATGATTGATACTAGACTATAGGCTTGAATTTAAAAGTAGAATTTGGTGGTAAGAATAGTGGCATGAGATTAATGATGTATGTTTTTTGGGAATAAATTAGTAGGCTTGATGTGTTGAAATAGTACGTGCTAATGAGTTATGATAAGGAAAACTGTAAGGTCATGATCGATTATTCATGTTATGAAGTTCTAGTGTACTAGTATTTCTTGATATTTATTTCATGGTTTCCAAGTGAGAATTGTGCGTAAGGTTGGGTTGTAAATCATGTTTAGCACTAGACATTAAGTTTAATCAGTTGATGGCCATGAAGGTGGATGTGATAATTTCTTAATTAATGATACTAGTTATATGGAAGTAATCTAATAGGCTTGAACGGTGTATGCAATAGATTAAGTTTATTTGATTTGTAATGAAGTATGATATTGTATGTATGAGGTAGAAGTATGCCCAAGGTGATATGATATTGCGGTAGTTTTTTAAGGCTATTACATGTTGTGTATGGCTAGTAGTACCGTTGAGTTGCTAGGTGGAGAAAGACTAGTTAGATGGTACAAGGTGTTCTAAATGGCCAAGTTAAGGAGTTTTTCACTTATAGTGTTGAGCTTTTTGATATGACCTAGATCCTCATGATAGAGAGATATAAGTTTGGGGTTGCAATATTAGTAGGCTATGACGGAAGAAGTATGGTTCATCAGAGGCTTGGTGATATCCATGTTACGTGTTAGAATCTAAGTTTGAGTTTTGAAGGTTGAACTAATAGAAATAAGAATAGAAGCACCAGAGGGTGTGCACTTCAACTATAGGGATATTCATGAAGATTTGAAGTTAGTAAGTGTTCAAGTATTATATGATGACTATTGGTAGATATAGACAGATAGAGTGCATCTCAAAAGGTAGTATTAATAGTGGGTTTTCCACTTTCAGGTGTAGTCATTCGGGTTAAGTTCTATGATATACGTGTATGGTCATTTTCCAGACCCTAGAGTGCAGTAAGTGTAGTTCAGTTAGAGTCTAGTAAGGGATCTCTCAAACTTAAGATGATGGCTTGAATATAAGGGGGAGACGATAGAGAGAGTAACCAAGTCAGGCTCTCAGATTCTAGTAGAAATACCAGTATGATATAGAACATCGGAAGGTGAGGGTGAGGCTCAACCCATTTTTGTTTCTGTATTTTTTAGTTATCCTAAGACCTACTCATGCCTTACATTTCAGTTCCATGATCATATTTCACATTCATGCATATGATAGAGGATTAGGTGATTTTCCAGTCCCTTAATGAGGGGTTTCAGTTCTTTTAATAGTCGAAATCACAGTCCATAAGTTATGAACTCCAAAAATTGAGGTCATGCAGCTCATGAGTCATGTACTCACGCTGTATAGTGTGCTCAGTTTCCATAACTCATGCTACACACCAAATGATTGGAGAGATTCCACTTATAGACAGGTATGCCCCCAATTCAGATCACTTTGATGAATCTATGATGTTGATTCGTTGTTCCTAAGGACGCAGTTAAGTGTTAAGTTTCATATAGTATCCTTCCACGCTTCAAGGTCTTATGTTCTAACCTTTTTGTGACTCCTCCTTATGTAATGATTGTGGTGATGAGTGAATGTTTCTTATTGATGAAAGATCATTGTATGCTTGTTTTAGATAAGGCCATAAGTATGAAGTAAGATTTGGGACCAAGTCTTTGATACATGTGATGGTTAGTGGAAATATTTTTTGTTTGTATATTTTTAGGGTGGAGGGTGTGAGTTGTATTGATAGTGTTTTAGAGAATATGTATGAAGTATGTCTTTATGGGTGTTTTCTGTGAAGTTCATAGGTGGTTATAAAGATGGGCTTGAATGTCATGTTGGGATTTAAGTGGAGAAACGCAATATGCGCTAGTGAATCCATAGTAAAAGTTCAGAGTTGTTCATTGAAGTGATAAGGCACATCATGCTTAGGGTGTGATCTCTAAAAAGTATATAGAAGATTAAATCATATGGTTTAGACTAGTATCGTGGTGTGGCATGTTGTATTTTGTGATTTAGAATTACGCTTGATCACAGTGAAAGGATTTAAGCTACTTTAGACATTAGTAGAAAGAGTTATCAATGCCCATATAAGAATTATAAGTTGAATCAAATGAGTATGGTATTTAAGGGGAATAGTATAGTTAAGGGAGTATTCGAGAAGTGTGCTAATCTTGGAAGTAAGAAGTTGCATCGCCTAAGGACTAGAAATTCTATCCTAGTTTATGAGTTATATGTCCTTATTCCATGTAATAGAGTAGTGCCAAGGTTGTGATTCCTTAGTTGGATGTTTTGTGTAAATCATGCCTATGATTCTTTGCTCCCTAATGCTACTGGAAATTCTTTAGAAAGAGTGTTGAATAGATAATCCATTCCATCTATGTAAATTGTAAATCCAGTCCAGTCCAAGCATCATGTTTCAGATTCAGCTATTTAGTCATAACTCAGTTCATAAGAGTTCAGCGCATAATCTCAAATTTTTCCAAGTATTTTAGCTCAGACAGTGTAATACACTGGTACAGTCTAAGTCTTGTTTCCTCATGATTCGTACTTGCACAAGTTATCACTTCTAAATTCAATATCTATGATTAGATCATGAACACTTCAAGGGAATCCTAAACTTTCAGCATGAATCAGCTCCTTAAAGCAAGTAAAGTCAAGTCAGCTCAGAATTCAGTTTCATGATAGAAGTTTAAATGTTTCATCTCGGCTATGTCCCTTCTTAGAAGACATATCATGTCCACGTTATTCCATACCTTTAATACTTCAACATTCCTACCCATAATTCGGGGACGAATAATCCAAAGGGAGAGATAATGTAACACCCTGCAAAGCCATAAATCCTACACAAATTTGGTATGTTAATCAATTATGTAATGTGTGAACCTATTTGAGCATGAATTGAGATCATAGAGGTCCCCTAACTCAAGGACGAGTTGAAAGTTTTCCTATTATTCGAGTTTGAGTGAGCGTCAAAACTTGGGTCAAATTCAGTTGACCATAACTCTTTGTATATAACTAAATAGGAGGCCTACTATATACCAAATGAAATTTATTTGAGTCCTCTTTCCAACGCCACTAGTTTCTCTTTAATTCAATATCAGAGTAGAAAGTTATGCTCATTTTACTTTGAAGTGTCTGTCTGCCAAAATGTGACGACGAGGCTGACGACTTATCAGTTGTGTGATGGCACGTCAGACCTGGTCGTCAGCCTAAGGTAGTGAATGGTGAAAACTATCCCAAAAGTGACGACTTGGGTAACGACTTATCACCTGAGTGACAGCCCATCAACCCTGGTCATCAACTGATGCAATTATATGATTTCTTTTGGGTTTCTTAGGGGTATTTTGATCTTTCCCTCACTCCAAAAATCTTTCACACGAATTAAATCACCTCTTAAGTGTTATTAATCAATCATTATCAGTATTACAACATCAAAAAATTCCTTTTCACTCTCAAAATAAAATCAATTAGGGTTTTCTCCAAGAACAAGAAATTCAAGAAAAACAAGCCTTAAGTTCAAGATCTCCAAGAAACAAATCAAGATTCGGGCTTCAACTATCAAGATATAGGTTCTATCTTTCAGATCTTATAATTTAAGGTACGTAGGGTTTTCCTAAAATTTCATGGGCATAGAAATCTTCTTTAAATTATGCAAAGGGTTTAGAAATCATGATTTTTAAGAAAAGGGTTTTGGATTTACGATTTTAATCATGCTTTTAGAAGACTTGATGATATTGTTTTGGTCTTTAGGCTTTCCCCCAAAGTTATTTGAAATCCTATGTATATGTATGTATGTGTTTTAATGTGATGTTTGAATTGAGAGCATGACTCACATGAAATCCCTCTTTTGATATGATTTATCCCATTTTTCATATAATATGGATTGTTTTGAAATGCATCTTGAAAAGCATGATACGAAATGTATTGATTTACTCTATGACATGAATATGATTTTTGAATCAAAAGAGAGGGTTGTTTGTATTGATAAATATTGAATATAAATATCTAATGGAAAGATTTTCATGGTTTGACAAAGATTTCAGGACCACCACATTGTTATTTAAAGAATGATAATCCTTGCATAGTTTTGATTTGTGCTTTCGGAATATGAAATCTCTTATACTATTTGCATGTTTGGGTGGTCTGAATTTAGTTTTTGATGAAAGAATCATGCATGATACGTTCTGGCTTAGAGATAGGACTTGCAAGTCTTGGTGTGACGATACCAACTCAGATAATGCCATGTTAATTTCGAACAAAGTAGAATGCATGTTTTGAAATCAGATTTTCAGATTTTGAAACTAGAATGGTGCATGTTTCAGAATAGACTAAAATTAGGCATAAAGAGAGCTTAGGTGGTTTCCCGATGAAGGCACAATTTTAGACAACTCATTGCCCAAAATCGTGATTTGCAGATCCGGGTATATTATTATATGCTGGCCTAGTGCCCTGTGGTGTATCATACTCAGACACTCCAACCCTTGTGGCACACTTGGGTTGGGGGCTTCCCCTATGAGTCAATGGCGGATTCCATATAGCTCGTGGAATATCAGACTTGTAGGGGAGTTCCACCTAACTCAGAAGTAATACAAAGATCAGAAATTGCATTGACTGAAAAGTTTTATGATTATCAAAAGTGCTCATATGTTTTGAAATGATATCTTTCATGATGATTATGACAATATCTCAACAATTTTATTTATATACAAGCTATATTTTTTATTTCTTCGCATACCAGTACATTTGTATTGACCCGCCTCCCTCCTAGGGACTAAAGCTCAATTCAGAGGTCCTACTAGGCCGTAGAATTTTCAGACAGCAGTGATGTGTGCAGTTAGTGAGCCTTTTTTTATTCCAGAAGGCCTATGTCTTTCAGATTATGTTATTTATTTTGGTTTAGGTCCACTGGGGACCTTGTTCCAGTTTCAGAAAGGTGTCATTTTCAGATGTATTAGAGATTTCGCAGACTAGTTCAGATGTTGTGTAGTTGATATTGGATTTTATTTTTCATAGTTTAATTGAACTCAGAATATGACCATGTTTCCATAATGATTTACAATTCTGCATCTTATATTATAATTTATGAATATTGTGCATGATTACTAGATAGAGAAGGGCGTCCAGGCCTTCATGGTTTGAGATGCTCGCCATAGCCAAGGCCTCAATTTGGGTCGTGACAATACTGCTAGACACACCAGACACAAACTTACTCATCTTGGACCTGCTATCTGCCACCATATGTGGAGCATATCTGGCTAATTGAGTAAACTTAAATGAATACTCCTTTATCATTATATTGCCCTTTCTCAGATTAATAAACTCCAACACCTTAGCTTTCCTCAACTCTAGTGGGAAGAACCTATCCAGAAAGCATTAATAAACTTCTCCCATTCTATGGGCCCTGTATTTACGACCCTCTCTTCTTTCTACTACTTGAACTACGAGTGATCCACATCCTATAATTGATATGCAACTAACTCCGTAATCTCACCAGTTGACACCCCCATAATATCGGTAAATTTCTACACCTTATCAAGAAATTCCTGAGGGTCCTTATCTAACTTAGACCCAGTAAAAGATGGAGGGTTCATTCAGGTGAAATCCTGAATCCTGGCAGCAACAATATTGGCCACTGGTTTGGCCAGAACAGTAGCTGGACATTTATTTTGGGCTACCACAGAATGAGCTTGGGTGGTGAAAGTTGCTCCGAACTTTGCGTGGAAGATGTGTTTGTCAGGAGGATTTTGTTGGATGGTTGGGGTTCTGGATGGTCTCCCATTCCTCTTCTCTTAGTCCTCTTTAGAGGCATATTCTGTAAAAGGAAGAGAAACTTGAATTAGATAGAGAGTTTAACTTGAGCTCCTGTTCACTCACGATATGAATACTGAAAGAAGGGAAACTGTTCCTAAAACATCTCGTAGCCTCCTGTCCATAAGTGTAGCGTACAACACACCCACGCACAAAACTCTACTAGATGTAGCTTTCAGAGTTCCTAGGACTCTGTTGAACCTTAGGCTCTGATACCAAGTTTATAATGCCCCGAGTCTGTACCCCGGACATTATACGAGGCTCATAATCCCGAAGGACCACAAGCTAACCCATGACTAGTAGCTGCTGTAATAACTGTACAATAATACTGTAAATTACAAAAATTAGGTAGAAACTTTCCATAAGGTTCAATACTAAAATTATACTGAATACGGTATAACAATACTAAAACTGAACATCAATACTGAAGTTGAACAACTATATGAAATATTCTAGACTAAAATAGCCTTTAAACTATCTGAATAAGGAGTTGAAAGGACAAGTATCCAACTAACTCCAACTACTGAGATAAACTAAGTGCTGAAATACTAAAATAAAAACTCTATCCTCAAACTATGAGGACTCACCACTAAGTCTGCTGCTAAAAGGTTGGGCTGCTAAGTACGGTCAGGAGCCCGAGCATCTGAACCTATGGTATAAGACACCATAGCACAAGAGAAAAATATGCGTCAGTACTTTGGAATGTACTGGTATGCTAAGTTAGGTAGGCTGAATGCATGGGTTCATATGCATGAAAAATAACTGACTGAATAGCATGAATATAACTGAATGAGAGTACATGCATGAATACATAAACTGTAACTGAGATCATGATAGCACTTACTACTGAGTTCTGAAAAATGATTTACTGATATTTGAGTTTACTGCTATTGTAATACTGATAAACTGAGTGACTGTATATGAAAATCTAGATTCTATAGAACTATTCTGAGTTCTATACTGAACTGGATGATTGTATCTGATAGTCCTAAAACTGTAGAACTGAACTGAGTTCTATACTGAGACTGAAGCTAAAACTGAGACTGTGGGAGGTAATCATCTAACTGACATGCCCCTTTTCTAAAAAGATTTGGGTTCCAACCCGTAACCCCAGTTGGACGAGTATCAGTACTGTTCCAAGGGTAAAGAGAAACTGTAAGTTAACCCTCTTTGACAGAAAGCTCTTCCATCAACCCTCGCTAGCAGGAAAACACGTATGAGATGTATCAACCATAGTCTGGAAGGAAGATATCTCAACCTACGCTGCCTATGTAGTTTTGTAACACAGGAATTGATACTAAGGGTCAAATCCTCTGTTGACAGAAATGCCCCCATCCCTAGGTTCGCTCGGTGCTAAATCCTACTCCTAACTGAATAGACACTGAACTGATTTCTAGTCTATACTAGGCTTGACAAAACTATACTGATTTTATTATTTAGCTGAATTGAACTGAGTTCACTCTGTTCCATGCACTGATGGAATACTACTGAGTTCTGTTAACTGACTGAATACTACTGAAGTCTGAACTAAATAATGTGACTGATTTTCTGAGTACTACTGAGTTTTTTGAGTTCTATAACTGACTGGATCCTACTGATCATGACATGACTGAACTATTCTATAACTGACACTGGCTATAGGTAAGTAGCTAAATTTTCGGGTATTAAATACCCCCAGGACTCGATAGCATGAAAATACAGCATCACATTTTCTTACAAGGCATAACAATGCACATTTATTCATAATGCATCTATAGAGGCATTTTATCAAACACTTGAATGGCATGAACTAGTATACATGATTACATGATATAATTTCTCTTATTTAACTCATATGAACAATTCATCAAACACTTGGAAGGCATAATTTATGCACATAATGCTAAACAACATGTGAGCAACACACTTTCAAAAACTAAGTTCACAATTCAAGGGCTTCAACATGAGTTGACATGATACCACACACATAATCATCAAATTCCATATGAAACTTATATTAAATCATGAAATAGAAACCCAATTAGAGTAATAATCGTGAATATACTTTAGTTCAAAATATGGAAATCATGAAATCACTCTACTTGATCTTTAAAAGAGTTTTTTGGACTCCAAGGGTGGAAGGAATCCTTGGTTGCTAAATTCTTGAATATTAATGGTGGAATCTTGAGCCTTGATTTTGAAATTCAATCACCTAGGGTTTTTTTTCTTGAGCAATTTGTGAATAGAGAATGAATTTTGCCTCTAAAGGGCTTAATTTCGTGTTATTATGGGTTGAAGGGCATAGAAAAAAGACCCAAATACCCCTAAGGACACGTCCTTTTAATGACTGCAACCCATCCTACTAATAGGCAAACCGACACGCTCATCGATGAATCGACGTGATGGATGACGCACCGCGTCGAGTCCGCATTGGTTCACAAGAATTTTCCCCTAGGAGATGGGGAAAACATCTATCAACGCAATAGTTGACGTTGTGTGCTGAGATCGCATTGATTCACTGGTTTGGGATTCCAAAGGTGCTTCAAACGTAGTCTGAAAAATCCAAAACTCGTCCGAGAACACCTACGGACATTCCTGATCATGAATCAACCTAATGATCATTACTTTAAGGTCATAAGGGTCGTGAAACAGAGTTTCCAACTTAAGAAGGCTAAATTAACACTAAGTCTGGGTACTTAGCTAGAATTTTCTAAGTCTGGGACCTCTTGACAAGCCTTAAAAAGCCGAATTTAGCTTAGGATTTTACGGGGTGTTACACTGCTCTTCTTATGGATGTTGCTCCAGCCAATTCCTTATTTATTAACTCCACTGTTGGGTCTTCTTTTGTATCAACAAGACCTAGAGTAAGAAAAAAAGTCATCCCTAACTCATCAACAGTAGGCACAATCCAAGGATGCATAACCTATAAAAAAAGACAAAAGGCATTTACATCATATAATAATTTGCAGCCAGTTGGGTTACATGTTAACACAACCAACTTATGCAACAGATGATCTAGCTACCACAATAGCTGATCTGTATGTCGCAACAGATTGACAATATGTTGCATCAAATTACCCATCTGTTGCATTATTTATAGTAGATAGGTAATTTATTCAGTTGGGTTCAGAGAACCAGAGCAACAGATGGTTAATCTGTTGCGAAATATGGATCATCTGCTACAACAAATTACCCACCTGTTGCACCAGTTGTAGTTGATGGGTAATCTGTTGCAACAGATGAACCATCTATCACAACAGATGGCACGTCTATTTCAGTATCTTTCTTTGAGGAAAATTATTTTAGTTGAAAGAAAGAAGACGTACTGTATCATTCGGAGGGTTAAAAAAATCAGCCTCATTAATATTATTTTTGTTGCTACTCGCAGCCAACCACCTAAGTATCCTTTGATAAGAAACCTCATTCGAGTAATCCTTGAATTGCTTTCGGAGGGGAGGAATGGGTTCACAAGCCCAAGCCTAAAAAATGTAAACAAGAAGCAACCAAGCAAAACAAAGTCATAATAACTATATTCAATATAAATTAATGGATGAGTAAAAATAGTGATCAATTTTACCATGAAAGCCCAAGGAAAGTCGTATAATGTGATAGTCTTTAGGGATAGCTTTGTCAGTAAATATTTGACAGTCAAGTAGTAACTGTCATATCCCCAAGGATAATCATTGAATTTTCCAAAATCATCAGCAAGCACCAAAAAATCATCTTCTATGACTTTCCTGAAGTCTCTTGCTAATAAAATGGAATGGACAAACCAAACTAAGCACAATTTCTCCTTGCAGTGCTTTGGTATGTTTTTATCCTTGAGATCTGCCATCAAATCCTCCGCTTTGTAGCTACATCTAACAATTCCCAATAACCCATCTTTTTTCCCATGCATTTGTTGGACCCTTTGTGGGGTGTTTCTTTGATGAGAGGTTCTTCTGGATGATCGCATCTTAAGCCCGTCACTATGGAAAACTCTTTCAATCCAAAACAAAATGGCATGCTACAGTAGTTGATCCATATTTCATCAATTATTTTTCACCCTCTTTCGAATCTTTATCATACCCCGTATGCTTGATCCTGCGCCATGCTCATTGGGAAAAGAAGAGTGCGGTCCTTAGGCAGCTCAAGAAAGTATGCAAAGCAGCCCTTCTTAAAAAGTCCATCTATGTTTTCATTCTTCATAATACTCCTAAGTTCATCAAAACGTTTCCCTAACTGACATTTAAGTACAAAATCACCAGTTACTTCGTCAAGGCTATTCATCGGCATCGAAACTCGAAACATGTTGATACTAATGGTTTTGACAGAATCATGCTGAGATTTTGATATTATTTCATGCCCTATTGGTGAGAAGGAGTTATCACTTTTCTCAACTTCAGTTTTCCCTAACTACGATTGTTCAGGAAGTTCCTCCGAATCTATCTGTAGTCTAGCCTTTTTTGTTGGGTGGTCAAAAGTTGATCCACTTTCAGTTTCTTTTCTTTTGGGAGACATCTTTTAACTACAAACAATAGAAAAACAAAATATACATTGCATTTGATATCTTCATAATTTTTTAAAAAAAGGTAAGAAAAATTTCAATAAATTATTCTACGCCAGATTACAAAAAAAATACTCCAACGAATAACCCATCAGTTAGAATAGATGGGGAATCTGTTGGAAGACCTATTTAATATCTCCCAACAGATCTTCCACCTGTTGCAACAGATGGACAAATTTCAATAAATTATTCTACGCCACATTATAAAAAAAAAATACTCCAACGGATAACCCATCAGTAGGAACAGATGGAGAATCTATTTGAAGACCTATTTAATATCTCCCAATAGATCTTCCACCTATTGCAACAGATGGACCACCAACACCACAACCAATACCACCACCAATTCCACCAATACCACCACCAATGCCACCAATACTAACACCAAGACTACCGACACTACCACTAAAAACATAAATATCGACACCACCACCAACAGCCACCAACAATACCACAAACACCATCCAAAAATACCATGATAGTAAAAAAAAACTGAGATAAAAACTAGGATTTTCTTGGGTGCTTCCTACTTGTTTAGCATCAAAACTCAAAATTGTCAACCCATTCTCGAAGATAATACAACTAAAAGTCTTCTTTTTTGTCATTAACTAAAAAGCCCTAATTTTTAGAATAAAGAAAAAATGTAGAACTCCTCTCAAACTCTATTATCTGTGAAGAAAGAGAAAATAATGAATATAGGAGAGAATGAAGTAAAAAATAACAACTATGTGGTCATAAATGGGAAGAAAATCGATCTGTTTTGAAGGGTTGAGCAATATATTAAGTAGTTGTTGTCTGTTTTATTGAGAGA
Source organism: Capsicum pubescens (assembly GCA_030864215.1). Lineage (NCBI taxonomy): Eukaryota > Viridiplantae > Streptophyta > Magnoliopsida > Solanales > Solanaceae > Capsicum > Capsicum pubescens. The sequence goes on from CM061540.1 coordinate 299,520,291, forward strand.
GAGAGAGAGAGAGAGAAGAATGAGAACTTTAGTTTTGAAATGAAAAGTTTTTCACGCAAATAGATGGTTTGTATGGGTTGATTTGTAATTTTGAAAAAAAATGACAAGTTTTGAAATTACTAATTTAGTCCGAATTGATATTAAATAATTTTAAAAAATTTAAAAGATATAGTTTTTAAAATATTAAGTTAATAAGAACTCATTACAACTCAGAGTGATCGATCGATGACTTTGGTCGGGATGAACGCAATACCAACACCATGCAATTGCAATGACTAAATTGAAGTTGTAGTTGACCCTATGAACTCATTCATCCCTAGTTCCACCTAAAAAAATTTAGGTACTATCTTAACATTAAGTTAATCAGAACTAATTTCAACTCAGAGTGATTGATCGACAACTCGGGCAGAGATGAATGCAATACCAACACCATGAAATTGCAACGACACAATTGAAGTAGTAGTTGACCCTGTGAGCTCATTCATCCCTAGTTTCACCTAAATTAATTTAGGTACTATATTAACATTAGGTTAATGAGAAATCATTTCAACTCAAAGTGATCGATGACGACTCAAGTCAGGATGAACACAATACCAACACTATGCAATTGCAACAACTCAGTTGAAGTTGTATTTAACCGTGTGAGCTCATTCATCCGTAGTTCCACCTAAATAAATTTAGGTACTATCTTAACATTAAGTTAATGAGAACTTACTTCAACTCAGAGTTATTGATTGATGATGATGTGTGAGCCCATGCTAACATATTTACAACTTTTAACTCTAAATAATTGCAAAGTCTTGAGCAAATTTAGTCATTTTTGATTAATTTACTTTGATTTTGCAGTATAAGTAGAGAAGAAGGGGAACCACAAATAAAGGAAGAAAAAAACATGAAATCGGAAGAAAATAAAGAACAAAGTGTGGCTGACGACATCCCATAGGTTGTCAAGGATGTCGTCAACCTTAAACAGAAGATGGAAGTTGCAGGAAGTTTTGTGACGACATTCATGACACGCCGTCAAGATGATGATAAGACGTCACCGTTATCGTCAACCTTAGGCAGTAGAAGCTAAACTTGTAGAGAAGCTGACGACGTCTGTGATAGGCCGTCAAACTCCTGATAGGCCATCACGAGCACCGTCATCTATTCCGAAGAAAATCTAAACTTTAATTTTATTTCCTTATTTAGGGTTAACTATTTAAAGCCTTGTTTTAGGTTTTTTTATTCATTCAATCATTAAGGATTGGACATATCCAACAAGATACAATATACGATATTTCTCTCTCTCTCTATCAAAAACCAATATTTTGGAGTTTTGCCTTATGATTCAATTCAAAGTATACTTTTGATTTTCTTCATCATTGTAAGTTAACCCTTTCAGTTATGAATTCAATTTGCATACTTGTTTCTTGCATGATGAGTGGATAAACACCTTTAATCTAGATTATGAGATCTAGGGTTATGTCATGATAAGGTGTTAAATCCTTAAGATTTAAGAGGTGTTAGGATTTCTTGGTAATTCTGAGATTATAATTAAAGTCTGCTTGTTGCAAATAGTAGGCGTACCTACTTTGATTTTCTTGAGAAAGAAATCATAAATAGTAGGAAGTGAATTATCAACAAGGACTCGAAAAGACTTCATTTAATAATCAGCGTTGTAACAAGGTTGATTAACCTGAGGTAAAATATGGACAATGATTAGCGATTCCCTATGTTCAAGAGGATTAGGAAATTAGACGCTTGAATAGGTCGAGAGACATTCGAGCATATTATCGATAAAGATAGCTTGCCATCCTAACTACCGTGAGAATCTTGAGTCACCTTTAGCATCTGTCATGTATCGTAAGCCCTAGTGAACATAATTCTGGTTATTTCATACACTCTTGATTGACAAACACTGAAATTAAAGTGACCAAAAATTATTTTCTAATCTCCAAAATCCCTATTTTATCTTTTTATATCGTTTTTTTGAATTTAACTTGTAGCTTTAGTTTCAAACTAGTTTAATCGCCACTCACGTTGTTCCCTGTGGGATTTGACCCCAACCTAGTTAGTTTTTATATTGACAATGATCGCTTACACCATTCAAGAGTGTAATTTGAGCGTTATCAAAAATGGCGCCGTTGCCGGGGAACAATTTGGCAAATTGAGTTTGTTTGGAATTTTAGCCTACTAGCTTGAATTCAAACTTGTAAATATTTGTTTTTAGTTTTCTTTTATTTCTTGTGTTAGGTAGATTTTTATTTTAGTTTACTTATTACTATGGCATCGTGGAATGAACATGAGCTTGGTGGTTGGAAATCTTATCTTGATGATCCATGTCCATATTGTGATGGACCTCACTTTTGGCAAGATTGTAGATATGCTCTCCAGAGAGAGATGTGTGCACCATCTCTATCCTACCAGGAGTATGATTGTTCTTTATGTGGTGGTCGAGATGGACACTGGAGTGATTTCCTAAATGCCCCCTCCCCCTATTATGCAAACCTAAATTTCTAGTTCTTCATATGAGTTTGATAGGTCTTATGGTGAAGGAAAAGAAGAACAAAGCACCGATAATAGTGACATGGAAGTTATGCTTCAACGAATGTTGTATATCCATAAAGAAATATATGATATCGTATGTGATATGCGTCAAGACATGAACCCAATCATTCATGAGGAGATGGATATAGAGGTCAATTATTCAAAGCATTCTTCTATATTATGTTTAGATGATATCTTGTCTGTGAAATCATTTAACATAATGGAAGAGTGTGAAGATAAAGAGCAAGAATCCTATACTAATGATGATCTTGATGTTGATCTTCCATTGAAGATTTCCCAACCAACCAAACCATTCATGAACGAAGATGCCAAAGATGAGGAAATGGTACTAAAATTGAAAGAAGCAATCAAGAACAATCCTTGTGAAAACTCTAGTCCATTTTGGGTAAAGATACTAATAGAGATGCTACTCCAGAATTGAGAGTCAGTCCTCATTTGAACCACTTTTCAACATTATGCTTGGTGGATGTCATTAAAGTCAAACCACCCAAGCAAATGATGAATTTTGAAAATGAGGAGGAAAATTCTTACATTTTGGAGTTTATCTTTCCAAAAGTGTATACTATAACCCCATTCTTGAAGACCAAGAATATTAAAGATCGATATCTATTTAGTGGCTTTTTAAGATCCTCATCATTTCCTAATTATCCCACACGAAAGTTCGATGCAAAATTGGGAAAACGGTTCAAGTCGTCGAAGTGGCGTGATAGAACATTCCTTATCATGCCTTCACATTTGCCCAAAGGACCTAAAATATGTAAAGATATAAAGATGGTCCGACAATTTAAATCATCAAAGTGGAGGGATAAAGAATGACTAGATGTTGTCGTGCCGTGACACTAAATTAGGCGCTTCTTAGGAGGCAACCCAAGGTATTTTGTTGTTTGTATTTGTATTATGTGATTGACATCAGAACTTCGCACCCATGGTGCCACAGGTTTGTTTCTAACTCTCTTATTTTGGTTTGACGCATTGGGGAAATTACATGATTTTAAGTTGAGGGTGTTGGGGATACTTTTGGGTGTTGATGTCCTCCTTGGGTTTTATTGCCATTCCTCTTTTCCCCGTAGTCTTGTTCCTAGTAGAGCCGACATATTTAGGTGTATTGCACTTGTTTTGTGATGTGTTGTAGTTGACTAGGAGAAATACAAGTAACTAAGGCAGTTAACTTGTTTTTGTGATTTTTGAGCACCTCTCCATTGGTTTGATATATTACTATGTGAATTGCATCCATTTGTGACCACGATGTATCTTTTTGTGGCATTAGTCTGGAAATTGAATAACCTTTGTTAAATAAGTACATGAACTAGATAAGTAGTGATAAGTGAGATACTTGTGTGCCTTGTGTGTAAGGTCTTACTCAGTTCCCGTTGTGTGTTGAATCTAGAAATTGCCCTGTTAGTCTTGCCATGGTCATAGGATAGGAGTTAGGAAAGGATCATAGGCCATTTTTTATTTTAGCCCACTTTAGCCAAAATGATCTTCCCTATGTGCATAATATCTCTTGATCCCTGTTTTGAGCCTATTTAGCCTATTTATTTCTACGACACCTCTCACATTCCCGTTTACATCACAATAAACCTATTTTGGATCTGGTCCTCCTTGGATACTATGCACCTTGACTTAGGCAAACAACCTAAGTTGAGGGTGGCTATTATAGAGGTGCGTGATACAAAATGAGTATGAAGAGAGGAAGAATAAAATAAAAGAATAAAAATTTGGGTGCGGTGAAAAAGGAATAAGAAATGAGAAAGTTGTGTAAAAGATGATAAAAAGATAAGGTGATAATTGAAAAGACCGCATCCATCTTGAGCATGTGTGATCAATAAAAAAGAGGGAGAAAAAAAGGTTGGGAGTTGAAACCCCAAGAGTTTAGTATAGTGTCAAGGAGTCATAGTCACTATGAAATATCGATGAATATCATACCATCCCCTAGCCTACGTTACAAGCTTAAGAAAAGCCATATAGTGATCCTAACTGACCTGTCTGACGACTTGGGTACTGACTATAAGGGCAAGCCTATGGCATTTGATGCGCAATGTTGGAACTTCATTTTGAGAGTGAGTTTTGTGTTTATACCTATGTTTATGTATGTAAATTCTGACATAAGTGGAAAGGGATTTTTTTGTTGTGAGGGCACACTAGGTATGTTGCTAATCACTGCCTTATTTGGATAGTGTGATTTGGGTATGTGTTGGGATGTTATTGCTAAAATTCTTGCCATATCTTGATCCTCGTGAGTTGCATGGGTGTTTTCAATAATAGACACAATTGCTCTTAATTTGATTGACCTTGGAGATGGTGCATGTATTCTGAACTAATATGAGTAGTTAGCTGCCAACTTGTACTTTGTATACTCTTGGTTATGTTCTGGTTGCTTGAGGACAAGCAGTTGTTTAAGTTGAGGGTGTTGATGTGTGATCCCATGCTAACACATTTATAGCTTTTAACTCTAAATAATTACAAAGTCTTGAGCAACTTTAGTCGTTTTTGATTAGTTTACTTTGATTTTGCAGTATAAGTAGAGAAAAAGGGGAACCACATATAAAGGAAGAAAAAAGCATGAAATTGGAAGAAAATAAAGAACAAAGTATGGCTGATGACATCCATGACAAGTCGTCAGCCTGGTGATAGGCTGTCAAGGATGCCATCAACCTTAAATAGAAGATGGAAGTTGCAGGAAGTTTTGTGACGACATTCATGACACGCTGTCAAGATGACAATAAGGTATCACCGTCATCGTCAACCTTAGGAAGTAGGATCTAAACTTGGAGAGAAGCTGACGACGTCCGTGATAGGCTGTCAAACTCCTGATAGGCCGTCACGAGCGCCGTCATCTATTTCGAAGAAAATCTTAACTTTAATTTTATTTCCTTATTTAGGATTAACTATTTAAAGCCTTGTTTTAGGTTTTTTTTAGTAATTTGATCATTCAGGATTGGACATATCCTACAATATATAATAGACGATATTTCTCTCTCTCTCTCTGAAAAACCAATATTTTGGAGTTTTGTCTTGTGATTCAATTCAAAGTATACTTTTGATTTTCTTCATCATTGTAAGTTAATCCTTTTAGTTATGAATTCAATTTGCATACTTGTTTCTTGCATCATAAGTGGCTAAACACCTTTAATCTGGATTATGGGATCTAGGGTTAGGTCATGATAAGGTGTTAAATGCTCAAGATTTAAGAGGTGTTAGGATTTCTTGGTAATTCTGAGATTATAATTAAAGTTTGCTGGTTGCAAACAGTAGGCGTACCTACTTTTATTTGCTTGAGAAAGAAATCATAAATAGTAGAAAGTGAATTATCATCAAGGACTTGGAAAGACTTCATTTAATAATCAGCGCTGTAACAAGGTTGATTAACCTAAGGTAAAATCTGGACACTGAGTAGCGATTCCCTAAGTCTGAGAGGATTAGGAAATTAGATGCTTGAATAGGTCGAGAGACATTCGAGCATATCATCGATAAAGATAGCTTGTCATCCTAACCACCGTGAGAATCTTGAGTTACCTTTAGCATTTGTTATGTACCGTAAGCCCTAGTGAACATAATTATCATTATTTCATAAACTCTTCATTTACTAACACTGAAATTAAAGTGACCAAAAATTATTTGCTAATCTCCAAAACCCCCATTTTATCTTTTTATATCGTTTGTTTGAATTTAACTTGTAGCTTTAGTTTCAAACTAGTTTAATCGCCACTTACATTGTTCCCTGTGGGATTCGACCACAACCAAGTTGGGTTTTAAATTGACAACGATTGCTTACACCCATTTAAGAGTGTAATTTGAGCGTTATCAAAAATGACTCGGGTTGGGATGAACCCAATACCAACACATGCAATTGCAAAGACTTAATTGAAGTTGTAGTTAACCCTGTGAGTTCATTCATCCCTAGTTCCACCTAAATAAATTTAGGTTCTATCTTAACATTAAGTTAATGAGAACTCATTTCAACTCAGAGTGATTGATCGACGACTCGGGTTGGGATGAACACAATACCAACACCATGCAATTACAACGACTCAGTTGAACTTGTAGTTGATCCTATGAGCTCATTCATCCCTCGTTCTGCCCAAATCAATTTAGATACTATCTTAACATTAAGTCAATGAGAACTCATACATCCCTAGTTCCACCTAAATCAATTTAGGTACTAGCTTAACATTAAGTTAATGATAATCTTTCAACTCAGAGTGATCGATCAATGACTCGGATCAGGATGAACGCAACACCAACACCATACAATTGCAAAGACTCAATTGAATTTGTAGTTGACCCTATGAACTTATTCATTCATCCCTAGTTCCACCTAAATCAATTTCAATGAAATCTGTTGCAACAAACGACTGAGCCATTGGAAATTTTCAAACAAATATTAATATTTGTTGCAACAGATGACATATCTAATTTAATGATCAAATAGACATTTGCATCAGTTGTGACAAATGACTGAGCTGTTGGAAATTTTCAAACAGCTATTGATATCTATTATAACAGATGACATATATGATTTAATTATCAAATGGACATTTGTATCTGTTGTCACAGATGATTGAGCTATTGGGATTTGTAAATAGATATTGATATCTATTGTAACAGATGACTGAGTTGTTGGGATTTTTAAATAGATATTGATATCTATTGCAACAGATGACATATCTATTTGAATTTTTTTTTCTTTTAATTTCAAAGCAAGCTTTTATCCGAGTAGATAAAGTATTACTGCTAAAGGCGGTAAAAAATGTTTCTTGGATAACTTAAAAATGAGTTTATTGAGTAGTCTTATCTTGTCTTTTCAATGTCACTAGTCTTCCTCGTGCCCCTCAACTTATTAATGATTAGTAATAATTAAGGAATATTAATTAATGAATGTTGAAAACCCACGTCTACATAAACAATACATCTAGAATTATCTCATCTCTCCTTCAGCTGCAGCCCTAAATTTATTTTATTCATCTATTACCTTTCTTTCTCTCCTCTTTAGGGTTATCACAGTCTTTTTTCTATCTTTTATTTTCTCTTTCTCATAAAGATCCTTTCAGATCTAAACCGATCCATATCTTTCCTCGACTGAAATTGTTATTTTAGTTCCCTTTTGACATTAAGGTATGGTTCACTATTGCTCTTTCATTATCGTCTTCTTCTTTGCAAGTTATTTACATATGTTTTTTTATTTAATTACCATTTATCCATATCATATTTCTTTAAAAAGTTTGAAGGAAATTTTTAAGTGTTGAATAAATGAACCGAGAACTTTTATTATAATATATGAAAAAAGTCATCTGATGTGAGAAGTTTAAAAGCCTTATTTGCAGTATCATTTTTTTGTATGTATTTTTTTTGTTTCTTTGTTGTTGATGTTGTTATTGATATTGTTGGTGGGTTTGGCATTTTGGAACTTGTGGTGTAGTGTTGTTAATGGTGTTAGAAAATAGGATGTTGCTTCTTTGTTGTTGATGATGTTGTTGATGGTGTTGGAATAAATATTGTTGTTTTCTTTGTTGTTGATGTTTTTATTTATTGTTTCTTTGTAGTTTATGTTGTTGTTGATGTTGCAATAGACGGAGCAACTGTTAGAACAAATCAAACCACCAGCAAGGCTGGTTTGATGTATTTCAACAGACTCCACATCTATTGCAACAGTCTCCATATCTGTTGTAACACACTCCACATCTATTGGAACAGGCTCCATATCTGTTGCAACAGACTCTACATCTGATGCAACAGACTCCATATTATTCCAACAGACTCCACATCTATTGTAATAGACTCCACATTTAATGCAACAAATGGATAACATTCTTTCTGTGACATCATTTTTTCCTCTTCTTTGTAGATATAAGGAACTAAAAGTTGATCAACTTTTGCCCAACCAACACAAGAGGCTACAGTAATGATGGGTTCAGAGAAATAAGATGCATGCACATGGAACCACTTAATATGTGGGAGGTATGTATTACTAATAATGTTATCATGGAAACATATATAGAGTACACTAATTTTGTGGATGTTGTTTTTATCGATTGGTCATTGAAGATGTCTGTAATTTTACAGTTAAGTTTGGTAGGTCCAAACTAATAAGGCTAAGGGACCATGAATATGGTTCTGATACCCTGCGATGATTTAATGTCGGTTGTTGCTCATGTTTATGTGTAAGGTATTGTGAAGGGATCTAGTTTTTGTGTCATTGTAAATAGATTCAATAGCAATTGGACTAACTTTTAGGGTGCATTGGACTCTGAGAAGGCCTTCGGAGCCTAGCACTGCATCTAACAAGAATGAAAAACCAATATAGTTATATTTCCCTAGCCCAAATTTATATGGTTGGGTTTCTTGGGGTGTTGATTATATGCTAGAAGGTGTTGTAGGAGAATCCCTTCGAGGGAAAATGGGTGGTTGGTGAAAGACTATATCATCTGAGAGTTAATTAAAGAGGATACATAGGGTAGAAAGTAAATTCTAGTGAATCTGATCGATGAAACTATCTTAGAACATGAGAAATCTGTATCAAGTGCAAATATGAAATTGTATTAGGTATTGAAAAATCCGTCTGTTGTCTCTCTAAAAGAAAAATAGTGCAGATGGTCTCTTTGTAGAGCTGCGTCTAGGTAGTGTGTTCGAGATTATCAACTAGATAGAAAATAGGAGAAGACCAAAAAAGCAGTCTCACGTGTATTACTGGTTGAAATGATCTACATTAAGTCTAGAAAACTCACACAAACAGCAACTGCAGTTAAAATAAGGAATCTAAGCGAAGGCGACAATTTTTGAATTTTAAATTGCATCCCATGCCTTCTTGTTTATGGTTTTGATTAGGTCCACTGTTGTTGAACTAATGGGAACCACAAATAAGATTAAAATACAAATTGAGTATCATTACTTTCTTAGCAATATGGTTATAATTGATTGTGTTTTTTAGCCTTAGCATGCTTTCAACATTCCTTGGAGAAGATCAAAGGCTTGCTACAGTATGTGAATTTTGATAATTTTCAAGCTTGCCTCCAGCTTGCTGATTTGGTATTCAATCTTGCCGTTGCCATCTTTGAAGTTGGTATAGAGTTCCTGACCTCTTGTGAGCTCAATTAAGAACACTAGCTTCGAAGTTGTGGCATTCTAGAAGCCCTTCAAAACACTTTCTTCAGAAGCCTTAAAGGATACATGGAGGGTCGATGTGTATGTTTTTAGGTCAAAATATGTTGATGTACAGTAAAGATGTGGTCCCAACAATTGAATAGCTAACTTTTATCGAGCATTTCCCAACCAACCTTCAAGGGATTTGATAAATTAATAAATAAGGAGTTATGTAATGTTTGATCTAAACTGATTATACCAAGCCTATCAAACGTTAAGTAACTCCAGGCTCATTACCCTATCAAAAAACTTTGCCCGAGTTTGTGGACAAATCAAACAAGATCAATCTCTCAGCCTTTCTGCTGATTGCTCTTCTCCAATATAGATAACAAGATATCCTCCATGAAAAAGTCTACGCCGTCGCCAACAATTCTTGAAATAGCAAAATTTTTGAGAAGGCATGAGTAGTAATCTCTCAATATCAAGGAAGTCTTATATGAAAGTCTTCAGAAGACATTCAAAAATAAGAAAGTTTTCTGAAATGGCTACATATAATTACCATCAACAACCTCACTAGATTCTCTCCTCATTCAATAGAAAAGGCAGAAATATTTTTATTTGTATTCTCATTTTATTTGTTTAACAAACCAAACAAAGATGAACTAAATCTAGAAATTCACTTTTTCCTTCCTATTCCTCCCTTTTTTATCTTCTCAACTTTTTCAGCTCATGTTGTTCTTTTGTGGACCTTGTATATTTCTCAACAGTGCAATACAGAGGAGTTGAAATTTTTCTATTTCGGATACTTGAGCAAAATCCAAAAGTGCTAGGGAGGTGACCCCCAGTCTGATGTAATAGATAATCAGTCTGATGCAATAGATATCTAGTATGTTACAATAGATAAATCTTCTGTTGCAACAGATTAATCATCTGATGCATCAGATGAGTGATCTTTTTAAATTATGAGAATTAATGTTGGATTCATGATCGGGTTCTATCCATTTTTGGAAAAATAGAAGTAACTAGGAGGCACCTCCCTAGCAATTTTGGATTTTTCTCAAGTATCCGAAAAAGAAAAAAATTCAACTTATCTATCTTGCACCATTGAGCAATGTACAAAGGCCATAAAAGAACAAAATGAACTGAAAAAGTTGAGAAGATAAAAAAAGGAGGAATAGAAAGGACAAATTGAATTCTAGATTTAGTTTAACTTTGTTTGGTCTGTTAAACAAATAAAATGCGAATGCAAATAAAAATATGTCGGCCTTTTCTTTTGAATGAGGAGTGAATCTAGTGAGGTTTTTGATGGTAATTATGTGTAGTCATTTCTGAAAACTTCCTTATTTTCAAATGTCTTATGAAGACTTTCGTACAAGACTTCTTTAATATTGAGAGATTACTACTCATGCCTTCAAAAAACTTTTGCTCTTGCTAGAATTGTTGGCGATGATGTAGACTTTTGTATGGAGGATATCTTGTCATTTATATTGGAGAAGAGTGATTAGTAGAATGGCTGAGAGATTGAGCTGATTTGATTTGTCCACCAACTCAGGCAAAGTTTTTTGATAGGGTAATGATCCTGGAGTCACGTAACATTTGATAGACTTGGTAGAGTAAGTTTAGATCAAACGTTACATAACTCCTTGATTATTAATTTATCAAATCCCTTAAAGGTTGGTTGAGCAACTCTCGATAAAAGTTAGCTATTCAGCTATTGCAACCACATCTTGACTGTAGATCAACACATTTTGACCTAAAAACATACATAGCGACCCTCCATGTATCCTTTAAGGCTTCTAAAGAAAGTGTTTTAAGGGCTTCTAGAATGCCAAAACTTTGAAGAAAGTATTCCTGATCGATCTCACAAGAGATCGGGAGCTTTATACAACTTCAAAGATGGCAACGACAAGCTTGGATACCAAATCGACAAGCTGGAGGCAAGCTTGAAAACTATTGGGATTCACATACTACAGCAAGCCTCTAATCTTCTCCAAGGAATGTTGAAAGCATGCTAAGGCAATAAAACACAATCAATTAATCCATATTGCTAAGGAAGTAATGACACTCAATCTGTCTTTCAATCTCGTTAATGGTTCTAATCAGGTCAACGATAGTTGACCTGATCGAAACTATAAACAAGAAGGAATGGAATGTAATTTAAAATTCAGAAATTGCCGCCTTTGCCTAGATTCCATACTTATTCTTCCTAGCCCATCTATGGATTAAATTGAATAAATAGATGACTAGCTAGTTGCAACAGATGCCACATCTGTTTAAATTATCAAATAATTGTAGACATCTGTTATGACAGATGGTCAACCTGTTGCAATATATGACATATCTATTGGAAAAATCAAACAAATATATCCATCTATTGCAACCGGTTGTCAATATGTTGTAAGTTATCTAACTGATGGAATATATTTTGCAATAGATTACCCATTTATTAGATTTATTTTAAAGCAATTTTTTTCTTTCCGAAATACAATAAAAGATAAAATGTTGTATTTAGATCTATTTTTTTTAATTTACATATTCGAAAAGTCACCAGTTTTATTTAATTAAGGGATTTGAATAGTCGTGGCTTTTGGTTTGACTAACCCCTTCCAATTCAATCATTTACAAATAGGTCCCTCCTTACTCGTTCATTCTACTACACTTACAAACATGGTTGATCCAGATTCATAAAAGAAAATTCATATTGAGTCCTTGTGGGAACTTCAAAGGCAGTTTGGTGAACTCCAGATGGATTTGGCCGACTTCAGAGCAAGGCTAAGGAGGGCCCTGCTTCTTCCAGATGAAAATTGTCCGGTTGATAATAATTATAGTAATAATAATATGTAATACCCCATAAAATCCTAAGCTTAATTCAGTCTATTAAAGCTTGTTAAGGGGTCCCAAACTTAGAAAATTTCAGCTAAGTATTCATTCTTAGAGTATTTTAGCCTTCATAAGTTGGAAATCTTATTTCGCGACCATTACGTCCATTAAATTTTGATATTTAAGTTAATTCACGATCAACAATGTCAGTGGGTGTTCTCGGGAGAGTCTCGAATTTTTTAGACCTCGTTTGAACTATGTTTGGATGACCACAATAGTGGGTCGACACGATATCGATGCAGCACAATTCTATCTCATCGATAGTCAACCATCACATCGATAGATAATTTTTTCCCCAGACTCAGTGCAATTCTAGTGAACCGACGCAGACTCGATGCGGTGAGTTGGCTATCACGTCGATGTCAACGACGTGGCGCATCGACCTATACATTGATAGTTTTATTTTCAGACATTAAAAAGTTGCATCCTTGGGGGGTATTTGGGTCTTTTCCCACGTCCTTCAGCCCCCAATAAAATAAAATTTATCCCTCAATTAGAAAATTATATTCATTCTTTCTCAAAACACTCAAGAACAAAAATCTTAGGAGATTAAATTTCAAATTCAAGGATCAAGATTTCACCATCAATCTTCAGAAATTCAACCACCAAGGTATGTCAAGTGTTCATCCAAGGGTTCCTTCCACCCTTGGAGTCCAAGAAACCTTTTCAAAACTCAAGATTTATGGATTTTATGAATTCATGATTGAGTTTGATTGTGTTCATGGCTACATGTTAATGGGTTTCTAGTTCATGATTTATATGCAATATTTATGTAAAAATTAATTGTCATACGTATAGTATCATGTGAAATCATGCTAGAGCCTTCAACTTGTGAAATTGATATTTGAAATTATGTTGCTCACATGTTTTGTAGTGTTATGTGCACACACTATGCCTTCTAAGTGTTTGATGAATTATTCATGTGAGTTGAATAGCTAAATTATCTCATGTTAGCATGTATGCAAGTTCATGTCAAGCAAGTGTTTGTCAAAATGCCCCAATGAATGAATGATGATCAAGTAACTAGTATTATGTACCAAGATTATGCCATGAGTTTTAATTTATGCTATCGAGTCCTGGGGGTATTTAATACCCAACAATTTAGCTGTTTAACTAGAGCCATAATTAGTCACAGGACAGTATCAGTCATATTACGATCAGTAGAATTCAGTCAGATACAGAACTCAGGAAAACTCAGTAAACTTAGTGTCAGTCCAGTCTAGTTCTGTATAATCAGTTCAGTTCAGTTATATAGTACAATCAGTAATAGTTCAGTCAAGCCTAGTAAGAGTAGGATTCAGCACCGAGTGAACCCAAGGATGGGGATTCATCTGCCAGTAAATGGTGTAATTCTTAGAAGCAATCCTTGTATTCCAGAACTATCAGGCCAGTGTAGGTTGAGACATCAACCTACCAGTTAAGGGTTGATGAGGTGTTTTATCCTTCCAGATGAGGGTTCAGCCATTCTCGCTAGAGTACCTTCTATATGAGGGTAACTCTTTAGTGTCTTTACCCGTGGCACGGTACTGTCACCTTTCCAACTGGGGTTACAGGTTGGATCCCAATCTATTCAGAAAGGGGCATATCAGTTAGATGATTACCTCCGACAGTCTCAGTTTCAGATTCAATCTCAGTATAGAACTCAATTTTGTTCAACAGCTCAGGACTGTCAGACACAGTCACTCAGCTCAGTATGAAATTTAGTATAGTTCCCCAGAATCAAACTATCAGATACTATCACTCAGTATTAGTAATTCAGTAGCAGTAAACTCAGATATCAGTTAATCAGTACTCAGACTCAGTATTAAGTATTATCACAATCTCAGTTACAATTACGTATTCATGTATGTGTTCCCATTCAGTTATACTCATATCATTCAATCAGTATTTCTCATGCATATGAACCCATGCATTTCAGCCTACCTCACTTTGCATACCAGTTCCTTATGCTATGATGTCTTATATCATAGATTCAGACGCACGGGCTCTCGAGCACCCTTAGCAATTCAGATTTTCAGTTTTCAAAATTAGTGGTGAGTCCTCATATTTCAAGGACATAATTATTAGTTAAGTTTATTTTCAGTAGTTGGAGTTAGTTGGGGGTTGTTCCCATCAACTCCATATTTCAAACAGTTTAGAGGCTTTTTTATACTAGAGTATTTCAGAGAGTTGTTCAGCTTCAGTATTGATGTCAATTTTGGTATTGTTATACCTATTTCAGTTTTATTTCAGTATTGAACCTTATGGAAAGTTTCCACCTAATTTCCGCATATTACAATATTATTATTCAGTTATCACAGTAGGTACCAGTCATGGGTTAGCTTGTGGTTTTTAGGGATTATGAGCACCGTGTATCTTCCAGGGTACAAACCCGGTACATTACAAACTTGGTATCAGAGCCTAAGGTTCAACAAAGTCCTAGGAATTCTGAAAGCCATATCTAGTAGAGTCTTGTTCTTGGTTATGTTGTGTGCCACACTTATCAATAGGAGGCAACGAGATGTTTTAGG
Organism: Capsicum pubescens; assembly: GCA_030864215.1. Lineage (NCBI taxonomy): Eukaryota > Viridiplantae > Streptophyta > Magnoliopsida > Solanales > Solanaceae > Capsicum > Capsicum pubescens. The sequence continues at coordinate 299,535,311 of CM061540.1, forward strand.
AAAAGTTTCCCTTCTTTCAGTATTTATATTGTGTGAGTGAGAATGAGCTCAAGTTAAACTCTCTGTCTAATCTGAGTTTCTTTTTTGTTTACAAAATATGCCTCCAAAGAGGATTAAGGAAAGAGTATTGGGAGACCATCCAGAACCCCAGCCCATCCAGCCAGATCCTCTGGACGGACACGTATCCCACACTGAGTTTAGAGAAGCTTTTACCACCCTAGCTTATTATGTGGAAGCCCAGAATAAAAGCCCAGCTACTATTTTGGCCAACTCAGTGGACAATACTGCTACTGCCAAGATTCGGGACTTCACCCGAATGAACCCTCTATCTTTCACTGGGTCTAAGTTAGATGAAGAACCTCAGGAATTTCTTGATTAGGTGCAGAAGGTTACAGGTATTATCAGGTGACAACTAGTGAAAGTACTGAGCTAGCTGTATACCAGTTGCAGGATGTGGCTCACTCATGGTTTAAATAGTGGAAAGAAAAAAGGGCCGCAGATACAGGGCCCATAAAATGGGAGAAGTTTTCCACTGCTTTTATGGATTGGTTCTTTCCTTTAGAGTTGAGGTAAGTGGAAGTTTTGGAGTTTATAAAACTAAAGCTGGGCAATATGATAGAGAAAGAGTATTCTCTCAAGTTTACTCAACTAGATGGATACACTTCTCATGTGGTAGTAGATAGCAGATCCAGGATAAGTAAGTTTATGTTTAGGGTGTCTAGTAGTGTGGTCAAGGAGTGTAGGACTACAATGATAATCAGTGAAATGGACATATCCATGCTCATGGTCTATGCTCAGCAAATAGAGGAGGCTAAGAATAGGAAGAAGGTTAGGGAGAAAGAGAGAGCAAGAAAGGTAGTTTCAACTTTGCTCAGCCTAAGTCAGAGGGTGGGAATTATTCTCAGCTTTGCCCAAAATCTTCAATTCCATCTCTCTCCTCAGGCAGTGCTCCAGTGCCATAATTTAGAGACGGTAATAAAGATAGGGAATTAGGCCCTAAACCCCAAGGCAATGCTAGCAATGTCCAAGACAACCCTCTTTTCCAAAAATATGGAAGAAACCACCAGGGTATCTGCAGAGCTGGCAGCGACGTGTGTTTCAGATATGGCAAGCCAGGCCACAGATTTAGAGATTGTCATCAGTTAGGTTCTTAGGGTCAGTATAACCATAACCCATCTCGGTCCAATTGCCTCGAATCAGCAGGATACCACATCCAGCACTACCAGTGGGCATCGTCCAAATAGACTCTACGCATTTCAGTCCTAACAGGATCAAGAAAATTCTCCTGATATGATTACTGGTTCGTTACAAGTTTATCATTTACATGTATATACATTACTAGATCTAGTAGCTTCCTTGATTTTTGTTACTCCCTATATAGATGTTGACTTCTAAGTCAGTCTCAAAATCCTAGCAAAGCCTTTCCCAGTCTCAACCCCAGTAGGTAAATCTACCATAGCTCGGCGGGTATATAGGAACTACCCGATTATGGTGTCTCAAAAAGTTACTTCAGTAGAATTAGTCGAATTAGAGATGACCGATTTTGATGTTATTCTCAACATGAAGTGGCTTCTTCCTTCTATGCCTCAGTTGACTATAGAAAAAGAATTGTCTAGTTTCATTTCCAGAATAAACTCATCCTAGAATAGAGGGGTATTACTTCAGCACTTAGGAGTCCTCTTGTTTCCAACTTAATGGAGTTAGCTTGTTTCCAACTTAAGGGAAAGAAAAATGATATCTAAGGGGTGTGTCTACCACCTCATTCAATTCCAGGACTCTAGTTCAGAAAACCCTAATCTTGAATCAGTGCCAGTAGCATGTGAATTCCCAGATGTGTTTCTCGAAGATCTTCTCGGAGTTTCTCCCGAAAGGGAAATTGACTTTGGAATTGATCTCCTTCCGAATACTCAGCAAATATCTATTCTGCCATATAGAATGGCACCTGCAGAACATATAGAATTAAAATAACATTTGAAGGAATTCCTAGATAAGGGATTCATCAGACCCAACATATCCCCATGGGGAAAACCAATTTTATTCGTACGTAAGAAAGATGATTCTCTTAGGATGTGTATTGACTATCGTCAGTTAAATAAATTCATGGTCAAGAATAAGTATCCACTTCCTAGAATCAATGACTTATTTGACCAACTTTAGGGTGCCAGTTGTTTCTCTAAGATAGACATCAGATCAGGCTATCATCAGCTTAGAGTCAGAGAATGTGACATTTCAAAAATAGCTTTCAGAACTCTGTATAGTCACTTTGAATTCTTAGTTATGTTGCTTGGTCTTACCAATGCCCCATCATCTTTCATGGACTTGATGAAATGCGTGTTCAAGAAATACTTGGGCATGTTCATCATAGTCTTCATTGATGACATTTTTGTCTACTTCCACAGTGAGAATGATCATGCAGACCATCTCAGAATAGTATTGCAGACTCTTAGAAACTATCAGTTATTCGCCAAATTCAGTAAGTGTGAATTTTGGCTAAGGTTAGTATCTTTTCTTGGCCCTATCGTTTCTGGTGATGGCATTATAGTTGATCCCCAAAAGATCAAAGCCATAAGAAATTGGCCCAGACCCATCTCTACGATAGATATTAGGAGTTTCTTGGGCTTAGCCGGCTATTACTGACGGTTTGTTGAGGTATTCTCATCTATTATATCCCCTATGTCTAGATTGACTCAGAAGAAATTAAAATTCTAGTGGTCAGATTCTTATGAGAAAAGTTTTCAGGAGTTGAAGACTCAACTCACTACAGCTCTAATTTTGACCCTGCCAGTGGTTCAGACATATTTGTTATGTATTTTGATGCCTCCATAGTTGGTTTGGGGTGTGTTTTGATGCAGAAAAGTAAGGTCATAGCCTACACCTATTGACAACTTAAGCCCCATGAGAAACTATCCTACCCATGATCTTGAGTTAGCAGCAGTTGTGTTTGCCTTAAAGATCTGGAAGCACTATTTGTATGGTGTGCACGTTGATGTGTTCACTTACCATAAAAGCCTGCAGTATGTGTTCTCTCAGAAAGACCTCAACCTCCATCGGAGAAGGTGGTTGGAGTTGTTGAAAGATTATGATATGAGTGTGTTGTACGATCCAAGTAAGGACAATGTAGTGGATGATGCTCTCAGTAGGATGTCTATGGGGAGTGTTACTTATGTGGAGGATGGTAAGAATAAGTTAGCTCAGGAAATCCATCAGCTTTCCCGACTAGGTGTCCGCTTAATCGATTTATTAGAAGATAGTGTATGGGTGCAGAGTAACTCAAAATCATCTCTGGTTTTCGAGGTGAAAGAAAAATAGGATAGGGATCCCAGTCTAGTCAAGTTGAAAGAATCAGTCAAAGATTAGAAGGTAGAGGTTTTCTCCCAAGAGGGACATGGTGTGTTGCGCTGCTAAGATTTGCTATGTGTGCAAGGTGTAAATAACTTGAGGCAGCGAATTCTTGCAGAAGCGTACGGTGCACGCTACTCTATTTATCCAGGGATACTAAGATGTATCATGATTTATGAAAGATCTATTGGTAGAGTGGGATGAAGAAAGACATTGCAGAGTTTGTGGATAAGTGATCAACATGTCAGGAGGTTAAGATTAAGCATCAGAAGCCAAGTGGGTCCAGGAAGTAGTTCAGTATTCCTACCTAGAAATGGGAAGAAGTGAACATGGACTTTGTGATGGGTTTTTCTCATACTCGTCGTTAGCATGATTCAGTTTGGCTCATTGTATATAGGATGACCAAGTCAGCTCATTTCCTACCAGTCCATACCTATTATTCAGCTAAGGATTATGCCAAGCTCTATATCAGGGAGTTGGTCAAATTGCACGATGTTCTATTTTCTATTATTTCAGATAGAGGTACCCAGTTCACCTCTTATTTCTGGAAAGCTTTCCAAAAGGGTCTTGGTACTCGAGTTCACCTCAGTACAACCTTTCAACCTCAGACAGATGGTCAAGCATAAAGGACCATTCAGACTTTAGAAGATATGCTGCGCGCGTGTGCGGTAGCTTTTAAAGGTAGTTGGAATGACCACTAGCCTTTGATTGAATTCGCATATAACAACAACTATATATGCAGCATTCAAATATCTCCATTTTAGTCTCTTTATAAGAGTAGGTGTAGGTCTCCTATTGGTTGGTTTGAAGTGGGTGAGGCTGCAGTGGTTGGGCCTGACTTGGTATTTGATACCTTAGAAAAAGTTTAGTTGATCAGAGAAAGGCTTAAGACAGCTCAAAGCCGACAGAAATCATACACAAATGTGCGCAGAAAGGATATCGAGTTTGAGGTTGGCTATTATGTGTATTTGAAAATCTCTCCCATAAAAGGAGTGAAGAGGTTCGGCAAGAAGGGAAAGCTCAGTCCCCGATATATCGGTCCCTTCAGAATTCTCAGCTATTTTGGAAAGGTAGCTTATGAGCTCGAGTTGCCTTCAGACTTAGCTTTTGTGCATCCAGTGTTCCATGTCTCCTTGCTTACAAAGTGCATAGGTGACCCAGTAGTCTAGTACCTATAGAGGTCATAGATGTTCAGAATAGCCTCTCTTACGAAGAGATCCCAGTCAAAATCCTTGACTATCAGATTCGCAGACTGAGGAACAAAGAAGTACCTCTAGTCAAAGTTCTTTGGCAGAATCAGTCCATTGAGGGAGCTACTTGGGAAGCAAAAAATATATATAAACCAAGTATCCTCACTTCTTCTCCGCAAACTTAGGCTCAGCTCAAGGTAATAGTTTTCCTTAAGATTAATCAGTTTCATGCTCAGATTTTTGTTCCCAACTTGGTATTAATTACCATTATATATACAGTTATGCATTCATGAGTCAGTTCAGTCATGTATTCATGCATCAGATTTGCATGTTCTGAATTAGAAACTCAATTTTATTAGTAATCTCAGTCATGCATTCATGAATTAGCTCAGTTATGTATCCATGCATCAAATATGCATATCCAGTATAAAAGCTCAGTATATCAGTAGCTTCAGATACGAAATCATGCATTAGATAAGCATGTCCAATATGTACTTTTAGTTTTCAGTTCTCCCATCTTAGTCAGTTTCATTCGAGGATGAATGTTCCCAAAGGGGAGATGTTGTAAGACCCCCTAATATCCTAAGCTCAATTCAGTCTATTAAATCTTTTAAGGGGTCCCAGACTTAGAAAAATTTAACCAAGTATCCAGACTTAGTGTTATTTAGGGCTTCGTGAGTTGGCGACTCTATTTCACGATCCCTATGACATTGAAGTGTTGATATTTAAGTTAATTCATGATCAAGAATGTCAGTAGGTGTTCTCGGGTGAGTCTCGGATTTTTTGGACCTCATTTGAACCATGTTTGGATGACCCAAAAAGTGGGTCAACGTGATCTCGATGCAACACGCTGACCATCGCATTGCTAGATAATCTTTCCCCAAATTCAGTGCAATTCCAGTGAATCGACATGGACTTGACACGTCGTGTTGGCTATCGCATCGATGCCAATGACTTGTGCATCGACTTGCATGTCGATGGTTCTATTTTCAGTAATTAAAAATGCACGTCCTTGGGGGTATTTGGGTCTTTTCCCATGTCCTTCAGCCCCCAATAACACAAAATTTAGCCCTCAATTAGAAAATTATATTCATTCTTTCTCAAAACACTCAAGAACGAAAACCCTAGGAGATTAAATTTCAAATTCAAGGCTCAAGATTTCACCATCAATCTTCAGAAATTTAACCACTAAGGTATGTCAAGTGTTCATCCAAGGGTTCTTTCCACCCTTGGAGTCCAAGAAACCTTTTCAAAATTCAAGATTTATGGATTTGATGAATTTCATGATTGAGTTTGATTGTGTTCATGGCTATCATGTTAATGGGTTTCTAGTTCATGATTTATATACAAGATTTATGTAAAAATTAATTGTCATACATGTAGTATCATGTGAAATCATGCTAGAGCCTTCAAATATTGAATTTGATATTTGAAATTATGTTGCTCACATGTTGTTTACTGTTATGTGTACACATATTCCTTATAAGTGTTTTATGAATTATTCATGTGAGTTGAATATCAAAATTATATCATTTTAGCATATATGCAAGTTCATGCCATGCAAGTGTGTGTCAAAATGCCCCCAATGAATGAATGATGATCAAGTAACTAGTATTATGCATCAAGATTGTGCCATGACTTTTAATTTATGATATCAAGTCCCGGGGGTATTTAATACCCGACAATTTAGTTGTTTAACTAGAGCCATGGTCTGTCATAGAATAGTATCAGTCATGTTACGATCAGTAAAATTTAGTCAGTTACAGAACTCAAGAAAACTCAGTAAACTCATTATCAGTCTAGTCCAGTGCAGTATAATCAGTTCAGTTTATTTATACAGTACAAACAGTAATAGTTTAGTCCATCCTAGTACAGTTTAGAATTCAGTTCAGAGTTTATTTAGTTGGGAGTAGAATTCAGCACCGAGTGAACCCAAGGATGGGGACTCACCTTCCAGTAGAGGGTGTGATCCGTAGAAGCAATCCTTGCATTCCAGAACTACGTAGCCAACATAGGTTGAGACATCAACCTGCTAGTTTCGGGTTGATGAGGTGTTTTAACCTGCCAAATGAGGGTTTCATCGTTCTTTCTAGAGTACCTTCCAGATGAGAGTAACTCTTTAGTGTCTTTACCCGTGGCATAATACTGAAACCCTTACAACTGGGGTTACAGGTTGGACCCTATTCTATTTAGAAAGAGGCATATTGGTTAGATTATTACCTCCCACAGTCTGAGTTTTAGATTCAATCTCAATATAGAACTCAGTTCAGTGTTATAGATTCAGGACTGTCAGACACAGTCACTCAGCTTAGTATGGAACTCAGTATAGTTCTCCAAAATCAAGACTGTCAGATATAATTACTTAGTATCAGTAATTCAATAGCAGTAAACTCGGATATCAGTTAATCAGTACTCAGACTCTGTATTCATTATTGTCACAATCTCAGTTACAGTTACGTATTCATGTATATGTTCTCATTTAGTTACACTCATGTAAATCAGTCAGTATTACACATGCATATTAACCCATGCATTTCATCCTACCTCACTTTGCATACCACTATATTCAAAGTACTGACTCATACTTTTCTCTTGCGCTATAATGTCTTATATCATAAGTTCAGAAGCACGGGCTCTCGAGCACCTTTAGCAGTTCATATTTTCAATAGTCATAATTAGTGGTGAGTCCTCATATTTTGACGACATAATTATTAGTTAAGTTTATTTTCATTAGTTGGAGTTACTTGGGGACTTGACCCTTCAACTCCATATTTCAGACAGTTTAGAGGCTTTTTCAGACAAAAGTATTTCAGAGAGTTGTTCATCTTCAGTATTGATGTCAGTTTTGTATTGTTATACCTATTTTATTTTTATTTCAGTATTGAACCTTATGGCAATTTTTTGCCTAATTTCTACATAATACAGTATTATTATGTAGTTATCGCAGAAGGTACCAGTCATGGGTTAGTTTGTGGTTCTTTGGGATTATGAGCACTGTGTAGCGTCCAAGGTACAAACCCGAGGCGAGTCTGTACCCAGGATGCTACACGGTGCTCATAATCCCGAAGGACCACAAGCTAACCCATAACTGGTACCTGCTACGATAACTGAATAATAATACTGTAATATGTGGAAATTAGGAAGAAACTTTCCATAAGGTTCAATACTAAAATAAAATTGAAATAGGTATAACAATACCAAAACTGAACATCAATACTAAAGCTGAACAACTATCTGAAATACTCTAGTCTGGAAAAACGTCTAAACTATCTGAAATATAAGGAGATAAGCCCCCAGCTAACTTCAACTATTAAAAATAAACTTAACTAATAATTACATCCTTGAAATATGAGAACTCTCCACTAATTTTGACTACTTAATATCTAAAATGCTAAGGGTTGTCTGGAGCCCGTGAGTATGAACCTATAATATAATACATTACAGCGCAAGAGAAAAGTATACGTCAGTACTTTGAATGTACTGGTATGCAAAGTGAGGTAGGCTGAAATGTATGGGTTCATATGTATGAGCAATACTAACTAATTGACATGAGTATAACTGAATGAGAACACATGCATGAATATGCAACTATAACTGAGATCGTGATAATACTAAATACTGAGTCTGAGTACTGATTAACTAATATCTAAGTTTACTGCTAATGTATTACTGATACTGAGTAACTATATCTAATAGTCTTGATTTTGGGGAACTTTACTGAGTTCCATACTGAGCTGAGAGACTGTGTCTGACAGTCCAAAATCTGTAGAACTAAACTGAGTTCTATACTGAGATTGAATCTGTAACTGAGACTGTGGGAGGTAATCATCTAACCGACATACCCCTTTTCTAAATAGATTTGGGTCCAACCTGTAATCCCAGTTGGAAGGGTGTCAATACCGTGCCACGGGTAAAGACACTGAAGAGTTACTCTCATCTGGCAGGTACTCTAGTGAGAACGGTGGAACCCTCATCTGGCAGGTTAAAACACCTCATCAACCCTCAACTGGAAGGTTGATTTCTCAACTTACGCTGGATACGTAGTTCTAGAATGCAAATATTGTTTCTAAAGATGACATCCTCTACTGGTATGTGAGTCCCCATTCTTGGATTCACTTGGTGCTGAATCCTATTCCTAACTGAATAGACTTTGGACTGAATTCTAAATTGTACTAGGCTGGATTGAACTATTACTGATCGTACTATATAACTTAACTGACAAAATTATACTGAACTGGACTGGACTGATACTGAGTTTACTGAGTTTTCTTGAGTTCTGTAACTGACTGAATTCTACAGATTGTAAAAAAACTGATATTGTTCTGTGACTGTCCATGGCTCTAGTTAAAAAGCGAAATTATCAGGTATTAAATACCTCCAGGACTCGATAGCATAAATTAAAAGTCATGGCACAATCTTGGTACATAATAACTAGTTACTTGATCATCATTCATTCATTAGGGCATTTTGACAAACACTTGCATGACATGAACTTGCATACATGCTAACATGATATAATTTCTCTATTCAACTCACATGAATAATTTGTCAAACACTTAGAAGGCATAGTGTGTGTACATAACACTAAACAACATGTGAGCAACATAAATTTAAATATCAAATTCATAATTTGAAGGCTCTAGCATGATTTCACATGATACTACATGTATGACAATTATTTTTTACATAAATCTTATATATAAATCATGAACTAGAAACCTATTAACATGATATCCATGAACACAGTCAAACTCAATCATGAAATTCATCAAATCCATAAATCTTGAATTTTGAAAAGGTTTCTTGGGCTCCAAGGGTGGAAGAAACCCTTGGATGAACACTTGACATACCTTAGTTGTTAAATTTCTGAAGATTGATGGTGAAATCTTGAGCCTTCAGTTTGAAATTTAATCTCCTAAGGTTTTTGTTCTTGAGTGTTTTGAGAAAGAATGAATATAATTTGCTAAATGAGGGAAAAATTTTAAGTTATTGGGGGATGAAGGATATGAGAAAAGACCCAAATACCCCCCAAGGATGCGACTTTTTAATGACTAAAAATAAAACCATCAATGCACAGGTCGATGCGTCGCGTCATTGGCATCGATACGATAGCCAACGCGCGCGTCGAGTCTGCATCGATTCACTGGAATTTCAGTGAATCTGGGGGGAAATTATTTGTCGACGCGATGGTCGATGCACCGCATCGAGTTCGCGTTGACCTACTTTCTTGGTCATCCATACATGGTTCAAACGAGGTCCAAAGAATCTTAGACTTGCCCGAGAACACCTATTGACATTCTTGATCATGAATTAACTTAAATATCAACACTTTAAGGTCTTAGGGATCATGAAATAGAGTCGCCAACTTACGAAGGCCTAAATAACACTAAGTCTGGCTACTTAGTTAAAATTTTCTTAGTATGGGACACCTTAACAAGATTTAATAGACTTATTTGAGCTTAGGATTTTGCGGGGTCTTACAATATCTCCCCCTTGGGGACATTCGTCCTCAAATAACACTAACTAAGATGGGAGAATTGAAAACTGAAAGTACATACTGGACATACATATCTGATGGATGATTTCCTGTCTGAAGCTACTAATATACTGATCTTTTATACTGGATATACATATCTGATGCATGGATATATGACTGAGCTGATTCATGAATGCATGACTGATACTACTGATAAAACTGAGTTTCTGATACTGAACATGCATATCTAATACATTAATACATGACTGAACTAACTCATGAATGCATGACTGAATATCCAATGGTAACTAATACCAAGTTGGTAAAGGAAATCTGAGTATGAAATTGATTAAGCTTAAGGAAAACTGTTACCTCGAGCTGAGCCTGAGTTTGTGGAGAAGAGATGAGGATACTTGGTCTGTATATCTGTTTCTACTTCCCAAGTAGCTCCCTCAACGGACTGATTCTGCCAAGGAACTTTGACTAAAGAGACTTCTTTATTCCTCAGTCTGCAAATCTAATAGTCAAGGATTTTGACTGGGATCTCTTCATAAGAAAGGCTATTCTGAACATCTATGTCCTCTATAGGGACTATGACTGTCGGGTAACCTATGAAATTCTTAAGATAAGAGACATGGAACACTGGATTAAGTGAAGCTAAGTCTATAGAAAACTCAAACTCGTAAGCTACCTTTCCGAAATAGCTGAGAATTCAGAAGGGACCGAAGTAGAGGCTTGTCTGACTATTTTCTGTTTAGACTTAAAAGTGTTTGTTTTACAATATTCTCAAGTTTAAGACTTTCAGTTAGATATTAATTCAATTTCAGTTAAGACATTAATTCAGTATCTCAAGATTTTGCAAGTCCAGTTTATCTTTATTATGAGTTCCAAAGTTGTTAGAAGGCTTAAAGGGTTAAGCTTGGGACTACTTATAGTCTTGAGCACCGTGTAACGTCTAGGGTGTATTTTCGGGGCGATACAGATACTATGAGAGAGAGGGAGAGAGAGAGAGTATATATATATATATATATATATATATATATATATATATATATATATATAGATAGATAGATAGATAGATAGATAGATAGATAGATAGATAGATAGATAGATAGATAAATATGTATGTATGTATATGTATACCGTAATAGTATCATTACAGACTGAAGCAAATGAAAAAAAATAATAAAAGTACAAAAAAAAAATAAAAAGATCAAAAATATGAAATTAGCTAATGATGAAAAAATAAAAATATTATGATTTGGGAAAAAATGAATGAAAAGGGGAAAAAATAAAGAATAAAGAACCAAAAGGAAAAAAAGAAAAAAGAAAAAAGGAACAAGAACTAGAGAAATTGAAAGTAAAGAAAAAATTAAAATTTTAAAAATTCAAAAAAAAAAAAAAAAAAAAGTAGAAAAAAGGATAAAAAAGAAGTAGAAAAAATTTTCTAAAAAAGAATGAATAAGAAATAAAGAAATTGAAAAATAAAGAGAAAATAAAAATAAAAAACGCAAACAAAAGGAACCAATAAAGGAAAAAAAGAGAAAAATCAAGAAGAAAAAAAGGAAAAAGAATAAAGGAATAAAGAAATAAACAAGAACACATAAAAAATAAAAGAAGAGAAGGAATATATAAAATACAATTGAGTTAGTATTGAATTATGGTGAAAAATAAAATAAAGATAAAATAATTTCATGAAAAATAAATGAAAAAATAAGAATTAAAAAAATAAAAAGAAACCTGAAAAAAAAAGTAGAGAAATAAAACGAAAAAAATTAAAAGGTAGATTAATTAATAAAAAACTACAAGAGATAGAAACATGAGAAAATTGAAGGAAAGGTGTCTTTTAAGACTTGAATGAAAGATATGTGACATTGATCAATTTAATGGGTCAAACATAATTAAAAAACTTGATTAGGTTAATTGTGGACTTGATTAATATTTTCTAAACTTTTTAATCTTTTCAAAAATATAAAGTAACCCACACCCACAAAACTTCCCTCCCTCTGCAAATCAATCTCTCTCTTTTCTCTCGATAGTTTCTCTCTCTAACTTCTCCCAACAAACAATTTTTCAAATTTCTCCCTTCAATCTTGTGCAACTTCAACCTCTGGCAACAAATAGTTTTGAGTTCTTGCCCGTTCCTTTTTTACTTTCAATCGTCAGTCGACGTGACAACATTCTCCGGCGACAACAACTTCGAGTTCTTCATAGTTTCTTTTTGATTTTCACAAGTAAAAAATTAGGGCTTTTAAGTTATGAAGAAAATGAGGAACTTGATTTATTGGTGTCTGTTATTTTTTTTATGTTTTTGGTTATTTTTTTAATGTTTGTTATTTTTTAGTTGAATTTCTCATCTGGATGTATATGCTACTGCTGTTTTTTAATAATGGATAAAACATGTAACGTGAATCCAACAAATGAGTCTTTGTCGCAACATATATGGTTAATTTGTTGCACACATTAGTAATCTGTTGCAACATATATGACTAATCTGTTGCAACATATATGACTAATTTGTTGCAACAAATGAGTAATCTGTTGAAACAAATGAGTAATCTGTTGCAACATATATGACTAATTTATTGCAACAAATGAGTAATTTGTTGCAACATATATGACTAATTTGTTGCAACAGATTATCATCTGTTGGATTCGTTTTATAGTGTTGTAATATGAATCCAATATATGGGTCATCTGTTGCAACAGATTAGTCATATATTGCAACAGATTACTCACTTATTGCAATAGATGACTCATATGTTAAATTTATGTTGCAGGTTCTATATATTGTAGCAGTAGCAGTAGCAGATACACCAAATAAGAAATTCAACAAAAATTATAATTTAACTTACAAAATAAGCTATGAAGTAATGTCCAAGTGATATACGAACAAAATTTGACCTAAAATTTTTTATAAAATTTTCAACAGGGGTACAACGAATAAGTAAAACACATGAAAAAATTCATGAAACAGGTAAAGAAGACAAAAATAATATACCATACATCAAATGCAAAAGAATCAAGGGGACAAACATTTGAGTTCTCCTAAAAACGTTTAAGTTCCCTAATATTTTAATTGCTTTCTAATAGTTGACCCATCTGTTACAATAGATTTTCTATCTGTTTGATAATTTTCAACAGATGAATCATCTGATGCAACATGCTAGTCATCTATTGATTCAAATTAAGTAATTATTAGTAATAATTAAATTGTTTTAGCTATAATTAAAGACGTCTCTACGACAATAGTATAAACATTTCTGTTCCCCTAAAAATATTTTGAGTTCCCTAGTAATTTAATTATTTTCTAACAGATTATCTATTTATTGCATAAAGTTAGTCATATATTGAAACAAATGTTTATAACAGGTTAGTCATTTGTTTATTCAAATTAAACAATTATTAATAATAACTAAATTAATTTAATTAAAATTGAAGACAAGTCTTTAATACAAATCCTTAGACAAGGGGACAAATGTTTGAGTTCTCCTAAATATATTTGAGCTTTAGTATTTTAAATTGCTTTTCAACATATATCAAACTCGGAACCAAAATGAGCCACGGAATTAAAAAAGTGACCAAAATAGGCAACCTATTTAAAAAGTTACCAAAATAGGCTAAACGTAATAATTTATTACGTTTTCTACTTTTTTCTTAACGGTCAACTGACGGAGTTGACTTTTACATTTTTTTTGTAAAACATAAGAAATTCTTACGTTTTTTAAAAAAAATATAAAACATAAGAATTTCTTACGTTTTACATGATAACCGAGGAAAAAAATACAATGAACTATCAAATCAATTAAAAAGGTACTAAAAAAAAGAGTTGTTCAACGTAACAAAAAGTTACGTTCTTAACTTTTTTATAGCAGTGGTCCCCCACCCACAGTTCTTTTTTCCACAAATGTCCTATCACTTCTACTTTTTCCTCTTTTTACATATGATAATTATGAATTTTTTTATTATTTAAATTTATTTATATTTTATATGTAGTTCAAATAATTTATTTTTCTCTATGTAATAAATTTTTACATTTTACATAAAAAAAAAAAAGAAGTATCAACTAACTTAACAATTTTCTTATATTTATTATATATCAAAAAATAATTACTTCTATCCTTAGTTATCCAATTTCTCTTTAAAAAAATTATACTTTTGAGTTTTCCTCTACTCCAACATAGTGAAATGCTGAATTATCGTCGATCAAATATGCTACTATATACAAGAATTATATTTCTTAGGAGTGTACCTAAAAAAATATATTTTCTTATATTAATTTAGGAGTGTTCCTAAATTAAATTGTGATTTCTTACTCCATTAATTATAATATGAAACGTATTTGTGCATGTGAGTCTCCTTAATATCCTAATCGAAACACTAATCGAAAATTACGATGAATCACTATCCGAAAAAATTAATTTCATATTTTTAATACACCAAAAAAATATAATTCTTGTATATAGTAGCATATTTGATCAACTATAATTCAATATTTCACTATTTTGGAGTAGAGGAAAACTCAAAAGTATAATTATTTTTAGAGAGAAATCGGATAATTAAGGATAGAAGTGATTATTTTTTGATATAAAATAAATATAAGAAAATTGTTAAGTTAATGAGGTAATTGATACTTCTATTTTTTTATTTTTTTTTATCTAAAACGTAAAAATTTATTGCATAGAGGAAAAAATAAATTATTTGAACTACATGTAAAATATAAATAAATTTAACTAATCAAAAAATTCATAATTATCATATGTAAAAAGAGGAAAAAGTAGAAGTGATGGGACATTTGTGGAAAAAGAATTGTGGGTGGGAGACCACTGCTATAAAAAAATTAAGAACGTAACTTTTTATTATGTTGAACAACTCATTTTTTAGTATCTTTTTAATTGATTTGATAATTCACTGCATTTTTTTCCTCGTTCATCGTGTAAAACGTAAGAAATTCTTACATTTTATATTTTTTTTATAAAACGTAAGAAATTCTTACGTTTTACAAAAAAAAATGTAAAACGTAAGAAATTCTTACGTTTTTGTAAAAGTCAACTCTGTTAGTTGACCGTTAAGAAAAAAGTAGAAAACATAATAAATTATTACGTTTAGCCTATTTTGGTAACTTTTTAAATAGGTGATCTACTTTGGTCACTTTTTAAATTCTGTGGCTCATTTTGGTTCTGAGTTCACATATATCTTGTCTATTTAATAATTTTCAATAGATGAGTCATATGTTGCAACAATTTAGTCATCTGTTGCAACAGATGTCTATATTTGTTGGATAATTCAATAGATGAGTTAGCTATTGCAACAGGTTAGTCATCTATTGCAACAGATGTCTATATATGTTTGGTCATTTTCAACAAATGTCTTTAACTGTTTGGTCTTTTCCAACAGATTACTCATCTATATCAACATGTTATTCATCTATAAGCCATTATTAGTAATAACTAATTGATTTAACTAAAATAAAATATGAATTAATAAGTTCAATTATAGTTTCAATTAATCTCATGGTAATTACACGATCAGCTAAGTATGTTCGTCCTGAGTAGAGTGATCAACTGACCAATTTTATTTGAAATGATTCAAACTAATCCATTATTAGAAATAACTATATTGATTTAACTAAAATTAAAGATGAATTAGTAAGTTCAGTTACGATTTCAATTAATCTCATGGTAAAAATGGTGTATTGATAAATGATGATTTGTTATTATTTCTATTGAATAAATCTTGCTATTGATTTATTTTTTCAACAAATAAACAGAACAACCTGTTGCAACAGATGAACCATATGTTGCAAAAATGAATCAGTTTCTCCAATAGATGAGTCATATGTTGCAACAGAAGGGTCATCTGTTGTAACAGATGGACCATATATTGTAACAAACAGATCATCTGTTGGAAGAACTCAAGGGTCATGACTTTTCGATCATTTAATTAAAAAATGATTCGTAAATAAATAATATGAAAAAATATGATAAACACAACTTTGTAGCTATTTAATTTAAATAACAAAAATATCAAAAAGATGAAAAGTTATGACTTTTCACCTTTTTTGTATTTAAATCTATTTTTTTAATTTAAATAATAAAAAATTCACCAAGTTCGATTTAATTAAGAGATATAATTATTAAAAAAGAGGTAAATGGTCGTGATTTTTTGCCTAACACAGTGCATTACTCACTCATTCAATCTTTTATAAATAGGTCTCCTTAGCTCTATCTCTTGCATCTTGTCTTGCATAAAACCGCCATTATATCTTCAATAACTTCTCTTTCAAAAATAAATTTCTTGTTCGTTCATTGAGGTATGTTTTATTTTCTTGTTCTAATATGAAAATTATTAACATGCATCTCTATTTTCTAGTTAAGTTTCACATTTTTTTGGTTAAACTATCAGTTGGTACTATATGTGGTTTAGTGTTTTACGTTATTTGTTCATGCATGTTCTAGATATGACTGATCTGATTTGGTACATGGCGATTCTGCTTGACACCATGTAGGAACTTGAAAGGCTGGTTCATGAACTCGAGTGAGAGTTGGGCGCCGCGACAGCAAGGGTACTTCGTGGGATTCGAAGACTGAGGAGTCTGCTGCCCAATGAATTTTCGATTGACAATAATAATAATAATAATAATAATAATAATAATAATAATAATAATAATAATAATAATACTAAATAATTAGGTTATATATTTTTTTATCATTTGTAATTTATTTTATCGGATCTACCTAATCTTGTAAATATTTTTTATGTAATGAATGAGAAAATTTTATTTAATCGACTGAGTTTATTTTTTTTTTCATTCTGTCTATTTTTTAAGATGTTGAGAGGTGTAGGTTTTTGAGCATTCAGGAGTGGAAAGAGTCAATTACAAGAAAGAAAGTGTTTGGTTGAGAGCAAGGTCATAGACTAAAATTAAATAACAATACAAGATTATTTACTATTACAACAAAATTAAAGATAGATTGACAATAGATGACCCATCTATTGCAACAAATGGGTAATCTATTGGAAATGACCAAGTAGATAAAGACATCTATTGCAACAGATTGATCTTCTGTAGCAACAAATTAATAATATGTTGAAAATGATCAGACAGATAAAGACATCTGTTGCAATATATTAGTCATCTATTGCAACAAATTAGTAATCTGTTGGAAATAACAAAAAGATAAAGTCATATGTTGTAACAGATTGATCATCTGTTGGAAATGACCAACAGATAAAGACATTTGTTACAACAGATGACCAAACTATTATAACATATGTGTATATCTTTTTAATAATTTTCAACAGATGACTCATCTATTGCAATAAATTATACACTTAAATGATTATATAATTACTATGAGATTAATTGAAATTATAATTATTAAATCAATTTAGCTATTACTAATAATGGCATAATTTGAACCATTTCAAATAAAATTAGTCAATTGATCACTCTACTCAAAATGAATACACTAAGATGATCATGTAATTAATACGAGAATAATTACAATCGTAATTGAACTTATCAATTCATCTTTAATTTTAGTTAAATCAATGTTGTTATTACTAATAATGTCTTAATTTGAATCATTTCAAATAAAATTGGTCAATTAACACTTTACTCAGTACGAATACAACTGATGATCATGTAATTACTATGAGATAATTGAAATCGTAATTAAATTATCAATTCATCTTTAATTTTAGTTAAATCAATTTAGTTATTACTAATAATTGCTTAATTTTAATTATTTCAAATCAAATTGGTCAATTGATCATTCTACTTAAGACGAAACACTTAGTTGATCATGTAATTACTATAAAATTAATTGAAATTGTAAGTGAACTTACTAATTCATTTTTAATTTTAGTTAAATCAATATAGTTATTTCTAATCATGGCTTGGTTTGAATCATTTCAAATAAAATTGGTCAATTGATCACTCTACTCAGGACGAACACACTAAGTTGATCGTGTAATTACCATGAGATTAATTGAAACAGTAATTGAACTTATTAATACTAGTTAAATCAATTTAGTTATTACTAATATAATGGCTAAATATGAATCAATAGATGACTAAGATGTTGCAAAAGATGAGTAATCTGTTGAAAATGACCAAACAGATAAGGACATTTGTTGCAACAGATTAGTCATCTATTGCAACAGATTAGTAATTTGTTGGAAATATCAAACAAATGAAGTCATATGTTGAAATAGATTGGTCATCTGTTGGAAATGACCAACAGATAAAGACATTTGTTACAACAGATGACTAATCTATTGCAACATTTGTGTATATCTGTTTGATAATTTTTAATAGATGACTCATCTGTTGCAACAGATTAAATCTGTTGCAATAGGTTATACACTTAAATGATCATGTAATTACTATGAGATTAATTGAAATTATAATTATTAAATCAATTTAGCTATTACTAATAATGGCTTGATTTGAATCATTTCAAATAAAATTAGTCAATTGATCACTCTACTCAAAATGAACACACTAAGATGATCATGTAATTAATATGAGAATAATTGAAATCATAATTAAACTTATCAATTCATCTTTAATTTTAGTTAAATCAATGTAGTTATTACTAATAATATCTTAATTTGAATCATTTCAAATAAAATTGGTCAATTAACACTTTACTCAAGACGAATACACTTAGATGATCATGTAATTACTATGAGATTAATTGAAATCGTAATTAAAATTATCAACTCATCTTTAATTTTAGTTAAATTAATTATTAATAATAATTGCTTGATTTTAATTATTTTAAATAAAATTGGTCAATTGATCATTCTACTTAAGACGAAACACTTAGTTGATCATGTAATTACTATAAAATTAATTGAAATTTTAAGTCAACTTACTAATTCATCTTTAATTTTAGTTAAATCAATATAGTTATCTCTAATTATGGTTTGGTTTTAATCATTTCAAATAAAATTGGTCAATGAATCACTCTACTCAGGACGAACACACTTAGTTAATGGTGTAATTACCATGAGATTAATTGACACTGTAATTGAACTTAATAATTAATGTTTAATTCTAGTTAAATAAATTTAGTTATTACTAATATAATGGCTTAATATGAATCAATAGATGACTAACATGTTGCAAAAGATGAGTAATCTGTTGAAAATGACTAAACAGATAAAGACATCTGTTGAAAATGACCAAACAGATAAAGACATCTGCTGAAAATGATCAAGCAAATATAGACATATGTTGTAATAGATGACCAATTTATTGTAATAAATGACTCATCTATTGAAAATTATCAAACAAATATAGACATATGTTGCAACAGATGACTAAGTCGTTGCAACAGATGACTCATCTGTTGAAAATTATCAAACATATAAGATATATGTTGGAAAATAATTTAAAATACTAAAGCTCAGATGTATTTAAGAGAAATCAAATGTTTGTCCCCTTGTCTAAGGTCTTATCTTTAATTTTAGTTAAATCAATTTATTTATTACTAATAATTATTTAATTTGAATCATTTTAAATAAAATTTATCAATTGATCATTCTATTAAGGATGAATACATTAATTGAAATTGTAAGTGGACTTATCAATTCATCTTTAATTTAGTCAAAATCAATTTAGTTATTAATAATAATGACTTAATTTGAACCATTTCAAATAAAATTTGTCGATTGATCACTCTCCTCGAGACGAATACACATAGTTGATCATGTAATTACTATGAAATTAATTGAAATTGTAAGTGAACTTATCAATTCATCTTTAATTTTATTTATATCAATTTAGGTATTATGAATAATGGCTTAATTTGATTCATTTCAAATACAATTGGTCAATTGATCACTCTACTCATGACGAATACACTTAGTTGATCATTTAATTACTTCTAATTGAAATTATAAGTTTATCTTTAATTTTAGTTAAATCGATTTAGTTATTACTAATAATGACTTATTTGAATTATTTCAAATAAAATTGGTCGATTGATCACTCTACTCAGGATGAATACGCTTAGTTAATCATGTAATTACGATGAGATTAATTGAAATTGTAAGTGAACTCATTAATTAATGTTTAATTTTAGTTAAATCAACATAGTTATTACTAATAATGGCTAAATTTGAACCATTTAAAATAAAATTGGTAAATTAATTATTCTACTCAGTACGAAACACTTAATTGATCATGTAATTATTGAGATTAATTGAAATCGTAATTGAACTTACTAATTAATTTTTAATTTTAGTTAAATCAATATAGTTATTTCTAATAATGGTTTAATTTGAATTATTTCACATAAAATTGGTCAATTAATTATTCTACTCAGTACAAAACACTTAATTGATCATGTAATTACTATGAGATTAATTGAAATCGTAATTGAACTTACTAATTCATCTTTAATTTTAGTTAAATCAATATAGTTATTTATAATGATGACTTAGTTTGAATAATTTCAAATAAAATTGATCAATTGATCACTTTAGTCAAGACGAACATACTTAGTTGATCGTGTAATTACCATGAGATTAATTGAAACTGTAATTGAACTTATTAATTCATAATTTATTTTAGTAATCAATTTAGTTATTACTAATAATGACTTAATGTGAATCAATAGATGACTAACATGTTACAACAGATGAGTAATCTGTTAGAAATTACCAAACAAATAAAAATATCTGTTGAAAATGAACAAACAGATATAGACATATGTTGCAACAAATGACTCACTTGTTGCAATAACTAATTCATCTATTGAAAATTATCAAACAGATATAGTCATCTATTGCAACAGATGACTAAGTTGTTGCAACATATGACTCATCTGTTGGAAATTACTAAATAGACAAAATATGTGTTGAAAAATAATTAAAAATACTAAAGATGAAATATTTTTTAGGAGAACTCAAATGTTTTCCCATTGTCTAAGGCCTTGTCTTCAATTTTAGTTAAATTAATTTAATTAATATTAATAATTGCTTAATTTGAATCAACAATTGACTAATCTGTTATCAACATTTATTGTAACAGATGACTAACTTATTGCAATAAATAGGTGATCTGTTGGAAAATAATTAAAATACTAGGGAACTCAAACACTTTTAGGAGAACTCAAATTGTTGTCCCATTGTATTAAAGACTTCTTTAATTTTAGCTAAATCAATCTAGCTATTACTAGTAATTTCTTAATTTGAATCAACAGATGATTCATCTGTTGGAAATTATCAAACAGATAGAAAATCTGTTATAATAGATGGGTCATCCATTAGAAAGAAATTAAAATACAAGGGAACTTAAATATTTTTAGGAGAACTCAAACGTTTGTCCCCTTGATCCTTTTGCATTTGATGTATGATACACTATTTTTGTCTTCTTTACCTGTTTCATAAAATTTTTCATGTGTTTCACTTATTCGTTGTGCCCTTGTTGAATTTTTTTTAGGTCAAATTTTGTTCGTATATCACTTGGACATTACTTCATAGGTGATTTTGTAAGTATAATTATGATTTTTGTTGAATTTTTTATTTGGTATATCTGTTACTGCTACAATGGATAGAACCTGCAACATGAATCCAACATATGAGTCATTTGTTACTATAAGTGAGTAATCTGTTGCAACATATGACTAATATGTTGCAACAGATGACCCATATATTGGATTTATGTTACAACGCTATAATATGAATCCAACAGATGAGTAATCTGTTGCAACAGATTAGTCATATATATTGCAACAAATTACTCATCTGTTGCAATAGATTAGTCAATATGTTGCAACAGATTAGTCAATATATTACAATATATTAGTCAATATGTTGCAACAGATTACTCATCTGTGCAACAGATTACTCATCTGTTGGATTCCCGTGACATGTTTTATCTATTGTTGGAAAAATAGCAGTAGCAGATACACCCAGATGAGAAATTCAACTAAAAATTATAATTTTACTTACTAAAATCACCTATAAGTAATTCCCAAGTGATATACGAATAAAATTTGACCTAAAAAATTTCATCAAGTAGCAATAGTAGTGGTAACAACAATGTTCAACAACAAGAAGATGATGATGATGAACAAGAAGAGATGATAATGAAGAATAAGATGACGATAATGAAGAAGATGATGATGAATGAAGCAATAACAATGAACAACAAAAATCACGAAGAGAGAGAAAACTCCAATAAATGAGAAGAGAGAGAAACGTGCATTTTTTCCCGCTATTTCTAGTTATATTAAGTTATACATTGGATCAAAGTGTAAATTAAAAAACTTTTGGGTTATTTTCAAACTTTTCTTACTTTCTTAATCCTTAATAAAGTAATTGTCACCTCAACTCAATTATTAAGACTTGTGTCACCCACGCCTCATTTTAAAACTCTTTTGTCACCTAGAGTCTAAAGCCCTATGTAATACCCCACATTTTGGACTAGAATGAAAATCCGTCATTCCTATGCGTGGATGTTTCAAAAGCCTCAAATCCTATATAAATTTAGTGTATTAATCAATTATGTAGTGTGGGAATCTATTTGAGCATGAATTTAGATCATAGAGGTCCCCTAACTCAAGTACAAGTTGAAAGATTTCCTATCGTTCAAGGTTTAGTAATCGTCAAAACATGGGTCAACTTCAATCAACCATAACTCGTTGTATATTATGAACTGGGTGGTTTAATATATATTAAATAAAATATCTTTGAATTATCTTTTCAAAGATACCAATTTCGCCTAAATCCGATATCGGACCAAAGAGTTATCCCCATTTTATTCCAGCATGTCAAGCTGGAAAATGGTGACGGCGTTTCTGACGGGCTATCATGTTTCTGATGACCTTTTTGACGACGTCGTCACATTCTGACGACATTTTTTATGACATCGTCATCCCTGGGCAGAAAATCAAGAATTTGGATCCTTTTTGTGACGACCATTCGTGACGACCTATCACGGACTTGACGGCCCGTCACGGATGACGTCAAGTATATTTTTCCAGCAATTGAGGGACATTTTAGTAAGGGTTTTTCCTTCACTTCCCATGACTTATAACCCTCAAGGAGAGTATTATCTTTCATTCTCTTTAGTTAAACATCTCAAAAATCTCTCTCATACACTCTCAACCACAAGATTAGGGTTTCCTCTCAAGATCAAAACTCTCAAGAACAAGCCTTAGGGTTTTCATAGAAGAGTCTATTTCAAGGAAATTTTGCCGTCAATCTTCACGAATTCTTAATCTAAGGTATACGTAGTGTTCAAACATGGGTCCATTTCATCCATGGAGCTCAAAAATCATATTTTAAATTATAAATTGTGATTTCCTTGTTGTTTTATGACTATATTCATGTTAATGATTGTTGTTTGGATTCAAGGTTGTGTCTTGATGTGTTTTTCATGAATCATGTGAATAGGTTAGTTGGAAACCCATGAATTTGGGTGGTTCAAGATTTCTAAATTTGTTAAGTACACCTATGCTCAATATTATGCATGCAAGGTGTTTGATAAAATGTTTAGGATGCTAGAAATTCATGATATCTAAATGACAAGTCCATGTTAGCTATATACTTCAATATAAATTCCATGCTATTGATGTGTTGTTATTGTTGTGGTATGAAGCATGTATGATAATGGAGATATACTATATGTACATGAAATATATCCATGCACTCCCTACCATGCTTAAGATGTTGAAGAACTACATGAAGTATAATATCCCCTACTTATGACAATGTGAATTGTGGACTCCAATCTTATGATCAAGTCAGTCATGTTGTGTCAGTTTCCTTCCATCGAGTCCTGGGGGTATTCGTACCCAAAAATATAGTTGTGTGCCTAGATCCATGTCATGTTATCGCGATACTCTCAGTCAAGACATGATCTATAGAATTCAGTCAGTCATGTGACTCAGGAAAATCCAGTAACCTCAGTAATCTCAGTAGTTCAGTAATCTCAGTGATCTTAGTACTCAGTAATATATGTAACCTCAGTATTCAAAGTCAATCTCAATAATTTCAGTACTCTCAACCATTCCTCAGAACTCAGTACACTCCGCCAGTCATCAGAATCCAGTAAACTTAGTTTAGCTCCGCTAAACAATACCACTAGTATCAGTCTAGTTAATCAGTATCAGTTCAGCTAATTAGTTCAGTTCAGTTATTCAATTCAGCCCAATTATTTAGTTCAGTGTCTTTCAAATGGGAGTAGGATTCAGCACCGAGTGAGCCTAGGGATGGGGACTCACCCGCTAGATTAGGACTGAGATCCTTAGAAGCAATCCCTAAGTTCTAGAACTACTTAGCCAGCGTAGGTACGAGATGTCACCCGTTAGATAGGACTGACATACTCAGGGGTCACCCGTTAGCACATTTATATGTATAGAACTGATCCCAAGAGTCACCCGTTAGATTAGGACTGACTCCACAGCAGATGTCTTAACTGGTGGCGCGGTACCGACACCCTTCCAGTTAGGGCAGAGATTAGACCCCAGTTAGCTTAGTTTGGGGCATGTCGGTTAGATGAACACATCCCATAGTTTCAGTTATAGAATCAGGGCTTTCAGACACAGTCAACTCAGTTTAGTAGTACATATTCAGTACTATTAGATACAGTCAATGCTTATCATTATAAATAAACTTTAAGATCACCCATTAGCTAGGACTGATCTCAACTATGATTAATCAGTATCAGAATTATTAGATTTAAAGATCACCCGCTAGATAGGACTGATCTCAGACTAAGTCAAATCATCCTTATTATCAGTATACTCATGATCACCCGCTAGATAGGACTGATATCAGATTTAGTTACTCTAGAACAGAACTCAGATAGTTCCATCAGAACTTAAACTGTCAGATACAATCACTCAGTATCAGTTATATCGGTTAGGACGATCATCACAGTTATATCAATTTTCTAAACTCATGTATCAGTCATACCAGTTATCAGAATTCATGATATCAGTATTCAAATTCAGGACTGTCAGACACAGTCAACCAGACCAGTTCTTCATAATTCGAACTGTCAAAAATAGTTGTTCATCTATTTAGTATCTCAGTATCAATACACTCATGTCGTCAGTATTCAGACTCAGTAGTCAGTATGTCCACGAGTTCAGTTACAGTTATGTATGCATGTATGTATTCTTACGTTCATATTAGTCAGCATTGTTCATGCATATAACCCTTTGCATTTATCCTACCTCACTCGTGTACTGAGTTCATGCATATAACCCTTTGCATTTATCCTACCTCACTCGTATACTCAGTACATTCAGACGTACTGACGCATTTGCGCTATGGTGCTTTCTCTTATGTTACACCATAGGTTCAGAGGTACGAGCTCCAGATCAGTAGTAACATTCCAGTGTTCAGAGTTTGCAGTGAGTCCTTCTCATTCAAGGACGATATGATTATTACTACATTTACTATTTAGTTGCTAGATGGAGTTAGTTGGAGACATGTTCCTTCAACTCCTTATTCAGTTCAGTTAGAGGCTTTAAGACTAGATGTTAGATTAGATATTCAGATCTCATTATTTTCAGTATTTATGACTTGTTTTGGTATTGTTATACCTTTTTCAGACATTTTGTTATCAGACGTTTATTCAGTTCGAACCTTATGGCCTTTCGTGTTCATGTTTCCGCATTTTATGATATATTATACAGTATACAGGTACAAATATCAGTCATGGGTTAGCTTGTGGTCCTTCGGGGTCATAAGCACCGTGTTGCATTCCGATTCAGAAAATCGGGGTGTTACACCCCACCTTTTATATAAATAGTTAGGAGACATTTTGTAGGCAAAATAGCTCACTGATTGATGCATATGTGGCATTAAGTTGCTGATGTGGAAGACGCGTGTTTGCATGAGATTTTTTGAGTAAGTAAAGTTAAAAAGAAACCATTTAACCTTTCTTCTTCACCCCTTCCCCCCCCCCCCCCTAAATTCATCCACCACCTCCCCTTCCCTATCCACCACCGTCCCCCACCACTTCCCCGCCCACCACCATCCCTCACCCCATCCAGCACCTTCACCGTCCCCCCCACCCCCATTCTCCACTCTTCCCCACGCAACACAACCACCGCCACACCAGCCAATGTTCCGTCAGATTGTCGATGGGAAATCCTATGCATATTGAAGAGGGAAAGAAAGAACTTGCAAGGATATTCATCAACTTACATATTTAGGAGTACATCACTTATACTCCAAAGATGGCGGTTTAGTTGTTCCAAATAGCAAAAATTTTTATCTAATGGTAGAAGTTAAGAAGAAGCCGAACAATGACCCTATATTGCTCCAGTTAAAAGAAGAAATTTCCCCAGCACCCCAGATGATAATTTTAAGACAAATTAAAATTAATTAAAATTAACTAAGTTATATTAATATAATATTAATTATTATTTTTAATTTTTAAATGATAGAGGAGATGAATTTTATTTTAAAACATAAATTTTAAATTTATTATTTTATTTTTTATTTAACGGTAGAGATAATTTTTTTTTAAATAATGGTGGAGATGAATTTTTTTGTTGTTGAAGGTTTTGATTATATGATATATAGCGAAATCTCGAGTTAAAATCTCATCTTCGTTGTTGAAATTTTTTATTTTGTAATATAAATTATGAAATTTTATGATTTTAAATCGTAATTTTATGATATATAAATTTTGATTTATTAATTAAGTTATATCAATATGATATAAATTATTATTTTAAATTTTAAATAATGGTGGAGATGAATTTTATTTTAAAAACTAATTTTTAATTTTTAATTTTATTTTTATTTAATATTAATAATTAATAATTTTAAAAATTAATTAACGAAGATATTATGATATGTCATTGATTTATATGACGTGGAGATGAGATGAAGCTGACATGGATATAACGTGAAATTTTTAAAGGAGAGTGAGCCACGCACATGGTCAGAAGGGTTCAAAATATTGAATTTTGATTGGTTGAAGGTTCAGATGACAAAGAGTTAAGTCGAAATGTCCACTTTACAAATTCAAATAAGTATAAGAATTCACCGAGCTATTTTGTCTATTTTTATAAGAAAATATTTAGTTACAAATAGTTTACTCCTATTTATTTTTTCCTTTAAAAATTACCCAACCAACACCGTAACCATTTCTCTAACACATTTAGAGGTCGTTTGGTAGGGTGTATTAAAAATATAATACATGCATTATGCTTTGTGTATTAGTAGTACCATATTTGGTATCCTTTTTTAGACAATGCATAACTAATACTTGCATTAGTTATATCCACTATTATGTATTAAGGTGTGTATTACTAATACACACCATTTCCCATGTATTAATATTACAAAACTTTTAACACATGTATTAACCTATTAAATAACATTATTGCCCTTAAAATTATTTTCCCGCAATTACTGGTGCACCAGGTGATATACTCATCTTCTTGACTGGCCAGGAAGAGATCGAAGCAACCCGTTATACACTTTCTGGATGGATGGAACAACTTACCTCATCAATAAAACAACCAGTGCCCAACCTGTTAATTCTTCCTATATACTCTCAGTTGCCTGCTGATCTGCAACTGCAAGCAAAAGTTTGTGAAGGGAATATAGTGAATCCTCTTTCGTCTATGGAGGAATATGTGCATATGTATATCTCCGAGTGTGTGTGTAAATTCTGTTGAGAGTGTCTCGATGGAGAAGTGGTGTGTGAGTGCCAGTATTCTTTTCAAGAGAAATGGAAATTGTGTAGTGTGAGGAAGGGTAATTTGGTAAATAAACATCTTTTTATAAAAATTATATAAATATATATTGCCTTTAATACATCGAATCAAACAATATGTGAAAGATAAAGTATGTGTAACTAATATCAGCATTACTAATACTTGCATTAGTAATACAAACATTACTAACATACCATATTTTGCATTATTCTTATACACTCTACCAAACAATCCCTTAGTTCCCTTTTATTTTCTCTCTGTGCTTTAGATCAATCATTTCCAACCATCATTCAATGCTCCCTCCAAATGGATTGAGCTCTTCAACATTCATTCTCTCCATTTTTTCCAAGTTTCTACTTGGATGAGAGACACATAACATGAGTTAAAATGAATGGTTAAGATTTAATTAATAAATATTTTATATATTTTCTTTCAAAATATTTAGTAATTCTAAAATTATAACTACAAAATTATTTTATCTATAAATATATTTTTTAAATATTCTCTCTCTTCTTACTTTTTTTTTCTAACTTTTTTTTCTAACCATGATTTAACTAGAAAACAAATTACCCTATGATTCAAAAAATATTCTATGGTAAAAAAAAAAAAATCAATAGATACACCCTTATCATTTTAAAAACTTTATTACTTCTCCTTTTTCCAAATTTCCTAGGTCTTATCATTTTTCCTCTTCGTCCAAAAAAAAAAAGACTAGCTATAAGAAAAATTGGCAAAGCCAAAATCATGACGACAGTAAAAATTTTTCTCATAAATATGAATCTTTGAGTAGTAAATTATTATAATAACACGAGCATTATCGATATTATAATAAAAATAATCAATTAGCATAATTAAAAAAAATTGGTTATTAAAAATATTGAAGTGTCACCATTTATACTCATAGCTAATTTTAAAGATAAAGTATCTAATGGTTAAAATGATATAAAAAATTAACTTAAAGAAGTTGAAACATAGTCGGTGGTCATGGAAATAGAACACAACATAGAAAAAAAAAGTAGAAATAGAGAGAATTTCTTTTTTTAAAAAAGTATATTTGTGGGTAAAATAATTATGTAATTATAATAATTGTTGAATTATTAAAATTTTGGAAGCAAATAGGTAAAATATTTATTGTTCATATCATGGTTAGAATCTTAATTTAGAAATTAAATCTTAACCATTCAATTTAACTAATGCCACGTGTCTCTCATCCAAGTAGAAACTTGAGGAAAATGGAGATAATAGAAATGGAGAAGAGACGGATCCCCTCCAAATATCAACAACAAACAATAGGCTACAAAAACTCCTATTTAGGCTCCATTTATTTTTTTTAAGATTCAGACGTCTGAATCTGAATGCATATCTGAATGAATAAGATGTTGTCTCTAGATCTGAATACTGAATGATTAAGATTGTTTTTCAATATCTGAATGTGTAAAAAAAAATTATTTGTATACATATAATAAAATAAAAAATAAAATTCAAATAAAAAATTAATTATATATTAAAAAAGTATGTAATTTAATATAACAAAATTATTAGTATTTGATTGAGAAAAAATATTTATGTTTGTTAGTGATAGTGGAGATGACTTATAATGGTGGTTGCAGTGACGATGATTGATGTTAGTGATTAATAATGTTGGTGGTGATAATTGTGATGGTTGGTATTGTAGTGACTGTTATGATAGTGGTGGTTATTGTGATGTGACGTTGCTTGATGTTAGTAGTTTAAGGTGTTGATTGTGTTGGCTGAAACATGAATGCATGATAATTAATGATGCGTTGGTGCTAGTTGGAGATGTTATTCGTTGTGATGGTGGAGATGGTTGTTAGTAGAGATAAATTGTAGCGATGGTACTGGTTAAAGTGGTAGTAGAAGTGGCGTTACTTGTGATAATGGTGGTGGCGGCCAAAGAATGTGTAGAGGTTGTGATGTATTAGTGGTAGTTAGTGGTGGTGTTAGTTGTGATAGATGAGTTGGTTGGTAGTAGGGATTGACTGGTAGTGGTTGCTGATTGTGGTGTTATTGATGGCAGTGGTGACGATGAATATAATTAGAATAAAAGAGGTAGTAGGTGTGGTAACAGTTGACAATTGTGGTTGGTAGAAGTATTTTTTGTCGAGGATGGTTGTGATAGTGGAGGTGGTTGGTGGTGGTGGGTGGTGGTTGACAATGATGACGGTGGCAGAGGTGGCTAGTGGTGGTGACTGCTGAATATGAATAGAGTGGTGAATATTATCCAACACCAGAATATCCGTTCAGACCTATTAAGACTTGGTTCTAGATCTGAATGATTAAGACCTATTTAGACCTATTAAGAGTTAAAACCTTAATAAAAAACAAATGCACTTAATGGTCTGAAATCTGAACCATTCAGATTCAGACCTTCATTAAGTGCAAACAAATGAGGTCTTAGTCTGTAATGCTCCGCTTTAGTATTTTTGGGCATTTTGGGTTAATTTTTTGCACATTTTAGCACTGAAAATGCATCTAATCATGTATATTAGTTTATCAACACCTACTTATACCAAACATACAGATACACAGGAATTTATTCTCAAAGCTTCGCTTGAATACGAGTAAAATGCGGCATTTGGGTCCATAAATACGTCAACTTTCATAGTATATTATATTATATATATATTTTTTTATAACAATAACTTTCTATAACGTTAAAAAATTATTCAGACAAATGATGTTATAATACAGAAATGTGACTCTAGTTCTGAAATATAATGAAAATAATCAAACCACCTTCTAGTTGCAAAAATATTTTGCAAACAATTTTTGGGATCATATTCAAACTAAACATGTCAAACAAGGATGCTTCCCGGCGGTTTTAATTTCTTTTGGAGACCAAAAAGTACTAAAAAAAGCAGTCAATTTTTCTATATAGGATTCCAAAATTTTACGAGGGGAATGGGAGATTTAGAGTAATCGTAAAATTATTTTTCGTATCATCTATAAATCATAATTTTGAATCATATATTTAGTCATTACCTAAATAATATTTGTGTTAGGATTGACGGTAGAGATCACACCTCTTAGGGTTCCTTTCTCAAATCCTACTAAACTTGGAATATTTTGTGAAAATTACACGAGGAGAATGGGAGATATAGAGCAACCATAAAATTGCCTTCATCTGATCTATAAATCATAACTTTGAACCATATAAATAGTCATTACTGTAACACCCCGGGTGTTTAGTCTGCCAAACGAGGTTAAAAACGAACCCACATGACCCCTAGATTGAGGGTAGGACGCCTTGGATGGTTTTGAATGCTTTGTGGGAAGTTTAGGCATAAAAAAATGGTCGAACGTCGTGAGGGTACCATCGCGCGATGGCCCTCACGGTGAGAGGGGGCTGCCCCGCGATGTCCGTTGCGACCCCCCTCAGCTTCATCGATGGGTCATTGTTTTAAAGGTTATTTAGGGGTATTTGGGTCCTTTCACATCTAATAAACCATCCCTCTTTCACTTAATACGTTTCTAAGCCCTTAATTAAAGAGAAATCTTTCAAAAGAGTTGGTTCTTCTCCTCTAAAGCAACTAGAAGGAAAAGGCTAGGGTTTAAAAGCTTAAGGTTTAAATATTTCCATCTTTTTTAAAGACTTCTGTCAAAAAGGCATATTGTACACCCCCTACTATAGTTACTGTCCTAAAGTGTGAATTTTGTTATCGTTATACTTATCTTATTGATGCTTTGAAGTTGGAATTGGGAATTTGTTGTTACAAAATTAAACACGGGTTTTTCTTCTTCATACAAATTATTTCTAACCACTTGTGGAGTGTTTTGGTAAATTTGAACAAAGTGATCGAAAGAATGCATTTCATTATATAAATTCGAAACTTTGAATATTATGAGTGTTTGAAATTATGACTTTCAAGTACTTTTGAAAAGGCTTGGAATTAAGATGATAGATGAAAATGACACCTCATCTTTTTGAATTATTGGAAGTATAGAACTTTGCATGTTTTCAGATATATATGTAAACCTAACGACGAATGTGTTCATGTTGTTGAATGATGGATTAAGGAGACAATGATGTTTTCTGATAATATTTATTTGATGATACGAATGTCTTGCAAGTCTTGGTATGATAGTACCAATATATGAATGCCTTAATGACAGACCCCTTCAAGAAAAGAAAGAAATATGTTTTAATTGGGCACAAAAAATACTTGATAGTTGTAGTGTGAAGGTGGAGTCCTCGTAACTAACACATGAAATCGCATTTTGCCGACGTGAGGGCTCATGTCCAGAAAGGAGGATGACCGATGTATGCTTGCTTCGTAGTAGTATGCAGTTATTATATGACTACCTTAGTCCTTGCTGATAACATGGACTAAGGCATCCCAGTTGGTTACAGACTAGACTCATATTGCAGTTGGGTTAATCTACATCAGTGTAACTACCTAGTTTAGAACAAATGTTTTTAACTGCTTATGTTTCCTTTGCATTCTTGGTCATTTACTACTTATTGTCGTTATTTTGAACTTACATCATGAGTCTTTATAAATTATCTATTAAAATATTTTAGTTCTCTTTCCCTAGGTTGCATGCCAGTACTCATCGTACTGATCGTCCCCGGATGCTACATCACTTCATAATGTAGGTTCGGAGGCATTTTCACATGATTC
Source organism: Capsicum pubescens (assembly GCA_030864215.1). Taxonomy (NCBI): domain Eukaryota; kingdom Viridiplantae; phylum Streptophyta; class Magnoliopsida; order Solanales; family Solanaceae; genus Capsicum; species Capsicum pubescens. The sequence continues at coordinate 299,567,667 of CM061540.1, forward strand.
TCTGTAGCACTAGGTTACTCTTACTGTCACGATCAAAACCAGGGCCTAGTCATGAGGGGTATATCAAGCCCACCATGAGCTAGAGACCACTCCCTTAGCCTAACATCCAGAACACCAATAAAAGAATACAACGAAAGCCAACAAACATAACAGTAAGAAGATAGATAAACCAAACAGAGGTTCTAAGAGTCAAACAACCATCCAACTCACACTTGTCCACATAAGCTTCTAAAAACTAGAAGACCAAATAGGTCGGGATATGCCCCCGACCATGATCAAAAGAATCACATATGAAAAGAAACCTAATGAAATAGTAGGTATTTTCGAAAGCATGGAGGCTCACCACTTCACAGCAACTAAACCAATGAACTACACCATCTACACTGCACAAGAGTAACAGAAAAAACCAAGGACCCTACATCATGAAATGATGCAGTGTCCGGGGATGGTCAATGGGATAAACACTGTCATGTATATCAGGAAAAGTAATAAAATAATATCATGTCCAAAATTAGTCAAACCACATGCACACATTCTTATATACATATATAGTATCCCGAGATAGGGTAAAGAGTAATGAACATGAGAGTTAAAATCATTAACCTAGATTGTGTAATTCTATTTGTCCTAAGGGAACCCACGGGCTATATGATTTTAGCTTCCCCTACTAAAAGTGCCTCAATGCGTGTTATCCGCACGAACCGAGGAAATTTGAGGAAGGGCTAAAGACACCAAGGCTCTAGCAATCCCAAAAATATAATGTGTGAACCAAGCACACAGTCATATGGACCCCTACGCCAAAAAATGTGATTTGCAAAATTGGTCCCCCCAAGATCTCCACCTTCACGGTGAGCTACACAATCCCCTTTTAAGCCCAAATTAAAATCACTTTACACATAATCCCAACCATGAACCAAGGATTCTTATATTATGTCATTTACTATTTGGTATCGTCATACCAATTATTCTTGTAAGCTTATATAATTATGTTAGTCCATTCCAATTAAGCAATTGGCTCCCAAGTTCTTTTTTTAAATCCAAAACCATGGCCACTAAGGCCTTCCAAATCTGTTTTTATCCATTTGTTCATTAATGAAATGCAACAACTGAAAAAGTGAGTTTAGTCATGTAAATTCCATATTTAAAACCAAAGTACTAAAGGTGGTTAAGGTTGATACCATTACTAAGCCAAAAATCCAACAGTTTGGGGAAAACTCATTCCCCATAACCATGCACCAATTAAGTTCCAAAACCAACAACGAAAGCATAATTGACACATTTAAAACATAAAAAAAAAACAATTCCAATAACCATCATCAAAACCCCTCAATCTAATTACAAACCCAAACCATCAAATCATGTAAATATTGAATCAATTCATGCCTTAATGAAAAATACAAGTTTAGGAATGAGAGACATGCCTAAAATACCAGAGAAATTGAAAAAAATTCAAACTTTGAAGTTTTGTGGTTAAATTTCTTGTAAGTCCTAGTTTTCTCTTGACTTGGGATTTAGAGAGGAGAGAGAGTAGTGTTTTTGAGTTGATAATTGATAAAAAGGGGTTCTTAGTATGTTTTTAAGTTGCGAGCAAAGTTAAAAGAAGAATAACACCAAAATAACCCTAACTAAAATATGCAAGAAATTCTAGGCCCAATCGTTACGACTTAGATAACGACTCATGAGGTCTGACCATGGTTCTTTACCTAGATTCATTACCTGAGGGTTAAATCCCTGACCCTTCACTATTATGGTCACAAGTCACTCACCAAAACTCATTACTTGTCATCATGAGTCGTGACGGAGACTTATGATCAAGATAGAAATCTTGGGAAACCTCATCGTCGAGATAACAAGTCACTCTCTACGGCTTGTTACATAACATAATAGGCCATACCATGGAGTCGTTATCAAGGTAACTCAACTTGAGCCACTTACTGGTGAGACAATGAGTCTTATATAAATACTCGTGACAAATATTAACGACTCATCACCTAAGTTGTAGCATGGCGTGCTGACAGCACTCCTGACATTTCAGAGTCCAATAACTAGGGGTATTACATCATCCCTCCCTTAGGATCATTCATCCACGAATAAAAAGTTAGGGGTAACCTTAGCACAGTACAAGACAAAATGCAAATAGAATAACAAGAACAAATTTGAAATGCAATAAGAGGAATACGAAACTCATACCTCAAGCACTTTCATCCAACCAAGGGAACAATAATAGGTATTTGGCCTTCATATCTTCCTCAACTTCCCATGTAGTTTCTTTAACCATTTGATTTCTCCAAAGCACCTTTATCAAAGCTATATCCTTATTCCTCAATCTACGAACCTGCCTATCAGTATTTCAATCGGGACTTCCTCATATGAAAAAGAATCTATCACACCAACATCCTCAATAGGCACCATCAAAGAAAGACCACCCACATACTTTTTCAATATAGACACTTGGAAAACAAGGTGAATAGATCCCAAACTTGTTGGTAAATCTAAATCATATACAACATTACTAATTCTCCTCACAACCTGATATAAACCAACATAGTGGGGATTGAGCCTCCCCTTCTTCCCAAATCTCTTAACTTCTTTTTGTAGGAGAAACTTTCAAGAACACCCAATCACTAACCTCAAATTCCAACTCCTTCCATCTCAAATCTGCATAAGACTTTTGGCGACTCTGAGTAGTTTTATGTCTTTCTCTAATCACCTTCATCTTCTCTATGACTTGGTGAACCAAGTCAGGACCAAACAATCTAGTCTCACCATCCTCAAACTATCCAATAGGAGTCCTACACCTCCTACCATAAAGAGCCTCAAGAGGAGACATCTCAATTAGAGGTAGATGATCACCACAACTTCCCTTAAAATCAATCACACAGGCCCTTAGCATATCTTCTAAAGTCTAAATAGTACGCTTCACTTGTACATCCATTTGAGGGTGAAAAGCAGTGCTAAGGTTCACCTGAGTACCCAAACCTTTCTAAAATAAATGTCAAAAGTGAGAAGATAATTGCGTGCCTTGATCTAAAATGATGGACACTGGCACACCATGCAACTTGACTATCTCTCGAATGAATAACTTAGCATAATCCTTTCCTGAGTAGTTAGTCCTTACCAACAAGAAGTGAGTAGACTTAGTCATTCTATCCATAATGATCCAAATAGAATCATAATGATTTTGAGATCGCAGAAGACCCAAAATGAAATCCACATTAATCATCTCCCACTTTCACATGGGAAACTCTATTTCTTACGACATGACACCAAGCCTCAAGTGCTCAACCTTGACCTGTTGACAAACTATATATTTAATGACAAAATAGCCACATCCCTCTTTATACTATTCCACCAGTAGATTTCCTTCAAATTATGATACATCTTAGTTGAACCTGGATGAACGATATATATGGACTCATGGGCCTCACTCAAAATCATGAGCCTCACTCAAAATCCTTTCCCAAAGCCCATTAACATCAGGATCCATAACCTTTCTTAAACTCAGGATACCATCTCCCCCAATCCCAAATTCTATAACCTTTTATTGACTCATATCATCCTTAATCTACATAAGTAAAGGATCTAAATCCTGTTTCTCCTTTACCTTAGCACAAGAGATGATTTAACCACTTCTTGAACAATCACTCCTCCATCCTCAGAGTCTAAGAGATGAACTCCCAAGTTAGCCAACCTGTGAATATCCCTTACCAGTCCTCTTTTTTCCTCATCCACATAAGATAAACATCTCATAGAAAACCAACTAAGAGCATCCAATAATATTAGCTTTACCTGGATGGTGGTGAAGGCTCATGTTGTAATTCTTAAGAAATTCAATCCACCTTCTTTGCCTGAGATTTAGTTCCTTATGAGTAAACACGTACTGCAAGATCTTAGGATTTGAATAAATGTCCACATGCACCCCATATAAATAATGGCGCCAAATCTTCAAGGCAAATACCATAGCCTCCAACTCTAGATCATGAGTCAAATAATTCCCCTAATGAACCTTAAGTTTCCTAGAAGCATAGGATGCAACCTTACCATGCTGTATCAAGACATAACCATGTCCTACATGGTATACATCAAACCCATCAGTACCCTCGGGCAGGGTCAAAATAGGCACAAGAGTTAACTTATCCTTCAACTTCTCAAGATTACCCGTACAAGCATCATACCATAAGAAATTAACCTTCTTCTGAGTTAGCTTTGTCAATGGAACAACAATAGAAGAGAAATTGTCTACAAACCTCCTAAAATTCCCAGCCAAACCCAAGAAGCTCCTAATTTTAGTTAGAGTCGTAGGTCTAGCATACCTATTAACTTTCTCAACCTTCTGTGGATCCACCTTGATCCCATCACAAGAAACAACATGTCTATGATAGGTCACAACATTCAGCCAAAACTTACACTTAGAAAATTTTGTATACAACTTCTAATCCTTAAGAGTCTGAACATAATTTGGAGGTGATTTGTATGATCCTCTTCACTCTTAGAATACACCAAGATGTCATCTATGAATACTATGATAAATAGATCCAGAAACTACCTAAACACCCGATTCATAAGAACCTTTAATACAACTAGAGCATTAGTTAACCTAATTGACATAACCAGGATCTCATAATGGATATACTGAGTTTGAAAAGAAGTCTTAGGAATGTCAACCTCCTAATTTTCAGCTAATGATATACTAAATGAAGATTAATATTAGAAAAACATCTAGCACCCTGAAGCTGGTCAAAAAGATTATCAATCCTAGGAAGAGGACACTTATTCTTCACTATCACCTTATTCAACTATCGATAATCTATACACATCTAAAGAGACCCATCCTTCTTTCGCACGACAAGCAAAAAATTACCTCACTTGTTATATTATGTAATGGGTAGTACCATGGACTCATTATCAAGGAATCTCAACCTGATCCACCTACTAGTGAGATAATTGATTTGTGAGCATATGCTAACACATCTGAAGACAAGTCTGGCTGATGACATTAGTGATAAGTCATCAGCCCTGTGATAAGATATCAGGTTGGTCGTCATCAGTAGACAGAGAATTGGCATAAAGTGGAAGTTGTGATGATATTTTGTGATAGGACATCATAATAGTGATAAGTCATCAGGAATGTCGTCATACTTAGGCAGGACATGAGAATTAGAGCAAAAGTGTGACGATATTTCTGATAAGTCATCACAGTCATGATAAGCTGTCTGAAGTTGATGTCAACCTAAGATAGGACTAGTGCAGATTGGAAGAAGACCTGACGACATTCTTGATAAGTCATCAAGATCCTGATAATGCGTCACCAATAGTCGTCGTCTATTCTGAGAAAAAACTGTAACCTTGATTTTGTTTCCTTATTTAGGGTAAACTATTTAAAGATTTATTTTAGGTTTCTCTAGATATTGTTATAGTTATTATCATTACTATTCCGCACAAGGTTGACACCTTGAGTTTTGGACAACATATTTTGATATTTTCTCTCTTTACTTCTTGACTTTAACAACACAACTATTTTTGAGAGATTATTATCAGTATTTTGGGATTTTTCCTTTGTGATCTAATATGCGATTCACTAGTTATTATTCATCTCTGTAAGTTTATCTTTCAAATCATGAATTCAATTATGTGTTTCGTTCATTACATCATGAGTGGCTAAACTCCATTAACCTGAGTTATGGGATCTAGGGTTAGGTCTTGATGAGGTGCTAAGTATTCAAGATTTAAAAGGTGGTAGGACTTCTTGATAATTCTGAAGTTTTAATTAACATCTGTTGGTTGCAAACAGAAGACACACCTGCTTTGATTTGCTTGAGAAAGAAAACAAATATAGTAGGAAGTGAATTATCAACAGGGACTCGGAAATACTTTATTTAATAATCAGTGTTCTAACAAGGTTGGTTAACCTGAGGTAAAGTCTGGGAAGTAAATAGAAATTCCCTAAGTCCGAGAGAATTAGGAAATTAAATGCTTAAGTAGGTCGAGAGACATTTAAGCATAACATTGATAAAGATAGCTTGTTATCCTACCCACCATGAGAATCTTGAATCACTTTTAGCATCTGTCATGTACCGAAAGCCTTAGTGAACACAATTCTGGTTATTTCATAAACTCTTGATTTACAAACACCGAAAGTAAAGTGAAAAACAACAACTTGTTAAACCTAAACCCCCCATTTCAGGAAACGTTAAACTATTAGTGGATTAAATTGCAAACAACTTGAGTTTACACCATATTCCCTGTGGAATTCAACCATAACCTAGTTGGGTTTTATATTGACAATGATCGCTTACATCCATTCAAGAGCGTAATTGAGTGTTATCAAAAATGGCGCCGTTGCCGGGGCATACGGTTGTAAGTTGAAGTTTGTATGCGCTAATTGACTGTTAGTTAAGTTTACTAGATTTACGTTTATTTGTTGTTTTTATTTATTTGCAGGATTTTATAGTGTATGCCAAGCACCAGAAGTTCCAGAGAAACATTATTACCACTAAATCCGAAACCACAATGAATAGGAAGAATGGCAGAATAGCAAGAGGCTAACAGACTTCCAGCCTTAGCTAGAGCTCAGGTGAATGTGCAAAATATCGGGCAATATGCACGATATCCAAACCTCGAGGACGAAGATTTAGGGGAAGAGGAGTTATTGAACTCTGGTAACCCAAGGTGTATAGAGCATATAGATGCACAGGTTCCACGTGATGTTAACTAGAACCGTCCATTCCAAAGAAGACAAGAGTACCAGCCGGTCCAGTATGATATGAATGATGATGATGATGACATGGATAGGGTAGGAGTAACGAGTGCAATTATTCCTCCACCGTTGGCACATGGATCCAAGTTCAACATTACGAGTACTATGATCTAACTTTTCAATATGAAGGGGTTGTTTGGTGGTCTTCCTGGGGATGATCTGAACCTACATCTGGTGAATTTTGTCACCATTTGCAAATCTATTGATAACCCAGGAGTGGGCCAGAATGCTATTCGATTGAGGTTGTTCCCGTTGTCTCTGTCTGGGGAGGCAACATTATGGCTGAATGAGCTTATGCCTGATTCCATCACCCACTGGAGTCAATTGAAAGAAACGTTCCTAGAATGTTTTTTTCCACCCTCCAGGAGGGTCCAGTTGAGGGATGAAATCAGCAATTTTAGACAGCTCCCTACTGAATCTTTGCATGATACTTGGGAGAGATTCAAGAAGAATCTAACACAGTGTCTGAACCACAATATGACGAACCTAAACTTGATGGAGACTTTGTACAGGGCCCTCAACTCTGTAACAAAGTTGATTGTAGATAATGCTGCTGGTGGTTCATTGGTTGATCTGTATTTTTAAGATGCCTCAAATATGCTAAATAGGATGCCAAACAGAGTTGGGCTTGGCATACCAGGGAGTCTGTGGTAGCAAGCCCCACTATTTCTGTTAGTATGTCTACCGAATAACGCAGAAGAGATAAGGAGCGAGATCAATACATGGCCTATCTAAAGAATCAGATGGACTTGCTCATCAAGCACTTATTGTCAGGGAAGACTGAGAAAGTGAAAGTTGTAACGTCTCAAGACCGAGTGGATATGGAGCCTGAAGAAGAGGAAAATTATGTTAATAATCAGGGGGTTTCCGAGGAAATAGCCAAGGGAATCAAGGTTTGAAGGTTTATAACTAGCCTGGTTACAAATACAGGGATCAAGGAAACTAGAGAAGCAATAATGACAGGAGTGGTTTATATGTTCCTCCTGGAAATCGGGAAGCGGATGCAAATAGCTCTAGAAAGATATCCGTAGAGGACATGATGGAGAAATTATTGAAGGGGGTTGAGGCCACCAACTCTGGTGTAACCACCATGAAGACCGATCTGACATTTATCAGTCAGTTGGTGCACTCACACTCCACTGCCATCAAACAATTGGAGTAGTAGATGAGCCAATTTTTCACTACATTCAACCAGAGAAAGAGAGGAACGTTAATGTTACCAAGCGATATGGTTCAGAATTTGCAGAATGATGGCTCATGTATAGTGATTACCACTAGGAGTGATAAGATATTATCTGTCCCTTCTATGGGAAAATTTGTAGATGGTGAGGTAGTTGTTGATGAATCTAAAGAAAGCAATCCAGTGGAGTCTGAGAAGATGGATAGTTCTATTAATGCTTCGGAGAAGGAAAGAGAGAAGGAAGAGGAAGTGGTGTTGAAAAATATCCCAAGAACACCACCTCCCTTTCCTCAACGATTGAAGAAGAAGGCTAAGGATGCAAAATTCAAAAAATTTCTGTCAATGCTCAAGCAATTGGCAATAAATATGCCTTTGGTTGAGGCACTTGAGCAAGTGCTAGGATATGCAAAGTTCATGAAGGACCTTGTGACCAAGATATGGAAGGTTATCCATGAGCCGAAGGACAATCTTCTCCATTGTGGTGCTATCTCTACAAGGTCTTTAGTACAGAAAAAGGCAGACCCGGGAGTGTTTACCTTTCCGTGTACTATTGGTTCCCTGAAATTAACCAAAGCATTATGCGATCTGGGAGACAGTATAAACCTAATGCCATTTACTGTATACAAGAAACTAGGTTTGGGAATCCTACCCCAATAAATATACGATTGGTGATGACAGATAGGTCTGTGAAGCAGCCTGTGTGCATATTACACGATGTTTTAGTAAAGGTAGTTGATTTTATTCTGCATGCTGATTTTGTAGTCCTAGATTATGAGGTGAACTTTGAAGTGCCCATAATCTTGGGTAGACCATTCCTTGCAACCGGGAGAGTGATTGTAGACATGGAGCTGAATGAGCTGAAGTTCAGGCTAAATGATAAAGAAGCACGCTTCGAGATACACTCGTCCTTGACTCAGAAAAAAGAGATGGGTGTTTTATCAATCATTGATGTATTCTATGAAGATGATAAAGGGGTATCAACAGGTTGTCTTGGCGAAGTCTGAGTAGTCAAGATAACCAAGTCGTGCCGCGACAGTAAATCAGGCGCTATTAGGAGGCAACCCAAAATTTTATATTCCATTAAAGTATTTATTTTTGTAGTTAGGATTTAGTTCACAAAAGGTGGAAAACTAATGAAATCAGCAGAAAAGGTCCTGACGGCATTCATGATAAGCCGTCAAAACTGTGATAAGCTATCAGAATTATCGTCAGACAGGCCAATTTTGAATTGAAGTTCTATTAAGGATGATGACATCCGTGATAGGTCATCACACTTGTGACAAGCTGTCATAAGATGTCATTAGAAAGTAACTTAACAACCAAATCTGCGCCAATTATAAAGATCCGACCCGAGCCCAGTTGAACCTTTCCACCTTCCCGCTTGTTTTTACTTTCTTTTAAGTTAATTCCCTTTAATATTTAGAGTATTTTATTTCCTTATTCAAAAAAATTTTCTAAGTAAAACAAAAAGCAACTTTCCTTGTGTGTGGGTTTGCAATTAAAATCAAGAATTTCTTCCTACTTTCTCCTGAGCGTGTAATCACATTGAAGGCTCCCATCAGGTATGCTCTAAATTTGACTTTTCTTTTCTAGTGGTAAGGGATAGATTGATGAAAACCCAAGTTCCCAAGAGACTTGAACCAAGTTCAACTGTAAAAGAGGCTAAAATTCGAAACTAGGGTTTGCTGTGCAAGCCTAAGGCTTAAAATTCAGCTCACAAATCAGAACTCGAGTGGATTATGATAAATAGTGGGACCCAAAATTGAGAGAAAATCAAAAGTGAGGTTCTGATAAGAGCTTACGACATTCGTGATAATCTATCACAAGTGTGATGGCTTATCAGAAATGTCGTCAAAGGCTACTAAGAATGAAGTGAGTTCTGTTTAGAGCTGACGACATTTGTGATAGGCTATCACATTTGTGACGGCTTATCAGAAATATCGTCAGAAGTTGATAAAGTTTCACAGGTTCTGTCTAAGGTTGATGACAATTATGATAAGCTATCATAGTAGTGACGGCTTATCAAGAAATGTCATCACACCTGGAACCTGAAGCATAAATGAGCCTTTTCAAAGGATACGAAGCTTAAATAATTAATGTGTTTGTGTTTAGGATCTTGAGGATTGACTAATGGTTTTTCTATTGGTACATGAACCCTATAATGGTAGCCAAAGTAAAGAGCCCATGCTTACAAAGAAGGAACAATAGAAAAGTGTACGCCAGAAGCTCATCGATAAGGAGTCTGATTATGAAGAGGAAAAACCTATGCTCAGGAAGTGAAAGAAGAAGCAAAGCCCTAACCAGCCTCCACCACCCCCACTAGTTGGGGTGGAGGATAGTGAGGACATTGAAACAACAAATTCTTTTAAGAAGGAGGCATTTGAACATTCTGAACATGAGCAGCATGAGTCTGAACATGTTGAGTCCGAAGAGGAAGAACATGAAGAGTCTGAGAAGCTTGAGTCTGAGGGAACAACATCTGAATCCCCTTCCACTGAACAACAAGATGATGAGGAGTCTCCAATTCGGGGAACACATATCAAATATAAGAACCCCAAAGTTTGAGACAATGCTAGATGGAAAATTCCCAAGGCAGAGGGCATCTTCACTGCTAGGCTCCATAGAACTGATAGAAGAAGGACTAAATGGCCGATTCAAGAAGAAAAGAGGATTATCACCAAAGGTTTGTGTAGGTATCCTGAAGTGGAACAGAAGTTCCAAGAGTATGGCTTGGTACGGACTACAAAAGGGGGAAGCTCATTTTGCCCTGCACTGGTCTGAGAGTTTTACGCGAACTACCAGGCTCAGTTGGAAAACATGTGTAGGTTAGGAGAAAGAGTTGCAGACCAACCCCTGTTAGAGAGAGTTTAGGTAAGGGGCATAAGGGTTGATATCTCAATCAAAACCATCAATAAGTTCTTGCATGGCTCCAACTTCACTCCTCAGGCCACTTCACTATCAGTCTATGCTCGAATTAAAAATCGGGCAAATCAATGTCCGTGGTTGGCCAACATCATAGCCAAAGGGGAACCAACATGGATGACCAACCCAAACGAGAGAATCTATAAGTCCTCTTTGACTCAAGAGGCAAAGTTTTGGTGGGGTGTAGTGCGTATCTGGCTGATGCCCACTGATAGAGACAACATTCTGGGTGATGGCCGAGCTATCCTAGTAGAAAGCATGGTGCAGCAGCTCCCCCTTAATTTTGGGGAAATCATTGCTGATGAGATGAAGATTAGAATGTCAAGAACCGATACTGCTTATCCTTTCCCATTTCTTATCATAGAGTTGTGCCGAGCTGCTAATGTGCTAGAGATTGCAGGGGTTGATGATGACATTCCTGCCCGAAAGACCCACAATCCCATACGGTATGATGAAAACAGCTAGGACTGAGACTTGATAGAGGTGTAGAGGTAGCAACAGACCCTCCAGTTATAGATGTCGGTTCAACATCTAATGTGGAAGTGCAAGATTCTGAGACTGCGTAACCAACTTTTTCAGCACAAGCAGGTTCAGTGCCTGAGAATAAACCCAATCCCTCAGCTTCTACAACATCAGCAGGATTTGTATTTCATCCGATCGATATCAGAAAAGTGTCCAAACAAGCCAAATGGTGTGAGGTACAACAACATACTTTTGCCAAATAGTTTGCCGCTGCAGTAGGCAAGAGAATCAAGGATACCCTTAAGCCTTTTGTGTCTTTTCCTGGATGGGTTGTAGATTTGGAGAACCGATTTGATGCACGAGCAAAAGAAATATTAGGAGATGATCTTGGTAAATTCAGAGAGGCCTTGAAAAAGGTAAAGGTAAATGTTGGGGTATTACAGCAGCACCAATTTATGGTGCCGACAGATCTGGCTATGCATGAATCTAAGGAAGAAATTCCAATGCTTGACCTCACTGGAGATTCAATAAAGAAAAAGAAAAAGAAGGGGGAGCAGAAAGGCAAAGATAAGAGAGAAGACCCTAACAACGAGGAAGAAAGAAGAGTGAAAAAGAAGGAAAAAAAGAAGGCCAAAAAAGAGGAGTTGAAGAAAGAAGGAATGGAGTCCCTAGCGGATAATGAGAGATGAGAGGAGGCTTTGAAGGTCAGGGATACATGTGCCTCACCTAGTAGACCCCCTACCAATGCAAGGATAGAAGCTCTCAATGGAGAGAAGAGAGAAGATGATGATGCAGTAAGGTCAGAAACCCATGAACCCCGGGATTGATCTATTCCAGGTATACTCTAACCCTTAGCTTAGCTTCATTTTCAATTTTAAGTTGAGGGTGTAGGGTAGGATGTTGTTTTAACAATTTTTGGTAGATAATTAGGAGTAATACAATTACTTGAGGTAGTTAGCTTATTTTGTGACTTTTGAGCACCTCTCCATTGATCTGAGTTTATAACTATTAGTCTGGCGACTTGACAATTTTTGTTGAACAAATTGCATGAATCAGATAGGTAGTGATATGCGATGTACTTGTGTCCCATGTGTGTGTAAGGTCTTACTCATCTCCCACTGTGTGTCGAATCTAGAACTTGCCCTGTTAGTCCTGCCTAGGTTGTAGGATAGGGGATAGGAAAGGATCATAGGACATTTTTTATTGTAACACACTTTCAGCCTAAGTGACCTTCCCAATGTGAATAATATCCTTTGATCCCTAATTTGAGCCTATATGCCTGTTTCTTTTTGTGAAACCTCTCACCTTCCCGTTTACCTCACAATGAACCTGTTTTAGCCCTGGTCCTTCTTGGATAATATGCACCTTGATTTAGGCAAACAACCTAAGTTGAGTGTGGCTATTATAGGGGTGTGTGATGCAAAATGAGCATGAAGAGAGGTAGAATAAGCGAAAAGAAGAAAAAGTTGGGTGCGGTGAAAAAGGAATAAGAAAAGAGAAAGTTGTGTTAAAGATGATAAAAAGATAATATGATGATTGAAAAGACCGCATCCATCTTGAGCATGTGTGATCAATAAAAGAAGAGGAAGAAAAGAAGGTTGAAAAGTGAAACCCTAAGAGTTTAGTGTAGTGTCAAGGAGGCATAGTCACTCTAAAATATCCATGAATATCATACCAACCCCTAGCCTGCATTACAAGCCTAAGAAAAGCCCTAAAGTGATCCTAACTTACCTACCTAAAAATTTGGGTTCTGACTATAAGGGCAAGCCTATGGTATTTAACATACAGTTTTTGGACCTTCATTATGAGAGTGAGACTTGTGATTATCCCTAGGTTTATGTATGTGAATTTTGATATGAGTGAAAAAAGGATTTTTTTGTTGTGAGGGCACAGTGGGTATGTTGCTAAGTCACTGACTTGTTCAGATAGTGTGATCTTGGTATGGCATGATTGTTATTGCTGAATTTTTGCCATATCTTGATGCTTGTGAGTTGCATAGTTGTTCTTCACAACATCAACAATGAGTTTTAAATTCACTAACCTTAGAGATGGTGAAGTTATTCTAAACTAATATGAGTAGTTAGCTGCCAAATTGTACTTTGTATTCTCTTAGTTATGTTTTGGTTTCTTGAGGATAATCAATTGTTTTAAGTTGAGGGTGTTGATGTATGAGCATATGCTAACATATTTGAGGCTTTTAACTATAAATAATTGCAAGGTCTTGAGAAACTTTAGTTATTTTTGATTAGTTTATGTTTGATAACTAAAGACAAGTGTGGCTGACGATATTTGTGATAAGTCGTCAGCCCTTTGATAAGCTATCAGGTTGGTCGTCATCAGTAGACAGAGAATTGGCCTAAAGTGGAAGTTGTGACGATATTTTGTGATAGGCCATCATAATGGTGATAAGTCATCAGGAATGCCTTCAAACTTAGGTAGGACATGAGAATTGGAGCAAAAGTGTGACGACATTTTTGATAAGTTGTCACAGTCATGATAAGCTGTCAAAAGTTACCGTCAACCTAAGACAGGGCTAGTGCAAATTGGAAGAAGATCTGATGACATTCTTGATAAGTCGTCAGGATCCTGATAAGGTGTCACCAATAGTCGTCGTCTATTCTGAGAAAAAGCTGTAACCTTGATTTTGTTTCCTTATTTAGGGTAAACCATTGAAAGCTTTGTTTTAGTTTTTTCTAGACATTGTTATAGTTATTATCATTATTATTCTGCACAAGGTCGATACCTTGAGTTTTGGACAGCATATTTTGATATTTTCTCTCTTTACTTCTTGACTTTAACAACACAACTATTTTTGAGAGATTATTATCAGTATTTTGGGATTTTTCCTTTGTGATCTAATCTTCGATTCACTAGTTATTATTCATCTATTTAAGTTTATCTTTAAGATTATGAATTCAATTATGTGTTTCGTTCGTTGAGTGGCTAAACTCCATTAACCTGAGTTATGGGATCTAGGGTTAGGTCTTGATGAGGTGATAAGTATTCAAGATTCAAAAGGTGGTAGGATTTCTTGATAATTCTGAAGTTTTAATTAATTTTTGTTGGTTGCAAACAGTAGACACACCTACTTTTATTGGCTTTAGAAAGAAATCAAATATAGTAGGAAGTGAATTATTAACAGGGACTCAAAAATACTTCATTTAATAATCAGCGATGTAACAAGGTTGGTTAACCTAAGGTAAACTCTAGACAATAAATAGAAATTTCCTAAGTCTGAGAGGATTAGGGAATTAAATTCTTAAGTAGATCGAGAGATATTTAAGCATAACATCGACCTAGAAGTACCAGCCGTGAAAATCTTGAATCACTTTTAGCATCTGTTATGTACCAGAAGCCCTAGTGAACATAATTTTGGTTATTTCATAAACTCTTGATTTACAAACACCGAAAGTAAAGTGACAAACAACAACTTGTTAAATCTAAACTCCCCATTTCAGGAAACATTAAACTATAAGTGGATTAAATTGCAAATAACTTGAGTTCACACCATATTCTCTGTGGAATTCGGCCCCAACCTAGTTGGGTTTAATATTGACAACGATCACTTACACCTATACAAGAGTGTAATTTAAGCGTTATCAACAACAAGTATCACCTAACAACTCATGATGACTGATAATGGCTCATCGCCTAAGTCATAGCTATACCAGTGCTTACAACACTCTAGAAATTTCAGAGTCCAGGAACTAGGGGTATTAAACTTACTCTCTCAGGTACATCTAGTGATAAACGGTGAGCCCTTCATCATTTAGAAGTTGTATGCTTATTTC